>CM059877.1:6896878-7613826 GCA_030490815.1 Acer saccharum | reverse complement strand
TAATTCACTGGTGTGTTTAATTGTTTAATTGACTGGTGTGTTTAATCGTTTTTTGCCTGGTGTTTAATCGTGTATTGCCTGGTGTTTTAATCGTTTATAGCCTGGTGTGTTTAATTGTTTAATTGCCTGTGTGTTTAATGTTTTTTTGCCTGGTGTGTTTCATTGTTTAATGCCTGGTGTGTTTAATTTTTTAAATGCGTGGTGTGTTTTAATTCTTGAAACATGGTGTTTTTAATTAATTGAACCCAACTTATTTGAATTGTGCAGATGGAAAATATTGACTATGAACAGTTTCTCAAGGTCAAAAGAAATAAATGGAATGAAGAATCATTAATCAATGTGGGTTGTCGGTTAAGAACATAGCAACTATAGAGAAGATCATACGCAAGGAAGGAAGCACAAGAATTCATGTCCAGTTGCTTCAAGCAATTCCCAACTTCCCACAAAAGTGATGTTCTCAGCTACGGTTGTGCACGGTGTACTATTGAGGAAATTAGAATAGAAGGTGCGACTGAGAACGAATTGTTTATTTCCTTTGGTGGTAAGAAGGCAAGATTTGGATGTAGGGAATTTTGTTTGGTTACTGGTCTTTTCGGTTCGGCGAACTGTCAGAGATTATAAACCGCCGTACGTGGCAATGCAACGGCATCCATAAGCGGTATTGGCCTGGACAAGAGGCGAGGATTTGAAATTGTCTACTGTATCAGCGGTTTTTAAAGCGCAAATTCAGGACCCTGATGATTCGCTGAAGATGGGACTGTTTTTGATAGCAAACAATGTTTATTGGTCAACCATTAGATAAAAAAGTCACCAATTGGCTTTTTAATTTGGTTGATGATTTGGACGCATTCAACTCTTTTGCATGGGTCATTATGTTTTTAAGATGACGATGCACTACTTGAGGCAGGATTTCGACCGAGAAACTCCAAAAAAGGGCATGGCAAGGTCAGGTACCGGTTATACGGCTTCCCATGGGCTGTTGAGGTTAGTTCTACTTACTATATTTCTTTACTTAATATTGGCTTATAAATTAGAAGTTATTTAAGTTATTTTTCATAACTTGTCATTTGTAGTTATGGGCGATGGAGGCTGTGGGCACTCTGATAAATGGGTTTTGGCCTTAGATTGCAGCATACATTGCCTAGGATGAGGTGTTGGGCAATGACAAAGAGGCCCTCGAAATGGCGTGCAAATAATTTCAAAATTGAGAATATTCGTGCTGGAAGGTGGGTTATTTGCATACATATATATCAATTTATGTTATGAAATTGCTTACAACATTTTACCTACTGTCTTTAATTCATTTACACTGGTTTTTAGTCGTTTGAGCACTGGTGTTTCGTCTAATATGCATAGTGTTTTAGTCGTTTTTTCGTAGTGTGTTTAATCTTCTTGGCTGGTGTGTTAGTACTTTTTTCCTAGTGTGTTTAATTCATTATTCCTAGTGTGTTTAATTCACCATGCCTGGGGTGTTAATTCATCATGCCTGGTGTGTTTAGTTCTTTTTACCTAGTGTGTTTAATTCATCAAACCTGGTGTGTTTAGTCCTTTTTGCATAGTGTGTTTAACTGATTATGCATGGTGTTTAGTCGTTTGTGCCTGATGTGTTTAATTCATAATGCCTGGTGTGTTTAGTCATTTTGTCCTAGTGTGTTTAATTCATCATGCCTAGTGGTTTAGTCCTTTTTGCCTAGTGTGTTTAATTCATAATGCCTGGTGTGTTTAATTCATAATGCCTGTGTGTTTAGTCATTTTGTCCTAGTGTGTTTAATTCATCATGCCTGTGTGTTTAGTCCTTTTTTGCCTAGTTGTGTTTAATTCATAATGCCTGGTGTGTTTAATTCATAATGCCTGTGTGTTTAGTCATTTTGTCCTAGTGTGTTTAATTCATCATGCCTGGTGTGTTTAGTCCTTTTTTGCCTAGTGTGTTTAATTCATAATGCCTGGTGTGTTTAATTCATAATGCCTGGTGTGTTTAGTAGTCATTTTGTCCTAGTGTGTTTAATTCATCATGCCTGGTGTGTTTAGTCCTTTTTTGCCTAGTGTGTTTAATTCATAATGCCTGGTGTGTTTAATTCATAATGCCTGGTGTGTTTAGTCATTTTGTCATAGTGTGTTTAATTCATCATGCCTGGTGTGTTTAGTGATTTTGTCCTAGTGTGTTTAACTCATTAAGCCTGGTGTGTTTAGTCGGTTTTTTCTAGTGTGTTTAGTTTATCATGATGCCTGGTGTGTTTTGTAATTTTTGCTTGGTGTGTTTAATTGCTTTTCACATTATTACAGGCTCAGGTCTTGGAGGAATTGAAGCCAACAGATGACGAGGTTGGAGCAGATTATTGGGTGGGGGTAGACTTCGATATGTCCATGGGTCCACAATTTATACCTCTAGTGGAAATGAAAGAAAAGAATGAGTTGTTGGACGATGGTGACGATGGTGGTGATGGTGGTGATGGTGATGGTGATGGTGTTGATGGTTGATGGTGGTGATGGTGATGGTGGTGAAGTAGGTGAGGGTGGTGATAGAGATTGTTGGTGATAGAGGTATTGGTGGTCAGAAGAAAAAGCGGAAGGCACCAAAGCAGAAGAAAAAGGCATCTGCTAAGAAGCAACAGAGGGAAACAGTACCAATCACCAGACTTGCTGAACAAGATCCACTTCCCACTCCATCTTCACTTGGATATACACGTACTCAACTTGACGATCCACTTTCTGTAGGCTTTACACAAGGATATTCACCAACCCTACCCGAAGGCATGGTACACACACCGTATCCACCTCGGTCATCCTTTATGCAACCACCCCCACATATGTCATCCCGACAGGAACCTCGATCTAGGGTAAGTAGAATCATATGCTGTTTTTTATTATTTATTTCATGTTTTCGTTTAATAATTTTTAATTGACTAACGTGCATCCTGTATTTTTTAAATGTAAACTTTAGGATGGTGATAGGATAAACGAATTGCTAGATGCAGTGAAGGCACTTCCAGATTTAATGAAAGACATTGTCAAAGGAGAGGTCTCGCAACTTCCGGGTGTGCTTAAAGGCCTGATGCAAGAGAAACAGTCGACTCGTGGTCAAAACAACAATGAGGTATTCCATAGTGGTTCTATGTTATAATATGTATTATTTGTGTGAGGAAAAAATGATGAATATTTGTTTCAACAATTCTTGCGTGTTGTAGGCACCTTCAACCGATGTTAGAGATCCGAGTTCGCATATTGAGCAAGCGGTGGATGCACAGGCGGTGGATGCGAACGTGTCAATTGAGCAAGAGGTGAGTCCCTCAGGCCGCCAGAAGGAGGTGGACGAGGAGGGGTTGGTTAGTGGGGATCTTACGGTCAGTTACAACTATGCTTGGAGGAGGATCGATCTCTCCGTCTTAGGCTCCGATCATATTATTGCTCCGATCATATTATTGCTCCTCTCCATTTTTTGACCCGACACGGGCCTCAGCGACGAAACGTGCTCAAGAGAAGCGCAAATATGAGGACTTCAAGAAGAAAAAAAGCCCACTTCGGTATGTTTTGGTTTTAAATATATCAATTCAGATGCTTTGTTGTTTAATGACCAAAACAATAATGATTTATTTGTTTACATTGAGTTCAGCCGAAACGTGGGAACGGAGGAGTCCGTTGATAAGTCTTTTTTTCTGGAATTGGAAGATCCGGAGACATGGTTGTCTACTGACGTAAGTACACATTTTGTCTTACTTTTTGTTATCTTGATAGGCCTTTTTGTATCCAATATTCATTATCCATTGTTTTATACAGCACATCGATGCATACATGAGCTTGTTGGCGAAAAGGATGGAATCTGACCCGGATGAGTACAGACATAGCTTTGTTCTACTTTCTTCTGAATTTATGTAAGTTTGATAATTAGCTGGGAATGAGTATGTGTTTTTGAATAGTACTAAGATGTATTATTTCAACTGTCAATTACTCATAACTCTCATTTGTTGCAGACAAAAGTCAAGGTCGAATGGAATAGGATAATTGAGGCTGATAACGAAGCTGGATCTTCGTTTGATGCACTTGAGTACGAATGTCCGGAGGATTGGATTGAATATGGTCGTGGTAACAGACCGGGATGGGGACGACCATGGTGGTTGTATACACAAGTGAGTAACATGAACAATTCAGTTGTTGATTCTTTAATCTCGTTACATAAATTTATCTCTTAATTTTTACATTATAATTATTTGTCATAATCAATGCAGTTGTTGATTCCGTGTTGTGTGGGGGAACCCGACGTCATTGGATTTTATGCAAAGTGAATCTACTTGACCGTCACATTGGAATATTTGACCCAACTGCATCAAAGAAGAGTAAGAAGAATCCCTTTGAGCGTTTCAGACAAGTAATGCCACTACGGCGACTGCTTCCAAGTATAATGAATAGATGTGGTTTCTATTCGAGTAGGAGTGAAAAACCACGAGGAAGTATGTTCACTGTTGGTGTATCCAGTAATCCAAAGATTCCACAACAAGTCGACGACTGCAGCTGTGGAGTATTTATTGCCAAGTATGCAGAAACAGCCATTGTGAAGAAGGCTGATTGGAACTGGGACCAAAAGGAAATGGCCGACTACAGAAAAGAACTTGCATTCCAAATATATATTAACAGTGTTGTATTTAAGTCTCCCATGCAGCAGTAGACTATATTAGAGTAGCACTGATATATATTAACTTATGTTCCTAACTATATTTTGATACACTGATATTTATGAATGAATGAAATTAATGTTAGAGTAAATATAAATAAATTAGTGTATAATTATTGAGTACCAGTGTGGTGTAATTGTTGAATAGCACTGTGTTTATTTGTGTGTTGAACAACGCAGTGTGGTGTGTTTAATTATTAACACTGGTGTGTTTAATGGATTCAGCAACACTAGTGTGTTTAGTCCATTTGGCCTGGTGTGTTTAGTATTTTTTGCCTGGTGTGTTTAGTCATTATTTCCTGGTGTGTTTAGTAGTTATTGTCTGGTGTGTTTAGTAGTTTTTGGTTGGTGTGTTTAAATAATTTTGCGTAGTGTGTTTAGTCCATTTTGCCTGGTGTGTTTAGTCGTTATTTTACTAGTGTGTTTAGTAGTTTTTGGTTGGTGTGTTTAATTATTAACACTGGTGTGTTTAATGGATTCAGCAACACTAGTGTGTTTAGTCCATTTGGCTTGGTGTGTTTAGTATTTTTTGCCTGGTGTGTTTAGTCATTATTTCCTGGTGTGTTTAGTAGTTATTGTCTGGTGTGTTTAGTAGTTTTTGGTTGGTGTGTTTAAATAATTTGCGTAGTGTGTTTAGTCCATTTTGCCTGGTGTGTTTAGTCGTTATTTACTAGTGTGTTTAGTAGTTTTTGGTTGGTGTGTTTAATTATTAACACTGGTGTGTTTAATGGATTCAGCAACACTAGTGTGTTTAGTCCATTTGGCTTGGTGAGTTTAGTATTTTTTGCCTGGTGTGTTTAGTCATTATTTCCTGGTGTGTTTAGTAGTTATTGTCTGGTGTGTTTAGTAGTTTTACTTGGTGTGTTTAAATAATTTTGCGTAGTGTGTTTAGTCCATTTTGCCTGGTGTGTTTAGTCGTTATTTTACTAGTGTGTTTAGTAGTTTTTGGTTGGTGTGTTTAATTATTAACACTGGTTTGTTTAATGGATTCAGCAACACTAGTGTGTTTAGTCCATTTGGCTTGGTGTGTTTAGTATTTTTTGCCTGGTGTGTTTAGTCATTATTTCCTGGTGTGTGTAGTAGTTATTGTCTGGTGTGTTTAGTAGTTTTTACTTGGTGTGTTTAATTTATTTTGCGTAGTGTGTTTAGTCCATTTTACCTGGTGTGTTTAGTCGTTATTTTACTAGTGTGTTTAGTAGTTTTTGCTTGGTGTGTTTAATTTATTTTGTGTAGTGTGTTCAGTCCATTTTGCTCGGTGTGTTTAGTAGTTTTTGCTTGGTGGGCAGCAAGATGGAGGAAGTCGATTAAACTCATTTTTATGGATTATGTTGACAACTTATTAGTATGTTAACTGGGTTTTTTTGTTTTTGTTTTTTTTCTTTATGATATGTTTTGGAACTCTTTTTTTTCTTCTGAGGTTTTCGATAATTTTTGTTTGAGAATGCTAGTAGGTGGTTGCTGTTGCCTTTTTGACTTTCCAAGTGTGTTTAGTCATTTTTCCTTGTGTGTTTTATTACTTTTTGTCTGGTGTGTTTAGTTGTTTTTGCATGGTGTGTTTAATTTATTTTGCGTAGTGTGTTTAGTCCATTTTTGCCTGGTGTGTTTAGTCGTTATTTTACTAGTGTGTTTAGTTGTTTTTGCATGGTGTGTTTAATTTATTTTGCGTAGTGTGTTTAGTCCATTTTGCCTGGTGTGTTTAGTCGTTATTTTACTAGTGTGTTTAATAGTTTTTGCATGGTGTGTTTAATTTATTTTGCGTAGTGTGTTTAGTCCATTTTGCCTGGTGTGTTTAGTCGTTATTTTACTAGTGTGTTTAGTTGTTTTTGCATGGTGTGTTTAATTTATTTTGCGTAGTGTGTTTAGTCCATTTTGCCTGGTGTGTTTAGTCGTTATTTTACTAGTGTGTTTAATAGTTTTTGCTTGGTGTGTTTAATTTATTTTGCGTAGTGTGTTCAGTCCATTTTGGTCGGTGTGGTTAGTAGTTTTTGCTTGGTGGGCAGCAAGATGGAGGAAGTCGATTAAACTCATTTTTATGGATTATGTTGACAACTTATTAGTATGGTAAGTGGGTTTTTTTTTTTAATGTTTTTTTCTTTATGATAATTTTTTCAACTTTTTTTTTTTTGTCTTTTTTTTTTTTTCTTAACTTAGCGGTTTTTTTATTTTTATTTATCATTGCCTCCTTTTGTGAGGTTTTGGATAATTTTTGTTTGAGAATGCTAGTAGGTGGTTGCTGTTGTTTAATATGACTTGCCTAGTGTGTTTAGTCATTTTGCCTAGTGTGTTTAATCTGACTTCCCTGGTGTGTTTAATTATTTTTCGGCTGGTGTGTTTAATATGACTTGCCTAGTGTGTTTAGTCATTTTGCCTAGTGTGTTTAATCTGACTTCCCTGGTGTGTTTAATTATTTTTCGGCTGGTGTGTTTAATATGACTTGCCTAGTGTGTTTAGTCATTTTGCCTAGTGTGTTTAATTATTTTTTTCCTGGTGTGTTTAGTCGTTTTACCTGGTGTGTTTAGTCGTTTTTGCCTGGTGTGTTTAGTTGTTCAGAAGCTGTTAACTGTTTCTTTCTACCAATAACAAATCTGACTTGTTTTCACCACAATGATTCATTTAAACATAACATAAAATCCAGTAAAATGAAAATAAATATCCAATACACACAATACTGAAACAAAAAAATCCGATACAATGAAAATAAAAATCCAATAAAGTGTTTCAAGATCCTGCCATTTACTTGAAGCTCTGAGTTGTCCATTCAAGCAGCAGGTCAATGATGTTGGAACAAATATTACCCTGTAAAAATCATTCAAATAAAATAAACATTACGCTAAATATGACCAATGATGCAATTACGTTAATCCTGATAAGTCGTACCTCATTCAACATCATTGTCTGCATCCGTAAGGTTATCATATGGCCGTGTTGGACACGTCCTTATGTTGTGTCCCTCTTGTTTACATGACTTGCACTTACGACGTTGAGGAGGTGGTGGTGGAACTATTGGTGGGTTGGGAACATTGACTTGCTGATCAGCAGGGGGGTTTGGACAGTTTTGCCTATTGTGGCCAGATTTCTTGCAAATGGGACAGTGCCTAGTCTTACTACCATGTTCGCCTGCTGATGGAATCCTAATCTTCCTCGGCCTACCAGCTTGAGCTCGCCACTCCGGTGGAAGAACAACTTCGGAACGTACTTCAGCAGGAGTATTCCATTCACTAGGGTGTCCAACGGGAAATATGAGACCAGAATAGCTTTCCAACCAAGTGTTTGTTTTGTAAAAATCAGAACAGAAGTCCACAAATTTCTTTTTACAGAACCTACAAAGACAGGCAAACAAATATCATTATGTTCAATCATTAAAAATTTAACTTCATACAAATATGACGAGAATATATACCTTATAGCAGCTAGCGCATGAGAACAAGGCAATAGGTCATTCTGAAATTCCTTGCAAGTACAAGTCTTCTCAGATAGGTTTACTAACCCATCTTTTTCACCGTCCTTCACATTGAAATTAACATTATCTATTGGGCGCACCGTGTACTTATGTGAATATTCATTTTTTTTGGTTAATTTCTCGGTAGCCCACCGGGACAGTTGTGTTTCATTTTTAGATGCAATTTCACGACGTTCATGAAACCATTTTTGCATCATATCTCTAATGTACTCAACCAACGTTGTTATTGGCAATTGACGAGCATGCCGCAAACAACTGTTCATGCACTCCACGATGTTTGAAGTCATCCCCCGATAACGCCTAACCGGACAGTATGCACGAGACCATCTATGAGGCCCAACTCTCATAAGATAATCATATGCTCGCATGTTTATGTGGCTCAACTCCTGCATCTTCTCCAAGAACTCTGATTCTCGATGTGCCCTTGAAGCTTCATGGAACAAATTGCAAACAACCTGGCTTTAAATCTATTCTTAAGGTTCATGTTCATATGAAAACCACAAAGGCCATGTGTTATTTCAGGGTACTGTGTAGCCATTGCTACCTTGATTGCAGGACTACGATCTGAGATAATGATACAATTTCCAGGACATCCTATTGCCTTTTTCAACTCTTTTAAAAACCAAGTCCATGAATCCTCGCATTCAACATCACCCCAACCATAAGCTACAGGGAACACCTGATTGTTTGCATCTTGGCACGCTGCAATAAACATCACACCACCAAACTTACCCTTCAAATGAGTTGCATCAATGCAAATTGCAGGTCGTATACTGGTATGAAACCCATTAAGTGAAGCACTGAGAGCAATAAACAAATATTCGAATTGGTGAGCATCGTTTGTCTTTATTGCTGTTACAGTACCAGGATTCACACGCTTCAATTCGTGGCAGTATGCAGGCAACAACTGATATGACATATCAGGAGGGCCAAAAACGTTATTTTCAGCATGTTCTTTTGCCTTCCATGCCTTGGTATAATTTAAACGAAGGCCATATTCCACTTGCATATCGGTCATGATTTCTTTTGGTTTCAAAGATCGACCATTAACTGCAAGTTTCGGTGAAAGCATTTCACCAATAAGCCATGCACTTGCTTGACGGTAACGGTTGTGCAAACCATCAATTGTACAACTGTGATCTCGCTCAAATATCCGAACGATCCAATAATTTCCACCTTCCATCTTAACCGCACGTAATTGAAATTTGCACCCAGGATCCTTGCATCCAGCTTCGTATCTAGTCGTGCTTGACCTTGTAACACGAATTTCAAAATCCTCCTTCACCGCGTAAAACTGCAACGCTCGCTTCAAACATTTTTTGCTTTCGAACATCCCACCTTTTGATAAGCGTTACATGAACTAGATTCCTCTGTTCTAGCTAGTTCGAAACAGTGGTTTGAACTACCAGGAATAACCCAAGGTCGTGGAAAAGAATTTTCGGACATATTGGCAACATTAACGCCATCATCTTCAAATGTATCTCGACTTGGACCAGCAAAAACTGGTGGAACAAACCGAGTAGAACCACCACCATCTGTTGGATTCGAATCCATTCCATGATGATGTGCAGCCTCATCATTCACACCCTCACGACTTCCACCGTCACCATTGTAATCTTCGTTGAAATCATCTAATCCATACTCACTATGGGGATTGTACTCTGGGATCGATCTGTCATCCTCATTATGAGGTTCTTCCACCACTTCATCAATGGTTTGGTCCTCAACAATTATAGGATTCATGGTCTGGTCAAATGACGGGTTTGTTGTTGGTATAGAACCCCAAACATTATTGCTTCCACCGCCAGATGGAAACTGTGCCGCCAATTGCTGTGAAAAGGTTTGGTAGATAGGCTGGACGGTAGGAACACCCACATGACCACGTTCTGCACTAACTTTCTCAACAGCACTAACATACACCTCCGGAACATGTTGATCATCGCACAACAACATTTCCACATCGCTATCATCTTTAATCTTCGGTCGGGCAGGCCTAAACCTTACACCGGTATCAACCAAAGTTCTTAACTCAATGGTAAACCTTCTTAAATCAACATTCGCAACGCCTTGAACCGCCCTTAACAACTCATCATACGGCAAATTCCTATGAACCTTGAGAAACTCTTTTCACCACCCTCGTAAAAATTCCCCACCCATTTGCCACCATAAGTGATTACCAATTTCGTTGGGTCCTTTCCTGCATTTCATCCAATAAAAATGTCATCTTTAGAATTCAATTTGTTAAACCACTCACATTAAACACAGCAGGGGCAAACCAATTAAACACACCATGGCATACCAACTAAACACACCATAGCATACCAACTAAACACACCAGGGCAAAAAAAATTAAACACACCAGGTAAAAGGAATTAACACACCAGGTAAAAAGAATTAAACACACCAGGCACAAAGGAATTAAACACACCGGGCACAAAGGAATTAAACACACCAAACAAAGGAATTAACACACAAGGCAAATACGACTAAACACACCAAGAAAAAAATACTAAACACACCAGGTTAAAAAGAATTAAACACACCAGGCACAAAGGAATTAAACACACCAGAAAAAAACGACTAAACACACCAGGAAAAAAAGATTTAAACACACCAGGCACAAAGGAATTAAACACACCAGAAACAAACGACTAAACACACCAGGCAAAAAAGAATTAAACACACCAGGCACAAAAGAATTAAACACACCAGGAAAAAACGAATTAAACATACCAGGAAAAAACAACTAAACACACCAGGCATAACGAATTAAATACACCAGGCACAAAGGAATTAAACACACCAAACAAAACGACTAAACACACCAGGCATAACGGATTAAACACACCAGGCACAAAGGAATTAAACACACCAGGCACAAAGGAATTAAACACACCAGGCACAAAGGAATTAAACACACCAGGCAATAGCGACTAAACACACCAGGCAAAAGCGACTAAACACACCAGGCAAAAACGACTAAACACACCAGGCAAAAAAGAATTAAACACACCAGGCACAAAGGAATTAAACACACCAGGCACAAACGAATTAAACATACCAGGCAAAAACAACTAAACACACCAGGCATAACGAATTAAATACACCAGGCACAAAGGAATTAAACACACAAAAAAAAAAACGACTAAACACACCAGGCATAACGGATTAAACACACCAGGCACAAAGGAATTAAACACACCAGGCAATAGCGACTAAACACACCAGGCAAAAAGCGACTAAACACACCAGGCAAAAACGACTAAACACACCAGGCAAAAAAGAATTAAACACACCAGGCACAAAGGAATTAAACACACCAGGCACAAACGAATTAAACATACCAGGCAAAAACAACTAAACACACCAGGCATAACGAATTAAATACACCAGGCACAAAGGAATTAAACACACCAAACAAAAACGACTAAACACACCAAACAAAAACGACTAAACACACCAGGAATAACGAACTAAACACACCAGGCACAAAGGAATTAAACACACCAGGCAAAAGCGACTAAACACACCAGGCAAAAGCGACTAAACACACCAGGCAAAAATTAAACACACCACTGAAACCAATCTTCTTCAACCTAAAACGATGGAACAAATTAAATTAGGGTTTCAAATACATACCACCCAAAGAAGGACCTGGATCATCTCGATTCATCATGAAATACAAAGCCAAATCCGTGAAATACACGTCCAAATCCGTGAAAAACGACGTCGAATCCGCAAAAAACGAAGCCCAAAACGAGAACGAACACAGATAATTAAAGAGAGAGAGAGAGAGAGAACGAAGACAGGAAATGGTGGAGGGAGAACGAAGACAGGAAATGGTGGAGTCGTGGAGCTTGAAGGGAATGAAAGTAACAAAAAATATTGTGAAGTCGTGGTTTTCACAAAAGGATGAGAGAGCAGAGATAGTAACAATGGTGGTGTGGAGTTGTTTTTCAGAAATAAGGACGAGAGAGAAGACACTGTATTCAGAAAAAGTAAACCAAAAAAAAATTAATGTAAAATGGAAAAATGAGGGGCAATTTTGGATGTTCAGTGGATTCTTTGACAAATACAATCAAAACACTAATTTGGGCTAAAAACAAGAATCCTCCATAATTTATGGCTAGTTACCATTTTCCCCCAAATTAATATACTAAGCATAAATTATAAATATAAAATTAAAAATAAATAAGAAATTACCTTTGTTTGTAGTTTGTAATTTGTAGAGAAATGATGAATTGGTGGAGAGTAGAGACTAGAGAATGAGAGATTAGAGATTATAAAGAATTAGAGATTAATTTTAGAGTGTGTAGAAAGTAGAGAGAGAGTTAGAGTAGAGAGACCAGAGAGAGAGAGAGAATGAGAAAAATTAGATATTAGAAAGAGTATAGAGGGAGAGAGAGAGGTGAATTTTTTTTTAATTTGGAGGGGGGGTATTTAAAGAAAAAATGAAATGGGGATAAAATGGTAATTTTAAAGAATTTTTTTTTTTTTTTTAAATTTTAAATTTTTTTACCCCCCCCCCCCCCCCCCCCCCCCCCCCCCCCCCAACATTAAAAATAATTTTAAAAATCATTAAAGGTATTTTTATCTAAAAAGTGGGTTGTTTCATAAAAGGATACGGATATTGACACCTATAAATATGATAAGCACACCCATAATTATAAGTACACCCATGTCTAAAATTTAAAATTTCAAACATTACTATAAACACCTATCATAATGCCAATACTACCCTTATACATGATTTCATACCTGATAATTTTTATACATGATTTCTATTGGTATCAGTATAAAAGAATAAAAATCTGTATTTTATATCGATGTCAATCAAGATCCCATACTGTGTGGATTTCAAATTCATAACGCACGAAAAAAAAAAAAAAAAACTTTAAATCATAGGCTATAGTGTGCATTTTAATTGTATACAGTAGGCTGTGTGTTTTTATCACAGATCCCTTTAACTTCCTAATTACTCATTTACTAGTCTTAACTTTGGTCAATTGGTCATCCCCTCTGTTTTTGTATTTCATACGTAGCAGCACAACACACAAATAAAAAACGCAAAGTGTTAGGGTTTAGTTTTTTATTTTTATTTTAATAAAGTGATATAGTTGAATATAGACCTGGCAACGGGTTGTGTTATTAGGAATTTGTGTCGTTTCGTGTTTGGGTCGTGTTAAAATTGTTCCACCCGAACCCGACCTGTTAGCCTAATGGGTTGAAATATACAAACCCAAGACCGTTTGTTAAACTAATGGGTAACCTGACCTGGCCTATTGCAAAATATTATATTTGAGATTTATTAAGTTAAAAATAAGTAGTACTGAAGCATGCTCAAACTCATGCAATCAAGTTCACCATAGACACCTAAAACTTCAAATATATATATATATATTCCACCATAGGCACCAACAATCAATCAAAAACATCTAATTTATAAAATAAACAAGTCCAAAATAAAAATAAAAATAAATTGAAAATGAAATCTTCCTCTTGAATCTTCAATATGTTGCGATTGGGAATCTCAATTCTCATTTAGACCTAAAAGGTTAAATTACTTGTGTTAGAGCATCTCCAATGCAATTATGCATTTGGAGAAAATAGAGTGCCACATAGGATAGATATTAAAAAAGTTAGAAAAACTCTCTCCAATGCTATTATCTAAGTTGAATATGGAGATGATGTGGCCCAAAAAAAGTTAGAGAATATGGAGTTGGGTTTCTAATTCTAGAAACTCTCCTAGAAATGCTGACTAGGATTTTTAACTCTTTCCACCAATAAAATGAAAACTTTCAACTCTTTTTACCAATAAGATTAAACCTCATTTAATTGTAAAATAAAAGAGGAGAGAGAGCGTAATCATTGTTTTATTATGATTGGACATAAAATGGATGCATATTTGACTTTAAATAATTGCATTGGAGATATGAATATGCATTTCTTTAAAAAAAAATTTAAAAGTGGGCCCATAATAAATAGAAATGCTGATGTGGCACTATTTAGAAACTCAAAAATGCATATTTGCATTGGAGATGCTCTTAGATGTTAAGAAAAGAAGAATTAACATACATTAATAAATCCAATACCTTTGTAAATAAAATCATAGCTTTCAATTTTCAATTAAGCATAACAGACTCAATCCCTTGAGTTGAATTAATAGCAACCTCGATGTTCAAATTTAAAGTCCTAAAATTACGTTGCATGAAATGGTGGCACCATAGACCATAGTAATACTAAAATCAAAATACAAGAAAGAAAACATACTTGATTGAATTTACTAGGATCGAATTGACAGTAATTGATTTCAAGAAAGTTGAAGACCACTAACTACTTTTAGAGTTTTAGATAGAGATGCACATTTTCTCCCAGAACCCCAAATCCCCATGTCCCCATCCCCATTTGGGGATTTTTTGTTGTTGGGAAAATGGGGAAATGGGGAGGGGGGGTGGTCCCCCATTCCCATTTCCCCCAAACATATATAAATATAATTATAATATATATATTTTAATTTTTTTTAAACCCTAACTATATATACTCATTTACTCTTTTTAAAGACAAATCCTAAAACCTAAATCTAAAATATAAAATCTCCTCTCAAGATTTGTAATGGAATGTTTGTTTTTTTAGTTTAATTTGTAATTTTTAGTCAAATGGAGAAATGGGAAAATGGGGGAACGAGGGAAACGGGGAAAATAGGGAATTGGGGTTGAGAATGGATATACCTCCCCCCAAAATTTCTCATCCCCATTTTCCCCAAATGTGCATCTCTAGTTTTAGGGTTAGGATTATAATATTGTGAAATAATTGATTTATAGTTTTAGAGTTTTTAATTTAGAAATTTTTACTCTTTCAAAAAACAAAAAAAATTAGAAATTTTTTAAAAATTTAATTAGTAAAATATATTCTAACCATAATTATAGAGATTTTTTTATATAAATTCCATAACGTGACTACACAAAGATTTTTTTAATAACTTTCATAAACACATTAAAAAAAAAAAATTTCTTTATATTAACAGGTTATCGAATTAACGGTTTTTTTAAGGATGAACCCAAAACTGACCCATTATATTTTGTGTCTTAATGGGTTGACCATTAACAACCTGACTCGATAAACTTGACCCACCAACCACTATTTTCGAATGGGTTTGGGTCGTGTAAAATTTTGCTAGGTCTAGTTGAAGATATGGATATACATAGTATTTAGTTTATTTTTAGTTAAACTAATTTATCTTTATTGGTAAATTCCTATTGAAATATTTTGTAATTAATTTTTTTATTAAAATATGGATGTACTTATCATATTTATGGGTGTCAATATCGATACCCTTTATAAAAACAATCAAACTATTGGAAATGGATAAATTTTAAAACTACCCTAATTTTATGATTATTTATGGAATTGACACTTAAAATAAAGCCATCATCTGATCATATTCATAGTAAAGTGACAATCTGTAAAGAAAGAGAGAAAGAGAAGAATATAGAAATATTATTGGACTAGACTTTCTATGCGGAAGTCAATCATGCTTGATAAGATAGTTCAATTTCAAAAGAAAAAAATAATAATAATAAAAGTGTGTCCATTTTGGACCGATTAATCGATTATCATTGCGCATGCAATGCAACTAATAGTGGAGAGATTTGAGCACTCCGGCGCACTAGAGTAGTGGAGTTTAGACCTAGGATCCGCGCATGAATTGCACACGAATACTAGAAGCAAAACCTTCTTTTAATTTATTGATTCACACACGAATTGATTCTCGTAAAGGTACCGATATTTTGATAAACAAGAATTTTATTTAATCATCAAAAACTTGATCAAATAGAAAAGCTAAAATAACTAGGAAAGTAATAAAATCTTCAATTTTCCTAAAAAGAAAGGAATTGAGAAAACAGCGGGAATTTAAAATACTATTATCCTAAAATATCATAAACCTATTTAATAAGGAAATTAGATTTGATTTAATTAAATCATAAAATAATTAGCTATCTAATTAAATATATAATATATGGAAATAACTCAAATAAGATAATATGTATTAATTACAAGAATATTTATAAAATCCAAAATCTTCAATAATATATCCTGCATTCAAAATGGCTTCTAACCTTAAAAGTACTTATTAGAAGAATATACATATCAGCATACTTTTATAACTAGCTATCAGTAATGCTAATATGCTATCAACTATCCAACTTGTATTCCAGTTTATGAGGCGTCTTTTTTTATTCAATTAAAATATAATAAGATGAGGTTGACCGAGTGGTACGTTTCTCATACCTACATCATGACGTAATATTGTCATCCTAAACTCATATTATTTTTAAATACAATGTGTTATGATTGGATGCTAAAACAAAGTCTAGATTTGAGTAGAAAGAAAAAAAATCAAAGAGAAAAAAAACAACCAGAAGATCGGGACTTGACAGTACATGAAAAAGTTAAGATGACTCAATGTTAAATTCTTTATGGTGAAATCTCAATGGTAAACTTCAATTGACTCAATTGTGTTCTAAGATAAGGTTGTGGGTTCAAATCATATCTCCCCTCTCAATTCTCATATATTTGTAGTTTAAAATAAAAAGAACATAAAAGGGAAATATTAATTTTATCTAACACCAACAAGAATAATGTGAAATAACATTGGGTTTTATTGAAAACTGACCCTTTTGAAAGGTTGAAGTTGAAAACTAACTCATATTTGAAAATTTTGCAAAACTAACTCATTTAAGACGGTATTGCCCTTATTAAATTTTAAAATTACAATCCTACCTTAATGCCCTAAATCCCAACCTTTGTCAAACACGAACAAATTCCAACCTCTGTCAAACACATTCAAATCCCTAACCTCTCTCAAACACATTGAAATCCCTAACCTCTCTCAAACAAAATCCCTAACCACCAGCACGACCACCAGTCGACGGCGCAACAGCCACGACCACTAGTCGATGGAAACACGGAAGCAGCAGCTCGGATCCACTGCACCCAGACGACGGCGACTGACCACTGAACCCAGTCGAGCAGCTCGGGTTTTAGTTCGTCTTCTTAGGTCTCGCTCTCGCTCTCGGATCTGTTCTGGTTTCAGGTAATAATTTGTTCGCTCACTTTGTGTTCATGTTGTTGTTGTTGTTGTTATTTTGGTTTAAAGATTGGTAAAGTTTGTAGAGATTTGAAGATTTATGTGAAATGTAGATGTTTAATGGTCATGGGTTTGGCCAAAATTTAGTTGCTTGAATTGTCATTGATGATGCGTATGATGGGTTTGGCCAAAATTTATGCTGCTTGAATTTTCATTGTTGTTTTACTTGTGATAAGCATAATTTCACTTATGTCTCAAACTAAAAGTCAGTTAAAGAAACTGTCTCTCTTTTTGTGAAAGAAAGAGTTCAAAATAGTTTGGCATCAATTTAATGTCAATGCAGCTGATTTCTAAATGGTAGACATTACACTCTCTGGATTGCTTTTAGCTCATAATAAACAAATTATCCATATCTCTAGTTGATATATATTACCTGGATTGATACTTGAGCAGAAAATTTGACAAGTCCTTCTTCACTGAGTTTCTCAGAGGCACTTTTTCCTCTTAACACCCTTAGTGACAAGCTTGGTAGAGTCTCCACCTTTGTATCAAAATGCATCTAGAAGCAAAAGAAAGGTAAATGAAAATAGAGCAGCTGTTTGTGCAGGTTCTGGTGTCTTTTTCTGTCTTCAGGCTGCTCTAGTGCTAGAGTTGTGTTGTGTGCTGTTTTGGTCTTGTTTGTGGTCTGTTCTACTGGTTCTGCTGCGGCCTGTTTGTGGGCTTGCTGCTGCTTGTTTCTGTTCTGTTCTGCAGCTTGTGGCTGCTGGATTTTGTCTTTGTTGTGGGGTGTTTGTGGTCGTGTCTTATGGGGTCTGTTTGTTCACAGCTTTGTGGTTGGTTTTGCCTTGGTTGGCTGTTGCTAGCCTTAATAAAATGAGCCTTAATAAATATATATTAACAGTAGACATGATATACTTATGAAATATGTGGCATACTATGCTTAACCTGAGGGACGTGCCCATCGTTGTTGCGTTGGGGAGGAAGAATGTTGCCAAGCCAGCTAATTAAATTTTACACAATTTTTAGAGAAGTATATATACTAGTTGGATGCAATGCAAAAATTCTAGCACAATTTGCAATAAAAAAAACACCTCAAATTAACATATATTAGACAAAGATCATCAACAAATATATAAACTTTTCAGTTTTTTTTTTAATATTTGTCTTACTATAGTGCATGTGTGTTCATATAATTCCAATTTTGAGTAAGCATTTGTGATCCGATCCTATGAAAATCAAGATTCTGTACTTTGGTTTTTGGTTGTGTTTTTCTGTATTGCATTTAGGTTTCCTAACTGGTGTTAGGAATTCCCAATTGTGTTAGGAATTCTTAACACCTGTTAGGAATTCCTAACACCTGTTGGGAATTCCTAACACCCGTTGGGAATTCCTAACGGGTGTTAGGAATTCCTAACACCCGTTAGGAGTTGAGAATTCCTAACACCTATTGTGAGAATTCTCAACACCTGTTAGGAATTCCTAACACCCGTTAGGAATTCCCAGGTGTTAGGAATTCCCAACAGCCGTTAGGAATTCCCAACATCCGTTAGGAATTCCCAACATCCGTTAGGAATTCCATTCCTAACTGCAGTTGGGAATTCCGAAATTTATAATTGAATTCCTAACTACAGTAACAAAAATCACATTAAATTGCTTATTTGGTTAAAACATTTGTACCGATATAAATATCTTTTGGTTTTATGTTCTATTTCTGTATAATTAAATGGGAGAAGAGGTGGAATTTTTAGTAAATGCTGAAGAACATTTCCCCAGCGAAGATAAACAGCACTTCGTCAACGTATGCGGTAAAGTGCATTAAGGAAAAGTTGACGGAGGTGCAACTTTCCCTCTTCCGCGTGACATGCTTTGGGAAACTTTTGGAGATGAATGACTTGAAGTTTTCCGGGTAGCTGATCCATAATCTCTTACTTAGACAAATAGAGTCTCATAATGGGTTTGCAGTAGGTGGGAAGACTTTTCGTTTTTCTATTAAGGAGTTTTGCCTCATAATGGGTTTAGAGTGTGGCCCGGACCCGCCGGTGGAAAGTAAGGAAAAAGGGATTGTAGTGGGAGTTTTAAGTTGTCGATGTTGAATGGGGATGTGCAATTCAACAACAAAACTTTAGAGGAATTCCCAACAGCGTTTTGAATTCTGAACTATAGTAACAAATATCACCTTAAATTGCTTATTCGGTTAAAACATTTGTATTTATATTAATATTTTATGGTTTTATGTTATATTTCAGGATAATTAAATGGGAGAAGAGGTGGAATTGTTATTAAAGGCTGTAGAACATTTCTCGAAGGTGGAATTGGGTCGTGTGTGGCACCTATATATTCATCAACAGTACATAAAACCAAAATGGTTTTTTATATTCTTCATAAAATAAATTTAAAGGGGAAATAGTTGGTTGTATTTAGTGGTTTTGATACAATGTGTTTTTGTTGGCTGGTGTAGGAGTATTTTGTCTACTAATTTACCAATTGTGCATGCTTGCTGCTTCACAGTCCAATTAATGAATCAAAAACAGAAATGTAATTACATAAAATTTCATGGCTCAAATTGAATTTTAGGATTATAAATACAATTATTGACATGAAGTCATGAACCAAGTCATATATTGTGTAAGTAGTACAGTATTTCATGGCTTAAAATTATGTATGAACCAAGTCATAAAATTATTTCATGGCTTAAATTCCTGTATGTAGTAGTATGTTTGGTAATGTCCACGATAGGATATAGATCTTCGCACATGTGTATCCATCATCTTCATCTACATGCCATGCCACTCAAGGTTCCATAATGTTAAACATTAACTTAATTGCATAATGCTGAATATTAACAGTGTTGGGTTTTAAGTATATTTTTATATTGGGTTTTATCCATCATGCTAGGCAATTCAAGTTTCATCGTCACTATCCGAAAGAAGGCAGTCTTGTATTTGCTTCCTGCGAGTAGAAACATTGAACAAGATTAATGCTCACTATCGATCATAGAAATATATAAAGCTTTAAGGAATAAATGCATAGCAACAAATCAGACTTTATCGATGCAACCCACATTTCAAATGCATAGGAAATTTATTATTAAATTCCTAAAAAAATATTATAAATTCATGGTATATTAAATCTATAAAATATTATGAATCCAAACACTATTTGGAAATTCCCAGCAGGCGTTTGGAATTCCCAACAACAGTTAGGAATTCCCAACAGGTGTTAGGAATTCCCAACGACGGTTAGGAATTCCAAACGGTTGTTAGGAATTCCCAACAGGCGTTTGGAATTCCCAACGACGGTTAGGAATTCCAAACGGCTGTTATGAAATTTTTAACGGGTGTTGAGAATTCCTAACGCTTGTTAGGAATTTCCAAACAGTGCTGGACACATTCTAAAAAAATTGTTTCAATTGTCTAGATTCAATATTATAATGTAAAATCAACCACAACAACATCAAATTCAACCAAGACTCATGCTCTATTACATTCTTGTAAGCTATTTTCACAAAAATAATGAACCCTAATACACAAATCTAAGTAAATAACACATTTTACAAATAAATAAACTAAAAATTTAGGTTGTGAAGTTTAAATTGACCACAACAACATCAAATTCAACCAAGACCCATGCTCTATTACATCTATGTAAGCTATTTTCACAAAAACAAAGAACCCTAATACACAAATCTAAGTAAATAAGACATTTTAACAAGAAATAAACTCAAAATTTAAGGATAAACTTTAAATTGATCACAACAACATCAAATTCAATCAAGACCCATGCTTTATTATGTAAATGTAAACTATTTTCACAAAAATATTACACAAATTCAAGTAAATTGGAATTTCAGAGTGTAAAAGTTCAAAAAAAAAAAAAAAAATCACCTCAAAGCTTCAATGGAAGGAACCCTTGTGGAGTTGCTTGTTTCTACTTGCTCAATGGTGGAGTTGCTTAATTTATACTTGCAAAGGAAGAGAGAGCAAAAGAAAAAAAAAATTTGAGAGGAAGAAGAAGTGAGAGTCGCAGGTCTATGGTGGTGAGGAGAGGAAGAAGTGAAGAAAATAAGGAAATAATAGGTATAAAATGAGTTAAAGAGAAAAGTTAGTAAGGGTAAAATGGTACTTACGCATGAAAAAAGAGTTAGTTTTGCAAGTTTTTCAAAAATGAGTTAGATTTCAATTTCAACCTCCCAAAGGGGTTAGTTTTCAATAAAACCCAATAACATTTTATTGTTGGACATGGACAAAACTAATCGGCGTTTGATCCATCACTTTCCTGTTTCCTTATGATGGACTTGTTGGAATACTCTGTTCATATTGGAAGAAATTATCAGGATCAAACATAGTCTTCACACTCACCAATCTATCAAAATTATTCTTGAAGTACTTGATTCCATATATTCTTCCTTCTTGATACGTACCCTTGGAATTGGAACCAATGTCAATATCACGGTAGTTGAGAAATGCCTCTCTTGGGTTCTTGGAGACATAAGGAGTCATAGCTTCATATAGACTTCTTGTCGAATTTAAATAACGATTAGTGGTCTCGACTCCCCCTTGTTTCCAGTTCGCAGAATACTGGATTTTGAATATGTTTCCAGCTCTGTGAGGGAATGCTGTTTCTGTCTCTGGAATCTTGCTCATTTTTCCTCCATAAGGATTCCATGTCATACCAACATCTTCATTAATGTCAGTCAACACCTTCCATATCGATTCCAAGCCTGTTTTTGAGATCGGTTCTTGAACGTAATCTGATTTACGTTTCAGGTAACTTTCCGATTTGGGTATCCTCTCGAGAAGAACTTCAATTGGAGTAGTTGGAACAGGGAGGTGCAACCAAAACAAGACAGAGTCTATCCATCTCATTTGGACACAATCTTTTTCCTGTAATCCCAATTCAGGGAGGCTTTCATTTATCAATGGAAGAAGCCTTTCGGTTTCACCCAAAAACATGGCAACAAAGGAGGCTTTTATAGTCTTTTGGTCACCTTCTTTATTTCCATTCACAGGTTTAAACAACAATCTTACGAAGAGATCTTCATCTAATTTATCAACAACTTGTTGCCATTTCCAGACAACGTCGATGGCACCTTGCTCTACAGTCCTCTCTACTTCGAATACAGTAACTGTTTCAGGAACAGCAACCAACTTGATTTTCCAGGAAAGAATTACACAAAAACTTGCAGCCCCACCGCCTCTAATGGCCCAAAACAGATCTTCTCCCATTGATTTTCTATCGAGAATTCTACCTTTAACATCGACTACCTGTGCATCAACAACGTTGTCCACTGAAAGGCCGTATTTTCTCATCATATTACCATATCCACCTCCTGTAATATGCCCACCAACACCAAGAGTAGGACAAACACCAGCTGGAAAGCCATGGACTTTACTTTTCTCCGCGATTCTATAATAAACTTCGCCAATACTTGCCCCAGCCTGAACCCAAGCGCTTTCATCTGACACGTTGATATTGATGGATCGAAGATTAAACATGTCAAGGATGACAAATTGAACATTGGATACGTACGAGAGGCCATCATAATCGTGACCGCCACTTAGGATTCTGATTTGCAATCCAAGACTTTTAGAGCAAATCACAGTTGCCTGGACATGGGATTCGTGTTTGGCTGCAATAATAACAAGTGGATTGGGTGTTGCGATTCTGAGGTTTCTTATATACGATTGAAGAACGGATGAAAATGAAGAGTTGCTAGAGGTGTAGACGGCTTCATAGATTGGATTTGCGGATTGAGAATGGTTGGAAAGACATTGGAGAAAGTTATCTTGAAGGGGAGTTGAATTTGCCCATGCAGCTAAGATTATAATGAGGACGGAAAGGGGAGAGAGTTTCATTATAGATGCCAAAGAATGCATTTTTATGAGCTGTTTTGATTGATCCTTTGTTGTGAATATTTTGAATTTCTAGGTGTATTTATAAGAGAATGGAAAGATTTATATTGTGCTCTTCTTTGTGCCAACATAAAGGAAGTAAATCTTAGTCATTTATTACGGATGTCATCAAATATACTTAGGAAATATATCTTATATATTTATTTCAGATGTCACCAAATCTTATTAGGTCAACACAAACATCAGTTCAATAGGTAATTTATTTATTTATTTATTTTAAGTATTACACTATTACATAAATTCGAGGTTGTTTGAGGAGAGGGTAGAACTCGAACCCGTAACCTCGTGGTGCAGATGTGATTGGTTTACTACCGGACCAACCTCGTCTCGTAAGTTCAACAGATAATTTCAATCCAAGATAATTAATATCCAGTCTTGAGTTAAATGTAATGATATTGATATGCCAGGCCTTTGGAGACATTGGAGAAAGTTATCTTGAAGAGAAGTTGAATTTGTCAATGCAGCATTATAGATGCATAGATTCATTATAGATGCTGAAGACTGCATTTTTATGAACTGTTTTGATTGATCCTTTGTTGTGAATATTTTAAATTTCTAGGTGTATTTATAAGAGAATTGAAGGAACTCTATTGGGCTTCTTTTTGTACCAACCTAAAACAATTAAAAATAACCACAACCCACACAACCCAAAGTGGCGTATTTGTAAGAGTGGTCATCCAACTTGATAATGTCTTAGATGCTACGTGTTAGAAAAATGGTGAACTGGTTAAAGAGAAATTGATACTCAAAGTGTACCCGTTGAATTGAAAAAAATGATAAGTATCATGTTGATAGGAAACTTACATTTAGTCAAGGATATAATGGATTACTTGTGGAATAGCTTATAAACATGTATATAAATCACAGACCGCAAGTTCAACAAGTCGCATCCAGATGCAGACGCGACTGTTGCACCTGTGACAAAGCTCGACTTTGTTTCTATTTTAATTTTCCAATTAAAATTGTAACCGGCAATTAACACAATTAAATGGGTGTTGACTTATTTCAAATTTCAAATTGAAATTACGAATCAAATGGTGTATTGATTTTGTAGGTTGCAATTTTGAATTAAATTGCCAAAAATCAATTGTTTCCATTTTGAAACTGAAGAAATCAATTGTATTAATGGAAAATCAATTGGATTTTATACTGACAATCACAGTTTCAATTGAGTTACCTTCCTCCATTCCTCCACTAAATTCTATATAATATCATTTTTTTTATAAAATGGATTGACCTAAGGGTAAAAAGTATCCCAAGCGATCATGTGCTGAAAAACTCATAGGCAGTATCTAAAACTATGTAGATAAGAAAAGAAAATAACAAAGAGTAACAAAGGCCAATCCAACCACAAAAAACCAAGGGAAAAAAAAAAAACCCCCACCAGGCAAGAGACATGCATGATACAAAAGAAAACATCAAGAAAAATGAAACGATTCCCAGCCTATGCAGTCATTTCCCACCACCGAAGAACAAAAAGAAGAGGTGGATAACAACCAAGAGTCAACCTCCAACCCTAAAGCATGCTTGGAAAGAGCGTCCGCCACCTAGTTACCATCCGTATAATATGCGACACCTGAAACTCTATATTAGAGATCTGAAAAATGCACCTCTACCAAACCTACCGCACATGCCAAGGAGCGATATCAGAACGAGAAGAGAGTAACTGAACCATATAGGAAGAATCACTCTCCAGCCATATCCGACACCAACCTAATTTCTAGGAAAAGTTTATTGCCATGGAAGCCGCAAGAAGCTCGGCCTCAAAAGGCAAACACTTGACCGAGGGGGGACAGCAAAACGTCCCTTAACAAAGGACCAACAATTATGGAAAACACCCCCACATCCCCTAACACCCGGAGAACTCAAGGCTGCCCCATTCATGTTGACTTTCATCTAACCTAGAGTAAGAGGCGACCAAACCACACTTTTGATAACCGGAGACCTGGCTGGTTGACCATAGATACCAAAACGCCAAAAAATCATAAGGTTGTCCACATTGTTACGCATACACCCATTCTCTAATTGGTTAGCATCAGAAACCGCGTGCCAAACCAAGGATAAAGCAAATCTAAAATCAAAAGATTTGCCCTAAAAAAATCCACTGATTACAAATAAACCACACACTCCAGACCATCGCATGAATAGTCACCTTCCAAAGAACACGAACCTAATCACTAAAAGTAACCGACATAGCCTGCGAAAAGAAAGAAGACCATGAGTCGATAGAAACTCGCCACTGAAAAGCATAGAAAACTGCCTCCCAAAGAGTTGCCACCAAAGGAAGCTGTAGAAAAAGATGGTCAACCAACTACTAACCCCACAAACACTACACCTGGAAGCCACCTCACTCGGCACAAAGATCCTCTATGGGAAGCCTATTTATTAAAAGATTCAAAGTCAAAGTAGAACAGGAAGGAGGAATAGATTGAGAATACACATCTCTCCACAAAGGAACCTAAGGATAACCTCTAATCAACCGGGAATAAGTAGCCTTGCACGAAACTTGACCATCTCAAGAATGAGCCCAAACCATAGAATCTACAATCGAAGAAATCATGATCCTATCAATCCAAAAACAAAGGTCTAGAAAATGCACCCAAAAACAATACTCTAGAACCCATTTGCCATCCTGGATAAAATTTGAAACTTTTGACCTGAGAGGACTCGCCAAATAATTTGGAATACCCAGAAGCTCAAGAATAGGCACCCATAGCCAATTGTCTTGCCAAAAACCCCGCTAAGAATGCTCACCAATAAGCTAGATAGTATTTTTCAAAAGCTCAGAAAAATGAGCCTGAAGAGAAGACCAAATCGAAGAGGTGACATGCCCCCTAACGGCTTCCAAAGCTGCAGAATATAACGCTCCCACAAAAACGAGAAGGAAAACCCCTCAGATGTCATGAACTTCCAAGTGAATTTCTTCAAAAGCGAGTCATTAAGTAAACCCAAATTCTTCAAACCAAGACCACAAAGAGAATAAGGCCGACAACAACGGGCCCAAGAAACCTGGATCATATTCCTTTCATATGGAGAGATGAAAATCAAAGACACGCGTAGTTAGAAAAAAATAAAAACTATTAAAAATTGAGTGTTCTTCTTTTTGGTGTTTGTTCCTCTTTTTTTCAGCATCCAAAGTTCTTATTCTCCAGTTTGGTAAGTACAAACGTCGTTTTCAGTTCGTTGGTGTAGTCGTGTTATAAACATTTATTACAATTCAATCATTGTATCCTGGGAGATAAACGCCAAACACATATAGTGTTGAGGGTGAATTTGTCTTATAGACAGTGTGTGAAACACGGGTCTCAATTCCAAATTCTTTTGAATTAGATACGATACATACAAGTTTTTTGTATTGTATCGTTATTTTGATTGTTTGTTCATAATTTGTAATAACTGAAAAACAAACTTAAGACAAAATTTCTTTTTCTTCGTATCCATGTAAAAAAAATTGTCATTTCTATCACTACTTACGACTTACGAGTAACACCAGAAAGTTTGTATATCAATTGTGATATACGACACCATAATCGGAAGTCTCTGTTTTAAAAAACACTGGTTTATATATATTTGTGATTAACAATATATATTATACTATTTATATCAGTATATATACATAGTATTTTAACTATCATTATATATACATACTGGTTTATGGTGATATATCAATGTGTTTGATATAATTAATATTAAGGGTGAAATTTAAAAGTAACCATAAAATTAGTGGGTGACGCAGAACGGAAGTGAAGGGTTTACCAGCGTAATCCCTAAAGTAACAAAACTGGAATCCACTAGCAAAGATAGAATGTATGTAAACTGAAAACTAAAAATATTATTGAATAATTCAAAACTGATAACAAAAGGATCCTTAAATAGGTTCCTGGAAACCCTAAAATAAGCAAAAGACTAAAATATCCTTATACTAAACAAAAACAGAAAACAAATAAAAACACTAAAATCTTCGGCTGCCCGACAACCTAACTTAAACAGCTCCGTTGAGGATGTAAATGAGGTCGACCAAGGGAGCCTGGGTTGTTACACTATAGAGCTCTGAAAACCCTTTCCAAAAACATATTATAATAGGAAATATGACAACCGAGCTAAAAGTTATGCTCGTTTCTTTGGAACACCTCTTTTGGACAATTTCCGGTTCATCTCATCTTTAAAGTCCAAAGCCAACTATCCTACATCAGTCTCTCCCACCTGTGAAGAACTCGACCTTGAGTTATAATCAGGATAAAGTGGAACATCATCACAAAACTCATAAAGGTCAGCCACATTGAAGGTACGAGACATGTTTATATCACCCGACAAGTCGATCACATAGGCATTGTCATTGATCTTCTTGATCACCTTGTACGGTCCATACTTCCTTGGCTTCAGCTTGTTATAGGAACCAACTGGGAATCTCTCCTTATGCAAAAACACCATAACTTAGTCACCCTCAGCAAACAATTTCTCACGCCTTTTAACATTTGCTGCAGCCTTATACTTCGTATTTTTCTCCTCTAACCGCGCCTTCACTTCAGCCTGAACATCCCGAACCTGTTTAGCCATTGTCTCAGCAGCAACACTCATACCAGTAACCTTAGGAAGCCTTGCCAGGTCCAATGCATGCTTAGGAGGTTACCGATATACTAAAGTGAAAGGAGACTTACCCGTATCAGTATGAACAACATTGTTATAAGCAAATTCAGCTTGTGCCAGAGCCACGTCCCACTGTTTTGGCTTGTCTCCACAAATGCTCCGAATTAAATTTTCCAAAGTTCGGTTTAGGTTCTCCGTCTATCCATCAGTCTGTGAGTGCGTAGTGCTACTGAACTTCAGAATAGTATCCATCCGCTGCCACAATGTAACCCAGAAGTGGCTTAGAAATTTAGAATCCCTATCAGATGTGATAGACTGGGGTACACCATGTAAACGAACCACCTCCCGAAAGAACAGCTGAGCCACATGTGATGCATCAGATGTCTTTCGACAAGGAATGAAATGTCCCATCTTGGAGAACCTGTCAACCACAACAAACACAGAGTCAACCCCACGTTGAGTTCGTGGAAGCCCCAAAAAAAAGTTCATCGACAAATCCTCCCATATTGCATTCGGTACATGTAGAGGCATGTAGAGTCCAGTATTCTGAGCCTGCCCTTTAGAAGTTTGACAAACATAGCATTTGCGCACAAAATTACCCAAGTCATGTTTCAGCTGAGGCCAATAATACCGCTTGGCTACCCCACTGATAGTCTTGTCACGCCTCAGGTGTCCACTTAAACTTCCACCATATAACTCTCGAATTAGTTTCTCTCTCAGCGAGCTCCGCGGAATACATAACTGATTGCCACGGAAAAGGTAGCCTTCGCTCATATGAAATTCCCCTGCGGCCTGTTTCAGAACACACTTTTCCCATACCTCTTCGAAATCCTCATCTTCCAGATACAATTCCTTCAGGAACTCAAACCCAACAATCTCTTGCTGTATAGTAACCAGTAAACTTGCACGTCGACTCAACACATCTACCACCTTATTTAGAACCCCAGACTTGTGTTTCAGAACAAAAGGAAACTTCTGCAAATAGGCTGCCCACCGTGCATGCATGTTACTTAAGCTTCTATGGCTATTTAGATACTTCAGCGCTTGATGATCAGTGTAAAGGATAAATTCCCGCTAAATCAGATAATGCTCCCAGTTCTTTAGAGCACAAACAATGGCATAGAATTCTTGGTCATAGGTGCTCCACTTTCGACGCGCATCACTCAGTTTTTCACTAAAAAAATGCCACTGGTTTCTTCTCTTGTGACAACACTGCTCCAATACCAATGCCAGTAGCATCACATTCCACCTCAAATAACTTCTCAAAACTGGGTAAAGCAAGAACATGCGTGGTGCATAGTTTCTCTTTGATGATTGCAAAGGCTGTGTCGGTTGCCTTTCCCCATTGAAACTTTCCTTTCTTCAAGCACTCAGTAATAAGAGCCACAACACTGCTGATATCCCTCACAAATCGATGATAAAACGTCACCAGCCATGGAAACTCCTTACCTCTCCTACCGTATTTGGCGTGGGTCAATCACGAATGGCTCGAACCTTTTCTTCATCCACTAAAATTCCCTCTAAACTGACCACATATCCCAGGAATAATAATCTCTCTGTCATCCAGCTGCATTTCTTAAGGTTAATAAACAATTTATTTTCATTCAACACCTCTAGCATAGCCCTAAGATGCTCCATATGGTCTTCCTCATTCCTACTATAAACCAAAATGTCGTCAAAGTAAACGACCACATATTTTCCAATGAAGGGCCGCAATACCTGGTTCATGAGTCGCATAAAAGTACTAGGAGTGTTGGATAACCCGAAATGCATAACCAACCACTCGTAAAGCTCATCCTTTATCTTGAAAGCCGTCTTCCATTCGTCACCAGGCTTGACACGAATCTGATGATACCCACTTCGCAAATCGATCTTGGAGAATAATTTCAAACCTTCCAGCATATCTAGCATGTCATCTAGCCTCAGAATTGGAAAGTTGTAGCTAACAATTATCCTATTAATCGCCCGACTATCAACGCACATCCTCCAACTGCCATCTTTCTTTGGGACCAATAATGTGGGAATTGCGCACGGACTCATGCTCTCTCGAATAAACCCCTTCTTCATTAATTCCTCCACCTTTTCTTGTAAAATCTGATTCTCCTTGGGACTCATCCAATAGTGTGGTAAATTCGGTAAGCTTGCTCCTGGGACTAAGTCAATATGTTGTTGAATCTCTCTCATTGGTGGAAGGGTATCCGGTAAGTCTTCTGACACCAACTCACTGAATTTGGCCAACCGGGACTGCACCTTCTCGAGTACCACAATTTTCTGCTCCTCCTTACCTTCTATCACCAAAGCTCGCACAACTACAACATGTACCTCCTATGCCTTCTTAATTTCAGCTTCTAAATCAGTTATTGACGTGACTAGGGAGACTAAGGGTTGCTCTTTTACCGTGGTCTTGGTTGAACTACCGCTTGAACACCGTTTTGGAACAATTGCAATCTTTCTGTCATTCCAATTGAAAACACAAACATTGTCGCGTCCCCTGTAGGTGATGTAAGGTTATGTAAGGTTCATGTTGCAAAACGCTCTATATTTGTATTAGTTGTTGCTTAGGATGTTCTTGAAAGAAAAGAAGCTTAAAAGTTGAAGAGCAACGTCTAGTGCAAATGTTGTCTTCAAGAGGTGAAAGCATCAAAGGTCTATCTAGACTTCCATCCTCTTGCAAGGCGTAAGCGCGCACACACACAATTCATACATGTGCGTCCCTGCATCGTAGTTCAAACATTTGGTATAACACATTCACACACTTCTTAGTATGCACATGCATTGATCTCTAATAGATAAACATTGTAGAATTGCATGCTTTGTGACTATCTCTTTGATATGGCATGCTTGTGTGAATTAGTGTTTATTTGTTTCCATATTTTTGTATTTGGACTTGAATATGTTCTATTATGATTTCTTATTGAGTTCCGGTCATTTTGGTTACTCATTCATTTAGTTTCGAGTCCAAACGATGTAGCTACGCTACTTTTCGTTCTCATTCGTTGAGTTGACTTCATCGTCATTTTCCGAGATAATTTCTTAACCATTTTTCAAAGTTGTGTAGTCTTCGTCGTGTGTGAGGGAGTCAGGATTCGTAATCCAAAAACGGATTCAAAATCGGAGTTTGGATGCCCAAGATACGACTGAAGAACGTGAGGGAGCGCACGAGAGGCGAAGGTGGCCAAGAGGCCACGCGTGGCCCAAGCCGTGGGCCCCACGGCCAGAGGGGCTCTCTGCCCCCATGTGGCCCACGCGCCCCCCACGGGCTGGGTGATGTGGCCATGCTTGATTGGCTCGTTTTTGCCTTCTCTCTCCTCCATTTAATCCTCTCTCCTTCTCTACAAACATTTGAAGATTTTCAAGAACACTTTGAAAATTTCTGCAGAATTTCTTCACATTTTCGTTTTCTTATTTTGATCATAACTTTCTCATACGAACTCGAAATCGATTGATCCAAAAGCCAAAATTGTTGGTCTTGATGAGAGTTACAAACCTCAAGCATTTCTAGAGGCAGCTGACTTCGTCATTTTTTCCAGTGGCTTGATTTTCAGTACGAGGTCAAGGTTGATTGTTCAACTTCTTTTTCATTTCATCTTTGATCATCTCTTTGATTCTTACTATTTGATTGATGAAATATGTTGAGAAGGATGTTAGATCATATGCTAGGGGTGTTTGATCATTTGTCAATTGAGTTTTAGCTTTGTGATTTCTCTTGAACATATATGTGCTAAACTTGATTTTGTTTGAAATTGATTCTAGAAAATGTATATATGATGTGCCTCATGTTATTTTCTAGGCTTAATTTCATGATCTAAGAACTAGGTTTTTAGTGTGATATATTGAATATCCATACCTTGTTCTTATTGATTTACATGTCTTGATTTCTAGATAATTTTTGTGATTGTGTGTTGAAAGCATATTCTAGATTATCATTGAACATGTACATTTAGCTTGATTGATCATCTAGCTTAATTTGATTGTGCTTGCATCATTTGCATCACTTAGATCATAGCCTTGCTTTAGGTTGAAGTCTCTAGCAAAGTGAGTGAAGCTTTGTGGATAGAGCAAAGAAGTCTTGATTAGAGTCGGGAGGACTCGGATAATCAAGAAAGAAGACTTGTCTAGGGTCGGGAGGATCCGGATAGGCAAGCAAGAAATCTTCCTAGAGACGTGAGCATCTTGGATAGGAAGTTGCTTTCTAGAGGTGTAGGATACATCTCGGATAGGAAGTAGGCTTGGTGATTCACTAGCCCAAGGGTAGATTAGGAGTTGATAGCTTGAGCGGATATCATGAGTTGATAGCTTGAGTGTGTAAGTCCTTTTTCACATAGTGGATTGCTTCGCCGGTGGTTGTGGTATCAACCCGTGGATGTTTCCTCTTTGAGGTTTTACCACGTAAAAAATACTTGTGTTCATTTTTGTTTTACATTTCTTTATCTTCCATATCTTACATTGATTGCATATCTTGTAAATTGATTAACTCTTGTATTAGTGATATCAATCCATTTGCTAAATCTTATCAAGTGTGCATTTTCTTTGTTATATTCCGCATCATTTTTAATATTGGGAGAATTTGAGTAAATACCTATTCACCACCCCCCCCCCCCCCCCCCCCCCCCTCCCTCTAGGTATATATTACACTATATTGCTTAAGGAAATTTCAGGTGATATCTACATCAAACTGCCATGGGCAACCCAATAACACGTGTCCAGCATCCATGTCGACTACATCACATGTCACCTCATCCCGGTAGTATTGCCCAATCGAAACAGGGACCTTATATACTTCTGTCACGCTCGCCTTAGGTCCCTTCTGTATCCACCTAATTACATAAGGCTTGGGATGTTTTTCTGCTCGCAGCTTCAGATGTTCCACCAGTTTCCTGAACACAAAATTCTCACAACTCTCATTGTTAACAATTAAATCACAAACCTTTCCTTAGACACTGCAGCAAGTCTTGAAAATATTGTTTCTCTGAGTAGAATCCTCCAGTTTCGTTGAACACATGACTCTCTGAATCACACAATTTACGTGCTCTCCCTGTTCCTCCGTAATTTCTGCACCCTCTAAGAACTCGTCCATGTTTTCCTCTTCTTTAAAATTTCGATCCTCTTCTTCTTCAGCATCCACGAAGTTCACTGGTTTTCGGGCTAGGCATTCATTCAAACGGTGACCCGATTGGCCGCACTTGTAACACTTCATACCGCCTGGTCCTCTGTACGGGTTTGGTGCCACTTGTGGGGTCTCCTTCGTAGCTGCTGCTGTTGGACGTGACCCACCAAAATTATTACTTGGACCCGAACTCCTTTGAACCTGATCTGTAGTAGTTTTAGCCTGATCCTGTCCATCACTTGAAAATCTACTCCTATTCGCAGTTGCGTTGGACGACTGACCCATATCCTTCTTGTAGTGAGAAAAACGATTGGATGATTTCTCCATTAACTCCGCCTTCAAGGCCATGTTATGCGCCTCATCTACTGTCCACACAACTTGCAGCCCAATTTTGTCTCGAATGGTCGACTTTAATCCCCCCAAATATCTCGAAACCTGTTGTCCCTCAGTCTCATTGAGGTTGTTACGAACTGAAAGCCTAGACCACTCCTCAGTATAATCCACAACGGTTTTGTTACCCTACACACAATTCTAATAACTCTGAAAAATAAAATGTTCATAATCAGGAGGTAAAAACCTGCTCATCATAAGTTATTTCATTCGCCTCTAGGATCGTATAGGAATCTTGCCTTGTCACCGTCTATCCATCTCTAATTTCTCCCACCAAACAGCAGCCCCGCTTCTTAATTTATACGCTACCAATTTGACTTGACGTTCTTCATCAACCTCAGTAAACTCGAAGAATCTCTTAACCTCCAAAATCCAATCCAGGAACTCTTCAATCTGTAGTTTTCCATGGAAAAGCGGTATGTCTGTGCGGATCCGATAATCAGGTTGATTTCGGTTCAGTTGAGGATCTCCTTGGTATCCCACGAAATCCTCTTCAGAATCCTCATCACTGAAATCTTCATGCTGCACATGTCTCGCGGCTCTAGGCGGACGTCTACCTTCAGGGCGGTCAATGGCCAATCCCTCGACTCCAACTCTATTGGTAGGGGCGGGAACAGGAGCAGGAACTTGGTCCGTAAGGGTGTTGTGTTAGGTTGATAATTAGTGTTGGCATTAATTCCATATCAAAACGTGTTTAACTTGTAATGTTTAGTGGTTAGTAATTGAAGAATTTCGAAGACGAAGGATGTCTCAACCATTATTTGTTCAAGTTGCCGGCTTTTAAGAGTTTCGGACATTATCGGTCTACAAAGGTATTCAAAGACCTCTTATCTCTTACAAGGCTAGGCACACACTCACACATATCATTCTTGTGTGTCCCTTCATGATTTTATTTCATTTACATTTCACTTTCACACACTTGGCAAAATATGCTCATGCATTCACATTTAGTTAATAAACTTTGTGTTTTGCATTTTCTAGGACTATGTCCGGAAACTAGCATATGTGTGTGTATTTGTGTTTATATGTTTCCGTATTTTGTGTTTAGGACTTGAACATGTTCTTATTCAATGCCTTATTGAGTTCCGGTCGTTTTGGTTACTCATTCATAAGGTTTCGAGTCCAAACGTGTTGACTATGCCACTTTACGTTCTCTTACGTTGTGTTGACTTCATCGATGATTTCCGAGATGATTTCTCAACCGTTTTTCAAAGTTGTATAGTTGTTATCGTGCGTGAGAGAGTCACGGTTTGTAATCCAAAAATGGATTCGAATTCGGAGTTCGGACGCCCGAGATACGGGCCGACGAACTGAGGGAGCGCGCGAGCGGACAGCCCAGGCCTTGGGCCACAAGGGTTGGCCGTGGTTGAGGCCGTGGGCCCCACGGCCTGGAGCAGCCTCTGCTCCTGTGTGGGCCACGTGCCCCCCACGGCCAGGGGGTGATGTGGCACCACGTGGTTGGCCGAAACCCTCCTTCTCTCTCCTCCTATTTCTTCCCTCTCTCTCTCCATTTTGAAAATTTAAGAAGAACATTTCAGTTTTCCCGTCTAGAATTCTCTCCAATTTTTCCAAACTTCAAAACACCATATCTTTCTCATCCGGAGTCGGATTTGAGTGATTCAAGTTGGAGAGTGTTCGTATTTGAGTCCTCTAACATCTCCAAGTGGTTTGGTGGCTGATTGATTGTGATTTCAATGGTTGGACACTGAATTTCGCACCAGCTACAGAATCTGAGGTTTGAGTCTCAACTTTAGGATTTCTTGTTATTTGACCTTCCATTTGCTTGGGGTTTCTTCTTCTATATCTATGTTATTGTTTTATAAAAGCTATTTGGAAAGGTAGCTTGATTTTCATTCTAATTGAAACTCAATTTGTGGACTTATGTTAACTAGATTTTATGATTCTAGGTTTTACATTTGTTTGTGAGTTGTATTGTGATTAGAATGGCATCTTAGGTTGTTTGATACTTAATTGAATTAATTTTGTGTTAAAATGACTTTGAGATTTGATTTGGTCCTTTGATTATTGAAATCTAGGATTTGTGTATTTGTATGTGATTTAGAGAATATAGGTTTTGATTGATGTAAATCTCTAAACCTTGCTCTATATTTTTGTCTAGTATATTGATTGATTTTAATCTCATATATCTAGCTTTTAATTGTATATTGATAGCATCTTGAATTTGTACTTAATGAACATTTTGTGATTCAAGTGTTATGTGTATGAATGAGACTTTGAGTATGTGTGTTAGGTGTTTCACATGCTTAGGTTTCTATTCATGTATTTTTGCATCTAGACTTGATTAATTGTGATATCACATGTTTAGGTCTATTTGTGCCATAGAATGTATTGATCACATGTTCTATGTTGTATTGAATGTTTGCATCATTTGCATTCACATGATCACACTAGGAAGTCCTTGTAAAAGGCATGAAGTCTTGGTTAGAGTCGGGATGACTCGGATAGCCAAGCAAGAAGTCTTGCCTAGAGTCGGGATGACTCGGATAGGTAAGCAAGGAGTCATGGCTAGAGTCGGGAGGACTTGGATAGTCATGCATGGGAGGCTCCCTAGAGGCAAGAGTGCCTTGGATAGGGAGTTGGCTATTGTATTGGTAGGCCTAGGCGTATGGTTAGACATAGAGTCCGATAGAGCGGGGTACACGGGAGGTGTATGCACTCTTGAGGAATTTCTAATCTGCCATCGATGTTGGTTGTGTGTGTTGTCCAATATATGGTGGTTCCGCATCATTGAGGGATTTCACACTTTCCAATAGGGTTGGGTAGGCTTAGACTTCACTAGGTTGGGTGAGCTAAAGATTGGTCACTTTGTGAATGTTCTATGTTTACTTTCCAATAATATAGTACCCAATGGTTGTAGTTCAACCCGTGGATGTTTCTTCCTTGGAGGTTTTACCACGTTAAAAAATCCCTTGTGTTAATTCTTTCTATCTCTTTCTCTTATATTTTAATTGTATATTTTATTGTCTTGATTCATAATATCCACATGTGATATATTGTAAAGCAAGTCTTTGTATAGTGTGATTGGTATATTCATTCTATAGATCAATTTGTATCTTTGATTCTTTTATATATTGTAATTTTTGTATAGTGACATTTTGATCACTCTTGTAACACATTGAACATCTTATGAAATACAAGCTTATTTTGTTGTTATGTTTATTTGCTATTTTACCTCACATGACTTGTTGATATACTTAGACATTTCTCTTATGATTGTAACATCGTATTGTCTATGCATGTCTTCCTTGGCTTATTGTGTTGTGTGTAAGGCTACCTTGAGGGACAAACGAATGTTTGTTCAAGGGTTTGAAAAAAGGTGTAAAAACCTATTCACCCCCCCTCTAAGTATGCTTTAAGCAATTTAACTTTGTTTGTGTACATTCATGTTGGGAGTAGGCAGCCGCTCCATCAGTTGCCGAACCATAGCCTTCAACCTCTCCATTGACTATCGCTGCTTATCAATCGCCGCCCACACATTGGCATCCCTACGACCAGCGTCGCCAGGGTTAACTCTTCTAGCTTCGTTGTTGACCATCGTATAAGGCAAGTCCTTATGCTCTGATACCACTTGACGCAAAACGGAAGTGAAGGGTTTACTAACATAATCCCTAAAGTAATAAAACTGGAATCCACCAGCAAAGACAGAATGTATGTAAACCGAAAACTGAAAATATTATTGAATAATTCGAAACTGATAACAAAAGGATCATTAAATAGGTTCCTGGAAACCCTAAAATAAGCAAAAGACTAAAATATCCTTATACTAAACAAAAACAGAAAACAAATAAAAACACTAAAATCTTCGGCTGCCCGACAACCTAACTTAAACAGCTCCGTTAAGGATGTAAATGGCGTCAACCGGAGGAACCCGGGTTGCTACGCTGTAGAGCTCTAAAAACCCTTTCCGAAAACATATTATAATAGGAAATCTGACAACCAAGCTAAAAGTTATGCACGTTTCTTTGGAGCACCTCTTTTGGACAATTTCCGGTCCATCTCTTCTTCAAAGTCCAAAGCCAACTGTCCTACATCAGTGAGTTTACTAATTTTAGCCAGCATTAGCATTTTTATTGTTTCTATCAAGTAATCAACTATTGGAACAAAAGTGCCTTCAGTGAAAATGAATTAAAAAGCAAATAAAATAAATAAAAACCAAAAACAAAAGAAAACGAAAGTTAAAAAGAAAAAGTTAAGTTAAAGCAAAGTGTTTTAGTGTTTGAACTTTGAAACAATAAAGAGAGACTCAGGGCTAGCCCTAAGCATAGGCCCAAGAGGCGACCACATAGGGCCCCCATTTTGGAAGGACCCCCAAAAATATATTTATATCTAATGGCCCAAGTATAATTTTTTTAAAAAATAAAAAAAAATAGCCTACATATCAAATATCACTTAAAAGGCCCACTAAAGAAATATTTATACTTAAAACTTAAAAGCAGCCCATATTTTATATGTTTTTATTTTTAAAAGAAAAGGCCCACTATAGAAACAAAAATATTAAACTTAACCCACCACAAACATATCAAATTGCAAATTGCATTTCATTATATCAAACATTCGACTTCTTTGTTTCTTCTCCCTTTGGTAGCTCTGTAACCTCTGTTCTTGCGATTTGTGAAACTGGGAAAGTAATTGTTCTTGGATTGTAATTTGGATTTTGGAAGCTCTCTTCTTGAAATCAATTGTTGTTGTTTTAGAAGGTAATTTAACACCCCTTTTCATTCTTCTTCTTCTTCTTCTTTATTTCGAAAAACCTCTTTGCAATTTCCTATTTTAGTTTTGTTAGGATTTTGTATGTATTATGTATTATGGAACTAGGAGTTCATTAGTTCATGAACCATTAATCCAACTACCCAATAAAAAATTGTTCTTGAATTTTTCTGAAGTTGATTAAATCCTATCTTCAGTCAAATATGTCACAAGAAAGATTGAATGGTTTAGCTATGTTATCAATTGAAAAAAATATGAGAGAAAAACTTAATTATGTAAATTTAATTAGTACTTTTGCTGCTAAAAATGTGAGACGGGTAATGTTTAAGTGGTATATTATCTGATGTAATTATAAAAAAATTTATTTTAGTAACTTTTTATTTGCTATTTTGTTGTGTTGCAATCTTGATGTTTAGTTATTATAATGATTTTTATAAGTATTTACTAGAGAAAAAAAATCAAGTAAACATATACGGAAAGTCGGGACTCGGGTGCCCCATTTTTTTTATTTCGCCTTGGGCCCCCAAAATCTCAAGACCGGCCCTAGAGAGACCAGATGACCAAGATCCGACGACGACCAAGACGAGCAAGAACCGACAACAGCGACGGAGAGACGAGCCATACCCGACCCTAACCCTGACCCGAGAGAAAAGACGATCGAGAGACGAATGACTGTGACCACCGAAGAGAGACAAGAGACGACCGACTTTGATTCGAATCACCGGCGTGAAACACGGTTGCATGGAAGAAACGAAAAGGTTTGCACTCCTCTTAACATTTGATTTTAGGGTTTATTTTAATTTTGTTTTTGGTTGCATTTGTGGATTATGATTTTAGGGTTTCTTTTTTATTTTGATTTCGATTTTGAGTTGAGATGGAGTTGATTTTGATTTCGATTTCAATTTCTATTTCGATTTTGATTTTGAGTTGAGTTGATTTTGATTTATATATATTTTGATTTTGATTTTGGATTTGATTTTTATTTTGATTTTAAATTGAGTTGATTTTGATTTATATATATTTTTAGTTTGATTTAGATTTTAACTTGGGGCCACTTCTTTTAGTGGATGATACAATTGTTTGATATGGCGAAATGTCACTTTGTTGCATCTTTTTTCTGGATTGTAATGTCATTGTAAAAGTGGTCCATAGTCCATACAACTTTTGTGTTTTTCTTTTTTCTTCTTGCCTCTTATTGGCCTCTGTTTTTTGTTTTATGTTCTATTTCGTTGGCCTCTCTTTTTTGCTTATATTAGAGGATGCTTGTTAAGTTTTGATCATATGATTGGGTTTGGATAAAGAGAGAGCAGTACTTGTTGGTTAATCAATTATAATCTCTAGTTCTTGGTACTTACGTTTATGTCATTTCAGTTGTTGATTTTTTTTTCCTTTTCTCAATCATGCAGATTTTAATGTTTACTTGGGATGTTTGAACTAAATCTAGTTATTCTTGGGATTTTCTTCAACAAAATTGGGTCAAAGATGTATGTGAGTTTAGAATCTTCAAGTGATTGCATGTGTGGGTACATATGTGCTAGTTTTTGATAACAGAATTGTTGAGTTCTTCTTCTGAGTATTATGGTGGTGGGAGTTCAGAATCTTCAATTGATCTTTTGCAGCCTATTTCTTTTGACAAGTTGTTCCAATTTGAAAAGTTTAATTCGCTTTGTAATTGGTTTGTAATTCACTTTTTTGGTGACCAACTGAAATGATGAATATTAAATCGTTTGTTGGATTTAATATTCAAAATCTTCAAATGATCTTTTGCAACCTATTTCGTTGACAAGTTGTTCCAATTTGAAAAGTTTAATTCGCTTTGTAATTGGTTTGTAATTCCCTTTTTTGGTGACCAACTGAAATGATGAATATTAAATCATTTGTTGGATTGTTGGATGAGAGATGTAGGTGTTATTAAATAGGTGTTAATGAAATGCATGAGTTATTAATTTGTTCTTCCAATTGTTATTAAACAAGTGTTTAATTGATTTGTTTGGTTTGGTGTGGTGTGTTTATTTGATCAATCTCCTGGGTGTTTAATTGATCAATCACTACTAATTGCACAAACATCCCTTACCGCTAATTGACTTCCAACAATTATTACCGTTGACCGAAATTTTGACATGAAATGACTAAAATACCACTAGTTACTTCATTTTTTTTATAAACAATATTACAATAATTCAGGGCTTGAGGAGGAGGAGGAGGAGATACTTGAACCCATAACCTCTTGGTGTGGGTGTGATAAGAATACTACCGGGCCAACCTCATTTTGTTCCATTACCATATAACTCTAACCACCAAGCAAATTACCATTGACAAAATATTTATATTTATTTTAGAGTAAATTGCACCAAACTCCCTAAAGGTTTGTCCTTTTACACCTATAAACAACTTTATAGTTAATTGACACTCACCTCTCATGCCATTAGTCAAACTTTGTCAAACATAACCGTTGACCAAGTGTGACCGTCAAAATACAAAAATACCCTTGAAAATTCTTAATTAAAAAAAAATTAAGAACAAAAAAAATTTACATATTGATCTCCACAGCCTATCTTAGAGATAGACGGTGGAGATCGAATTACAAAAAAAAAAGTAAAAAAAATGATGATGAATGAGTGGATCTCCACATGTTCATCTTTTTTCTTTTTTCTTTTTGATTTCCCCTATCCATCTTAGATATGGAGGATGGAGATTATCCATTTATTATTATTATTTTTTATTTGTAATTGTTTTTAATATGTTATGATTGTTTAATTTCCTTTTAAAGAAAATTATTCAATTTAATTTTAAAATATGTTGAATGATGAAAACACCCTTGATTTTGATAGTCAAACTTGGTCAACGGTCATGTTTGACTAAGTTTGACTAATGGCAATGGAGGTGAGTGTTAATTAATGATAAAGTTGTTTCTAGGTTTAAAAAAACAAATCTCATGGGAGTTTGGTGCAATTTGTTATTTATTTATTTATTTATTATTAGAAAAATCTTTATTTTCTTTACATATGTTAAAAAGACTAAAATACCCATTGATCATTAAGTTTTGCTAACGAAAAGTTAATGGAGAGACTAATTTGGTACTTATGAAAATATTAGGGATCAATTTGGTCACTTTTGTAAAGGTCGCAAACTACTTGTAATTTTAAAAAAAGTATCTAACTTACTTGGCAATTGCTCTTTTATTAAAATTAAATAAATTAACAAAAATAAATAAATAAATAAATAATAGGGCAAATTTCACTAAAAACCTCCATTTTTAGGTGTAATTGCAAACATATTGAACCTTTTCTTATAAATACATAAACATACTGTGTCTTCTGTCAATTCTAGTAGTTGACCAAATATATATTGCAAATGGACTAAAATATCCCTAGTTAATTATTTTATCTTTTTTATTACCTTAAAATTAGTAATTTAAAATAAATAATTAATTAAAGAGAGAATGGAGGAGATCACAATTTACACCGTTAAAAAATAAATTATTTTAAAAAAGAATAAAAAAAACTATACAAAAATCATCCCTAAATCATGCATAAAGACTTTTTTACCCCTCAAATGTTATCTTTTAATGGAGCTTAATTATCAGCCGTAGAAAGGGTATGTTTATGTAATTATTAGTAAAAGTTCAATATTTGTGCTATTACACCTTCGACAAAGAAAATAATTAATGAATTGATAAGTCAATAAACTGGTTAGTGGTGATTGGTGAGTATAAAGCGAATCTCGATAACTTATCCAAAAGCAATGACTGCCAGCCAATCATCTTAGCCGAAATGAATGACATGGAGAATCTTGAAATTCTTGTGTGGCTTTGGTCTCCCAACATGTGGAATTTGATCTCCCATTTAGTTATAATGAATTTGGTCTCCCAATATTTATTTATGAAATATGTAATGTATACTATTGTTATTAACTTTTATTTTGGAGTTTGGAATGTATTAATATGTTTTTTTTTTTTTTTTTTTTTTTTGAAATGGATTTGTTTGGTACTTAAGTAGGTTTGATTTGGGTTTATTTTTATTTTTATTTTTTTTATGGCTTTGGGCTATTCAAATGGCTAAAATTAGTATCTAACAACCCATTAAATTTAAAAACATTAAAAAGACTCATTAAGCCCATCAGGCCCATTAGGCTCAAAACCGAAATGAACCGAACTGATTAAAATCAATTCGGTTCAGTTCGGTTACCAAATCTTATTCGGTTTAAACCGGTTCAATTTTAGGTGAATCGAAATATTTTCAGTTCAGTTTAGTTTTAACTAGTTTTGCCTAAAACCGAACTGAACCGAACCGTGCCCACCCCTAGAGGAGATACTCGAACCCACAACCTCTTGGTGTGGGTGTGATGAGAATACTACCAGGCCAACCTCATTTTGTTCCATTACCATATAACTCTAACCACCAAGCAAATTACCATTGACAAAATATTTATATTTATTTTAGAGTAAATTGCACCAAACTCTCCAAAGGTTTGTCCTTTTACACCTATAAACAACTTTATAGTTAATTGACACTCACCTCTTAGACATAACCGTTGACCAAGTGTGACCATCAATATACAAAAATACCCCTGAAAATTCTTAATTTAAAAAAAAATTAAGAACAAAATAAATTTACACATTAATCTCCATAGCCCATCTTAGAGATAGATGGTGGAAATCAAATTACAAAATAATAATAATAATAATTAAAAATGCAAAAAAAAAAAAAAAAAAAAAAAAAGATGAATGAGTGGATCTCCACATGTTCATCTCTTTTTTTTTTTTTGTTTTTTTTTTTTTTTTTTCGTTTTTTTTCTTAAATTTTTTTTTCTTATCTGATTTCCACTATCCATCTTAGATATGGATGATGGAGATTATCCATTTATTTTTTAAAATATTTTATTATTATTAATTGTTTTTAATATGTTATGATTTTTTAATTTTCTTTTAAAAAAAATTATTCAATTTAATTTTAAAATATGTTGAATGATGAAAACACCCTTGATTTTGATAGTCAAACTTGGACAACGGTTATGTTTGACTAAGTTTGACTAATGGCAGTGGAGGTAAGTTTTAATTAATGATAAAGTTGTTTCTAGGTTTAAAAAAACAAATCTCATGGGAGTTTGGTGCAATTTGTTATTTATTTATTTATATATTATTAGAACAATCTTTATTTTATTTACATCCGTTAAAAAGACTAAAATACCCATTGATCATTAAGTTTTGCTAACGAAAAGTTAATAGAGAGACTAATTTGGTACTTATGAAAATGTTAGGGACCAATTTGGTCACTTTTGTAAAGGTTGTAAACCACTTGTAATTTTAAAAAAAGTATCCGACTTACTTGGTAATTACTCTTTTATTAAAACTAAATAAATTAACAAAAAAAAAAATTAGGGCAAATTTCACTAATAACCTTCATTTTTAGGTGTAATTGCAAACATATTGAACTTTTTCTTATAGTTGCATAAACATACCGTGTCTTCTATCAATTCTAGCAGTTGACCAAATATATATTGCAAATGGACTAAAATATCCCTAGTTAATTATTTTATCTTTTTTATTACCTTAAAATTAGTAATTTAAAATAAATAATTAAATAAAGAGAGAATTGAGAAGATCATAATTTACACCGTTAAAAAATAAATTATTTTAAAAAAGAATAAATTAAAAAAAAAAAACTATACAAAAATCATCCCTAAATCATGCATAAAGACTTTTTTACCCCTCAAATGTTATCTTTTAATGGAGCCTCATTAACAGCCGTAGGAAGGGTAAGTTTATGTAATTATTGGTAAAAGCTCAATATTTGTGCTATTACACCAAAAATCGGGAATGTTTGTGCAATTCGACCAAGAAAATAATTAATGAATTGATAAGTCAATAAACTGGTTAGTGTTGATTGGTGAGTATAAAGCAAATCTCGATAACTTATCCAAAAGCAGCGACTGCAAGCCAATCATCTTACCATGCTGTCCCACAGAAATTCCAATCATTTGTTGAAGATAATTTCATCGATATTTAACTCTTCTCTCTTCGTTTGTATCATACTATCATGTACTTTCAATTTTCAATATTCAAGTTGTTAGATCTCAGGAGCTCTTTGGTAATATACTTGTCTTCCTCTTTTTTCGATTATCAGTCTTAATAGGCTTTTGGGTTCCAATTGTGCATTCAAGTAATTCAAGTTTGATTAATTTACGATCAAGTATCCAAGTAAGCTGTTATTTTGCTATTATTCTTATGTTTTCAATTTTATCTTTTGATATATATATATATATTTTTGATATTTATCTTATTGTTTAATTTGCTCTCTCTAGTTACCCTTTTGTGCTCTCTCATTTGTTTTAAAGAAATCCGGCTGTCTCAAGTGTGCATCAAGTAATTTCAGCTTCATTCACGATATCAAATATCCTGGTAAGTTGTTAATTTCGTTCAATCAAGAAACCCTTTGCTATTATTATTCAATTATTTTTGAATTTCACTTCTGTTCTATTAATTCGGGTTTTGAGGGGACTCGAACCCACAACCTTATAGTATTGTCTGTGTCTCTTTTATTAGCATAAATTTAGGGACGTAACAAGGATTAACTGTTATTAATTGAAAAAACAAAGCTACAACTTATTTTTAAATATAATTTTTTTTTTTTTTTGTTTTTCGGATTTAACAATTTTAATATTTAGAGTTTTAAATTTCAACCAAATTAATTTACCAATATAAAAAGATACTAGATATATTTTTTTATTTATTTATAAATTCCAATCAAACTTTAACAAACCGACCAGATAAAATTTAACTAAATACCTCCTTTCTAATGTTTATACCCGAACCAAATCATCAATGAGATTTTTAATAAATTAGATATCATATAGTTAAATTTTCATTCACATAAAGTCGCACTCAATTTTTGTATCCCTACTATGTATTATATTAACATTAATTTTTTTTTTAAATATTCAAAACATGCAATATAATTTACAAAAATGTTCATAGTTTGAAGACCAAAGTTTTTACATTGACATAGAAATTGAATCAGTTTTTTGTAAAATTAATAAATAAAGTGGGGTGAAGCGGTTGTTTTGGTAAACTTCTACAACGGCTATTTTGTAATTATACAAAATAAAAAAATTTCAAGTGAGGTGAAGCGGTCCGTCTCTGCATAATTCTTTTGTTATTATTAATTTATTTATGAGTTTCACTTCTGATCTGTTAGTTTGATCTACTCCTTGTGCTTGTCCTTAGTGTTGTCTGTGTGTCTGTTTAATTAGCAAAATCTGTTTGGTGAAAAACGAAGTGTTAAATAATAAAGATTATTAAATTAAATAAAAAACAATTAAAACACAAAATTAAAATTTCTCTCTCACACACATTCAACCCCACCATCATCTCCACCGAATCATCGTCCCCACCACAACAAACGCAGTTTCATCTTCTTTTCAAAACAACAAAAAGAAAAAGTTGCAGTTTGATCTCCTCCACCCTAACTTATCATTCCTTTCATACTTCTATATAAATCTTCCATGGGTCTTTTTATTTTATCTTTTGTATCACACTTTTGAAGATAAAAAGATTGCAGTAATAAGTTTTTATATTTTTGTAATTTATGTAAGTAATTAAATTTGTTCACACGGACCACCAAGCATCAAATCTGGAATTGACAAACACAAACTCATTCTCAACAATGTCAAACTTATTTATTTTGAAAAATAAAAAAAATAAATCTTTTTATTTTCTCTTTCTCCATGTTTAGATGAAGTTTCTTTTTCTTCTGAAATCACTGCTCGATAGAAATCTGAAATTTGTTCACATGGACCACCAAGCATGAGGAAAAAAACAAAAAATCTGAAATTTGAAGAATTTAGATAGAAATTTGAGAAGAAATCGAATTTCTGGAAACAAAATGAAATTTGAAAACCCAAACAAAAACCAGAAGTCCAGAACTCACCAAATCTAAACAAAAATCACTGCTCGATATCTTGTTTAAGAAAAAAAAAAATCAGAAATTTGAACACCCAAATCATTAATTTCCAAATATCTTCATATTCCAGACCCAACCCAGATCTGGAATCGAACCTACCCAACCCCACACCCAAACGATGATAGAGGGGAGGATGGCGGTGGGGACGATGATTGAATGTTTGAGAGAGAGAGAGATCGAGAGAGATTGATTTCCAAAGATAGAAAAAATCAAAGAAAAAAAAGAGAGAGATCGATGGATGGTGAAAGAAAGAATAAGTTGATTGAATTTTACTTTTAATTTTTTAAGAGAGATTGAGAGAAAGAGGGAGAGGCGTGGAGTACTGGAGTCGGTGGTGAGTGGTGGGGACGATGAAATTTACCAAAAATGGCCAGTTTGGTGCGTTTGGAATTGTTGGTAGCTAAACAGGTATTTTTACCTAGAATTGATGCCATGGCCCATGGTAATTTACTCAAATAATTAATGAATCGACAAGACAATAAACTGGTCCGTGGTGATTGGTGAGTATAATAAAGCAAATCTCAAAAACTTATCCAAAAGCAGTGACTGCCAGCCAATCAACAATCATCTTTCCATGCTGTCCCACAGAAATTCATTGGTTGAAGATAATTTCATCAACTCTTCTCTGTTTGTTTCAAGAAAAAAAAAAAAAAAAAACCTCTTCTCTGTTCAGTTTGAACGTATAAAGTAGGGAAAGTATCATTTTCCCCCCTGTAGTTTACCATATTCATAAAATTGCCCCCCCTAGTTTCAGAAATGGTTGGTCTTCCCCCTCTAGTTTGCCATATTCAAATATTTACCTCCTACCGTTAGGATTTCTGTTAAATAAGGGTTTGACCGTTAAATACAAAGGAGAAAATACATTTTCCCCCCTGTAGTTTGCCATATTCATAAAGTTGCCCCCCCTAGTTTCAGAATGGTTGGTCTTCCCCCTCTAGTTTGCCATATTCAAATATTTACCCCTACCCTTAGGATTTCCGTTAAATAATGGTTTGACCGTTAAATACAAAGGAGAAAGTAAGTTTTTACCCCTAATAATAACGTTGATTTTTAAAAAAAAAAAAAGAACAGAATTAGCTTAACAAGGTATATTTAATAATTATTAAAAGATATTAAAAATAATATTAAAAAATTAAAAACATCAATTTCAACTTTCAAGCCTTAATTATCTCTCTCTCCCTCGAAATTAAAAAACAATTATTAATTATCTCCTGATTCAATCTCCACCATCCATCTCAAACATGGACGGTGGAGATAATTATAAAAAAAATAAATTAATATCAAAAATAATAAAATAATATAATTGTAAAAAAAAAAAAACTAATCAAATTATATAATAATAATGATAATAATATAATTGTAAAAATAAACAAAAACGATATTAAAAAAATCTCACTTTCTCTCTCTCAACATTATCTGTGATAATTAATCTCTCTCTTTTCTTCATCCTATCGCCGGCGAGAATAAAACAAAATAAAAAGTTAGGTGGTGTTTGCTAATGAATCTAATAATAATAGGGAAAGTATCTGTAGGGAAAGTATCACAGATAATGTTGAGAGAGAGAAAGTGAGATTTTTTTAATATCGTTTTTGTTTATTTTTACAATTATATTATTATTATTATTATTATTATTATTAGGGAAAGTATCATTTTCCCCCCTGTAGTTTACCATATTCATACCCCCTAGTTTCAGAAATGGTTGGTCTTCCCCCTCTAGTTTGCCATATTCGAATATTTACCCCCTACCGTTAGGATTTCTGTTAAATAAGGGTTTGACCGTTAAATACAAAGGAGAAAATACATTTTCCCCCCTGTAGTTTGCCATATTCATAAAGTTGCCCCCCCTAGTTTCAAAATGGTTGGTCTTCCCCCTCTAGTTTGCCATATTTGAATATTTACCTCATACCCTTAGGATTTTCGTTAAATAATGGTTTGATCGTTAAATGCAAAGGAGAAAGTACGTTTTTACCCCTAATAATAACGTTGATTTAAAAAAAAAAAAAAGAACAGAATTAGCTTAACAAGGTATATTTAATAATTATTAAAAGATATTAAAAATAATATTAAAAAATTAAAAACATCAATTTCAACTTTCAAGCCTTAATTATCTCTCTTTCCCTTGAAATTAAAAAACAATTATTAATTATCTCAAGATTCAATCTCTACCATCCATCTCAAACATGGACGGTGGAGATAATTATATAAAAAATATTAATATCAAAAATTATAAAATAATATAATTGTAAAAAAAAAAAAAAACTAATCAAATTATATAATAATAATAATAATAATATAATTGTAAAAATAAACAAAAACGATATTAAAAAAATCTCACTTTCTCTCTCTCAACATTATCTGTGATACTTTCCCTACAGATACTTTCCCTATTATTATTAGATTCATTAGCAAACACCACCTAACTTTTTATTTTGTTTTATTCTCGCCGGCGATAGGATGAAGAAAAGAGAGAGATTAATTATCACAGATAATGTTGAGAGAGAGAAAGTGAGATTTTTTTAATATCGTTTTTGTTTATTTTTACAATTATATTATTATTATTATTATTATATAATTTGATTAGTTTTTTTTTTTTTTTTTACAATTATATTATTTTATTATTTTTGATATTAATATTTTTTTTATATAATTATCTCCACCGTCCATGTTTGAGATGGATGGTGGAGATTGAATCAGGAGATAATTAATAATTATTTTTTAATTTCGAGGGAGAGAGAGATAATTAAGGCTTGAAAGTTGAAATTGATGTTTTTAATTTTTTAATATTATTTTTAATATATTTTAATAATTATTAAATATACCTTGTTAAGCTAATTCTGTTCTTTTTTTTTTTTTTTAAATCAACGTTATTATTAGGGGTAAAAACGTACTTTCTCCTTTGTATTTAACGGTCAAACCATTATTTAACGGAAATCCTAAGGGTAGGGGGTAAATATTTGAATATGGCAAACTAGAGGGGGAAGACCAACCATTCTGAAACTAGGGGGGCAACTTTATGAATATGGCAAACTACAGGGGGGAAAATGTATTTTCTCCTTTGTATTTAACGGTCAAACCCTTATTTAACAGAAATCCTAACGGTAGGGGATAAATATTCGAATATGGCAAACTAGAGGGGGTAGACCAACCATTTCTGAAACTAAGGGGGGCAAATTTATGAATATGGTAAACTACAGGGGGGAAAGTGATACTTTCCCTATAAAGTAATTTCAATTTTCAATATTTATTTTGGCTCCTTTCCTCAGTGTCGTTTGTTAGATCTCAGGAGCTCTTTGTTAATATACTTGTCTTCTTCATTGTGCATTCAAGACTTAACTGGCTTTTGGGTTTCAATTCTACATTCAAGACTTCAAGTAATTCAAATTTGCTGTTATCCAAGTAAGCTGTTATTTTACTATTATTCTTTTGTTTTTGATTTTCACTTTTGCTATTGATCCTTGTTATTTAATTTGCTCTCTGTAGTTTCACAACTAACCTCCATTTTTAGGCGTAATTACACACATATTGAACATTTTCTTATAATTGCACAAACATACTCTACTGTTAGTTGATTTCTACCAACTCTAACAGTTGACCAAATATATAGTGAAAATTGACTTAAATATCCCTAGTTAATTATTTTATCTTTTTTATTACCTTAAAATTAGTAATTTAAAATAAATAATTAAATAATGAGAGAATTGAGGAGATAACAATTTGTACCGTTAAAAAAAAAAAATTAATTTTAAAAATAAAAGAATAAAAAGCCTAAAAAAAATCATCCCCAAATCATAGATCACGACTTTTTACCCCTCAAATGTTATCTTTTAACGGAGTCTCATTAATGACATCCAGAAGAGTATGGTTCTGTAATTATTGGTAAAGTTCAAATATTTGTGCTATTACACCTAAAATTGGGCAAAGTTTATGCAATTCGACCAAGAAAATAATTAATGAATCGACAAGACAATAAAGTCGTCGGTGGTGATTGGTGAGTATAAAGCAAATCTCGAAAACATATCCAAAAGTAGTGACCGCCAACCAATCAACAATCATCTTTCCATGCTGTCCCAGAAAATTCATTGGTTGAAGATAATTTCATCAATATTTTACTCTTCTCTCTTCAGTTTGTACGTATCAAGTAATTTCAATTTTCCAATTTTCAATTTTCAAGTTGTTATTTTGGCTTCCTTTCCTTTGTTTGTTAGATCTCAGTAGCTCTTTGTTAATGTACTTGTCTTCTTCATTGTGCATTCAAGACTTAACAGGCTTTTGGGTTTCAATTGTGCATTCAAGACTTCAAGTAATTCAGGTTTGATTTACGATCATATATCCAAGTTAGCTGTTATTTTGCTATTATTCTTTTGTTTTCGATTTTCACTTTTGCTATTGATCCTTGTCATTTAATTTGCTTTCTGTAGTTACCCTTTTGTGCTCTCTCATCTGTTCCCTTCACAGTTATTCCTTCACTTGTCTGTTAAAAGTATAATTTCAAGAGATCCTGCTCTGTCTCCGGTGTGCATCAAGTAATTTCAAGACATCAATATCCAAGTAAGTTGTTAATTTCGTTCTATCAAGAAATTCTTTTGTTATTATTAATTTATTTTTGAATTTCAATTCTGATCTGCTCCTTCTGATCTTGTTTTTATCTTCAAAACGCAAGAAGAGAAGAGATTCTACAAAATGGCGGAATCTGTTGTCACTATTGTTGGTCCAATAGTCGCGGAACGCACGGTTGATTCCATAGCAACTCGAGTCGGTTACATCAGGAACTACAAGGCCAACTTTGAGAATCTAGAAAAACAAGTCAAGGACCTCCAGGGAAGGAGAGACGCAGTGCAGCATAAGGTTGATGAAGCTACGAGAAATGGGGATGAGATTGAAGAACTTGTTCAAAATTGGCTGGACAGCGTGAACAATATGATCAAAGAGGCGACAGACATTATTGAAGATATCAAGCGACTAAACATGCGATGCTTCAAGAGTCTCTGCCCTGATTTGAAGAAGCGCTATCAACAAAGCAAGATAGCATGGATGAAGACGGATGATGTTTCTAAACTCCACAATGAAGGGACATTTGATAGGGTTTCCTACCGTACCCTTCCGGCAGAGACATGGCTTCCAGATAGCTACGAGAACATTAAATCAAGACATTCCACCATGGAGGGTATACTAAAAGCATTGCACGATCGTGCTGTCAACATGATTGGGGTGTACGGCATGGGTGGCTCTGGAAAAACGACACTGGTGAGGGAAGTTGCCAGAAAGGTTGAGGAAGACAAACTATTTGATCGGGTAGTGTTTGCAGAAGTATCTGATACGGTAAACATATGGAAGATTCAAAAGGTGATTGCAGAATGGTTGGGTTTGAAATTCGATGAGGACACCGAACCTGCAAGAGCAGGTCGCCTACGAAAACGAATAATGCAAGAAACAAAGATCCTTTTAATTTTGGATAACATTTGGGAGGATCTCGATTTGGCGGCAGTGGGAATTCCTTTCGGGAATAATCACGTGGGATGTAAGCTATTGTTGACATCAAGAGATATGGATTTATTAAAGGAGATGGGTTCTAAAACAGATTTCTTTGTTGACGTTTTAGAGGAAGAAGAAGCTCGTAACCTATTTATGAAGATAGCAGGTGTCGGTGAGGAGCAACATGGTTTGCGATCATTAGCCTTTAAAGTGGCCAAAGAATGTGGAGGTCTGCTTGTTGCCATTATTACAGTAGCAAAAGCATTAAAAAACAAACAACAATGTGAATGGGATATTGCCTTGCGAGAACTAAGCAACCCTCCTTACTTAGAAAACGTGGAGGGATCAGTGGTGAAGAAGGCATATATGTCCATATATATGAGTTACAAACATTTAGAAAGTGAGGAACTCAAGTCAACGTTTTTGCTTTGTAGTATAATGGCATGTACCCATGATGCTTCTATTGAAGAGTTGTCAAGATATGCAGTGGGTTTGAGATTATTTAAAGCAGAAAATACAATGGAAGATGAACGAGATAAAGCAAAAAAATTGGTACGTAAACTCAAGGATTCTTCTCTGTTACTTGGCACTCGAAACAGTGAAACTTTTTCGATCCATGATGTTATCCGTGATGTCGGTAGATGGATTGCCGGTAAAGATCAACATAAATTTACCGTGATAAACAAAGTTATCCCACGGAAATGGGCTGTTGAAAATACATTGCAAAACTGTACTTCAATAACCTTGCATGATATTTTGGAGCTTCCTAAACCGTTGGAATGTCCAAAACTTCAATTTTTCTACATGAAAACCAAGACTCGGTTCACTAAAATCCCTGATAATTTTTTCAAAGGGATGCCGAATCTTAACGTTTTACATTTGATTGAAATGTATTTATCACCGCTACCGGCATCACTTCGTCTCTTAAAAAAACTTCAAACACTGAATCTAGATAGGTGCCATCTGGAAGACATAGCCGAAATGAAAGACATGGAGAATCTTGAAATTCTTGTCGTTGGTAAAGATTCTGTTACCAAGCAGCTGCTGCCTGAAGAAATAGGTCAATTGACTAGCCTAAGGGTGTTGGATTTGAGGAATTGTTCATTCATTATTCCACCAAAAACCATATCAAGGTTAACTCAACTAGAAGAATTGTATATGGGTGATTGGTATGATCAGCGGGAGGTTGAAGAAAGTGTTGCTAGCCTTGAAGAGTTGAAGGATTTGCCCCACCTGACTGCTTTACATATACGTGTTGCAGATGCTGAAATTCTACCAAAAGGCTTGGATTTCTTCCAAAAGCTCAAAAGGTACAAAATAGTTATTGGAGAGCGTCAGTACTTCAGCAGAGAAGCTTTAAGAACATTACATGTCACATCCGATACCAACATTCGTTCGGAAGATGGAGTAATTAAACAATTGAAAGGAATTGAAGACCTGCATTTAGATGGAAAACAGAGAGTCAAGAACGTCCTTTATGAATTAGATGGAGAGGGTTTTCCAAAGTTGAAGCATTTTAGTATGGAAAACAATCCCTACATTCAGTTAATTGTAGACTCAATTCCATCAGCAACTTGTGAAGCTTTTCCCCTCTTAGAGACATTGTCTCTTTATAATTTGGTTAGGCTAGAGAAGATATGTCATGATCAACTCAGGGCCAAGTGTTTTTGCCAATTGACAACCATACATGTAAGAAAATGTGGCAAATTGAAGAACCTCTTTTCATTCTCCATTGCCAAACACCTTTCAAAACTTCAAAGAATTGAAGTTTTCAACTGCTGGAATATGGAAGAGATTTTCAGCATGGGTAGAACAGATGATGTCAACAACAATGAAGTAATTGATGTGGTGTGCGACCAATTACACTCTTTGACTCTAGAATCTCTACCAAGGTTAAGAAGGATCTGCTCTGAATCGGGAATTGCATCGACATCTCAAGAAAGACTGATGCCATTGACAACAGATGCATCGGAGGCTCTGCCACTTTTTGGCGAAAAGGTAAGTCAATTATAAACTTATTTTTGTTTACCTCTGCCACTCTTGTCTATTGAATGAAATATTTGAAAACTCACATTGCTCCTAGTTACATATATCACATGATTCACATGGCAGCTTCATAAATGTTTTTATTTCTTATTTTTTATTTTTGGGTTCAGTTGTTGCCCTTATTTAGCCATTTAAGGTTATGTTCGGTATGGTTTCTAAAAAGCTGTTTTCATATGTTTTTTTCCAATAAAAAAAAATAGAAACAATTGATGTAAATAAGACGGATTAATCAGAGAATTAATTAGGGAGACACATCACATATGTTGACCTAAAGAGAAGAAAAAATCTCACACACAAAATATTATTCATTGTAAGGATTTGGATTAGATTAGCTGGCAAGCTAAAATGGTTTGAATTTTGGTTTGAGGAATGAGGACCAGACTACATATACAATAATAAGATGATCAATCACCATATATTATATATTATATAATCATTCATCAACAAGACCCATAAACGTTTCTTTTGCTACGTGGACTGATTGTACGGACACTGAAAAAAAATATAAACTTGGCGACTTTTATTCAGAAGTAAAAATCCTAACAGATGAGGACTTTTGATTTTCACTTTGTTGTTTTGTCACTTTCCAGGAAAAAACAACTTAATTGCAAGTGAAAACAATTTATTCACATTTTCATCTGTTTGCCACCTGTTAGAATATTAATTGTTTTATATATATATATTTTTTCTCATTACACCCATTTCTCTTCATTTTCTTCCACCACTAAAAAAAAAAAAAAAAAAAACCTACAGATTGTTTGTTCATTTTAACAAATATTATAGAATTTACTTGGATAAAAAAAATATATCATATTCAAATAAAACTCTACAAGTAAGATTTTACTTGAGCAAAAATGAAATACAAATTCAACTCTAAAACTAAATATATTTTTTCCCGTTGTTTCTTGCGGAATCAATATATTGAATTATCTAAAAAAATCATGACATCATAATGGTTTACATCATTAATCATTGTCATAGAAAACAACATCAATAATAATTAAACAAACATTTTCAATCACCAAACAAATCAATTTTTTTCATTTAAAAATTTGGTTTTTTTTTAAAAAAAAAATCCATTCACCAAGTTTTTCAGTTTATAAACCAATTAATTTAATAAGAATTTGTAGTTGAATTAAAGTAAAGTGAGTGAGTGAGTTGTGTTTGTGAACCGTATAGACTTGATCGAGTTCTGCAACTGTTTAAAAATAAAATAAAATCTACAATACAATTATAACAATTTTTATTTAATCACAAAACAATAATAAAAATAAAAGTAAACATATTTGGATGCATTCGAAAATCCATGAAATCAATTCTTTGTCCATCAATTCTTTGACTATATGTGAAAAAAAAAAATTATATTTCCTGATTGATGTTGGGTTTTATTAAGTATATATTATTAGGGTTTATTTAATTGGGTGTTCAACTTATAGGTGTAGGAAGTAAATTTAATTTCCAATTATAAAGCCATGTACTGTATTTTAAGTAATTATATGTAAGGGTATTTTAGAAATAAAAAAATTTCATTAAAACATAGTTGTATGATAATATTTTGTGGGTGGCAATAGAGCCACCCAAAAATGTATAAGAAAATGTATATATTCTTTTATTTTTTAAGTAGTAAAATCAGTTTAAATTGATTTAACTACACACAATTTTGCTTTTACTCTTACAACTTGTTAAAAATATTTTTTCAAAACAATTAAATCAAATGTATATTATAATATTATTACTTATATATATAATTATAGCACTTGCAATATTATAATAATATTATGATATTATTACTAATTGGTATGCACCGTGTAAAAAACAACTTGATTGCATAACAAAATTAAATTATTATAAGTTAATATGGTAATAAAACTTTTACTTTATTTAAATAAACTCATACTTAATGACTAAAAAACAAATTCTGTCTGCAGGTTGTATTCCCCAACTTAACAACCTTGACTGTTTTGAGTTGCAATAATTTGAAATATTTGTTTTCATCATCTACTCTTGGAAGCTTAAAGCAGCTCCAACACCTCCGGATCAGTTATTGCAAGGAATTGGAAGAGTTAATAAGAATTGATGACAATTGCAGTAATTATGTTGAATTTCCATCTTTGGAAAAACTGCATATAGGGGGTTGCCCTGAAATAAGGGAGTTCATCTTCAGTGACAAGGTAGATTACTCTGACTCTTATCTCTGTTTTATAGTCTTTTATTTTTGATTCTCTCATTTTACAATCTTTGATCGCTTCTACGTTCTCTACAGGTTTCATTTCCTAGCTTACAGGAAATACAAATTTATGAGATGAAAAACTTGAAAATGATATGGCATAAACAACTCATTGAGAGTGTTCAGTACTATCCAAAATTATGCAATGTGGATCTTTGGAATTGTCGAAGTCTAAAAAACCTATTTCCAGCTTCCATGACCAGGAGTCTTTTGGAGCTTGAAAAGCTTCATGTGTCATCCTGTGGAATAAAGGAAATTGTTTCCAAAGAAGAAGGAGTAGAAGAAGAAGCCGCTAGGTTTGTGTTTCCAAGGCTATCCTCTCTGAAACTCTATTCCTTAGAAGAACTTGGATGTTTCTACCCTGGTAAACATACTACAGAATGGCCCATGTTGAGAGAGTTAAAGGTGGAGTATGGTGAGAAAATAGATTTATTCAACTTCCAAAAAAATATCAAGGGTCAACCTGATGTTCCAGTGCAACAACACCTGTTCATGGTCGATAAGGTATCCAACCTTATAGTTTGAATTAGATTTACAATTTGGATCTAGTTTAGTTAATGAGAATAATCATTTTGAGCCGAAAATAATACAATGGTGTGGTAAATGATATGGCATTAAAAATTAACTACAATACTTTTTAAATTATGAATAAATACGAGAAACCATTTGGGAAACAATATTTGAATTAGGTTTTTTTTTCTTTCCATGTTAGTTGGTTTGTATACTTTAATATATAAATAAATAAATAAAGTTTTGTGTAGTTTGTGGGGAACATAACACTGATTTTTTTTTTTTTGAAATGTAACACTGATTTGTTTTTATTTGGTTGATCGGCAGGCCTTCTCCAACTTAGAGAAAGTGACAATATGCAGAAATCACGTCAGAATAATTTGTCAAAGCTCGTACCCGGAAGACCTCTTTCCCAATCTTGAATTTCTTGTGGTCACGGACGATAAATCAGCAGTTTTTCTACCAGATATTCTAGTGAGATTCCACAATTTGAAAAAGCTTGAACTGACATCTAGTTCATACAAAGAGATATTTTCATTCGAAGAGGTCGAGAAACATGCAAGGACACTTGCACAAATAAAAAGTTTATGTATCAGTTGGCTTGATAATCTGAAGCAACTGTGGAAACAGGATTCCAAAATGGACCTTATTCTCCAAAAGCTTGAATTTCTTCAAGTAAATTTTTGTAACAGTTTGATTATTCTAATGCCTCCTTCAGCATCATTTGAAAATCTAAAAATTTTGAAAGTCTTTGGATGCAACAGGTTGTTAAGCTTAGTAGTAGCTTCAACAGCCATAAGTTTGGTGCGCCTTGAAGAAATGAGTATAGAAGATTGCCGAGAGATGACAGAAATAATAGCAAATGAAGGAGATGTATTGGAAGGCGAGATTTTATTCAGGAGATTGAAGAGTTTGAAACTAGTGGAATTAGACAATCTCAAATGCTTCTTCTCTGGGAATTACACTCTCAATTTTCCATTGTTAGAAAAACTAAAAATGGTAAATTGTCCCAAGATGCAGTTTTTCTCTTCAGGGGTTTTGAGAACACCAAAGTTACAAGAAGCATCACAAGTATCACAAAACTGGACAAAGTATGTTTGGGAGTGTGATAACCTGAACACATTCATAAAACAACATCGCGAGAAAGAGGTAAGTATTGATTAATTAAGTTTAATTTCCTCTCTCCTTACATCTTTTATTCCCTTTTATGGATTAATCTAAATGATGTTGAATCTGGATTTGGGTTTGAATCTGAATGATGATGATGGATACTATCATACTGATTATTATTATTATTATTATTATTATTATTATTATTTTTGAAACCATATAGGTATTAAAAACCATTAGGTGCAGTTTGTTTACACATGAAGTTTTTTGTAATTGTTTGTGCATTTGATTGGTTGCCAGGTTTTCTCAAAATCCATTTTAAGAGGAGATGATGTCAGAGTGGTTTGGCAGCTATTTCCAGAACGAACGAAAGTTAGTCCCCACCTTTTTCAAATAAGTCGTCGTTTGATTTTCACTCTTTAAATCGTATAAAATTGTGTGAAATTTGTTTTATTTGGTTCGTCCTCAGGTTTTCTCCAATGCAAAGCAACTGAATTTGAACGGAAATGACATCAGAATGATTTGGCAGAGCCAGTTTTCAGAACACATCTTTCCCGAAGTTAAACGTCTTCATGTCTCCAAGGATGAATCAACAATTTTTCCATTTGGTATTTTTCAGATATTTCACAATGTGGCAAAACTTGATTTGACATCAAGTTTGTACAAAGAGATATTTCCACATGAAGAGGTACAGAAACATGAAGGGGAGCTACCACAAATAAAACGTTTACGTGTCACTGAACTTGATGATCTAGAACAAATGTGGAAACAGAATTCCGAATTAGATTTAATTCTTGTAAATATCGAAATTCTGGAAGTAAAGAGGTGTAAGAGCTTGACTAATGTACTGCTACCTTCATCATCTTTTGAAAACCTAAAAATTCTGAAAGTAGAGGGTTGTGAAAGACTGATAAGCTTAGTAGCAGCCTCAACAGCCAAATGTATGTTGCAACTTGAAGAAATGCAGATATGTAGGTGCAAAATGATGACAGAAGTAGTAGCAAACGAGGGAGATATAACAGAAGAAGAAGACAAGATTATTTTCCACAAATTGAAGAAATTGGAATTGAATGATTTATCAAGTCTCACAAGCTTTAGCTCTGGGAATTACACCTTTGAGATTCAAGTTTTAGAAAAATTAAATGTGAATGAATGCCCCAATATGAAGATTTTCTCTTCAAGAGACTTGAATACACCAATGTTAAGAGAAGTATGGCAAGACTGGACAGAATATACTTGCGAGAATGACCTTAATAAAATCGTACAAAAACATCATGAAGAAATGGTACGTATTGATTAACTAAGTTTGGTTTTCCTCTTTCCCTTACATCTTCCGTTGATATTTTTTATTCCATTTCATGCAAACTTCAGCGTTAGGCACAAGCTGCTCTGCTTCTACATATGATATATTGTTTTTAGAAAGACCTAAATATTATGATGGTTAATTAATTTTGAGAAATTCTTAAAAGTTAGAACCTTGTAATAAGATTATCATGACAATATTTATTTTTTAATATTAATAAATAATTTATACATGAAAGTATTATTAGAGTGGAGTACTATGATGCGGTAGTATGACTGTCTTAAAAACCTTTTGCCACATTAGTTGGTCCTCTTAAATAAATTAATTTATACATTAGTTTGTCTACCCTCTTAAATAAATTAATTAATTAATAAAGTACTCTGTAATTGTTTGTGGATCAACACACCAATTTGTTTTTATTTGATTGTTTTGCAGGTCTTCTCCAGGAAAAAACTGAATTTCGAGAGCATTAGAATAATTTTGCAAAATTTTGTAGAACATCATAAGGTTGGTCCTTAATTTTTGCAAATAACTTTGCTCTTTTTTGAAGTATGTAAAGCTTAAAAGCCATATGAAATTTGTTTTGATTTGATTGTTCGCCAGGTCTTTTCCAACTTAGAGCAATTAAGTTTTAGCAGAGTTGAGATCAGAATGCTTTGGCAGAGCCAGTTTCGACAAGACCTCTTTCCTAAACTTGAACTTCTTGAGGTCTCCTGGGATGAATCAACAGTTTTCCAACTTGCTCTCCTTGAGAGATTTCAAAATGTGAAGAGACTTGAGTTGAATTATGGTTCCTATGAAGAGATATTGTCATGCGAAGATGTCGAGAAACCTGTAGGGACGCTTGCACAAATAAAAAGTTTATCACTCTATCGACTAGATGATCTAAAGCAAATGTGGAAACAAGACTCCAAAATGGACCTAAATCTTCAAAATCTTGAAACTCTACAAGTAGAATGGTGTGGCAGTCTGGTTACTCTAATGCCACCTTCAGCATCTTTTCGAAATCTAACAAGTATGAGTGTAGAGGGTTGCCATAGATTGATGTGTTTTCTAGCACCATCAACTGCTAAAAGTCTGGTACGACTTGAATCCATGACCATAAAAAAATGCAATATGATGACAGAAGTAATCTCATCAAATGAAGAATCTGAAACTAGAGACAAGATTATTTTTGAAAATTTGTGGCTTTTGGATCTGGATGGTTTATCAAGTCTCACAAGCTTCTGCTCTGGGAAATACACATTCAATTTCCCATGTTTGGATAGATTAACCGTGAAAAAATGTCCCAAGATAAAATTCTTCTCTTCAGGAGTCTTGAACACACCAAAGTTACAAGGAATACGGCATGACGGCACGTATCATATTTTGGACGGTGACCTTAATGCAACAATTCATGGGATCCATGAAAAGCTGGTACGCACTGTTGCCTTGCTTCTTTTGTTAATTAGTTTTCCAGAAAACTGTCTCTGAACAACCTATATATGTTGTGATTTGTTACAGAATACCAAAAATTCTACAGAAGATTGTGCTGGTCCTTCTGCTCTCTCCCCATCCTCATCCGCCATTTGACAACCTGTATGCTTCCACTGCTCTTTCTCTTTCTTATATCTTTGATGGGTATAAATTTGAGTAATTTTGTGGTAGTTTGGTTTGTTTCAAAGTTCCAAAACCGTGCTCTCATATATTTCACATGTAGTTTGGTTTTAATTATTTTATGTTTTGATGGATAGAATGTTCTGTTAAAGAAAATAAACAATTGTAATATGAAATTCTTTTCTATCTAAAATTGTGGCGTTGGTTTTAATTATAGGTTTTGGTTTGTTAGTATGTTCCAAAAAAGTGCTATTGCAAAATTGTGTTTTAGGTGTTTGCTACTACACAAGTATAAATATTTTCTGTTTTGTTTTTTTTTTTGTAAATTCAAAATGCTGTTGAGTTTTTTTGAATCGTTGCATTGGAATCTAATGGACAACAATTACCCTATAACTATATTGAACTTATAAGTTGACTTTAATATAGTAATGGATTTCTTCATCTAAGTTTCTCTCCATGTTATCTCATTATGTCTACTCTTGAATAAACTGTTGTTGACTTTAATATAGTAATGGATTTCTACATCTAGAGCGCCATTTTTATCATGACAAAACTTATTTTGTAGGGTACCTATGTACTCGCTTGCATGGCAGATTGATCTCTCAGGATAACCAATAGCCTTGTTGCATGGTTGGCTAACACCATCAGGGCAACTGAGTTTTTTTGAGAGAAACAAGAGACTCTTCTTTAAGGTACGGTCTAGATTTCAAACTTTCTGCTTTTAACTTGTATGAAATAGAGTTATATTTCATACGAAGAATAGAAGTTCAAATTATAGAATTCCTTTAATAGAAGAAGGCCTCAAATTATATAAAAATTCCTTTGAAGTAATGGAATCTTTTGTCTTAACATTTGTTCTCTTGGACTTTAGTCTTTTTCATGAATAATTTATACATAATTTTACTTCATAAACATAAAAGCAAAAATTCTTATTTTTGTATGCTCTTAAGATTTTTCAGTCTTTTACTATAATTATTTGATTCTTAAATGACAAATAATCATATAAATTTAGTACGCATTTATAGAAAATTATGCTACTAATGAAAATATTTGCCGCATGTTGTGTAGTGATTATGTTAATTATCATCACTGAAGAGGTTTTGGGTATCACACAAGAATTATATATTGAACTCATATATGTACTTATTAATTTTCTAATCTTTTATACATAAAATTTTATCAAAATTCAATCAATTTCATCACAATACAGATGGATGTGTGTGTTTATATTAGCCCGTATTTTAACTGACTTTTTGTGAGGTGATGTAATGGGCCATAATATATAATAGGCTGAATAGGCCCATAATTGCAGTCAATGGACTTTGTGATTTTTTTTTTTTTTTTTTTTTTGAAATAGTACATAAATTCAGGGTTTTTTGGGAGAAAGAGTACTCAAACCCACAATCTCGTGGTGTAGGTGTGAGGGATTTATTATCGGACCGACCTTATCTCATCAACGGGCCCCTCGATGTTAATCTTTGATTTTGATTGATTTTGATTTAATGTATACTTTTTAGATAAGATAAGAGACTGACAAAAAAAAAAAAAAAAACATTTGACACGTTTTTTCTTATGAAACTCATCTTTAAGTGCCAAAGCGGACAAATCAACCTAAGAAAATTATTTATTTATTTTTTATTAACATCGAAAAGATATGAAATATCCCTTGAAATATTTTAATACATAATTGTGTTTTTTTAACTATTACAAATTTATTATGCCATTTTTAATAAATGATTTATGTGCGGATATTCTAAACCAGTTAACCCAACACCCAAGTCACATTGGATTTTTAATGGATGTATTTGTGTGCAATTTCTATGATAAGTTTCACGTACATTATTTGATATAGTTATTTAAATATATTCAATTTGAAAGAAATTTTTGAAAAAGCTTTCAAGATTTGTTTCTATTGTTATACGGTATAAATGTATCTTTATATATGTTAGTTACATTTTCTTTTTCATGTAAAGTATTAAAAATATATATATAAATTACATTTTTTTCAATTGGATACAGGGATAGATAGAGCGAGGATGGATATCCCAACCTCAATTCTTGGATTCCCAGAATCCACCCACTTACTTATAAATGGGGATAGATACGAGAATGAAGATATTTATATCTCAAACGGATATGGGGATAGATATTGGGGTATCCATCCTCAATCCGTTATATGGCACCTATTTTTTCAATTTGCAATTATAAAAAGTTAAAAAAAAAAAATGGATAATTCCAAAAATAGCCCTATTTCTATTTACACCTATCAACCGATTTTTCATTCATTTCCATATCTTTTTCTCTTCTTCATTCAATCCTCTGCTCCTTAATCGCATTACTCATATTTAAAAGCTATTATTAAGGTTAAGGTAAATATTGAAAATATAATAATATGCCATGCTATTTTTCATTCAATGGTGTGTTCTTTTTTCCGCCATTGGCACATTTCATCTTCTCCGTGCACAATGAATTCTCATATTTAAGAAAAAATGTATTGTAATCCAATTGCTCTAAAGATAAAAACCCATTTTTATAAGATACACTTGTAAACGGATGAATGATTTATCTGTTGTTTTAAAAAAATGATTTATCCCATGTATTTTGCTCTATTCTCCACTTTCCTCCCTCTTGTTTCAATATTAGCCGAATTCCCCTCTAAATGAATTTTAGAATGCATTTACAAAATAATAAAAACAAATTAAAAAACAAAAACCATCCATAATAATAATAAAATAAAATAAACAAATCTTTTCCAGATATAAAATTTCTTTCCAAAAAAAAAAAAAAAAACTTTTCCAGATTTAAAAAAATCAAAATTAGTTTTGATTTTTTTCTATTTTTAATTCACCAAAATCAAAACCCAGAAATTGAAATCACTGATTTTGTTTCCATTCACCGTATAATCCAAACAAGAAACAAAATCAAAACCCTAAACTGAAACCAATTATTTTTTTTCAAAAGATTCCAATCACTAGAAACTGAAAATCGATTGAAAAAAACAATGGAAGCAATTTTCTTGATCAACATTAATCAACACCAGAAACCAAAACACATCCACCTCCAAAACCAAAACCCACCACCACTATCCACCTCAATCACCAATCCCTAACCCTCAAATCCAAAACCAAACACGTCAACCACACCATCACTGGTTCAAATCCGACCAAACCCATCACTGGTTCAAATCCAAAAAAATAAGAAAATAATCGAAATTGAAAAAAAACATTCTTTCAAACACAAACCAAAATTCGAAGCTTCAAATCCAAATCTACACGCTCACACGACCACCACCATCAACCACCCCACCAGAAATCACCATCACCAGCGCCAATCTCCTTCTCAAAGGAGGAGATCAGCGCTCGATCTCGAAGTGAATGGGAGAGAGAGAAGAGGAACTGGAGAGAAAGCCCAAGAGGAAGAGATAGCGAGATGGAAAGAAAGAGAGAAGATGTTGCGGCTGGATCGAGTTTCGATTTGAGTGGTAGCGGCGGCGGCTAGGGTTTGGTGTTTGAGTGGTGATTAGGGTTTGGGTGTGTTGGAGAAGATGATGAAGATAGAGGATTTAAGAAATTGGTGTTTAAGTTGAAGTTAGGTTTTTATATCTAATTTTGTTGCCAAATTTTTTTTATTTTTTTATAATAAACAATTTATTTTTTTATATATTGAAAACAATTAAAAACTAAAAAAATGATGGATAATAAGCAGGTTATTTATATATATATATATATTTTTTGGAGACAAAATTGGATATAAAAAAAATTAGTTTTTATAAAAAAGTATTCATAATCATACTTTCAATTTATTATTTATTTTAACTTTGTATTTTCCATTATCTATCCATTAGTTTTTTTCCTTTTGTTTTTAAATATATTTTTTTAGAAATTTTTTTTTTTTTGTTGTTAATTTATATTTATAAACCATTTTAATATTATTTATTTTTGAAACTCAGTAAATCATTTGACAAGGGTAAAATTGTACTTTTATACATATAATTAGAGTTGACCATTATTATTTTGGTCAAATAGAATAAAGTGATGTATTTCGGAAAAACAAGAGACTTAAATTGCTAATATGATAAAAATGTTTAAATAAGTAATATTTCGTCAAACCATAAGGACTTTAATGAAATTACTCATTTATTTATTTAATTTAGGGATATGAGTATTTTAGTCTTTTAAAGGTAAGAGAAAGTCAACAGGTGGTGTGAGTGTCAAAAATTGATAAAGTTGTTTCTATGTGCAAGATACCAAACCTTAGGGAGGTTGAGTACAATTTGCTCTATTTTAATGATTTATTATTAGAGTGGTGCTATTGGCATACCTCATACTGGTCTATTTATACCTCACTTTTTTAAATTTTGATTTAATTAAATAAAATTAAGGGTAAAAATATTTTTAGTCCCTCTAGTTTACCCTATTATGCATTTTGGTCCCCCTACTTGTCCCCATAGTTTAAGTTTATGGTTGGTTAAGTCCCTACTATCCAATTCTGTTAGGGTTTTTAAAAATTCCGTTAATGGGATGAGGGCAAAATAGTAAAGTTGTCTTGCATGTTTCTGGAAGGTTTTTTAATGAAGGGCAAAATGGTAACTTTTATATTTTAATAATTGGAATTTTCAAAAAACAAATAAATATTATTTAAGTATTATTAAATTAAATAAAAAGTAGTTTTTTTTTTAAAACAAAAATTATATAATAAATAAATTAAAATTAATTTAACAAAACCCATCATCATCATTTGATCATTATCAAATCCATAAATCAAAATCAACCCTACCACCACCCCCAATCCAAACCCAAAAACAACCGGTTTCTCTCACCATCAATCATGAAGACATGTGTTATCGTTATTCATATCCCATCTTCAAATCCATTTTTAAATTTAAATTTTTTATTATTATTTTGTTGGACTTGATCTACCCAAATCCAATAAAAAAAATAATAATAATAATTAAAATTTGGAACAAACCCAAAACCCAGAATCAACATCACCCCCAACCCAGAATCAACATCACCCTAGATCCATCCATCATCACATCCTCTACTGAATTCAATCAAACCCAGCCACTAACAAAAAATCAAAAACCAAAAACATTTAAATCTTAAAAATAAAAAATAAAAAAAACTTCAAATCAAACCCTAAACCCATTCAAATCAGACAAACACATTCTCTCTTCTTTCTTGATCTCTCGCCCCAGTGTAGAATAGTCCCTGGTAATTCTATTATACACCCCATCAAAACTCAAATTTTACTAAAATATTGCTTCTTGTTAACTGGAAACAAAACTCCAAATAGTACAATTCAACAATTTTTCTACCAGAAAAAATAAATAGTTTAGTTGTGATCGTAAGTAATTGGATAGTTTCAGGTATCAACTTCAACAATCCTCTTTTCACCTCCAGTGTAGTACTATTGAGGCCCGTCAGAGTCGGTCACGGAGCGACGGTTCAGATCGAAGAGCATGCGTATGTCGCCGGCATGACATCATTGATTAGTGATTTTCTCTGTGATTGATTGATTTGTAACTTGAAGATACGAAAGAGATCGAGAACAAGAACAAGAGAGAGAGAGAGATGATTATTTGGCTTGGGGAAGAGAGTGGAATTGGAGAGAGACGGTCGTGATGCGACGGCAATGGGGGAGAAAGACGAATTGAGTTTGGGGAAGAGGGTGGGATTGGAGGCAGCGTGTTTGAGAAAGAAGAGATTGGGGAGAGAGAAGAGGAGATGTTTGTGAAAATGTGTTTGCGTTTGTGTTTGTTCAAAATGGGTTTGTGTTTGTGTTTGTATTAAAAAAAAAAAATAGTTGTGTTCAATTTTTTTTTTTTTTCTAGTTCTGCTTTTGTTCAAATAATTTTTTTTTTTTTTTTTCCAGATCTTGTGTGTTTGTGTTTGTATTTTAAAAAACATAGTTTTACTCGAAATATTTTTTCTAGATCTGCTTTTGTTCAAACAAATTTTTTTTCCAAATCGTGTTTTGTTCGAATTTTTTTTTTTCTAGATCTAGTTTTGCTAAAAAAAAATTCTAGATCTTGTTTTGGAGGGCAAAACTATATTCGTATGTTTGATATCTTTTCAGACATTTTAAGAGGTAGCGAGGTAATTTTGCTCTCTAATCATGTCAGCAAGCCTGATTTTAACGGAAACTGTAATGGAAGGACTAAACGGGCCGATATTTAAACTAGAGGGACCATAATGGATAATATGGGAAACTAGAGGGACTTTCATCATTTTTTTCCCTAAAATTAAATTGTTTTATTAAATTTTTTTGATTTATTTTCAAACTTAATACACCTAATCTCTAATCTCTCTGATCTCTAATATTTTTTTACATCTCTCTTCCACCTCTATTGAATTATTTATTTATGAAAGAATAATAGGGTTGCAAAATAACATGGTTGCTTCAACACAACAACAACTTGATATCATTTTAAAGAAAAAGTAAACTTCAAACTTACTTCTAAAGAAGAAATTGTTTCCAGATGCTTGATATCATTATCAGACAATTTTTACAGATGCTTTATATCATTCTCAAACAATTCTTCTAGATGTTTGATATCGTTCTCAGATAATTCTTCCATATGTTTGATATCTTTTCCAGTATTCTTCCATAATATTTTGTTTGTATGTAAGAAGCATTTTTTAGGGTTTAAGAGTTCAGATTTTTTTTTTTTTTTTTTTTTTTTTTTTTTTTTTTTTTTTTGGAAAAGGAATATGGGGTTTTAATAGATTTATTTTATAAAAAGTTTTTTTTTATATTATTTTCAATTTTTACTTAAATTGTATGTCTCTTTAAGTAATTTTGATAAAGGAAAAAAAATTACTCTATAATTAAAAAAGTTGGGCATAAATAGATCGGTAGGGGTGTGCCAATAGCACTACTCTTATTATTATTATTATTATTATTATTTTATTAACAATAATGCTACTTTGTCCAAATGATGTGGTAAAACTATAACTCATTCATTTAAATTGTTTTAGATTTGCATAATTGAACACCAAATTTAGACAAAGTAGCATTACTTTATTATTAATTCTGATTTGTAATTTGTTTTAATTAATTAATTTTAATAATTGTTTATCAATTATTAATTTAAGTTTCTTTTATTAAGATACCTATTTATCCTTGTGACTTTAACAGAATTACTAACGGTATGGGCATTTTGGGGTTTATTTTAACATTAGGGGGAAAATGGAGAAAAATTCAATTTAGAGGGGATTTTGGTTAATATTGAAAAAGTGTGGGGAAACTTGAGAATAAAGAAAACTATGGTGGGAAATTGATTATTTCCCTATAAAAATTTAATTAAAAATGGGTGTGATGTCATGGTATTTTGGGTGTCAATAGACCCACCCCTAATTTTATTACAATAGAAGCCTGCATATGATATTACATCAAATGGAAATATAAAACAATATGGAAACAATTTAAATTTAAATTCAAATACAAATACAAAATGTAACCATATAAAATCTTTTATACATGGTTGTCAATGTCCCAAGTTTGAGTCGTCATATACGCTCCAAAAAAAGAGTATAATGTTTAAAGAAAAAAAAATTACATGAGTAACATTTTTTTTCTTTTTGAATAATACTGGTAACATTTTAACTTCTTTAACTAAAATTGATAGGCCTTCAACATTCGTTCATCCATTATTTTTCTTTATATAGTACATTAGTACCTTCATTCATAATCATAATGCTTGAACCTCAAAAAGGGATTATATAATTCATAATCCCTTTTTCTTTATATAGCCTTTCAAGTTTCAATACTAAGCTCCGTGGAACCTCAAAAAGGGATTCCCAAGTCAACATGAACAGAATGAAGCTTGGAATCTTCTGGGATCATGTTATAGAGATGTTGGAGAACAACCATCTTCCTCATGATTTCCATATGCGAGCGAAGTGGGTAAATGCTTCGCAATTCTACATGCTTCTTGTCGAACCATTGGACATTGCAAACTATTATCGCGATGGCAAGAGCCATTATATGCAGAATGGAAGAGAAAGGAGGTACATCATCTTCGATAGGTGGTGGAAAGAGAGAAGGGGTACTGAGAAAGTGAACAATAACAGGAGCACACTGGCAAGCTTAACTCAAGATACATGTTTTTGGGCAAGGGTCGAGGAAGCTAAGGAGTGTCTGGATAAAGTCAGAAGTGAACGTGATAGAGGGAAGCTGGATTTTCTGTGGAGGAATATCAATGCATTTGAAAGGTACGCAGCTGAATTGGTTGAGAGTAAGCAGGTTTCAAAAGATGTTTTGGCACAGAATTCTAGCTATGTTTTGTGGGTGGAAGAATTGAATTGAAAGTATTGAGATCACAATTAATGCAATTCCCCGTTCAGTTTCCCAGTATTGTTGATGCTGAAGTAGTCCCTTAGAATACATATTATAGGATAATGAAATTTGCTTAACTGGCTTGTAATATATTATCAGAAAATGCTGTTTGCAAACTTTGGTATATAAGCATATATAGATTTATTTTTACACCTAATTTTAGCTTTGAAGTATTTTGTGATATGTAGAGAATGTTCAATCTGAAAAACTAAAACTTTCCCGTTCCCATTATCGATGTTTCGAACAGGTCCCTTGAACCATTTCCTTGCATCCAGCAGCCACCAAAGCATTATGAGACCCAAACCAACACCCAAAGCCACAGGTGTGTAGTTGAAAGTGTCCCAAGAAATAGGGTAAAGGGTAGGCAAAAGAAAGACACAACATGTATAACAAATCCACAGAAACGCAATCAAACATATCGGTCTGCTAGCTTTGCCCAAATAAAATGGTCCTGCTTTGAAGTTCTTCTCAGCCATCACCCTTCTTGCAAAGATTGGAACTGCATATCCACCAACCCATCCAATTGTGCATATTGAAGTTATTGCAGTGAACACCACATTCACTTTTAAGATTGGTAGTCCTAGAATTATGCAGATAGCTGCACACAGCCACACTGCATTTGAAGGAACTTTGTGCTTCGGATGAATTTGTCGCCATATTGATGAAAACGGGATACCTTTATCTCTCGATAAAGCGTACACCTGAAGCATAACATTATGCAGATTTGGGTTAATAAGAACCCAGTTTGGATTAATTTATTAGAAATTTATAGAGAGAGATGGGCACTTACAACTCTTGCCGCACTTGTAGTGATTGAAAGGCCACCGAAGAAAAAAGAACCCCATATGATAAACAGTAAGATAATGGCTCCAGTTGAATTCTTATACCTCCCATGGAATGCATCATAGAGTATTTGAGCTGGCACGAAAGCTCCTGCAGTCTCGTTGGACGGATCGTAGAGATAGCTAAAATCCTAATTGAAGAGTTGCCAACTAAATATCAGCTACACAACATTATTTTCAGTGAAAATAACAGAAGAATACAAATAAGAGTGGCATACCTGAATGCTGAAAGTGCCAAGATATAAGCAAATCCGAAAAATGAGATGAGTCCAATGCTAGAGAGAATTGCAATAGGAACCATTCTTGTCTGCACCTTTTGTTTCTTCAGTTAAATGTGCAGCAGCATCATATCCGTATAAAGAACTACTGGCTAACAAGGAAAGATAGAATAGAATCACTACATAAGGTTTGCTCGATACTCCAGTTGAATCGGGTGACGTTTCAAAACGTGTGAACACATAGGAAGCAGATTGTGTAGTTGGGGCAACCAGAGGAAGCATTATAACAATCGCTATCCCTCCAATAACCTGCCCACCATATACTACAAGTTTAACAATCAATTCATTATAAAAGTGAAAGAATGGAAGCAAATTTGTAGGGTATATGTACCTGCCACCACATGGAGATTATGTCGATAAAGGCGATTACTTGTAATGCAAAGGTGTTGAGGATTGCCCATATAATAGTGAGACCAATGTACATACATAAAAACAACCATTTTGGAGCAAAATACCCTCCACCTTTGTTTGTGCCACCATATATATATATATTTGTTTGTTTTTCTTGCATATACCATGTCGTTGTCTTCTCTACTGAGGCAATTCCGCCTCAATCTCGTTCCACATTCTTGGTTATCTTCTCCTCCAGTTGCCCAACAATCTCCGTCGCCTCCTTCACCTTCGAAACCCTAGCCAATTCACCAGCAACTTCATAGTCATAAATTCAGACCCCAACCCTTCTCCATACAGACCATACTCCAAGGAAATATAATTTCATATATAAAGAACTGATTTGATAGATTCTTGATTAATACATATACGTTCGTTTTAATTTTATTTTATTTTATTATTGAAATAAAATCGTTTTTTCAAAAAGAAACACAATTACTTTTTGTTCGTTTTGTAGTACATATTATTTTGTTTGTTTGTTTGTATTGTTTCATGTTGAATTTATTCAGCTCTATAAGTTTTTTCGGTTGTGAAAAATGAAAAAAAAATGACTTATTTAAAGTTACTACTAGCATAAGGATAGTTGTGGTATTCTAAAGGGTTTACCAAGTACAAATTTAATTTTAAGTTTTTAACATGGGTGTGTGAAGTAAGAGTGGGTGTGACAAAGAACTTTCTTGGGTGGCAATAGAGTGATAGACAGACTATAAAGCCACCCTTAAAGTTGTGGGTCCAAGTTATATTCCCTCCTCAATTTTCAAATTTATAGTTTAAAATAAATTCAACATAAAAGGAAAATATTAATTTTATATAACCAGTTACAACTGTAGTTTCAAGTCAAAACTTATCTTTTTATATTTTTTATTTATTTAAATAATTAAAATGTTACAACTTTGTTAGAAATGTAACCACTTCCATCCTTGAAGTGACAATTTTTCTACCGTTCTTTTTAATATTTTTTTCAAAATAAAATGTTACAACTTTGTTAGGAAGGTAACCTCTTCCATAAGGCAAGTGACATTTTTTCACAATGTGACAAATATGGTAAATAATTTTTTTTAGAATTTTCCCTTGAAAAAATAGAATTTAATATAAAATGCCAATATTATATATATATATATATATATATATAGTTTTTCTACTGTCAGTTCGTCCTGATATAAAATATATCAGGACGAAGAATGTAGACCATAGATTATAGAGAAGTTTTGACAAGTACATACACTTTGAGTTAAAGTATGTAAATCTAATGGTCCACATTTTTCCTGATATATTTTATATCAGAACGAACTGATAATAAAAAATATGTATATATATATATATATATATGAAATTAAACTAAAACTATTAATATTAATCACTCTGATCTCATCAATGGTTACATTCATTCAAATAAGGGACCTCCTGTAATTAAAAAAATATATCATTTGTGATAACTACATGAATGTTAATATAATTTGTAAAATATTCAGAGATGGTGATACCGTTTTTGCATATCGAATGAGGGTTAGCTTCTTCATTTGGTATGGATCAATGAAGATTTTTATGGTATTCTTTTGTCATCACTATGGTTTTATTTTTCTCTTTGCGCCTAGCTTTTTCTTTGTCGATGACAGTGAAGTTGATGTTATTGGTGTTGCTTATGTCGTTTTGAGGAATCTGTAGCATCAACTTGTAATGGCAGTCTTATTTTTAGGTGTTTATTTACTGTGTATTGTAACACCAACAGTGGGGTATGACATGCAGGGCCGGCCCATAGGGCCAGCAAACCTAGCAAAAATGCTGGGGCCCCCAACTAATCCAATTTTCTTCTTCTGCTTTGGGGCCTCATGATCCAATACATTTAAGTTTAAAACTGGCCTAATTCCAAACATTTTTTGCTTTTATTTATTTAGTTTCCTTTTAAGCCCAATAAACTAATTCAATTAATAAAAAAACTTTAAATACCCAATATTTGTGATTATGATTCTGAGACCATTAGACGAATCAAAACCTTCACGTCTTCACTCTGGCTCTCTCTTTTCTTCTCTCTGCCTCTCTCTTTACTTGAAAATTTAAAACTCTATCTTTGATTTTTTGTCAATATTGAAGCCATTTCCATTTGAAGAATCGAAAGTATGGTTTTTGTTTTTAATTAATTTCTATATGTTGATTTTGACTCATCTTTTAATTATTTATTTTATTTATAATAGTATTAGTATCCATTAATTTTAGGCTTTAGTGGCTTTAGTGATCTCAGTTATCCTGGGTTCTTTCACTTCTTTTATAACAGATTATATAAATATATAATTATAAATAAATATAATCAAATTGACTACAAATCTACATTCTACAATTTACACAAATACATTGATACACAAACAAATTTCAATTGGCCAAGGGTTCTTTTATGGCCAATCAGATTTAAATTGAAAAAACAATACAAGTTAAAATATATTTTTAGGCAATATAATATAATTATATATAATACAATATGATGGGTGTTAAAGTGTTATATAATAATATAATTAAAAATACAAGTTAAAAATTACAAGTTACAATTAGAGTCATTAGACAATATATAATCTGTTAATTATATATGTGTGTCAGTACGTGAATGTGTTATTGTGTTAATGTATGTCAGTATTTGTTATTAATTGTGTATTTGTGTCAACAATGTCACAAGATAGGTTGAGTAGATTGGCTATGTTATTTATCGAGAAAAAAGTGTTAGCTAATCTTAATGGTAGTAGTATAATTAGTAAATTTGCACTTCATAAAGTAAGAAGAATAGAAATGTAAATAATGTTTTGTTTTTATGTTTTTAGATACAATAAATCTTTTTTGTTTTAATTTATGTGGATTATATTGTATTTGGTAAATGAAAAATTATTTATTTAATTTTTTTTTATGTTAATGATAATAATTTTATATAGGGCCCCGATTTTTGTTAATATCATAAAATCGCTCGGGCCCCAAAATATCTAGAGACAACCCTGATGATATGTGAGTCTCTAGTGGGAGAGAAAATTATCGATGTTATATAATGTTATGTATGAGAATAAAAGGATTATTTAGTGTTAAAGTATAAGAATAATTGAATGAATATCTGTGGCAATTGAGTTGCGGGCAATGACGAAGCTAGGATTAGGATCAACTATTGGGCTTGGGTCTTCGAAATTCTGCACTTGAATTAGGCCCACGTGACTTTGCTTTTTCTTGCACATGCCTTGCTCCTTTTCACATCAAAGTTCATTTCTTCCCTAAAATCGATTATCTTTCAAGTTCCGAAAAAATCTTACCTCAAACACAAAAATTATTCTGATGAAATCAGGTAGCTAACAAATCCTGGTATTAAATATACGCATCAACGACGTATAACTGGTCAAAGACATCAAAAATGTTGTTTAATTTTGATAAAGGTTATTTATTTATTTATTTATTTATTTATTTTTTATTTTTTTTATTTATTACAATAATTCGGGGTTTGTGAAGGAACCCACAATTTTATTATGGATGTGTAATAAAGTAATTATTATTGGGGTTTGATAGTAATTCTATAGTTGTATAAATTATGTAATTAATTTAATATATATGTTAGCAAGGGATAAAATATCGGTATCGGTATCCATATCGGGCTTCTAAATTTATGGATATATCGGGGATATTATCGATATCGGTGGATATTCGGTAAAAAATTAACAAAATGATGGATATTTACATCTAAAGTTTAGAATTTTTTTGTGAAACTTTAGGACAAACTTAAACAAATAATTATACATCAAATGAATCATATTTCAATGATAAATTAGCATAGTTATGTGTTTATTATAAATTATAACATATATAGAGTCTGTATATAATTTTTAAAATTGAGTATTTAATAGAATAATATTTTGTTTCACTTTTACAATATTATATACAAGATTAAATATTTAATAAGCAAAATTATCAATAAATATATATATAGTTCCATACTTCCAAGATTCTATCATAAATCATAATTCATACATAATAATACATTGCATGTTTGAAATTTAAAACCAAAATGAATTCCTTGCTGGTTCAAATATATAAGATAAATTTCTATATTGATTCGAACAATAATTTTCCCAGGAAAATGTGCTAGCATAGTTTTTAAAGTAGTTATATTAATATGCCACATGTATGTTGCTTGATCTCTTCCAACTGATCCATGAATTGGGTAGTTTGGATTTACCCAACTTGGTGGATATTGTTGATCTGCATGTATAGGTATTGCATATGGCATATGGCATTTGTGGAGAAGGATAATCAAATATACTGCATCTACCATAACTACCATAATATGATACATTAGAACTTGACCTTGTCTATGAATTACTCAAAGAACTATTTTCAGTGCCCATACTCATTGAGGAGAGAGACATATTCAAGGAATCTTCATCAATTTGACTTGTTCCTCCATGTTGTCTACCATGATTTTGATCAAAATTAGCATGAGCATCCCAATCTGTTGTACTAGCATTCCAACTTGTTGCACCAGCATCCCAACCTCTTGCACTAGAATCCCAACCTCCTCCATCATCTCCATCATCTTTTCCTCCACTATTTCCATCAGAGGTATGTTGGTTATCGGAAGAACTGCTAACAGTAACTCCACGATCTACACCAACTTCTTCTCTAATCACTTGTTCAACATTTATTCCCATGTCTCGAGCATAAGAAGCAATTTGTGGATCAGGATTTCTCTCATCATCATCCAAACAGGCAGGTCTAACCCAGTCAAAAAAAGGATTCTCATTGTCGTCCCCTACTTCAGCAGTTACTTGAAGTAGATCCATAAAATCAGTTTCATCTACTTTATTTTTTCCAGCTGCCATATCCCTAATTTTCAACTTCATATTATAATAACAATAAACAAGTTGTTCAAACTTAGAATATGCAAGATAGTTTCTTTGTTTTGTGTGGATTAAAGCAAATGTAGACCAATTTTTTTCGCATGCAGAAGATGATGCTGTTTGTGACAATATGCGAACTGCTATTGCACGCAATGATAGAGCACAATCTCCATACATTACCCACCAATCGGCTGCAATTAAAATTATTAAGTATTATAAGTATGAATACCATTTCAATGATATTATTATTTATTATTATTACATAGATTTTTGTAATAAAACTTATATACCTGGTTGCATTTTGCTTATAGCTGCTATGGCTGCTCGTTCACTAAAACTTTTCTTTCCATCCTTAAAGTATATGAGTTACATTCATGACTCATAAGATCAATATGTAAATAATATATATAAATATGAGTAAATAACACAATACTCTCATGCAAAGAAGTTATAATATTGGAATTATAAAATTGATTGTAAGTTGTAACTTTTTACCTCATTTCCAAAATTAGCAATCCTTGCAGCTTCAGGGTCTAATGCGAATAGACAATATGTACGGTTTTCAAAAGATCTAAATTATCCCCAATATTATCTCTATATTGGTACTTTGGGTTCAAATAGTAAGGTAGAAGAATAAAAAATATTAATTTTAGTATAAATAATTAAATACTATACTAAATATTAATTATAAATGATAAACAATCCGAAATAAAATTTGTTAATGCTTCTTTTCAAAATAATTTTCAATATAGATTATTTGAACAATAATTTAAGTGTTTAAGATTAATTTTTTTTTTAATTTTTTTTTTTGCAAAATATCCCTGGATTTCGGGATGAAATTCACAATATTTCGGGAATATCGGGAGATTTTTATAGATATTTCGATATCGACCGGATATTTGCTAGATATTAGATATTACCCATGTTTCGATATCGGTCCCTCCAAAATATGGATATATCGGTGGATATATCGATTTTACAAACCCTGTATGTTAGGACAAATAAAATAAGGGATTTATGAGATGTAATTTATATTTGAAGCCCCTCTGAGGCGTAGCTAAGCTAGTAGATTGACGAGTTTGAGGCTTATGAAAATGACTCACATATAAGCGACTCGAATCCTACTAATGACAAAAGCTTAAAAAAAAAAAAATTCATGTAGATAGTTGGATAGATAGATACTGTTAATATATATATATATATATATATATATTTGAAGAAGCCTAGATAAAATTTGTTTTAAAGTCCTCGTCTATGCTCATTAAATATATATATTTTTAATTATAATTAGTTGCAAAAGATTTATTTTCACTTTATGGTGTACAAGAGTAATTGTAGTGAATTAAGATTTTAACCCTAATTGGACATTGCTATATGCACATGCTTATAACTCATTGTTGTAAGAAAAATCGCACACACAAATCTAAACACACAGATAATATGAAAGCAATAAGAAGAAAAAGACGACACCAAAGATTTTACGTGGTTCAGTAATTTGCCTACGTTCACGGAGCGCACCGCACTCAATCCACTACTTTCAGAGTTGATTACAATCTCTCAGTGTCTCTCTCAGTCTCTCTACAATTTGCTCTCTATCTCTCTAGCAATATTTTCTCACACACATTAGGTTTTACATAATGGTGGTATTTATATGGGAGCACTAAGGTTGGCTAAATCTTAATTGGGATCTATTTCCTTTTTCCTCTTTCTTCACTATGCAAATCTTCATCACACGCAGATTTACGTCGGACCGCTGCCGGTGCCACAGCGCTCTCGCAACGCTCCTTACAACGGACCCTACTGGAGACAGTACCGCTGTTTGAACCGCTGTCGAGAAATTAGCAGCGCAATGCACAACGCAAAACGCTTGCCTGATCGCTACCATTGCCGCTTTAAAAGACATAGCGCAATGCGCAGCGGTTGCCATAATTTGCAAACCGCTGCCACACCGCTGTGTAATTTATAGTGAAATTTAGGGCTAAACCTGAAATCATATTATCTGTTAACAAATTCTTGTAGCCAATATTGAGTGATGTAGCTATCATATCCAAACAAGCAGCTTTTTACATGTAACTTTTATTTCATTTTTAAAAGACTACAAGATGATGATTTAATATGATGAGATTGACTGTGAGGATGCTTCATTTGTTGCTTTCAAGTTTCAAACTGAGATAATATTAAAAAAAAATGGACTGACAAATCATTCATGCTTAGTACTCGGCAAGTAACATATGAAAAAGAAATTGCATTGAACTAAGCTTAAGACCCCCTCAAGCCCAAGTTTTCACAGCACTAACAAAATGCAAAAGAACTAATCATACCAAAAAAAAAAAAAAAAAAAAACAGGTCAAGCAACCATTTGCACTTCTTCAGCACATTGTATATCAAATATTTGATCAAACAAAATCACAGATCAACTATTTCAACAAACATATAAACAAGATCCACAACCACATCTATATACATAAATTTATATAAATCCATAACCAAAACCATTTTTCACATACCAAACTTGCCATGATCACTTGTATAGACAACAAACCAAAAAAGAAAATCATGAATAACAAAAATAAAGAGTGAAATCCTGAGATAAGAATAAGATAAATAGGAAAATCACCTTAAATTGAGTAAGTTGAAGTGCTCAAAGCTTCTAAACCAGAGTTTTGCTCAAATCTTCTACAGCTGCCTTTGACAATATCAAATTTTCCCCAATAATCACTACAAAATAAATATTAAGATTACACATAATAAAATTAGCAAAAATCAGCGTACATTTACTTAGATCTACATAGATCCAAGTAAATCTACACTAATTTCGGCTTAAGAAATAAAAAAAATTGGAAAATAAAAAATAAAAGAAGAAGATTTGAAGAAGAAGAAGAAGAAGAAAATATGAAGAAGAAGAAGAAGACAAAAATCTGCAAAAGAAGAAGAAGAAGAAGAAGAAGACGAAAATCTGAAGAAGAAGAAGAAGAAGAAGAAGTTGAAGACATACCCTAGTCGAATCTGCAGAGATCATCCATGGAGGAAGAAACGAGCTAAGAGGAGTTTAGCTGAGAATGTGAGTGGGTGTCGAGCTGTGATTGACGTCAGGAGAAGTTATTTTAATTTTGTTTTTCAAATTGTATTTGAAATTCAGAAAACAACTTTTTTTTTTTTTCAAAATTTCCACTTTTAACACTAGTTTTGTTTTTCATTTTTTTTTTTTTTGTATTTTGAAAATAAAATGAAAAACGGTTACTGAACATGAATTCGAAATCATTTTTGGAAAACAAAAACGAAAACATGCTGAAAAATGCCTGCAGGATAGTACAGGCCCTAATACTTCCAAAATTTCTAACTTATGTAGTTACAAACCTAGAGCAGATTTAATATATTTAACGGCCGGATATCTTGAAATTTCTAGTATTTGGTTTTGATTTAAAAGCTTTACAATTTAGTTATAATAATGACTCTCAAGTCGACTGCTCGAATCCTATTAATGGCAAAAGCTTAAAAAAAAAAAAAAAAAAAACTTGGTTAAATACTAAACCGAACCGATCAGAGGTAGAAAACTGATTGGATTGGTTCGGTTTACGAGTTCGTTCGGTTTATTGGTTTTTTGCCTGCCCCTACCTAGTTTAGATAGGTGGATACATAGATACTCTAATACTGTAAAAAAAAAAAAATAAAAAAATAGTTATAATAATTTATCACTTATTTTTTGTATTAAGTCAAATTTACTATCAATTTTATTTAATGTTATTTCAGTTATAATCAAAATTTGAATTTTAAACAGGTACTTTGTTTCATTGTAGTTATTGTTAATTTATTGTTTTTGATTGGGTGTTAATTGTGGTAGCCAAAAATTGCACAATAAATATTAAGGCCCAATTTTGGAAATCCAAAATTGAGAGCCAGACGATCTGCTGAAGAAAGCACAATCAGGCCCAATAAAAATAGTTCCAACGTGGGTCCAATGCAATCGCAAGCCTTGACCAAGTCTACAATGACTAAGTCAAGTGTGTTGGTTACGTTGAAGTCTCCGAGATTCTCGAGATAGTTCAAATATTTTGGTTGACAATATCCTGCCGAGATGGAGGGGATAAGCTTCAGTTGCACCACCTCCCAACAACTATAAAAAGCCCTTACCATTTCATAAAGAGGGGGAGATTCTGACTCCCACGTGAGGAAACAAAAGGCATAATGGGATCATCTCAACTTAGTGTAATACAATTACATCATACAGTTATATCACATTCTACAAGGCCACTTGGCCATCACCCATTCTACAAGTCCATTCGACTTGGGATCATCTCAATTCAATTAATTGCTACTCTTTGCAAGTCCATTCAACCAACACTTGCTTTCTACATCGTATAAAACTCATCCGACGATGGCCATGCTTCATCTTCTGCCAGTCTTTTAAACTCCACATTCTAGGCACACTCGACAACTCTACGAGCACTCGATAGGATCAACGAGCATACTACATTTATCAATTGTAGTCGTGACTCTACGCTCAGCCCAAGCGAACATAAGGCCCTCCGAACGACACCACCTAGGATTCGATAGCTTTGTTTACGGTGTGATTTAGATTTTATTCACTTTAATTATTGATTCAAAATTATTTTATTTATTGATAAATTGTCTAACTCGAGCATCGGAGAGTCTCCAACGGGACACCCCCTTCTTGCTCCGCTCTACTTTCTCAATTTTCTACAGGATCTCGTAGTGCACGCCCTACTATTTTTCGCTCTACCATTGTTAGTGCCCACCGACTTACGAAAATTCAACTGGAGATTTTCGGGCTCTTCATTAATTAAGAATCCTTTATTATGAAATGAAATAACAATTGAATAGAACTACTTTAGCAATTCATAAGAAAGTTAATAGAATGTTATGGGATGGTCATTAGTGTCACACCCTTCACCAAAAATGACCATTTTGAAACTAAATCCCCACAACCAAATGGGTAGCCATCTGGTAATTATCTCAACAACAAAAAAAAGAAAAAAAAATTGATGCTATTAGAAATTCACTAAATATCTACATACACTTCATTTATTTTTATTTTTATTTTTATTTTTATTTTTATTTTGCAATGAAAACTTTATCATTAACTAAAATTACCAAATTCAAAAATTAAAAAATTAAAAAAAAAAACTCTGAAAACACTCGCCCACAAACGTACGCCAAACTTCTTTTTATGTTGTTTTACATTTTATAATTAAACACTAACCCTTTAATCCTTTTTTTTTTTTTTTTTTTTAAAATACTAACCCTTTAATTCTAATTAGATCACATAGTTTGTGGAAGCTAAATAAGAAAAAAAAAAAAAAAAACAGTTGCACTAGAGTCTAGAGTATATTGACGTGAGTGTGTGACTTCTGAGATCTTATTAAAGTTTATAAGGATAAGTTTCTGATTTTGCAAAGGTTACATTTTTATTACTTAAAAAAAAAAAAAAGTTTAAAACTCTCTTTAGCTAATTATTAAAAAAAATGTGAATAAAACTCTAAATAATATTCAAGATACAGATCGAAGACATTGCCAATGATATATAGTCATTAGTCATATAGAGATTTGAGATTTGACATGATAAAAATATTCACTACATATATATTTTCTCCTTTCAGTGATTTTACTTAATACTTAGCAGATGGAATACTTTGTTCATTTTTGAAGAAATTGTGTGGGTCAACCTTGGCCTTCACATCCACCAATCTTTGAAAATTTCCTTTGAAATACTTAAACCCATAAACTTGAGCATCTTTGAAGCTTGATTGATTGCTGGAATTAATGCTGCCGATATCAAGATCTCTGTAGTTGAGAAAAGCCTCCCTTGGACCACTCGAAACATATGAAGTCATTGAAGCATAGAAATCTCTTAACTTATTTATGTTTCGATTGGTAACATTAATTCCTTGATCTCCCCATGATGCAAAATACTGAATTTTGAATAGGTTTCCTGCTCTATGAGGAAATGCAGTTTCGGATTCCGATATCTCACTCATTCTTCTGCCGTAAGGGTTCCATTGCATCCACATTATTAGGTCAAGATCAATCATATTCTTCCATATTTTTTCTAAACCCTCCTTTGAAATCACACTTTTCACATAATCAGATTTGCTTTTAAAGGAGCTTTTGGCCTCTTTTGGTCTGTTAAGTAAAACATCAACGGGTGTTCCAACTGCAAAATCCGCCCAAAAGATTGCGGATTCTACCCAACTCATCTCAATGCAGTCTTTAATCTGTAATCCCAATTCAGTAAAGTTTTTTTCAACCAATGTCATAAGATTTTTGGTTTGCCCTAGAAACATACCAATGAAGAAAACTGCCACCGTCTTCTCATTCTCACGACTTCCATTGACGATCATAGGCATAGCTCTTATAAATATGTCTTCAGGTAGCGTATGGGCAACATTCTGCCAGCGGTGAACAACATCCGTTGCTCCTTGCTCAAGCGTCTTGTTTATTTTGAATACGGTCACTTTTTTTGGAACTGGAACCAGCTTGATTTTCCATGATAAAATAACACAAAAGCTTGCTCCACCACCTCCTCTAATGGCCCAAAATAGATCTTCTCCCATTGATTTTCTATCTAGAATCCTTCCTTCAACATCAACTATTTGTGCATCAACAACATTGTCCACTGAGATGCCGTATTTTCTCATCAGATTCCCATACCCACCTCCGGCAAAATGCCCACCAACTCCAATTGTAGGGCAAACCCCAGCTGGAAAGCCGAGGAACTTGCTTTTTTTGGAAATTTTATAGTAAAGTTCGCCCAAGGTAGCACCAGCTTGAACCCACGCAGTCTGATTTGTGATATCAATATCAATGGATCGGAGTTGAACATGTCAAGAATTGCAAATGGGACGGTTGATGTATAAGAAAGTCCCTCGTAATCATGACCACCACTTCGGATTCTGATTTCGAGGCCACTGTACTTTGCACAAAGAACAGTTGCTTGGACATGTGATTCATCCTTGGCTGCTATAATAGCAAGTGGTTTGGGAGTTTCAGCAGTCAAGAATCTGCGGTTTTTAACGTATGCCATTAAGACAGATTGAAAAGAGGAATTGTTGGGGGTGTAAATGGATTCAGATATAGGATTAGAGGGTGAATTGTGATTCTGTACACATTGATGGAAGATGTCAAGAGCTTGAGGTTGATCTGGCAATGGCCAGGCAAATGGAAGTAAAATAATTGAAGCTACAGAGAGTATAAGACTGACTGAAACCTTCATTTTCTTTTTTTTTTAGTGAAACTGAGTTTCTCTTTCAAAGTTGTTCTAATTATGGTTATATATATTTCTTTGAAATAGCATGAATTTAAATGTATCTAAGTTTGATTTATGTGGGGACTTAAATAGATTTAATGACATCCATAAATAAACGGTTAGATTTCTGATTCAAAATAATACTTCCTGTGTAGACTACAATAAGGAAAGAATACATTTATTGAATGAATCGTTTCATGAATCGAGAGAAATAGAAAGAGCATTTATGATTGAAATAATTAATTTTGGAAGTAACAGAATTAAACGAGATACACAGCATTTATGTATTGTTTTATCAATAAATTAAGTAACAATGGTGTATGTTGCCTCCAGGGGTGTAGTTCAGCTGGTAGATAAACAAGTTTGAGGTTTAGACAAATGACTCCTATGTCAGCGACTCAAATCCTATCAATAACAAAAAGCTTAAAAAAAAATGTGAATAGGTGACGTGCGACTGCCAATGTGCTTCCTCAAAAGTAAACTTTTTTTATGTTTGAATGAAACAGACATAATAGGAAAGCATTTCAACAAAACCGTTTATTTCCTAAAACTAGCTTTTGCCTTGTCAAATTATCATAACTTTTATTTTTTTCCAAATCTCTAAATTGTGAATCGTTGATTTTGTTAGAAAGTTGAGTCTTCTATACTTCCAACGGTATATTATTCGATGAGGTTTTAAGATATTTAGGGGTCGTTTCTTGTTTACATTTAAAATTTAATGAATCTAATTTGAAATTATTAAGTTGTTAAAACAACCACCTTATGCTGTTATGCAATGGCTCAATGAATGAAATACATGATTATGTAAGCGTGCGTTTTCATACATTTTTTTCAAGAGACAATTTTTTTTTTTTTTTTTTTAATAATCGAAAGCTTGCTTCAAAATCTCCTGAAAAGTTCATTTTGCTTGCAGAGTTGATCGACTTCAAAATGCACGGTAAAAACTAGCTAGATCTGGCATAATTACAATTTACACCTGAGCGACTAATTCGATCCAAATCCACTCGCCAAAAGAGGTTATGGGTCTAGTTTTATTGGGTTGGGTTATTAAAACCTAAAAAAAAATAGGTCAGGTTTGAGTTTATCTCTCAAAACCCAAGCCCATCCATTATTAATAATAATAATATAATTGTTTTACATCCAATTTGTACCTACAAAATAAAACCCTACATTTCCTAAATTGATTAATAAAAATGTTTGGGATAGAGGTGGGCAAAAAAGCCCATACACCGTAAATCGAACCAAACCAAACCAAACCGCTTGGTTTGGTTCGGTTTTGTACTTAAAAAAAAAAACTATATGGGTTTATTTTAGTAAAACCATATGGTTCGGTCCGGTCTGTGGTCCAAGTATATTAAACACAGACTGGACAGGACAGGACCGTAAACCAAATACTTTTAGTATTACTATTATATGTCACACCCAAAGCTTTTTAATAAAATTTTAAAAATAAAAGGTTAAGGTCAAAAACCCTAATTTATTATTTCAAATTTGTTTTTTTTTTTTTTTTTTTTTTTGACACAAACTGTACAAGTTCATACAAATTGAAAATCTCTATTAACAACTAAAACTCCAAGCATGAGATGGTCAAAGATTTCAATTTGTTTCCATTATTTTACAAAGTTATCACTAATAATAAAAAATATTAATAATATTAAACTAAATTAGTGCAATTTTCATGATTGAGTTGTAAATTTTTTTGACTTGCATACATTCAATTGCATTGTCATGATTATATCAATAGCAAGTGATTTTAATTATTATTATTTTTTCTACTCCCAGAAATTCTAAACAACACTTTATTTTTATTAATCTTTTAGCTTTTGTTAGTTTGATGAACCGTACGTAACAGTAACTTGTATGTCTCGTTACTTGATCACTTTATCATGTCATATATATTTTTAAATGGTCAAGTATTTGGATTTCAAGTCAAAAACCGTTAGACCGAACCGATAAATATAATTTGGTCCGGTCTGGTCTGAAAAAAAGAATGGTCCAAACTGGTCCTATTTTTCAAAAGACTGAAATTTTTGGTTTGGTCCGATTTTAGTCGAAACCAGACCAAACCGGACCGTGCCCAGCCTTAGTTTGAAAATCCTAAAAATTCCTAAATTCATTAAAAAAAGTTTGGAAACCCTAAAATTACTTAAATTCATAAATTCATTAATAACCAACCAAAGGCCATCTCGAATGGTTTTTGAGAGTGAGGGGTCGTTTGTTTTTTTTGTCTGAAGACTGAATAGGGATTGAAATCTGAACTTAAATGACATGTTTGTTTGTTTTTTTTTTTTTTTTTTTCCTCACATCTGAATGTATTGTCAACACGTTTGTTTTTTAAAAGTAAAATTGTTTGAAAATAAGTAATTTTACATTTATACCCATGTTAAACAATTATCATGTAATATGGAATAAAAACAATAAAAAAATAATTATTATATATGAACACATATGATCATGATCTTCCTCTTCCATTACAAACAAACTTCATTTTTAGTTTTTTACTAAGAAAAGAAAATGTTTTTTTTTTTTCAAAAAATAAAAGAGGCAGCAGGAAACTCACACAAAACTCTCTCTCTCTCTAAATATATATATATATATATATATATATATATATATATATATACAGTGAGTCTCTCATGAGGGATCCCTTATTTTAATTTCGGTAAGGACCATGATGAAAACACATTGACTTTAATGAATTTTAATCTGAATTTTTTTGTGGATGATGATTTCAATGAAATATACATATGAACAAAATTTGAGAATTTTCCAAGTACTAGAACTATTTTTCTTGAATTGTCCTATATTTCGCTTATTTTCTGATGCCTTCATATTTAACAAAATTTGGATAAATAGTTCTAGTACTCAAAAAATTCTCAAATTTTGTACATATGTATATTTCATTGAAATCATCATCCACAAAAAAATTTAGATTAAAATTCATTAAAGTCAATGTGTTTTCATTATGGTCCTTACCGAAATTAAAATAAGGGATTCCTGCAGCAGCCTCTTTATATTCTAAGCGCAGCAACCCACAAGCAGAACGCGGTTAATTGACTTAATTCATTCTATTGAGGCCGTCCCAATTTTTCCAGGTTTAAAGTTGAAAGCTTTATCGGAAAATCGACTTCAGCGACAATCAAGAGCAACAATGTTGTTGCAGCAGCCTCTTTATATTCTGAAGCGCAGCAACCCACAAGCAGAACGCGGTTAATTGACTTAATTCATTCTATTGAGGCCGTCATGATTAAAACTCACAAGTTGTTAATTCCTGTTGCTGTGATGGGTTCGGCCTTATCTTTGGCGTTGATGATGAATATGATCAACGATCGCAAACCAGCGTTGGATTTTCGGATAAACATTCATTGTCATCATCCTCCTCCTTCTCCTTTGCAGAGTCAGAGACCCAACCTGAACCTGTGAAGCTTGATTTAGTACCGGTGTATATAGTGCTATGTGGGGTTGTTGCGAGTGTGGTGTTTTCGGTGAAATTCAATGATGCCAATTCAGTAAGCATTTACAAAATCCAGGTACCACCAGACTAATATGTCTGTGACCACATCGTAGTATTTTTTTGATTGTGGAAATAGTTTATTTATATTTATATATTTGCTTTTTAGGTGGGGTTATTGTTTGATCAAACTCTTCAAAGTGATCTTTATCAAATAACAAAAGCTAGCTCTAATGGTTGGGGAAATGTATTGGAAGATTAGTTTATCTTCTGCTTATTTAATATTTCTTTGTTACTAAGTGCCCGTTTGGTTGTCGACGATTAAAATGGCTGGTTTGGTTTACATAAGCCCAAATTTATAGTTTTTCCAAGTAGATCTTTTGGAACTTTCCTTTAAAACTCTACTTGTAGAAGATCAACTTCTAAAAGATCTCCCTAATGCAATCTATCAAGCTTTTCTCGTTTTGAGTCTATTTGTATAATACAACTTATATATATTCTATTTACTTTGTTGTTGAAGATACAATAGAATCTTTGGATTGGCATCGCAGCAGCTGGGTATCCGGAAATTCTTCGGTAAGTCAAATATCTACCCTTAAACATATTACTATTACATTTGAATTCAAGTACTGAGTATAATTAGTTATATTGGTCAAACTATTCTGTTGTTGGCTTCATCAAATAATATGTTTAAATTCATTTTGGTTTCAAAAGAAGCTCAAGTTTTATATTAGATAAATTAGCTTGCATGCTTTGTTCATTTTATGTTGTGGGATTCTTGTTCAATATATTATAAGGTTAAATGTATCTTGCAGGTGAATGTTGTATGTCGGTGTGATGGAAACAAATATTTGGAGAAAATTTCATATGAAGAACAGAGAAGATTTGATAAAGAAAGGCCTTGTAATTTAAGAAAAATGGAAAGAGAAAGCTCAACTAGTTATCGACTACAGGTTGATGAATTCAAAGATAAATACATGGCGGTAAGATCAAATCTCTTAAACCTTTGATTCCAAGGCAGTATGGCTATCAATTTCATTTTTGCTGTTATTCCAATTGGTCATTTAAGTCTGATCATTATGCAATTGGACATTTAAAGTTGATGATCACGAGATGCTATTTATGACTATTGATTACAATTTTTGCTATACTTCCAATTGGTCATTTAAATTTGATCATGATGATATTGGAATGAAGTAATATTATTTTTCTTAAATTTATATTCCAAATTTTCATGGCAATTGGCATCTTAACTGATGATGATGTTGTAAATAATACAATATTACCAAATTGGTTTATCTTGTCTCTTGAGATGAAATGTTAGATACATTTATAGAAAATTATACTTTTTGTCACCAATGGGAGTCAAAATGTGACTTTCTAATTATTATTATTATTATGTGTTTGTTTTGACCATATTCTCTTTATTTCTAGTTGACAATCATGGTGGCTCTTGACGGAAAGCATAAATTGCCTCCCATACGTAAAAGGGGAGATCTAGACCAGGCATTGGAGAAACTAAAGTTATATAATTATAAAAACCTATTAAGGGTAACATCTTTTTCATCAATATTGAATTATAAGATTATCTTTAAAAAAGAAAAAAAAAAAAAAATTCATGCCTCATATCTGTTACTGTTTTTGTATTCATGCAGACAATAAATGTATACCAGGCACCCGGGAAAGACAGTGTAATAATGTCTCGTGAGGAAATTCAAGAATGCTATCCAGTTTTAAGGCTTTTCAACACATAGATGTCGATATACTCTGAGGTACTATTATAATTTGTGACAATTTTTTTAGAAGAATTTAAACTGGCTAATGGCAAAGAGCAACTATGTATAGTATGGCAACAACGTGCAAGTATGTGTTTATGTAATGGTCTTCCTTAGGTTGGATAGTTGATTGTACTTGTATTTTATGAATTGCTTAGATTTTGTTGACAGCTGGACAAGGTTTTTGTCCGGCATGACAAGAGCATTCTTCCCAAAATTTGTTGACCTTTTTTTTTACCAGACCAAGTGTCATTGCAGAACTTGTATATATATTCATAGATGTTCACAAGTGACAAAGATTATGATATACAAATGTAGTTATGTGGTCACTAGCACATTACTCAAAGATTATGCTCCATCTTCATAATTTGTAATATAGAAATGTAGTTCTGTGGTCAATAGCAGTTCGAAAGAATTTCCATGCCCATGCTCATATACTAAAAACACCCTTATGTGGAAACTCAACTCTGGATGTTTGGTGAAGCATTCAATTTCATGCATTGCTTTATCCTGCTATCTATTTTCATATACTAAGGGTGTTTGAACAAGAAACACCCTTAGTATCTTGTTCTACTTTTTCCTTCAGCTGTGTCTTTTCTGCTTCCTTTGAATTATTTTTCTTTTCTTCACTCTTGAGGCTAAAAGGAGAGTATTTATTTGGAGTTTGTGTTTTGGTTCCATTGGCACTTGAAGCTCCACTGCAAGCAGTGACTTTGATGAAGAATTTATAATATGTGTTAATAGTAAAGTAACTAGTTTGGTAGATAAATCTGAAAGAAACCAGAGTGTGAACATATTCAGAGGTTGGGTAACAATGTGGTTTGAATTTAAAATCAAGCAGTTTGCGACAAACAAGAAGAGAAGTCATCAATGTCTCTACATGGATGATCAAAGATTAAAGTTAATTAATTTTGAGGCTACAACAAAGATCATATATACCATTATTGTAGTTAAATTGAAAGAACCACCAAGAAGAGTGTGCCTTGATAAGGTTTTGGTTTTGGTTTTGATAAGGCTACAGCAAAGGTAAGGTTTTGGTTTTGATTCCTTTTGGTTATCATATCCCAAACAAGATCAGTGTTGAGGAAGGTGGGAGTGAGTTCTCTATAGTGGTGGAGGAGGACCGTTTTCCGGTGACAAGGTCATGGTTAGAAGGGTTCTTGGGGCTGTCTACGGTGGATCTAATGGATGGTGGGGATGTTTTTCCAGTTATTTGGTGGAAAAAAAGGAGGGAGATTTCCTTTCTAGTGACAGATTTCAAATAAAGTCAGATAAGGTTGGTGATGGAGTTAGAGTGCAGCTCTTTAGTCGAGATTTGGATCAAAGAAACATAGCTGGAGGGCAGTGTTTTTGGAAGGAAAGGAAAGGTTCAAAAGTTAGGAGAAAAGGGAGAGTCAACCTTTCCATTATTAAGCATAATCCTGAAGAAATGACCAGCTTGAGTTATGATGTTGGGACTAGCAAGTCTTTGTCTGTTTCAGATTGTAGGGAGGGGACGTTTTTGAATGCACAAGTTTTAGGAGTGAAAATTCTAATAAGGTGAAAGGGGATAAAACTTTATTGGGCCAAGAGGGAGTTTCAAAGGTAGCAAAGATGGGAAGCACATCTGAAAATGTTAAGTTGGGCTTCAAGGTTGGTGTAGTTGCTGATATTGGACCAACTTTAGGTTCTTCGAAAGAGACGTTGGGCTCTCGAAAGGGGTAATCTGAGAGGTCCATCAGATCCTCTTCTAGCTGAAAGTGAGTTCTTTGGCTCATCAGACTCTCCAATGGTAAATTGGAACATTAAGAAGAGGAACAAAGATGGGTGTTTTATAGGCAGAGAGCTGGTCCAAAATTTAGCTGTAGCTTCATCAAGCATATCGAAGAAAAGAAGGAGTACAAGTTCTAACTTGATGAGGATCCACAACATGAAAACTAGGAGCATTAGTGTTGGCGAAACAAGGCTGCATCATAAGCTTGAAGAGAAGGAGGTGTGGAACCTTGATGATGAGATTGTGAAGGTTTTTGAGAGAGGTTTGGCCCTTGGTCTTGATTTCAATGGAAGAAAGAAAGAGATTTCAGAGCTAATTGCTAGAAGGGATGTCAAAAATGACAATAGATTTCGTGTGCTAGTGAAAACTTTGGTGGCTAAACATAGATCCATTGTGTCTTGAGTTATTCGATTGCTGTTCTTCAGTCAGGTTCTGTTTTTTTTTTGCTGTTTTGGTTTTAGCTGTTTGGTGCCTGGAGTTGTCTCTCCTCTGTTTTCTTCCCCTGTTTTCCTTTGTTTTTGTTCTGTGCGGGTGTTTTTGTTCTGTGCGGGTGAGGTATTGTTTTCTGCAGTGTGCTGTTTTTGTAGGCTTGGTGTAGCTGTCGTGGCTGCGTTTGGCTGTTTAGTCTTTCACGTTTCTTGTTTGTGCTTTGGCCTGTTTGGCCTTTTTGAATAAATTTGCTGTTAAAAAAAAAAAAAAAAGCAGTCAAAAGTGAAGCTAAAGAAAAAAAACATGTGATGACATGTTAGACATGTTAAAGAATGATGCGTTTTAAGAAAGTTTAGTTTATATACAAATATTTTAACTGTAATTTCATACAACACCATGGTGAAACCTAACAAATTCATCTACCCTCAAATGTTGTATTCGTCACGTCATTAATGGAACACTTCGTTCCTGCAGTCGATGAATCTGGTTCACTATTCCTGATCGAAAATGTAGATTTCTTAGGAGAAGGAAGTATTGTTTCATTGCTTAACATAAAAACTACATTCGACATGTTTGGCCTGTCTTTTGCGTTATCTTGCACACATAAGAGCCCAACTTGGATGCACCTCATAACTTCATTTGCAGGACATGAATCATTTATGCATGAGTCAACTATCTCCAGGGCCTTACCATCTCTCCAGAGTTCCCACATCTTATTTCCAGCATTACATGAGAACAGAAAAGATCAATGTAAGTTCAAGCCAACACTGATGAATGGATCCAACAAACATGTACTCACACAAAAAAGATAGGCAACAACTTACATATTGTATCAAATTTGAGTATGGATCGTCGTAGAGAAAACCCTTGTTCTTCTTGCCACTAATGATCTCTAATAGTATGACTCCAAAACTGAAAACGTCTGATTTCATAGAGAAGATGCCGTCTAGAGCATATTCTAGTGACATATAACCACTGCATGTTATGAAGATATTGTTAGTAATTTAATACTAACTTTCCTACATTTAGGAAAATAAGTTAATTCTGTGTTCATTGTGTCTTGCATTGACTTACTAAGTTCCAACAACTCTTTTTGTATTCGCTTGGGTTTCATCTGCAGCAAATATTCTTGCAGTACCAAAATCTGATATTTTGGGTTGCATCTCTCGATCAAGAAGAATATTACTAACTTTTAGGTCTCTATGGATAATTTTTAATCTGGAATCTTGATGAAGATAAAGGATCCCTCGAGCAATTCCTAAAATTATATCAAAACGTGTTTTCCAATCTAACAATTGCTTTCTTGATTCATCTGCTTCAATTACATCGTATCACATATAATCAATATTAGAGTAAGGAGTAAGCAATTCACATTCACAAGAAGTGTAAAACTAAGTAGAAAACATACTGAAAATAAAGTAGTCCAAGCTTTTGTTAGGCATAAATTCATAGATTAAAATCTTCTCATCTTTTTCTATGCAATAACCCAAGAGTCTAACAAGATTTCTATGTTGAAGTTTTGCAATCAATAAGACCTCATTTTTGAACTCTTGGATTCCTTGTCTGGAATCCGTTGATAATCTTTTGACAGCTATATCTTGTCCATTTGGTAATTGACCCTGAAAATTCAATTGGAGTTGTATTCTATTAGTTCCAAAAAGTTATCAACATTGCTTTGAACATTAATATCTATTGCAGTGGAAACCTTGTCTTAACTAAGAAATAATTACCTTGTAAACTGGACCAAAGCCTCCAAGTCTAAGCTTATTAGCAGAGGAAAATTGATCTGTTGCAGCTATCACAGTACTCAACTCGAACAATGTCAATTCTGTATTCCCACTTTCACCACTGCTACTTGGAGAGTCCTTATGGAGGTTAGACAAACTTCTTGTCCAATCCAAAACTAACCTTTGACGACGTTGTTGTTTCTGCTTCTTCCCTGTAGAAAAGGTAGACCGATGAATTTTAGCAATTTGAGAAGAAACAATAGATTAAGATGTATAGTTAGGAGTCCTTTGAATCACCTTTATTCTTCTTCGCATTCCTTCTCCACAAGTAGTAAAAACACAGGGCTGCCAGAAGTGTTTCAACAAGAAGGGGAACAATAATAAATACAAGTGTACTTTTTGTTGCTAGAACGTGTACTTTTGCGTTTTTTTGGGCATCCGCAGCTGCAAATTTAAGATTTCTTTCAGGCTCAAGAAATTTGAAACTGATGAACTTAATTTATAAGAACCTTGCTGCTAACAGATGACAAAACTTGTGGTGTCAACTACTGTTATATAATGAAACTTCAAGTGAAAGCTATTGATTATATCCTATACAACATAAAATTCAGGCCATGGAAAGAGAGACAGTACGTACCTAGCTCCACAGCATCTACTCTTAGGTAAAAATCCTGTCCACTTTTATAGTGTCTCATGTCTCGTAACTCACCATACCACACAATGCAACCTTGTCCCATTTCATCGACATATACATTAGCATACCCTGTACAATTACAACTCTTCAAGCACTCTCTCTCACACTCCTCTAAACTCATGTTATTATAAAGAGTAGAATTTCTGGCATCTGGAAACTTCACACCATCCAGTCTTACAAAACCCTCGCCGTCTCCTTTGCCACAGGCTTCCTTCCTTGTTTCCTGACATTTTAGGTCCCAATCCTGAGGATACAACCTATCAAACCCGGGTAGGCATGCACAATGTGCCAACGTATCCTCATTGCAAATTGCGTTTGCACCACATCGCATGTACTCATCGCACAAGTCCTGGAGCACGATCTGGACTTTTACCCATCTCTGGCTCCCGTGCCAGACTAGTCTTTTCAAAAGTCCCATTGTCTCCAGAACAGTGATGGAGAAAACAGCACCGTTTTTCGGTGAATATTTAAGATAGATTTCATTGTCATTGCTCACAAATGTGACATTGATAAGATCAATCTGGTCAGAGAAATAATCTTTGTGGCCTCCGACTTCAGGCAAGCCATTCATGATGCGACCATTCCAAGGGCCACTGCGCCAGTGTGGAACTGAGTTCTTGTACAAAAAGTACTGAGGTATGCCGTGAAGGTCAAAACCTGAAGAGAATTCCCCAGGAGTGGGATCATCAATCGACTTCCATGAAGTTAGGATATGGTTGAGGCCAGTTTTCCGGTTCCATCCAAATTTCATACCAGGAAGAACCGTGTCTGTAGGATAATCAAAGCTCTGCCATATAATTATCTCTTTTGCTACCAGAACCAGATTTCCTGAATCTAAGAGCTTGGCAGCAGAGGTTTGTGCAGGCACCGAAACATTGGTAGACCAAAGAGGACTGCTCTGATTACAACAAAAAACTGCAAGATTTCCATCTCCACCAATCTTGAAAATACCTGAAGAGTTCCTAATTGGAGTTTCTCTGTTGGCGACCCAAACAACTGTTTGTTCTGAGATTTTATTGAACCATATTCCAACGTAACGAGCTTGAGACTTGCCAGGGCTGAAGAACCCCAATTTGAAGTTTCCATCAGATGATACAAGGCTTCCGTTTTCATCATCAGCTATGAACTGGGTTCCAGTTATTGTCTCTAATGCATGAAGTGAACCGAAGAGATCGAATATCACAAACAGTATCAAGATACAGAGAGCTCTATAACACCCCATGAAGTCATGAAGAGAAGTGTTTGGACTGTATTTCTTGGATGAGCATCCAGCAATAGTATCCACTTGTTTCATGTGATTTCGACATTATTTTGTTTTCAATTAGTAAGAGTCAATAATGTCAGAAATTGATTGGTTGGTTGCTAGCAGACATTTTCAGCCATACACGGAATCAATAATGTCAAAGATCAAAAGAAGATAAAAATAATATCAATCAGCAATGACGAAAGGACAAACCATTTTGAATATGACCCGAAACCAAGGGCGGAATTGGGCCTGGATAGCCCACCCTAGTTTTTTTTTTTTTTTTTTTTAAATTAAGTTTTTTCAATAATTCTATATATATCCCATTCAATTCTAAGTACACCCCAGTCCAATTCTAATTCTGACTTGATTTACAATATTTTTCAAAATTTAAAAAGTGCTATATACCCCTATTTCCTTTTATATCTTAATAGCAGTCCAATAACTTAAAATTTATATATCAAACCCATTCAAGCCTATTGGATTTTTTAAACCAAGTGAAAAATCAAATTGAAAATTTTAACCTTTTAATAACTCAAAAATCAAATGGGAAATTTTAAGGTATGTAATAGAATATGTATTTGAGGTAATGTTCATTATGTCCCCTGACTATGTGTATTTTTTAAATTTTAATTAATGAAAATTCTCTTATGTCGTCAAGATTTGCAATAAAAATGATTTTTATTTTTATTTTTTATATAGTATAATTTTTTATCTATATGAAATTGTCCACAACCCACCCATAAAAAAATTTTCTGGGTTCGCCCCTGCCTAAAACAGATAATATCAATACTTAGGAAACAATAATAAGATTATATACATAGAGCATAAGGCAAAAAAAAGTCAATTTGACTAGTACTAATGATAAATTAATTGTGATTCTGGTTTGACTAGTCAATTTGACTTTTTTAATGATAAAGAACCATCATGTGGTTTTTGTCCAGCATGAACAGATTTTGTTGACAGCCGGACAATGTTTTTGTCCGGAATGACTGTGCAACTAGCAGAATTGAATTCATCAATAAGAGTCAAGAGACCTAACTCTCTTCTAGAAATCCCCAAAAACCTTACAATGGCCACCATGAACAGATTGATTTATGGAATTCCAAATTAACCACACAATAACAATAAAATGAGAAATGCAGGCACTACAAACCGAATCCAGCCAAACATGGGCTTTCTTTCCATTCCATTCCACCCAATCAAACATGGCCTTAGTATCTTGTTCTACTTTTTCCTTCAATTGTGTCTTTTCTGCTTCCTTTGAATTATTTTTCTTTTCTTCACTCTTGAGGCTAAAAGGAGAGTATTTATTTGGAGTTTGTGTTTTGGTTCCATTGGCACTTGAAGCTCCACTGCGAGTAGTGACCTTGATGAAGAATTTATAATGTGTTAATAGTACAGTAACTAGTTTGGTAGATAAGTCTGGAAGAAACCATAGTATGAACATATTCAGAGGTCGGGTAACAATGTGGTTCGAATTTAAAATTAAGCAGTTTGCGACAAACAAGAAGAGAAGTCATCAATGTCTCTGCATGGATGATTAAAGATTAAAGTTAATTAATTTTGAGGCTACAACAAAGATCATATATACCATTATTATAGTTAAATTGAAAGAACCACCTATGCAAATATGCAATCATCTTCCAAAATTGATTTCGAGTATGGAGTACATTTAAGATTTTTTGAGGAAAGACACGTCCTATACTGATCATTAAACCAGTTGGCTTAAAAAGAACATATAATTGAGAACTTGAGCTTTAATCTATTAACTTAAACTTTTGGATCCGTTAGTTACTAATACCCATCACCACCTCCCATCAATGGAAATGGGGGCTAATGGGGTCGGGGGAGGTCCCCCCACCACCTCACCCATTCCCCTACCCCTTTGCCCACCCCCATCCATTACCCCATTTCCAATACCAATCCCCAATTTGAAATTTGAAATTTGAAATTTGATAATCTCAATCTCCCATTTCATTATGTTTCAATATACAATCCAAAAAATAATCTATATATCCAATCTAAAATAAATAATTGGTTTAATTTTATCCGAAATAAATAGTTAGACTAGGGTTATATTTTGATATTAGTTAGGAAATAAAATTAAAAATAAATGTCTATATATATATAAATATATATATATATATTTGGGGGAAATGGGGTATATATATATATTCAGGTCAATGCAGATGGGGATTTGCGTTCTCTCTCCGAAGCTCAAGTCAAGGAATGAAAGATTGGATGACCGGGGTTTCACATGGAAACCATCTAGACACAAAATGAGTGTAAAATGATGTATGCAAATCAACACAGATTTTAGTATGTATTCCTTCGATTAACCTTAGTTTACCATGACATTCTAGCCCTTTTTTTTTATATAGCTCTGACATAAACGATCCAGCAACCGTTCCATCTTTGTGACACATTTTCAATCACAACACGTGTTAGTTGATGTGTTAATTAGTGAGTAAATACATTTTAATAATGATTTTTTTAAGAGCACATTAATAATGATTTATTTCACTTACTCATGTATCCACTCACCAATTGACATCTCAACTAGTTATTGACTACAAGTTGATGAATTCAAAGATAAATACATGGCGGTAAGATCAAATCTCTTAAACCTTTGATTCCAAGGCGGTATGGCTATCGATTACATTTTTGCTGTTATTCCAATTGGTCATTTAAGTCTGATCATTATGCAATTGAAAATTTAAAGTTGACGATCACGAGGTGCTATTTATGACTATTGATTACAGTTTTTGCTATACTTCCAATTGGTCATTTAAACTTGATCATGATGATATTGGAATGAAGTAATATTATTTTTCTTAAATTTATATTCCAAATTTTCATGGCAATTGGCATCTTAACTGATGATGATGTTGTAAATAATACAATATTATCAAATTGGTTTATCTTGTCACTTGAGATGAAATGTTAGGTACATTTATAGAAAATTATACTTTTTGTCACCAATGGGAGTCAAAATGTGACTTTCTAATTATTATTATTATTATTATGTGTTTGTTTTGACCATATTCTCTTTATTTCTAGTTGACAATCATGGTGGCTCTTGACGGAAAGCATAAATTGCCTACCATATGTAAAAGGGGAGATCTAGACAAGGCATTGGAGAAACTAAAGTTATATAATTCTAAAAACCTATTAAGGGTAACATCTTTTTCATCAATATTGAATTATAAGATTATCTTTGAAAAAGAAAAAGAAAAATCATGCCTCATATCTGTTACTGTTTTTGTATTCATGTAGACAATAAATGTATACCAGGCACCCAGGAAAGACAGTGTAATAATGTCTCGTGAGGAAATTCAAGAATGCTATCCAGTTTTAAGGCATTTCAACACATAGATGTCGATATACTCTGAGTACTATTATTATCTGTGACTATTTTTTAAGAAGAATTTAAACTGGATAATTTCAAAGAGCAACTATGTATAGTATGGCAACAATGTGCAAGTATGTGTTTATGTAATGGTCTTCCTTAGGTTAGATAGTTGATTGTACTTGTATTTTATGAATTGCTTAGATTTTGTTGACAGCCGGACAAGGTTTTTGTCCGGCATGACTGTGCAACTAGCAGAATTGAATTCATCAAGAAGAGTCAAGAGACCTAGCTCTCTTCCAGAAATCCCCAAAAACCTTACAATGGCCACCATAACAGATTGATTTATGGAATTCCAAATTAACCGCACAATCACAATAAAATGAGAAATGCAGGCACTACAAACCGAATCCAGCCAACATGGTCTATCCAGAAAATCTCTTACTTTCATCTTATTTAACTCACCAAAAAAAGAGCATTCTTCCCAAAATTTGTTGACCTTTTTTTTTTACCAGACCAAGTGTCATTGCAGAACTAGTATATATTCATAGATGTTCACAAGTGACAAAGATTATGATATACAAATGTAGTTATGTGGTCACTAGCACATTACTCAAAGATTATGCTCCATCTTCATAATTTGTAATATAGAAATGTAGTTCTGTGGACAATAGCAGTTCGAAAGAATTTCCATGCCCATGCTCATATACTAAAAACACCCTTAAATGGAAACTCAACTCTTGATGTTTGGTGAAGCATTCAATTTCATGCATTGCTTTATCCTGCTATCTATTTTCATATACTAAGGGTGTTTGAACAAGAAACACCATTAGTATCTTGTCTTCTCTTTCCTTCAGTCGTGTCTTTTCTGCTTCCTTTGAATTATTTTTCTTTTCTTCACTCTTGAGGCTAAAAGGAGAGTATTTATTTGGAGTTTGTGTTTTGGTTCCATTGGCACTTGAAGCTCCACTTCGAGTAGTGACTTGGATGAAGAATTTATAATGTGTTACTAGTACAGTAACTAGTTTTTTAGATGAAAAGATGAACTTAACCTGGATAATGGCAAGAGCAACTATGTATAGTATGGCAACAATGTGCAAGTATGTGTTTATGTAATGGTCTTCCTTAGGTTAGATAGTTGATTGTGCTTTTATTTTATGAATTGCTTAGATTTTGTTGACAGCCAGACAAGGTTTTTGTCTGGCTTGACTGTGCAACTAGCAGAATTGAATTCATCAAGAAGTGTCAAGAGACCTAGCCCTCTTCCAGAAATCCCCCGAAACCTTACAATGGCCACCATGAACAAATTGATTTCTGCAGAACTCGCATGTATATTCATTGATGTTCACAAGCTAGCGACAAAGATTATGATTTACAAATGTAGTTATGTGGTCACTAGCATAGAGATTTTGATATTCTCAAAACTTATAGTATGTGTTAATAGTACAGTAACCGGTTTGGTAGATTATGCTCCATCTTCATAATTTGTAATATAGAAATGTAGTTGCATTTCTTTGATGTTTCAAGGCTTGTGTTTAGTTGCATTTGTAATGGAATGATCTCAGTTAGCTTAAAAGCGTGATTGTGTACATTTTGTTTTGTGACACCCTGTCAAAAGAAGTAGAAATACATTGCCTAATCAGTTTCATTTGATTAAGCATTTTCTTAAACTCACAAGCATTATCAATTATAAAATTGCACTTGGCCTAAAGTCAATTGATTGTGTATGTTTATATATTTATTTATTCTCATTTGGATCTCTATTGTGTTACTGTTATTGTGTCCATATTATAAGACATGAGTAATACTAATAACAGAACTTCAAAATCCTAACAATTTAAAAAGTTTGGCAAAGCTAGTTTATAGGTTTAAATTATATAATTTGATAGGCTGATCGATATCCTTTGCTTCAACACCCTAAAACAAAATATTTTCACTTTTTGGATGGGTGTGGTGTGGTTTGTAAACAAGAAACTAGACCGAGCAATTGCAGGGAAGTCAATTGGCTTTTGGGTTATACAAATCAAATTAGATAGGGTTTTCACACAATGTTTATTATTGTATATTTGCTAGCAATATAATATTTATGGATTATTGACTACTGTGGCGAAGCTATTCTGCATCATGGTATTGCCTAAATTGAACATTGTACATAACTAATTTTGTTGTTTTTGGGACAGCTCGACAGGCAATAGAGACACTGAATCTTGTTCCTCTAAATGGAAAGCCAATTAGGATAGCTTATTCTCGACCTTATCATAAAAGTGAGGCAGGAAATATAATCATCAAGGTAATTACATGCTTTAATCATTGTGTCTGGTGTTTATATTCATATTTTGAGTTTTTATTAATTCTGATTTTTGGTTTTTTGTCATGGAAGAATTTGGACAAGGCAATTGATAACGAAGCTCTGCTTGATGCTTTTAGAGTACGTTTGGGGGAGCTTCTCGAGTAGATCTTTTTGCAATAGATCTTTTAGAAGTAGATCTTTTAGAGGTAGAGCTTTTAAATGAAAGTCGTTGGTCGTTTGGTTGTCAATTAAAAAAGAGCTTTTTTAATGATAGAATTACCAAAATGCTCTAGTAAATATTAAATTATAGGGTTATATTAGAGATTTTAGTGTTATTAAAAAAACTCCAAAAGATCTACTTGGAAAAGCTTTAAATTTGGGCTTCTCCAAGTAGACGTAAAACAGCTTTTTTAATCATCTAAAAGCTCTACTGAGTGACAACCAAACGATACAAAAAAAATTGAAAAGAGCTTTTTTAATTAAATAAGCTCTTTTAGCCAGTAGACAAGCTCCCCCAAACGGACACTTACTACCTTTGGGAATATATTATCTTGCAAGGTAGCTACTGATCTTTCTGGTCAGTCAAAAGGATATGGTTTTGTACTATTTGATAATGAGCAGTCAGCTACGAGTGCAATTGAAAAGCTGAATGGTACACCACTGAAAGGCAAAAAAGTGTATGTTGGTCCCTATCTCCGTAAGCACAAAAGATACTCTTCATCAAGAAGCAAACTGCTTCATGTTACGAGAAGAGAGATTTTGCAGGCACAAATCTCACAAATGCTTGGTCGTATGTCTCAATATCCACGTATGCTTCCAAGAGGACGTAGTCGCAACATACCATTCATGGATACTGGGGCTCTGGAGCTGTCTGCCCTTGCTAATGCAACACCTGAGAACCAGAGGAAGTTGTTGGGTGAACATTTATACCCGCTAGTAGTAGATCAGTTGGAGCATGATAACGCAGCAAAAATAACATGCTTGCTTTTAGAGATATTGGACCCGACCGATGTTTTGCACCTGATGGAGCACCTGAATCCTTGAAAGCTATAGTCCTGAAGGCAATGGAACTTTTGAGATTTGTAGCTCAGCAGCAGCATGCTTCTCTGTTGGTGAATGACAACATAGTTTCATGAGCTTTGTTGCTAGCTGGGTATGACTATATCACATACTTTATGTTAGTTTTTTTCAAAAACATAGGTCAACTGAATTTTTTTGCTATTAAATTTTCGTTGTAGTTTGACTGGATGATGCCTGTTCTTTTTGCCATTAAAATTTCTATTAAGTTTGGCAGTATTAGATATTATTATGCAGCCATTAAGTTTTTCCAGCTTTGTATGATTTCTTTGTCTGGATGGAGGGATTTGTGCTTGTTCGAAATTGCTTTATTTTTATCTATATGATGTATGGATTCAGTTGGAATTGCTTCTCGGTGCCTGTGTTATTTTGTCTATTCAGGTCTTTTTCGAACTAAATCGGATGAGCATTTAATAATTTATTTTCTACCAGTATATAACTAAATAACTAATAGAACCGTGAATCTCTGTACACCATCTGATATCTCCTTTTCTGTTTTTAGTCAAGTTGTGAGATTGTTTTGTGTTACTAATGTCCCGCCTGATAATTGATAGCTCACGTAAGCTCATTACTGAGGCTTTTTTTCCCAGTTTTATCATGATTATTTATGTGTGCTGTGTGCAGATATCTTTTGGTTTCTATTTCTTTTTTTAATATGTGATTTTCCAAAGGCTTCATGTCTGATGAATGCATTTGTAAGTGTCTTTTTCGAATGCTATGTTTCTAGCGGCACATTTTCTGTGCTTCACTTTGTATCATTTAGATGAATGCAGCAAACATATATTGATTCTACTTTTTCTGGAAAGATTTAGGCCAAATTTGGAAAAGTTCAAGTGATCATAGATCATATTTTGTTGTTATGTTATGTCCACAAACAATCAACTTCAATTAGTTTTTTTACTGTATTCAGCAGACATGTCTACCCTTCTCAATAGACGTTTGTCTAGTTATTTTTCTCTTTGCTTCACTTTGTTTAAACTTCAATTGGTGCTCAATCTGCATGGACATCAATGTGGGACATTCCATTATGTGTCAGTTTTTGTAGTTTACATACTCCTTCATGCATGTATTGAGTCACTTTGGCTACTACCTGACCCTTTTAAAATGGGTCTACCAGCAGGTGGAGCAAGAGTAAATAGTAGGAGTTGAAGGGCCCCTAATGGTCCTCCAGCTCATTAGAGGATCATTATATGTCATTATGTTGATGAATGATTGATACACCTCTTGAGGTAACTAAGCTGAAGATAAACATTATTTGTTTTGCTGCAAAAGATAATTCATGAGTTAACAATCATTTCAAGCAATGGACATAGCTAATTATGAATCTTGTCCCTCAAGTACTGTAATTTCTAGTAGTCATACTAAAACTAATTTTAAACATCAGTCAGAAAAGTGAGTTCTTGGCACTTGTTATACATTACATGAATCAAGAAAATGAAATAAATTTTTCGAAAGCAATCCATGGAAACTGAAACTAATATAAATTGTAAACTCAAAAGAATATAGGGCACATACCATATATTAACTTAGCAAAATTTACGTACGTCTCATGTAGTCATGCTTAGTACGTAGTCATGGCGCCGGTTCCGGTTCGGAACCGGCGGTTCTGATTCCGGTTCTGAGGTCATCGGAACTGAAACCGGAACCGTCCTAAGGGAGGTTTCGATTCCTGTTCCAACGGTTCGGTTCTTAATTAATTTATTTTTTTAAAAAAAACCACCAACCACACACTCACACGTGAACTAACTTACCCAACCAGCCAACCTCAACCAAATCACCTGCTCCACTAAGGGTATGTTTGGTTGGGCTTTTGAAAATCCTCTACTCGTAAAAGGTCTACTTGTAGTAGATCTAATTGAAATAGAGCTTTTGAAAAAAAATATATAGTTGTTTGGTTGGTAATTACAAACGCACTTTTATAGCAGTAGACCGTTTGGTTGTAAACTCTCAAAAAGTCTACTGAGATATTAAATTACTAAAAAGGACATATTATTTATTTACTCTAAAAAAAATTGAATTTAAAAGAATTTCTACATGTTAACTACATTTTCTATTGCACAGTAATAATAAAATTCAAAACTTTCAACATATAAACTTAAAAGATTAAAAAAAATAACTAGAAAATATTAAATTTTCAACAAAGTTGAAGCATTGTCAAAGATTAAACAAAAGGAAAATTATTAATATTTCATACAAAGGTAAAAAGTTAAATGGAAAAAAAAAAATTAAAATTAAATAAGTTATCATCGAAGCATCAGAAGAGTCGCAATACTATCACTAGCATCAATTGTTTGCTTAACATAATCCCAACCAAGGCCAGTTTCTTTTCTAACTAGATTATTCCAAAGCTGCCACTCTTTCTTAAGATTATCCCATTTATTTTTCATTTGTTTTTACTACAGTTCTTATTAATCGTATGTACCAACTTGGTCGAAATATTTTTCCAACCCTCTTTGTTGAAGTGATCCTTTGGTCGATTACCAGCTAAAACTTCATAAACACAAATCTTAACAAATGTGTCAACATATAAATCAATCCATTCTGCCTTATTTCTTTTTTGGCTTTCCTCTACACTAGGTTCCATTCTATAATATATATATATATATATATATATATAATTCATGAATATTAAAATAAATAAGCAACCAAAAAAAAAAAATTCCATGGAATATTATATAAATAAGCAACCAGATAATATAAACACAAATCTCAACAAAAAAAAAAAAAATTGAAAGTCAAACATTTAGCACAAACAGAAAGAAACAAGGCAACGCACAGGAACAAGGCAAAAAAAAAAAAAAACAAGGCAACGCACAGGAAGCCAGGCCCGAGAAAACACACAGGCGCAAAAAACGAACAAGCAAAAACACAAACATAAAGATAAATAAATAAACAAAAAACATATTAATGAACAAAAATTATATATACCCTTTTTTTTGTATGTGTAGAGCAAAGAACCGTTCTTTTGTATGTGTAGAGCAAAATTATAGACTAACTGTAGAGACTAGAGAGTAAAGAATAAAAAATATAAATAGGTTCCAGGGTTTTATTTTAATAAGGGTATTCCATGTCAATAATAAACATTTAGGGATATATAGGTCAAATACTTCTTTTTTTAAAAGGTCTATTTTCAAAAGCTCATAAGGAGGAGTTTTTGCCTAGTAGAGGTTTAAACTCTACTAGCATCTACTGAATTTAAAATAGACAATTTCAAAAGCCCAATTAAACAACTCTAAAAAACTCAAGTAGAGGTTCGTAGACCTTTTGAGTCAGTAGAAAGCCCAACCAAACAAGCACTAACTCACCCAACCCCACCCAATTCAAATCACCTTCATCCAGGGGTGAATGATTGTGGGGGCCGCACGGTGCTGCAGCCCCGTCTGCTATTTTTTTTTTAAAATTAAGTTTTTATTATATATATAATACACAATCAAATTGTAATCAACAAGCAAGAATAGCTCAGTTGGGAGAGCATTAGGCTGAAGAACTGAAGGTTGAGTGCTCAATCAACCTAAAAAACTCCAGTAGAGGTTCGTAGATCTTTTGAGTCAGTAGAAAACCCAACCAAACAAGCACTAACTCACCCAACCCCACCCAATTCAAATCACCTTCATCCAAGGGCGAATGATTGTGGGGGCTGCACAGTGCTGCAGCCCCGTCTGCCATTTTTAAAAAGAAAAATTAAGTTTTTATTATATATATAATACACAATCAAATTGTAATCAACAAGCAAGAATAGCTCAGTTGGGAGAGCATTAGGTTGAAGAATTGAAGGTTGAGTGTTCAATCAACGCTCAACGCTTTACTATTTTTCCTATTATCTTTCTCTGAAATTACATTTTTGCCCTCATCTTACCCTTATTACATTTAACTTTCTCTTAAATCACAAATTTACCATTTTAATTGTTTCTATTTGTTTATCTAACCATATGAATGTCATGCGTTCATAAATAATTAGTTCAGTCTGACGGTTTCCCTACTGGGCTCCCATTTAGTTCAACCCCGTTGGATAGAAAATCCTAGATTCGCCCTTGCCTTCATCTATGAGATTCTAATTTCTAAACCAAATTTCATCTCTGAGATTCAAATCACCTTCACCTTAACGGCTTCACCAACCCCAAATCGGCCATCATCAGTTCATCACGATTCACCCTTCTCTCTCACCCTTCATCTGAACCAGACTCCCTCTCTATCGATCTCGTCTTCCTTAGCTTCTTGGGTTTGGGTTGGTGGTGGTGTGTGTGTTTGACTGGTTTGACTGGTGTGTTGAATGTGTGTGTGTTTGATTGGTTTGTACTGGTCGTGGATTTTGAGTTTAGATGATGGTTGATTGGTTGGATAGTGGTGGAGTACCGGAGATCCATAGATCTCAGTTTTAGTTTTCCGATTTTAAAAAAATAAAACAATGAAAATCTGGTAAGGGAAGTTCCAAAATCAAAACCGAACCGGCGATTTCGGTCTGGTTCTGAGAATTTGGGAACCGGAACCTCCCTGGTTCCGATTCACGGTCCAATTTCAGTTCTGGAGCCCACGGTTCTGGTTCGGTTCCACGGTTGGAACTGAACTGGCGTCATGTCTACGGTGAAGAATTAAAGGAAAAACAAAATATGAGATTTTACATTAGCATTTAAAGCAAAACCCTATCGACATTTCACCGTAAAGAAGATACTAATCTGAGTGTGAGAAGCAATGGAGCTGTACTTCTTCCTAAACTGCAATTTTGGTGTCCTAAATAAATAAACGATAGGAATATTATTCATTAATAATAACCTACCAAGCTTAATTAGATAGGCAAATACAATCACAAATCTAGTAGCAAAAATATTCTAGACTTATACCATGAAAATACTTAACATGACCATATCGATAATCAGACAACATTTACACTATGTTTGGTAAGAAGGAGGGAGAGTATGAGGGATGGATGAATTAAGAGGGAGAGAGAGTAGAAGGGATGGAAATGATAACATATATCCTTCATGTTGTTTGGTATTGAAAAGAGGGTTGAATAGATGGATTTGTATTTAATTTGTAAAATTACTATATTACCCTTAAAATTTTTTGGAAGGTATTCTAAAATTGGAGGGTATTATAGTAATTCCCCTCCAATCTTCTCTCCCTCCGGCCTCCTCTCATCCACCATAATTGGAAGGATCCAAAATGGTGGGCCCAGGAGGATTTGCTCTCCCTCCCTCTCATCCCTCCAACCAAACAAAGGATTTGATCTCTCTCTCCCTCCATTTCTCCATCCAACCAAACACAGCGTTAGTGACAGATTATTACGTACTGCTAGCCAAGTCGGGTTAGATGTGCATCAAAATAATCATAAGTATTAATTCATCATGATTTTTTACCTTGCCACATTGTTAATACCCTGGGCATGCCTCACCTGCAATAAAGATTTAAAAAACCATCCATTATGGTTTCTAAATTCAAAATTCTACAAAATTAAAAGAAATACAAAGTTGACACAAGCCAGGTGACCTGTTTTACATCGATGCGATGGATACAGAGTAGAACTAACTAGGGAGTCCATAATCCATATTGTCTGCACAAAAACATAATGGAGATTCAAAATTATAAATTGCAGACACCATGGTAACTTTTAATTGCTACATAGATGACAAGGGCACTTACATCACTAAGCTATGAAAAAAATTGTTAAACCAATTTGATTGAACTTGTGCAGGAATGTGTATCGTCATGTTAAAATTGTCGTTTTTATTTTTTCCATCTAAATTATTCCCACAAATCCAAGGACTATACCCTCCATTGTCAGCTAAGATTAGAATGAAAAATCGCCACAATAAACACTCACACCACTCTATACAAAACTTTAACAATCTGCGAAATCATGTCTACCAACAACAAACAACTAGTTAGGGACTGACAGGAGGTGTCGAAAGGGAAGAGAAATCTGGTTCGGTCCAGTCCGTTATTGTAGAGGCCCTATTTGGTCCGGGCCTATTATTCCAAAGCTCGAATTCGGATTGGGTTTTTATAAATTACTGTGTGAGTTGAGCCTGATCCTGATCCGAACCCAAACAAGTCCGGCCCTAACAGTTGATAATTATTTTATATATATATATTGTTTAATAAAAATATTTACTGTCAAATAAAGGAAAGAAAATAAAAACATAATAAAGTTTTTAAGTTAACAGGTTTTATTTGTGCACTTGCGGTGACATATAACGATTTCTAAATATGTAATATATAAATAAATTTGAACTTAATGACCAATTGAGGACTACAGCTTTGTGGTAAGTGTTGCTTATATAATATATAATAAAATGTAACATGTTAACAATTGACTAGTATAGTGTGGTGGTAGTTGTTGTTTGGATGAACCTGATTCGAATACTTGTGTGAGCAATTCAAAAAAATTAATTTTTAAAGAAGCCCAAACTTGATTAGGCCTGTTTGGGCCCAAATCCGATCCGACCCAGCTCTCAAGACATTGGGCTTGAGGGCTGAGCTTAACAGCTGGTGAGAAATCTTAGATCCGGCCCTTTCTGATCCTAACAGTAACAAGCCCGAATCTGAATCCGATCCACAAAGTAAATGGGCTCGAAAATTTCAGGCCGACTCGGCCCTTTTGATTGGCCGGCCCTTTTGACACCTTAGGGTACATAGTACATTTCTGACTTCATAGGGTGAAAATTGTGGCAAAAACATATATAATTCTCACATTCATAACTCAAAACCTTAATCCCAACAAATTGTTCTCTTCAATTTCTAATGTTTTACTATGATATTAAAACTAAGATTACTGCTCTTTCAAATCAATCAAAAATTGTATAAATCACAATATATATATAAATCCCAACAACCAAGATAAGAATATGACACTAAAAGATCAAATTCCTCCAAAGATCATCACTTTAGTCTTTTACACAACAGTTTCATTTTCATCCAAAACAAAGAAATCCAGTGCCAAAAAAATAAAATAAAATACAAAAATACAAAAAAAAAAAAATTACAAAAATTTGAAATGGAGGTATACTCCTTCCTACACAACAAGAGAATTATGTTTTTCTTGTCGTTTTGTAGCCTTTTAAGATCTTTCAGCTGACAACAAGAGAATTCTCCTTCCATGTCGATTCTCAAGAGGACGCCAATATGCCTCTTTTTGCAGCAACGACAGAGGCCGATGGCTAGGGGTGTCAAATGGATCAAATAGAATTCGATCCTATCAGAGTCCAGTCCGTGTTTGTGCGTTTTAAATATGGTCCAATTTGATATTATAAGAATTCGAGGTTAATTCTAGGTGACCTACAAAATGAACATATTGTTAGGGCATTGTAGGTGGGAACCGACGTTTGCTCTCCTAAGCTCAAGTCAAGGAATGGAAGATTGAATGACTGGGGTTTCACATGGAAACCATCTGGACACAAAATGAGTGTAAAACGATGTATGCAAATCAACATAGATTTTAATATGTATTCCTTTGATTAACCTTAGTTTACCATGACATTCTAGCCTCTTTTTTTTTATATAGCTTTGACATGAACAATTCAACAACCGTTCAATCTTTGTGACACATTTTCAATCACAACACATGTGTCAGTTGATGTGTCAATTAGTGAGTAGATACATATTAATAATGATTTTTTCTTAAGAGCACATTAAGAATGATTTATTTCACTTACACATATATCCACTTACCAATTGAAACCTCAGCTACCAAATGTATTGTGATTGAAAAATGTGTGATTGTGAATATATCTAGCATTACTTATTTATTTTTATTTTTTATTTTAATTTTTTTTTTAAAAAAAATTAATTAAAAATTGAAAAATGAGATGGAAGGGTACTGTATATTATTGTTTTTTTGTTAAAAAATTAACTGAAGTTTAACGGCAGGGTGGAAAATGACCCTTTCTGAAACTAGATGGTGTAAAATGACGATTACCTCAAACTATAGGGTGATTTGTAATAATATTACATTAGACGTGCCTAAAAACAAAATATCATAATCTTATAAGGTTAATGTTGATAATTTCCGCCTCTTCTTTCTACTATATAAGCCTGTCAATCTTTTTTGTGTCACATAAACCCTAATCTAAAAAGAAAATAGGGGGAAAATCCTGCTTCTCTTGTCATGGCAACTAGTTCAAAATTAATCGAAAATATGGCGATGTTGTCGTCGCCAAGGGGCATTCAAAACCATCGTAGCAACCTTCGTGGCTTCAAATCTGTGAAATTTAGGGCAGCCTCCAATTTTTCCGGCTTTAAAGTTGAAAGCTTTATCGGAAAATCGACTTCAGCGACAATCAAGAACAACAATGTTGTTGCAGCAGCATCTTTCGATTCTAAAGCACAACAATCCCCAAGCACAACGTTGACGACGTTAATTCAGGAGGCCGTCATATATAAAAAAATTCTCAATTGGGCATTTCCTGCAGCTGTGATGGCTGCGTCCTTATTGTTGGGGATGATGATGATCGACTGTCGCAAACGAGCGTTGGTTTTTCCGGGTAAATATTCATTGTCATTATCCTCCTCCTCCTCCTTTGCAGAGTCAGAGACCCAACCTAAACCTGTGAAGCTTGATTTAGTACCGGTGTATATAGTGCTATGTGGGGTTGTTGTGAGTGTGGTGTTTTCGGTGAAATTGAATGATGCCTATTCAGTAAGCATTTACAAAATCCAGGTACCACCAGTAATATATATATATATATATATATATATATTTTTTGAATTACGATGTTACTAAAATTCAGGGTTTTTGACTCAAACCCACGACCTCATTGGTCAATGTGCGAGGGATTTACTACCAGATTAACCCCATCTCGTTTATTTATATATTTGCTTTTTAGGTGGGGTTATTGTTTGATCAAACTCTTCAAAGGGATCTTCATCTAATAAGAAAAGCTCTTTACCAATGTGACTCTTCTGGTTGGGGAACTGTATTGGAAGGTTAGTTTATCTTCTAAAACCTATCAAGTTTTTTCTTGTTTTGTGTCCATTTATATAATACAACTTATATATATACACACTATTTACTTTGTTGTTGAAGATACAATAGAATCTTTGGATTGGCATTGCAGCAACTGGGTATCTGGAAATTCTTCTGTAAGTCAAATATCTACCCTTAAACATTTTACTATTTCATTTGAGTTCAAGTACTGAGTACAATTAGTTATTTGGTCAAATCTATTATGTTGTTGGCTTCATCAAATAATATGTTTAAATTCATTTTGGTTTCAAAAAGAAGATCAAGTTTTTTATTAGATAAATTATCTTGCATTCTTTGTTCATTTTGTGTTGTGGGATTCCTGTTCAATATATTATAAGGTTAAATGTCTATCTTGCAGGTGAATGTTTTATGTCGATTTGAGGGAAACAAATATGTGGAGAAAATTCCATATGAAAAACAGAAAAGATTTGAGAAAGAAAGGCCTTGTAATTTAAGAAAAATGGATGGAGAAACCTCAACTAGTTATCGACGACAAGTTGTTAAATTCAAAGATAAATACATGGTGGTAAGATCAAATCGATCTCTTAAACCTTAGATTCTAAAGCAGTATGACTATCGATTACATTATTGCTATTATTCCAATTGGTCATTTAAGTCTTTATCATTTTGCAATTGGACATTTAAAGTTGATGAACATAAAGTGCTATGACTATTGATTACAATTTTTGCTATACTTCCAATTGGTCATTTAAATTTGATCATGAATGATGATATTGGAATGAAGTAAATGTTATTTTTCTTCGATTTATATTCCCAATTTTCATGGCAAGTGGTGTTTTAAGTAATTTAGAAATGTGATCAGAATGATACGATGATGTTGTAAATAATACAATATTACCAAATTGGTTATCTCGCCACTTGAGATGAAATTGTTAGATATGAGGATTATTACATTGATAGAAAATTATACTTGTGTCACTAATGGGAGTCAAAATGTGACTTTCTAATTATTATTATTATTATTATTTTGTGTTTGTTTTGACGAAATTCTTTTTATTTCTAGTTGACAATCGTGGTGGGTCTTTACGGAAAGCATAAATTGCCTACCATACGTAAAAGGGGAGATCTAGACCGGGCATTGAAGAAACTAAAGTTATATAATTCTAAAAACCTATTAATGGTAACATCTTTTTCATCAATATTGAATTATAAGATTATCTTTAAATATATATATATAAAAAAAAAATCATGCCTCATATCTGTTACTGTTTTTGTATTCTTGCAGGCAATAAATGTATACCAGGCACCAGGGAAAGGCAGTGGAATAATGTCTCGTCAGGAAATTCAAGAATGTTATCCAGATTTAAGGTATTTCAATAAATAGACCGTGACTATATTTTTAGATGAACTTAACCTGGATAATGACAAGAGCAACTATGTATGGCAACCTGCGGATGTGTTTATGTAATGGTCTTCCTTAGGTAGATAGTTGACTGTAATGGTCTCATCAGTGTTAGCCGCAATCTTGTAATGGACATCATCACACTGAAACTGCTTCGAATGATCGGCTTGGGTAAGGTTCTCCACATCGACAGCATACTCCATTAATGCTTCACCTCTTTCCATTGATAAAACAACACAAACAAGCTCCTGGATAGTATGCGAGACCATTATACTTTATGGTCATGAACCTGGTTGAGTTCAAGGTGTACTAGCATATGTACTAAGAGGTGGAATCATATGGAAAAATAAAAGGATTCCAGAATTGAATTTGAAGGGGACTTGCAATTGAATCTTATAACTACAACTAACTGTTATAGTTCCAACATAGGTAGTTGAAGAGGAACAATGAACAGAGCATGAACCACTAACTATTATAGTTCATAGGATTTTCCTATTAAATTTTTTGAAATCCTATTAAAATTTTTGATGTGTGTGAACATACAGTTTCTAAAGGGTGCTATTATCACATTATTGTTATAATTCATCGTTTGGATCTTTGAATCCATTTCAAACAACAATTCTAGAAATAATTATATAATTATTTAGAAACAAGATTCAAAACCGAAGTTTTGTTCCACATTATTATGAAACTAGAAATTTAGTTTCGTAACGTTTCTGAAATATTAGTGGTCCAAACACACACACACACACATATATATATATATATATACAGAAATTCTATTATCAGTTTGAACTGACAAAAGTTATATCAGTTACTTGCATGTGGGCCACTGGATTTAAATACTTTGACTTGGCTGTATGCACTTGTCAATCAAAGTATTTAAATTCAGTGGTCCACATACAAGGAACTGATATAACTTTTGTCAGTTCGAACTGATAATAGAAAGACTGCATATATATATATACACTCTTACAACACTAGAGAAAAACTGCCCTCAAAGATTATAAAAGTGAGATTTGAACCAATATGGGAAGAGATGTGCACTCTCACATGTGCTGAGAGGTTACATGCAATGAGAATTTATTTATAAATCAACTGGAAAAATAAAAGGATTCAAGAATTGAATTTGAAGTTACTTACAATTGAATATTGTAAGTGATGATAAAGTACAACTTTTTTTGTAATGAAAACCATCAAAACTCGAACCCTCATTCAACTTCCAACATAGGTAGTTGAAGAAGATCAACGAATAGAGCATGAACCAATAATTGTTATAGTTCAAAAGATTTTCCATAATGTGTTAGGAAATTATTAACTAATATTATGATCGAACTAATTGTAGACACCTTCTTTCTTACTCTTGAATTCAGAAATCATCTATGATACAACTTGTTTTTATTGGTTTAGAAAATAATCCAATTTAAGATTTATTTGAATTGAATAGTCAAATTTATAATGATTGATTTTGATTAGTTTCAACGATTTTAGTAAACCTTTGTATTAAAAACATATTATAATAATCCGACTTGCATATATAATGCACTATTATTTTCATTTTTATTAAAATCAATCATATAATATTATAATCCAACTAACAAACAATCAATTCTCACTATATGTTTCGGAGAGGAACAGTTTAAAAAAAAAAAAAAAAAAAAAATCAATACTCAGTTCTCAAAGTAATCAACAACCAACAAATTATCTCATATATATATATATATAATAATCATGTCATTATATTTAATGATATGTTTATCCAATGAAATTTCTCATAGCACAAATTTATGTGGATGCATGTACAAATTTATGATTAAACGTATAGTTTTATGTGCATCTCTATACTTTAATTGCATGATTTTTCTATGTATATAAAATGATTTTTTTTGTGATTTAAAAAAATATATGATATTTTTGTGATTTAAAAAAAATGATTTTTTTGTGAATCATCAAAATCACAAAATATACCTTGAATAAAAATTATTAGTGTTGAAATTCTAGTATAAATTAACATGGGTTGATTGCATTTATAAACATATGTTCAAATTCCTTCGGATAAAAATAATAATAATGGGACATTGGAGCAAACCAAAACACCGAAACATATATTAAACATAGGTTCGAATTTTGAAGCACACCTCCGATATCTTCCGAAATGTTTCAGAGAAGCTAGTGAAATCAAAAGCAATAAAGCAAAACGAAAATGTTTTTAGAAATGTTTCAGAGAAGTTATCAAACTTTCCTGTGAAAATGAAAGAACTTTTCTTGAGAGAATGTAGTATAAGAAAACTGATTCTATTGATTTTGTACACACAAATCGTGTGATAGACAGTGTTCTAGTAATCGGCCTAGGCGGCCGATTAGTCGACCCAAAACAGCTAGGCGACCGGAAAACGCACCGAAAATGTGATAATCGGACCATTTCTACGGTGGACGCGTAATCGGACACGTGGCCGCGTAATCGGGCAAGGCGGGTCGAAGCCGTTGACTTCGCCGTTCTTCTGCACCGGAAACCAGCTGAAATAAGCCGTGGGATCGCCATTTTCAGCGACTGAACCAGTTAGGGTTCGGTCGGCAATGGAGGCAGCGAGAGGTTGAAGATGAAGTTGAGAAGGTGGGGTGCGTTTAGCGGTGGGCTGGGGTGCGTTTAGCGGTGGGAGTGAGTCAGGTTGGGCAATTTTTGGGCTTCTGTTTGGGCTCCTGTTTGGGCTCGTGCGTGAGCTTTGATTTGCATGGCAAATAACGAAACGCTCCCTGATCTCTTAATAAATCACAATATCTTAAATCTTTCTTCAATAATTACACTTATATCCCTAGCGTGATTTTGATGCCTTAGCGTGATTTTGATGCCTTAGCATGGGTTTTATTGGGTCAAGTGATGCTTATTGAGCCAATTGAGGCTTATTGGCTTAGATGCAACATTGGGCATATGCTTAGTGGGTTTTCTTTGGATTTGATATGTGGAATTTGTTTGTAATTGTGTTTTCCCGGTTAATCCCCGATTAATCCCCGATTAATCGGCCTAGGCGCTAGGCCCTGGGTCTCCGCCCGACTAGCGCCTAACGCTTACTAGAACACTGGTGATAGATAAGAGTATATATATACATTAAAGGAGCTTCTAGACCAGGAGATCCATCATTCACCTTCAAAGTATGGTGGAGTGTCCCTATGTAAAGGATTACCTCGTAGTTTTGGAAGGAAACATATATGACATCTCTTATTGTAGAAATTCTTTTTCCATTACTTTTGTTCTATGATAATTATGTATTTCATATGAAAATTTGATTAGCGTAAGTAATGGATACATATTATTTGATTTATTTTTAATTAAAATAATTTGTATATTGGGATATTTTTATAATTAAAATTTTTAATAAAATATATGTGTATAAATCATATCTATAGGTGACAATATCGGCACCCTAATATATAAATAACATATGAATTTAAATACAAATTTAGAAACAACTTATTAAAAACAATAACACAGTATACAAATTCACCACCATATAATAATTAATGAGTAATGCTAGATGACCCAAAAATCCAACCCAAATTTTGGACCCAAACCATGTGGCACACATCACATGGGGTATTGGATAGAGTGAAGTGGGGCCATGTTGTGTTTGATGTGTGCCACATGGGTTTGGGTCCAAAATTTTGGTTGGATTTTTGGGTCCTCTAGCATTACTCATAATTAATATAATCAACTCTGTGGTCTACAATTTACGCGTGATTCGGGCTTGCTTCCGGTGGTCATCGAATCGGATGTGAAGGTAATAGTTAAATGGATTAACGAGGAGAGTAACCACATATCAGACGTGGGTCTGGAGTTAGAAGAAGTTTTAATGGTGATCAAAAGTATGGGTGGAGTGGTAGTTCAATATGTGCCAAGGAAGGCAAATCAAGTGGACAGCTGGACAAGGTTTATTTATGAATTGCTTAGATCAAGGAAGGCAAATCAAGGAAGGCAAATCAATTTATTTATGAATTGCTTAGATTTTGTTGACAGCTGGACAAGGTTTTTGTCCGGCATGACTGTGCAACTAGCAGAATCGAATTCATCAAGAAGAGTCGAGACCTAGCTCTCTTCCAGAAATCCCCAAAAACCTTACAATGGCCACCATGAGCAGATTGATTTATGGAATTCCAAATTAACCGCACAGTCACAATAAAATGAGAAATACACGCACTACAAACCGAATCCAGCCAACATGGTCTATCCAGAAAATCTCTTACTTTCATCTTATTTAACTCACCAACAAAGAGCATTCTTCCCAAAATTTGTTGACCTTTTTTTAACCAGACCAAGTGTCATTGCAGAACTTGTATATATATTCACAGATGTTCACAAGTGACAAAGATTATGATATACAAATGTAGTTATGTGGTCACTAGCACATTACTCAAAGATTATGCTCCATCTTCATAATTTGTAATATAGAAATGTAGTTCTGTGGTCAATAGTGTTGGAAAATTCCAACATGTGGGGCCACACATGTAAATATTAAATGTGTGGTGCTATCTTTTGGTTAAGCCTAAATTAAAGTGATCTAATTAAGATTTAAAGTTTTAAGGCTTAAGGGTATAATTGTCATGGAATTAATGTGTAGATACCAGAGTGCTATATCTAATTTGATGAGGGGCCAAATTAGGCCAAATTAGAAATAGCAAAACCTATAATAATCTCATTATTATATATTAGGGTTATGGTCCCCAAATTACACGATGACTTTTTCTTGTCTGCATCCCCATCAACAGATAAAGAGAGACAAAATTTAGGGTTCCTAAAGATCGTGATAATTTGGAAGATCACAACCCGTCCACCGATCTCCAGCAATGGATTCAGGTACGCTTCCGCATTCTACAGCCTCTTTTTCTCTTGAATTGACATGGGTTAGTAATATGTATTTAGGGTTTGATTAATCATGGATATAGAAACATGTTTAGGTTGATATTTGGATTAATTTTGTGCCTATACATGTTGATTATGTTTTAATCAAAATTCTTACAAGTGGTATCAGAGCCACCCATGATCATTCTTGAGGAAATTTTAGAGATTTGAGTTTATAAATATGATGATATCTTATGTTGTTTGATACATCGGTCCTTGGTATCAAATATATTGTTTTATATATGTTTGATATATGTTATCTGATATATTGGTAGAGAACAACAATATGTGGTGTTGTTTGTTTGAATTTTGTGGTGATGTGTTTGGATCGATGATCATATTTTGATCTAACTAAATATATATATATATATATATATTCTGAAAATTTTAGGGTGTTTAGATGCTTGCGATTTGACTTCGTGGTCTATACAAACCATATTGATTCTCTATACAAACCATATTGATTTTTACACAATATATATATATATATATATATATATATATATATTATATTCTGGATGTGCTATGTTCATCTGCTGCTTCTGAAATATATTTATTGTCTAATATATATGTTGAATCCATGAATATATTATGTTTTGTTTGTGTTTGTTTTTTGTGAGTTATGTGGATGGATTTGTGCGACGGCTCACAACCCTCCAATCTTTTGGGCGAGAGATCGCAAACCTAGGGTTTTCGAAAAAAAAAAAAAAAAATCGTTTTTTGCTCAGGCCCCTCTCTTGAAAATTCGAAATTCTTGAGGGGTTGTTTTGTAATTAGTTTGGGCCATTGTGTGATTTTGGAAAAATATAGGGGTCAATTTTTATTTGTTGAAACTGTAGGGACCTTTATGTAATTTTACAAACTCAGGGACCGATTTGTAATTATAAAATTAAGGGATCTTTCTGTAATTTTACAAAATCAGGGGCTGATTTGTAATTTTTTTTATTTAAAAAAAAAAAAAAAAAAAAAAAAAAAAAATCTACTCAAATTCAAATATTTTGTGGTATATCTTTTATGGTTAAATAAAGTAGTCTATCATTCTAAATAGGCTAATTGAAACAAGATGTCGCCAAAGTGACCTCTCTTGTGTAGATTATTCGTGAGGGATGTTGGATGTTTGTGTGTGTGTAAATTCATGCGGGTGTTAGCCGGCCCAAAGGAAGGTTAATATTTGGCCGAATTGCACATACATCTATGGTGATAAACATATGACAATTATAAGGTTTTACATGTGAATAATAAATCGATCCAAAGATAGATTTATTATTTAACATAAATTATTGTCAATGATTGATCACTACAACAAGAATACCACTTACAGTTACTATTGTGTTTGTAAATTCATGCGGGTATTAGCCGGCCCAAAGGAAGGTTAATACTAGGCCGAATTGCACACACACCTCTAGTGATAAACAGTTGACAATTATAAGGTTTTACATGTGAATAATAAGTCGATCCAAAGATAGATTTATTATTTGACATGAATTATTGTCAATGTTTGATCACTGCAACAAGAGTACCACTTACAAATAATATTACTGTCCAAAGACTTGATATTAATGTTGTGCTAGGTATCTTGAGATGGGACTTACCATTATTTGAATTTGTTGATTATTGTATTTGGTTATTAATGTGAGTATGTTTGTTTGTTTGTTTGTTTGTTTTGTTCTCTTTACGGCTAGTGTTTCTACTATATCTGCTAATATCAACTCTATACTTATGCTTAATGGGACCAACTTTAAGGATTAGAAGGAGAACATATAAATTGTTCTCGGCTGCATGGATTTGGACCTTGCACTTTGGATTGAGTAGTCCGCTTCTTTTACGGATGCAAGTTCTCTTGATGACAGGAAGAACTTTGAGAAGTGGGATCGCTTAAATTGCATGAGTCTTATGATCATCAAGCGCGGCATTTCGGAGGCATTTAGGGGTGCGGTATCTGAAAAGATAACCAAAGCTAAAGAGTTCCTAACCGAAATTGAAAAAAAAAAACGTTTTGTGAAAAACGATAAGGCAGAAACAAGCACGCTTTTGCAAAACTTGATTTCTATGAAGTACAAAGGCAATGGGAACATAAGGGAGTACATTATGGAAATGTCTCATATTGCTTCTAAAGTTAAGGTACTAAAGCTCGAGCTATCTAACGACTTGCTCGTGCATTTGGTATTAATATCACTTCCTGCATAATACAGTCAATTTAAGGTCAGTTACAACTGTCAAAAGGAGAAATAGACTCTGAATGAGCTCATTTCTTACTGTGTGCAAGAGGAAGAGATATTGAAGCAAGACAGAATTGAAAGTGCTCATTTGGCTAGCACCTCTAAGGACAAGGGCAAAAAGAGTAAGAATAATGAAACGCTCAAAACAGCAGCTTATATTTTGAACCAAGTGCCAACTAAAGCAGCTGTAAAAACACCTTATAATTATGAGCTTTGGACAGGCAGAGAGCCCATTCTAAAGCATTTTCACATTTGGGGATTTCCAGCTGAGGCAAGGCCTTACAGGCCATATGAAAAGAAATTGGACTCCAAAACTGTGAGCAACTACTTCATTGGCTATTCTGAACGATCTAGGGGCTATAAGCTTTATGATCCCACACTTAGGTTAATTTTTGAGACGGGAACTGCAACATTTTTTTTGAGGATGTTGAGTTTGGGGGGAGACATAAGGTTAAAGACATTGTCTTTGAGGAGGAATCAGTTTCGATTCCCACTATTGCTTTTGACAATGTGCAGGTTTCTATACCTATCATTGATCAATAAGCAAATCCAGATCCTCAACCAGACAATGTTGATGAACCCCCATTCAAGATGAGGTAATTGTTCCTGAGGAACAAACTCAACAACCTCAAGAACTAGTGCCATTAAGGCGATCCACTAGAGAAAGGAGAAATGCTATTCCGGACGATTTTATCGTATTTCTCCAGGAACATGAGGAAGATATTGGAATGGTGGAAGATGATCCAATCAACCTCCATCAAGCCACAACCTCCATCAAGCCATGCAAGGTTCCAACTCTCAGAAGTGGATTGATGCCATGAATGAGGAGTATAAGTCTATGCAAGACAATAAGGTTTGGGAACTTGTCCCATTACCAGAAGGTGCGAAGCCCATTGGTTGTAAATGGATTTTTAAAACCAAAAGGGATTCGAAAGGTAATGTGGAGAGGTATAAGGCTCGTGTTGTAGCTAAAGGCTTTGCCTAAAAGGAAGGGATTGACTTCAAAGAGACTTTCTCTCCAGTTTCAATGAAAGACTCTTTAAGGACAATCATGGCACTTGTTGCACATTTTGACATTGAGCTTCATCAGATGGATGTCAAAACAGCGTTTCTCAATGGTGACATTGACGAAACAATTTATATGGTGCAACCAGAAAACTTTGAGTCAGGAGACCCAAAGAATATGGTCTGCAAATTGACAAAGTCCATCTATGGACTCAAGCAAGCTTCCCGTCAGTGGTATCACAAGTTTCATCAAGTGATTGTCTCGTTTGGTTTTGAGATAAACGTTGATAATTGTGTGTATCACAAATTCAGTGGGAGTAAGCACATATTCCTGGTTTTATATGTCGATGACATACTGCTTGCCACAAATGATATAGGCATGTTGCACGAAACCAAGAGATTTCTATCAAAGAATTTTGAGATGAAAGATCTTGGTGACGCCTCCTTTGTATTAGGGATCCAGATACAACGAGATCGCTCTTGGGGTATTATTGGATTATCACAAAGGAGCTATATCGATAAAGTGCTCAAAAGGTTTGACATGCAAGATAGCAAACCAGGTGACACCTCTGTCACTAAGGGAGACAAGTTCAGTCTTAATCAATGCCCTAAAAATAACCTTAAAGTTAAGGAAATGCAGAAGATTCTATATGCATCAGCTGTAGGGAGTCTAATGTATGCTCAGGTGTGTACGCGTCCGGATATTGCGTACATTGTTGGTATGTTAGGCAGATATTTAAGTAACCCTATGATGGATCATTGGAAAGCAGCCAAGCGGGTTATGAGGTATTTGTAGAGAACAAAAGATCACATGCTCACATATAGGAGATCAGATCAGTTAGAGATCATAAGGTATTCCGACTCCGATTATGCTGGATGCCATGGCAGCAAAGTTTGTAGCATGTTATGAGGCATCCAACCATGGAATATGGCTGCGGAATTTTGTCACTGGCTGCGCATTATGGAGGGTATTGAAAGACCACTCAAACTATATTGTGACAATAAGTCAGCAGTGCTATATTCCAACAACAATAGGAGCTCATCTAGGTCAAAGTATATTGACATTAAGTTCCTAGTTGTGAAGGAGAGAGTGCAGAGTGGACAGATATCCATAAAGCACATTAGGACAAACTCCATGATAGCGGATCCGCTTACACAGGGATTACCACCCAAGGTCTTTCATGAGCACACTGCTCATATGTGTGTTATTTTGTGTGAGGATATCACATTATAGTGGGAGTTTGTATCATTTTATATTGCTTTATGTTTGATTTTGGACATACTTATGCATTTATGTATTTGGATATTTTTCTGATCAGAAATAAAGTATTCAGTTCATTTCACTCTGTTACATTATGTTAAGTATTGATCTCACTAAAGAATAAAGTAGGACCAGTTGGAAATAGACATGTATAGATCACATTGCATGTAATTTCCATGCTACGCATCCATGATTGATCTATGTCATTTGGTTATGTTGTTGTATGTGACCATTGATGGGTTTAGTCACGCTAAATGTGACGAAAACCGCTTTGATCCTATAACGGCATAATCAATGGACAAGATTATTCGGATATACCCTAAAACTGTGATAGCAAAATTTTGGAGCTCATAAAGTCATATACATTTGTAAAGTTACATATGTGGCCCAGTGGGAGATTGTTGGAAAATTCCAACATGTGGGGCCACACATGTAAATATTAAATGTGTGGTGCTATCTTTTGGTTAAGCCTAAATTAAAGTGATCTAATTAAGATTTAAAGTTTTAAGGCTTAAGGGTATAATTGTCATGGAATTAATGTGTAGATACCAGAGTGCTATATCTAATTTGATGAGGGGCCAAATTAGAAATAGCAAAACCTATAATAATCTCATTATTATATATTAGGGTTATAGTCCCCAAATTACACGATGACTTTTTCTTGTCTGCATCCCCATCAACAGATAAAGAGAGACAAAATTTAGGGTTCCTAAAGATCGTGATAATTTGGAAGATCACAACCCGTCCACCGATCTCCAGCAATGGATTCAGGTACGCTTCCGCATTCTACAGCCTCTTTTTCTCTTGAATTGACATGGGTTAGTAATATGTATTTAGGGTTTGATTAATCATGGATATAGAAACATGTTTAGGTTGATATTTGGATTAATTTTGTGCCTATACATGTTGATTATGTTTTAATCAAAATTCTTACAAATAGCAGTTCGAAAGAATTCCATGCCCATGCTCATATACTAAAAACACCCTTATGTGGAAACTCAACTCTGGATGTTTGGAGAAGCATTCAATTTCATGCATTGCTTTATCCTGCAATCTATTTTCATATGCTAAGGGTGTTTGAACAAGAAACACCCTTAGTATCTTGTTCTACTTTTTCCTTCAGTTGTGTCTTTTCTGCTTCCTTTGAATTATTTTGGTTCCATTGGCACTTGAAGCTCCACTGCAAGTAGTGACTTTGATGAAGAATTTATAATGTGTTAATAGTAAAGTAACTAGTTTGGTAGATAAATCTGAAAGAAACCAGAGTGTGAACATATTCAGAGGTCGGGTAACAATGTGGTTTGAATTTAAAATTAAGAAGTTTGCGACAAAACAAGAAGAGAAGTCATCAATGTCTCTGCATGGATGATCAAAGATTAAAGTTAATTAATTTTGAGGCTACAACAAAGATCATATATATTATCATATATACCATTATTGTAGTTAAATTGAAAGAACCACCAAGAAGAGTGTGCCTTGATAAGGTTTTGGTTTTGGTTTTCATAAGGCTACAGCAAAGGTAAGGTTTTGGTTTTGATTCCTTTTGGTTATCATATCCCAAACAAGATCAGTGTTGAGGAAGGTGGGAGCGAGTTCTGTATAGTGGTGGAGGAGGAGGACCGTTTTCCGGTGACAAGGTCATGGTTAGACGGGTTTTTGGGGCTATCTACGGTGGATCTAATGGACGGTGGGGATGTTTTTCCAGTTATTTGGTGGAAAAAAAAGGAGGGAGATTTCCTTTCTAGTGACATATTTCAAATAAAGTCAGATAAGGTTGGTGATGGGGTTAGAGTGCAGCTCTTTAGTCGAGATTTGGATCAAAGAAACATAGCTGGAGGGCAGTGTTTTTGGAAGGAAAGGAAAGGTTCAAAAGTTAGGAGAAAAGGGAGAGTCAACCTTTCCCTTATTAAGCATAATCCTGAAGAAATGACCAGCTTGACTTATGATGTTGGGACTAGCAAGTCTTTGTCTGTTTCAGATTGTAGGGAGGGGACGTTTTTGAATGCACAAGTTTTAGGAGTGAAAATTCTAATAAGGTGAAAGGGGATAAAACTTTATTGGGCCAAGAGGGAGTTTCAAAGGTGGCAAAGATGGGAAGCACATCTGAAAATGTTAAGTTGGGCTTCAAGGTTGGTGTAGTTGCTGATATTGGACCAACTTTAGGTTCTTCGGAAGAGACGTTGGGCTCTCGAAAGGGGTAATCTGAGAGGTCCATCAGATCCTCTTCTAGCTGAAAGTGAGTTCTTTGGCTCATCAGACTTTCCAATGGTAAATTGGAACATTAAGAAGAGGAACAAAGATGGGTGTTTTATAGGCAAAGAGCTGGTCCAAAATTTAGCAGTAACTTCATCAAGCATATCGAAGAAAAGAAGGAGTACAAGTTCTAACTTGATGAGGATCCACAACTTGAAAACTAGGAGCATCAGTGTTGGCGAAACAAGGCTGCATCATAAGCTTGAAGAGGAGGTGTGGAACCTTGATGATGAGATTGTGAAGGTTTTTGAGAGAGGTTTGGCCCTTGTTCTTGATTTCAATGGAAGAAAGAAAGAGATTTCAGAGCTAATTGCTAGAAGGGATGTCAAAAATGACAATAGATTTCTTGTGCTAGTCAAAACTTTGGTGGCTAAACATAGATCCATTGTGTCTTGAGTTATTCGATTGCTGTTCTTCAGTCAGGTTCTGTTTTTTTGTTGTTTTGGTGTTAGCTGTTTGGTGCCTGGAGTTGTCTCTCCTCTGTTTTCTTCCCCTGTTTTCCTTTGTTTTTGTTCTGTTTTGTGAGGTATTGTTTTCTGCTGTGTGCTGTTTTTGTAGGCTTGGTGTGGCTGTCGTGGTTGCGTTTGGCTGTTTAGTCTTTCGGGTTTCTTGTTTGTGCTCTGGCCTGTTTGGCCTTTTTGAATAAATTTGCTGTTTAAAAAAAAAAAAAAAAAAAAAAAAAAAGCAGTCAAAAGTGAAGCTAAAGAAAAAAAACATGTGATGACATGTTAGACATGTTAAAGAATGATGCGTTTTAAGATAGTTTAATTTATATACAAATATTTTAACTGTAATTTCATACAACACCATAGGGAAACCTAACAAATTCATCTACCGTCAAATGTTGTATTCGTCATGTCATTAATGGAACACTTCGTTCCTGCAGTCGATGAATCTGGTTCACTATTCCTGATCGAAAATGTAGATTTCTTTGGAGAAGGAAGTACTGTTTCATTGCTTAACATAAAAACTACATTCGACATGCTTGGCCTGTCTTTCGCGTTATCTTGCACGCATAAGAGCCCAACTTGGATGCACCTCATAACTTCATTTGTAGGACATGAATCATTTATGCATGAGTCAACTATCTCCAGGGCCTTACCATCTCTCCATAGTTCCCACATCTTATTTCCAGCATTACATGAGAACATAAAAGATCAATGTAAGTTCAAGCCAACACTGATGAATGGATCCAACAAACATGTACTCAAACAAAAAAGATAGGCAACAACTTACATATTGTATCAAATTTGAGTATGGATCGTCGTGGAGAAAACCCTTGTTCTTCTTGCCACTAATGATCTCTAATAGAATGACTCCAAAACTGAAAACGTCTGATTTCATAGAGAAGATGCCGTCTAGAGCATATTCTAGTGACATATAACCACTGCATGTTATGAAGATATTGTTAGTAATTTAATACTAACTTTCCTACATTTTGGAAAATAAGTTAATTTTGTGTTCATTGTGTCTTGCATTGACTTACTAAGTTCCAACAACTCTTTTTGTATTCGCTTGGGTTTCATCCGCAGCAAATATTCTTGCAGTACCAAAATCTGATATTTTGGGTTGCATCTCTTGATCAAGAAGAATATTACTAACTTTTAGGTCTCTATGGATAATTTTTAATCTGGAATCTTGATGAAGATAAAGGATCCCTCGAGCAATTCCTAAAATTATATCAAAGCGTGTTTTCCAATCTAACAATTGCTTTCTTGATTCATCTGCTTCAATTACATCATATCACATATAATCAATATTAGAGTAAGGAGTAAACAATTCACACTAAAAAGAAGTGCAAAACTAAGGAGAAAACATACCGAAAATGAAGTAGTCCAAGCTTTTGTTAGGCATAAATTCATAGATTAAAATCTTCTCATCTTTTTCTATGCAATAACCCAAGAGTCTAACAAGATTTCTATGTTGAAGTTTTGCAATCAATAAGACCTCATTTTTGAACTCTTGGATTCCTTGTTTGGAATTCGTTGATAATCTTTTGACAGCTATATCTTGTCCATTTGGTAATTGACCCTGAAAATTCAATTGGAGTTGTATTCTATTAGTTACAAATAGCTATCAACATTGCTTTGAACATTAATAACTATTGCAGTGGAAAACTTGTCTTAACTAAGAAATAATTACCTTGTAAACTGGACCAAAGCCTCCAAGTCCAAGCTTATTAGCTGAGGAAAATTGATCTGTTGCAGCTATCACAGTACTTAGTTCGAACAATGTCAATTCTGTATTCCCACTTTCACCACTGCTACTTGGAGAGTCCTTACGGAGGTTAGACAAACTTCTTGCCAAGTCCAAATCTAACCTTTGACGACGTTGTTGTTTCTGCTTCTTCCCTGTAGTAAAGGTAGACCGATGAATTTTAGCAATTTGAGAAGAAACAATAGATTAAGATGTATAGTTACGAGTCCTTTGAATCACCTTTATTCCTCTTCGCATTCCTCCTCCACAAGTAGTAAAAACACAGGGATGCCAGAAGTGTTTCAACAACAAGGGGAACAATAATAAATACAAGTGTACTTTTTGTTTTTGTTGCTAGAACGTGTACTTTTGCGTTTATCTGGGCATCCACAGCTGCAAATTAAAGATTTCTTTCAGGCTCAAGAAATTTGAAACTGATGAACTTAATTTATAAGAACCTTTTGCTGCTAACAGATGACAAAACTGGTGGTGTCAACATACTGTTGTAATGAAACCTATTGAATAATATATCAAACAACATAGAATTTAGGCCACTATTATGGAAAAAGAGACAGTACATACCTAGCTCCACAGCATCTACTCTTAGGTAAAAATCTTGTCCACTTTTATAGTGTCTCAAGTCTTGTAACTCACCATACCACACAATGCAACCTCGTCCCATTTCATCGACATATACATTAGCATACCCTGTGCAATTACAACTCTTCAAGCACTCTCTCTCACACTCCTCTAAACTCATGTTACTATAAAGAGTAGAATTTCTGGCATCTGGAAACTTCACACCATTCAGTCTCACAAAACCCTCCCTGTCTCCTTTGCCACAGGCTTCCTTCCTTGTTTCCTGACATTTTAGGTACCAGTCCTGAGGATACAACCTATCAAACGATTCAAACCCGGGTAGGCATGCACAATGTGCAAACGTTTCCTCACTGCAAACTGTGTTTGCACCACATCGCATGTACTCATCACAAACGTCCTCGAGAATGACCTGGACTTTTACCCATCTCTGGCTCTCGTGCCAGATTCGTCTCTTCAGAAGTCCTATTGACTCCAGAACAATTATGGAGAAAACATCAACCTTTTTCGGTGAAAATTTAACATAGATTTCATTGTCATTACTTACAAATGTGACATTGATAAAATCAATCTGGTAAGTGAAATAATCTTTGCGGCTTCCGAAATCTGGCAAGCCATTCATGATGCGACCATTCCAAGGGCCACTGCGCCAGTGTGGAACTGAGTTCTTGTACAAAAATAACTGAGGTATGCTGTGAGGATCAAAACCTGAAGAGAATTCCCCGGGCGTGGGATCATCAATCGATTTCCATGAAGTTAGGATATGGTTGAGGCCAGTTTTCCGGTTCCATCCAAATTTCATACCAGGAAGAATGGTGTTTGTAGGATAATCAAAGCTCTGCCATATAATTGTCTCTTTTGCTACCAGAACCAGATTTCCTGAATCTAAGAGCTTGGCAGCAGAGGTTTGTGCAGGCACCGAAACATTGGTAGACCAAAGAGGACTGCTCTGATTACAACAAAAAACTGCAAGATTTCCATCTCCACCAATCTTGAAAATACCTGAAGAGTTCCTAATTGGAGTTTCTCTGTTGGCGACCCAAACAACTGTTTGTTCTGAGATTTTATTGAACCATATTCCAACGTAACGAGCTTGAGACTTGCCAGGGCTGAAGAACCCCAGTTTGAAGTTTCCATCAGATGATACAAGGCTTCCGTTTTCATCATCAGCTATGAACTGGGTTCCAGTTATTGTCTCTAATGCATGAAGTGAATCGAAGAGATCGAATATCACAAACAGTATCAAGATACAGAGAGCTCTATAACACCCCATGAAGAGAAGTGTTTGGACTGTATTTCTCGGATGAGCATCAAGCAATAGTATCCACTTGTTTCATGTGATTTCGACATTATTTTGTTTTCAGTTATAAAGAGTCAATAATGTCAGAAATTGATTGGTTGGTTGCTAGCAGACATTTTCAGCCATACACGGAATCAATAATGTCAAAGAACAAAAGAAGACAAAAATAATATCAATCAGCAATGACGTAAGCACAAACCATTTTGAATATGACCTGAAACCAAGGGCGGAATTGGGCCTGGATAGGGTGGGCTACAGCCCACCCTAGTTTTTTTTTTAAAAAAAAATTAAGTTTTTTCAATAGTTCTATATATATCCCATTCAATTCTAAGTACACTCCAATCCAATTATAATTCTGACTTGATTTACCATATATTTCTTTTATCTTAATAGCAGTCCAATAACTTAAAATTTATATATCAAACCCATTGGAATTTTTTAACCAAGTGAAAAATAAAATTGGAAATTTTAACCCTTTAATAACTCAAAAATCAAATGGGAAATTTTAAAGTATGTAATAGAATATGTATTTGAGGTAATGTTCATTATGTCCTCTGACTATATGTATTTTTAAAATTTTAATTAATGAAAATTCTCTCATATCGTCAAGATTCACAATAAAAATGATTTTTTTTTTTAAATATATATATAGTATAATTTTTTATCTATATGAAATTGTCCATAGCCCACCCATAAAAAAAAATTCTGGTTTCGCCCCTGCCTGAAACAGATAATATCAATACTTAGAAAACAAAAAATGAGATTATATACATAGAGCATAAGGCAAAAAAAAAAAGTCAATTTGACTTGTACCAATGATAAATTAATTGCGATTCTGGTTTGACTAGTCAATTTGACTTTTTTAATGATAAAGAACCATCATGTGGTTTTTGTCCAGCATGAACAAATTTTGTTGACAGCCGGACAATGTTTTTGTATGGCATAACTGTGCAACTAGCAGAATTGAATTCATCAAGAAGAGTCAAGAGACCTAACTCTCTTCCAGAAATCCCCAAAAACCTTACAATGGCCACCATGAACATCTTGATTTATGGAATTCCAAATTAACCACACAGTCACAATAAAATGAGAAATGCAGGCACTACAAACCGAATCCAACCAAACATGGGCTTTCTTTCCATTTCATTCCACCTAACCAAACATGACCTTAGTATCTTGTTCTACTTTTTCCTTCAGTTGTGTCTTTTCTGCTTCCTTCGAATTATTTTTCTTTTCTTCACTCTTGAGGCTAAAAGGAGAGTATTTATTTGGAGTTTGTGTTTTGGTTCCATTAGCAATTGAAGCTCCACTGCGAGTAGTGACCTTGATGAAGAATTTATAATGTGTTAATAGTACAGTAACTAGTTTGGTAGATAAGTCTGAAAGAAACCAGAGTGTGAACATCTTCAGAGGTCGGGTAACAATGTGGTTCGAATTTAAAATTAAGCAGTTTGCGACAAACAAGAAGAGAAGTCATCAATGTCTCTGCATGGATGATCAAAGATTAAAGTTAATTAATTTTGAGGCTACAACAAAGATCACATATACCATTATTGTAGTTAAATTGAAAGAACCACCTATGCAAATATGCAATCATCTTCGAAAATTGATTTCGAGTATGGAGTACATTTAGATTTTTTGAGGAAAGACACGTCCTATACTGATCATTAAACAAATTGGCTTAAAAAGGACATATAATTGAGAAATTGAGCTTTAATCTATTAACTTAAACTTTTGGATCCGTTAGTTACCAACACCGGTAATGGAAAACCAAAATGTCCCGGAATCAAAGCATGTTTAAGATTAAAGTTGCCAAATTCAAAATCCCCATATACTGTATCTAATTAATTAATTAGTTAATTATTTGCTCTATAGTAACCAAACTATTAAACCAATATGTATGGTTGAGAAATTTCATTGGATGGACGTGGGGGCTAATGGGGTTGGGGGAGGTCCCCCCACCACCTCCCCCATTCGCCTACCCCTTCGCCCACCTCCATCCATTTCCCCATTTTCAATCCCAATCTCCAATTCAAAATTTGAAATTTGATAATCTCAATCTCCCATTTCATTATGTTTCAATATACAATCTAAAAAATAATCTATATATCCAATCTAAAATAAATAACTGGTTTAATTTTATCCAAAATAAATAGTTAGACTAGGGTTATATTTTGATATTAGTTAGGAAATAAAATTAAAAATAAATGTCTATATATATATATATATATATATATATATATTCAGGGCAATACAGGTGGGGACCTGCGTTCTCTCTTCGAAGCTCAAGTCAAAGAATGAAAGATTGAATGACCGGGGTTTCACATGGAAACCATCTGGACACAAAATGAGTGTAAAATGATGTATGCAAATCAACACAGATTTCGGTATGTATTCCTTCGATTAACCTTAGTTTACCATGACATTCTAGCCCCCTTTGTTTTTTTTTATATAGCTCTGACATAAACGATTCAACAACCGTTCAATCTTTGTGACACATTTTCAATCACAACACATGTGTCAGTCGATGTGTCAATTAGTGAGTAGATCAATATTAATAATGATTTTTTTTAAGAGCACATTAATAATGATTTATTTCACTTACCCATGTATCCACTCACCAATTGACATCTCAGTTGCCAAATGTATTGTGATTGAAAAATGTGTGATTGTGAATGTGATAACTAGCATTACTCATTTTTATTTTTATTTTTTTGTTCTTTGGAGTTGGTGGAGATCCAGATTGGGTCTCGAATTTTTTGTTAAAAAGTTTTTTGTATATTTTTAAATTAAAAATTGAGAAAAGAGATGGAAGGGTATTGTATTATTATTATTATTTTTGGGTTAAAAAATTAACTGAAGTAATGACAGGGCGGAAAATACCCTTTCTGAAACTAGATGGTGTAAAATGACAATTACCTCAAACTATAGGGTGATTTTTAATAATATTACATTAGATGTGCCTAAAAACAATATATCATAATCTTATAAGGTTAATGTTGATAATTTCCGCCTTTTCTTTCTCTTATATAAGTCTGTCAATCTTTTTCGTGTCACATCAACCCTAATTTAAAAAAGAAAAAAGGGGGAAAATCCTGCTTCTCTTGTCATGGTAACTAGTTCAAAATTAATCGAAAATATGGCGATGTTGTCGTCGTCAAAGGGCATTCAAAACCATCGTAGCAACCTTTGTGGCTTCAAATCTGTGAAATTTAGAGCAGCCTCCAATTTTTCCGGCTTTAAAGTTGAAAGCTTTATCGGAAAATCGACTTTAGCGACAATCAAGAACAACAATGTTGTTGCAGCAGCCTCTTTCGATTCTAAAGCACAACGTTAACGACGTTAATTCAGGAGGCCGTCATATATAAAAAAATTCTCAATTGGGTAATTCCTGCAGCTGTGATGGCTGCGTCCTTATTGTTGGGGATGATGATGATCGACTGTCGCAAACCAGCGTTGGTTTTTCCGGGTAAACATTCATTGTCATTATCCTCGTCCTCCTCCTTTGCAGAGTCAGAGACCCAACCTAAACCCGTGAAGCTTGATTTAGGTTTTAGAAGATAAACTAACCTTCCAATAAGTTCCCCAACCAGAAGAGTCACATTGGTAAAGAGCTTTTCTTATTAGATGAAGATCCCTTTGAAACAATAACTGTATACCGGGCACCAAGGAAAGGCAGTAGAATAATGGCTCGTCAGGAAATTCAAGAATCTTATCCAGATTTAAGGCATTTCAACAAATAGACCGTGACTATATTTTTAAATGAACTTAACCTGGATAATGACAAGAGCAACTATGTATGGCAACCTGCGAATGTGTTTATGTAATCGTCTTCCTTAGGTAGATAGTTGACTGTAATGGTCTCATCAGTGTTAGCCGCAATCTTGTCATGGACATCATCACACTGAAACTGCTTCGAATGATCGGCTTGGGTAAGGTTCTCCACTCCACATCGACAGCATACCCCATTAATACTTCACCTCTTTCCATTGATAAAACCACAGAAACAAGATCCTAGATAGTATGCGAGACCATTATACTTAATGGTCATGAACCCGGTTGAGTTCAAGGTGTACTAGCACATGTACTAAGAGGTGGAATCATCAGGAAAAATAAAAGGATTCCAGATTTGAATTTGAAGGGGACTTACAATTGAATCTTATAACTACAACTAACTGTTATAGTTCCAACATAGGTAGTTGAAGAGGATCAATGAACCACTAACTATTATAGTTCATAGGATTTTCCTATTACAATTTTTGAAATCCTATTAAAAATTTTGATGGGTGTGATTATATAAAAGGGGTGATACATACAGTTTTTAAGAGTGCTATTATCATATTATTGTTATAATTTACCGTTGGATCTTTGAATCCATTTCGAACAACAATTCTAGAAATAATTATAGAATTATTTAGAAACAAGATTCAAAACCGAAGTTTTGTTCCACATTATTATGAAACTAGAAATTTAGTTTCATAACGTTTCTGAAATATTAGTGGTCCAAACACACACACACATATATATATATATATATATAATAATCTGGAGTACGTATAAGATCGAAGTAGTAACTTTTAATTTTAACTCTTATTGGTTTATTTGATCATGAACTGGTAATAATGATGTGAAGAATTGTTTAATCTGTGTACAAATGAATCATCTTAATTTAGACTAATTGTGTAGCTGTAACAGGTCAATTAAGAAGAAGCTGCTTCTCAAAATGAAACTGGTAATTATGAGCTTGTTAAACACAACCACCTAGCCTGTATTGAAACAAAGTACAATTTTTTTTCAAGGTTAATTGCATGAATAATCACACCTACGTTGTTTTGATATCTTACATAGGTTGATAAATTACAATTGGGTTTGATGCCAATTTTTTAATGAATTAAAAAATATATATATAGTCCTAAAAGAGTAAAAAACATGAAATTAAGATGGATTATAATCGCAAGATTAGTTTTTTTTTTTTTGAAACATTATATAGAAATTTTCTTTTTTAAGTATTATAATATAGTCTGACACTGAACATGTCAGGAGTCTATCGGGACATGTCGAGATAAAACACTATATATATATATATACTCTTACAACACTAGAGAAAAATCTGCCCTCAAAGATTATACAAGTGAGATTTGAACCCCGCCATTAACTAATATGGGAAGAGATGTGCACTCTCACATGTGCTGAGAGGTTACATGCAATGAGAATTTATTTATAAATCAACAGGAAAAATAAAAGGATTCAAGAATTGAATTTGAAGGGTACTTACAATTGAATCTTGATAAAGTACAACTTTTTTTGTAACGAAAACCATCAAAACTCAAACCTTCATTCAACTTCCAACATAGGTACGTAGTTGAAGAAGATCAACGAATAGAGAATGAACCAATAATTGTTATAGTTCATAGGATTTTCCATAATATGTGTTAGTAAATTATTAACTAATATTATGATCGAACTAATTGTAGACACCTTCTTTCTTACTCTTGAATTCAGAAATCATCTATGATACAACTTGTTTTTATTGGTTTAGAAAATAATCCAATTTAAGATTTATTTGAATTGAATAGTCAAATTTATAAGAAGTAATTACAAGTTACCTACCTGAGGTTTACCAATTTACACTCAAAAACGACTTTATCAAATATTGACACTCACCTCCCCTACCATTAGTGTTGACCGTTATTTTTAACCGTTGACTTTTCAAAATGCTGAAAAGACAAAACTACCCCTGACAGCTATAATTAAAAAGGGTAATTTAACCAAAAAAAAATAATAATAATAAAAATTAAAAAGTAATAAAATTAAAAATCTTTTAAAAGATTTATCACAAAAAAATGGAATTTTTTTTTCCAGATTATCATCATCCTCAACTCTCCACCGTCATTATCCTTCAATATCAAAATTTCCTGATTTTTTTTCTTTCATAAACAAATTTCATATAGAATCTAATAACAAAAAAATAAACAATCCACATACTGTTTATTCATCCAATAACAACCCTTCATCAAACAAAAGTCAAATCAAACAATAATAAAAAATTGAAGATCTAGAAGTTGAAGATCATCAACCTTCCATCTACAAAGTTAGCAGCATGGCTCTCCCTGGGTTTCATCCCGCTGCATCGCACAATTCGCATCTTCATCTTCTTTTTATTTTATTTTCCTTTTTTCTATTTTTTAAATCATCATCTAAACTCTTTAATTTCAAAAAATTAAAAATTTAAAAAAATCTCTTGATGGAGGAACAGATCTCTTCATTTCGAGCACACCCAAATCATCAAAACGCACATACAAATTCCACCAAACACATTTACCACATACACAAATAAATCAACCAAAAGAGAAAAAAATCAGAGTGAAAAAAATCATTTTGTGTTCGACATTGTCTCAGTTGAGTCCCTGATCTTGACAGCGACAAACGAACCACCTCCTCTCTCGTTCATATCTATCTCTGACTAATTTCTCTGTATCATCAACTTCACCATTTCAAATTTCACGAACCCTACCCAACTCTTCCAGAAAACTAGAAGAACACGAGAACAAGAAATTGGAAATTCGACTTCTTCTTTGAACCGAATAAATCGATGTGAATAGAAGTGGTGGAGGAACGGCGAGAGCGGCGGGGAGAGAAAAATAGAAGAGAATCGGGGAGAGAAAGAGAAGAAGAGAACGTTGGAAGAGGAAGAGAAAGAAAAGAATCAGGGAGAGAGAGAGATCGGCCGATTTGGGGTTTTTGATTTTTGGGGTTTTATTGTTTTAGGTTTTTGATTTGGGAGAGAAAGAGGAAGAGAAAGGCAGTTGGGCGGTGGTGTTTGGGATGGTGCTGATGATAGTGATGTTTGAGTGTGGAGTTGATGATAATGATGATGGTTTGATTTTGGGTTGGTGTTTGATTGGGTGGAGCTGCTGATGAGTGATGAATGGACCATCATTTTTTTATTTTCACATTGGTTTAATGAACGATCTGGTGAAGAGTTTCCAGATTTCTTTTATATTATCTAGATTTTATTTTTTTTCTTTTTGTTTTTTGATTTTGATTTTTTTGATTTTTTTGATTTTTTGAATTTTTTTTTTTTTTTTACAATGGTAAAGATTGAATGGATGGAGGAGATCAAATCATTTATTTTTTAGATTAATTTTTACAAAATTCTATTTTTAACAAATTAATTTTTTATATGAATTTTATTATTATTTTTTAAAGAATATTTTATCTTTCTTTTTGAAATACTTTTTTTATTTTTTATTTTTATAATTTCTGATTTTATTACAATAAGACTATAAGAGTAAAGGTTAAAAAGACGATATTACCCCTTATGTGTCAAAGTTAACGGTCAAACTTGGTCAAACTTTAATAGTAGGGGAGGCAAGTGTCAATTTATGATAAAGTCGTTTATGATTGTCAATTGGAAAACCTTAGGTAAGTTTTCAGTAATTACGTCAATTTATAATGATTGATTTTGATTAGTTTAATTTCAACGATTTTAGTAAACCTTTGTATTAAAAACATATTATAATAATCCGACTTGTATATATAATGTACTATTATTTGCATTTTTATTAAAATCAATCATATATTATTATAATCCAACTAACAAACAATCAATTCTCACAATATGTTTCGGAGAGGAACAGTTTTTTGTTTTGTTTTTTTTTTTTTTTTAAGAAACAAAAAAAATAATAATCAATACTCAGTTCTCAAAGTAATCAACAACCAACAAATTATCTCATATGGAAAATGCTTGGGAAAGCATACTGACCACCTATAAACACCCAATGGGGTGTTGCCACGTAGTAAAAATCTTTAACTTTTTCCATTTTTCTCCTTACTTTGGGTTATGTGGCTATCAATTATTGGTTGGTCAGCACTTTGAGTACTGACCGATCAGTACCCAAGTGTTGTCCTATATATATATATTTGTAATAATCATATCATTATATTTAATGATATGTTTATCCAATGAAATTTCTCACAGAACAAATTTATGTGGATGCATGTACAAATTTATGATTAAACGTATAGTTTTATGTGCATCTCTATACTTTAATTGCATGATTTTTCTATGCATATAAAATGATTTTTTTTTTTTTTGTGATTTAAAAAAAATGATTTTTTTGTGAATCATCAAAATCACAAAATCTACCTTGAATTAAAATTATTAGTGTTGAAATTTTAGTATAAATTAACATGGGTTGATTGCATTTATAAACATATGTTCAAGTTCCTTCGGATAAAAAAAAATAATAATGGGACATTGGAGCAAACCAAAACACTGAAACATTAAACATAGGTTCGAAGTTTGAAGCACACCTATGATAAAGCGAAATCAAAAGCAATAAAGTAAAACGAAAGTGTTCATGGAAATATTTCAGAGAAGTTATCAAACTTTCCTGAGAAAATGAAAGAACTTTTCTTGAGAAAATGTAGTCTAAGAAAAATGATTATACTGATTTTCTATATACACACAAATCGTGTGATAGATTGAGTGTATATATATATATATACATTAAAGGAGCTTCTAGAAGCTTTCTAACAGAATTTCCTATAAACACTCTCGGCCAATCATTTTTCCACAACACCAAAGGATCAAGTTTTTATGGTGGAGTGTCTTTATGTAAAGGATTACCACGTCGTTTTGGAAGGAAACATATACGACATCTCCTAGTGCAGAAATTCTTTTTCCATTACTTTTGTTCTATGATAATTATGTATTTCATATGAAAATTTGATTAGCGTAAGTAACGGATACATATTATTTGATTTATTTTTAATTAAAATAATTTGTATATTGGGATATTTTTATAATTAAAATTTTTAATAAAATATACGTGTATAAATCATATATATAGGTGACAATATCGACATCTTAATATATAACTAACATATGAATTTTTTTTTTTTTTTTTGAAAAGAAATACATTAATGGGAAAACCATTACAGAGAAGAAGGGCAATCGCCCAAAACAAGACTCTCCACCGCAAGGGGGCAGTCTTCCAGCTAAACATGCTCACCCTCAAAGCTAAGGGATAACTTAGCAAGGTTATGAGCCACACAATTCGCATGCCTAGGAACAAAAGAAATGGAACTAAAAAAAGAATTACTAAACAAAACAAGAATATCATGAATCACCACACCAATCTCCGCACTAGGGACGACCATCGAATTGATTAAATTCACCACAGATAAATAATCCGACTCAATCGAAGCCGGGCATAAACCAGTTTCCAACGCCAGCCGTAACCCCCTTAAAACAGCAACAGCCTCAGCAGTTTGAGGTTGGAGGAGCCCCTTAACAGACTGACAAAGAGACGCCATAACATGACCAAAACAATCTCTTATCACCACACCAATACCCGTAATCTTGTCTCGACTATTCAGAGCTGCATCCGTGTTGATCTTGTAGGAGCCAAACGGAGGAGCCTTCCATTTCGGAACCACCCGCTGCTTCACAACACAACTTATTTCGGAACCCGTGTTGATCTTTAAATAACATATGAATTTAAATACAAATTTAGAAACAACTTATTAAAAACAATAACACAGTATACAAATTCACCACCATATAATAATTAATATAATCAATTCCGTGGTCTGCAATTTACGCGTGATTCGGGCTTGCTTCCAACTTTCCAGTGGTCATCGAATTGGATGTGGAGGTAATAGTTAAATGGATTAATGAGGAGAGTAACCACATATCAGAGGTGGGTCTGGAGTTAGAAGAAGTTTTAACGGTGATCAAAAGTATGGGTGGAGTGGTTGTTCAATATGTGCCAAGGAAGGCAAATCAAGTGGCTCACTACTTAGCAAATGCTCTCTTAAGTGAAGATAATAGCTTTTGGATGGAGGAATATCCTCCTTGTGTCCGTAGTTTTGTGATGGCTGATGGCCAGAGGTCTTTTTCAAATTTGTAGCTCCTGTTTTCTTTAATAAAGCTTTGTTCAAAAAAAAAATAAAATATATATATATATATATATATATATATAAAAATATTATAAATACAATAATTGACAAATAATAATAAAGAACTAATGACTCAAATTAAGACGAGATAAGATTGGTTCAGTAGTATGCCCCTCACATGCACAACACGAGGTTGTGGGTTCGAATAATATTTCAAGAAAAAAAAGTGTCTCAAATTAACGAAATTACATTGATTAATTAATTAGAATTTATAGTTAATTCGGACTAAGAGGCCCGTTACTCCGTTAGTCATGGTCCAATCCCTGCTAGCATGATCTGGAAACTGAAGCTGGCTAAATAAATGGGCTGCCAATCCCTGTTTGACACGTGGCAGGGGACAAAGTTCATAATGTTTGTTTGGTTGAGCTTTCTACTGTCTCAAAATATTTATAAACGTCTATTGAGTTTTTTTAGAGATATTTTGTTGGGCTTTTGAGATTGTCTATTTTAAATTGAGTAGAGACTAGTGGAGTTTAAACATCTACTAAGCAAAAGCACATAGGGAGGTGCTTCTCCAAATAGACATTTTTTCTAGTGGTGCTATTGGCAACCCACTAATGATCTAATAATGCTCCAGTTTTTAAAATTCAAAAAATTATTTGATATATTTTCAAAACTACTTTTTTTGTATTTTTTTTTTTATCAATAATGCTACTTTGCCCGGTGCCCAAATCTAGTGCCCAAATGATGTGTCATCATTGTAATCCATTCATTTAAATTGTATTATATTTATATGATTTAAATGAATGGATTACAGTGTTGTCACATTATTTGGATATCAAATTAACAAATTTGGACAATTTAACATTACTCTTTTTATTTATCTTCCAAACTTAACTCACCCTATAAATGCTCTCTATATATTTTCAAAAAAAAAAAAAAACTCCTCTCTCTCTCTCTCTCTCTCTCTCTCTCTCTCTCTCTCTCTCATCTCTCTCTCTCTCTCTCTCTCTCTCTCTCTCTCTCTCTCTATATATATATATATATATATATATATAAAGTTATGTACCTTTTTCCTCCATTTTTTTTTTTCATTCATGTTGTTTATCTTATAGGAAAGATAAAAATATAAATAAATAAATAAATTATTTGATCATATTGTGTTCATTAAAAACCAAAAAAGAAAAAAAGAAAAAAAAAACCGTAGTGACAATGGAAAGAAAAAAAAATAATACAAGTAACTTCAAACTTACTTTTAATAATAATTGTTTTGAAATGTATGATGTTATTAGTTTCTTCAATAATATAAGTTGTATGCAATAAAAATAAGCAAATAAAATTAGGGTTTAAAGCATTAAAAAAAAATAAAAACTTTTTTCAGATAAACACATTATTTATGGTTGTGGGGTTTTATTAGAATTTAATTTGATCATATTGTAATAAACGAAATGAAGGGAAAAAAAAAGTGCAATAGAGGGGTGCTGGATGTGTGTGCACGTGTGAGAGCAGTTTTTTTTTTTTTTTTCTTTTTCTTCTTTTTTTATTTAGAGGACATTTATGGGGTGAATTAAGTTTGAAAGATAATTAAAAATGACAGTTTAGTAAATAAATCAAGTAAATTTTTGAATTTTAAAAACGGGGCATTATTAAATCATTAGTGGGTTGCCAATAACACTATTTTTTATTTTTTATTTTTTTTTATTTTTTAAGATCTACTTGTTCGTGTGACTTTCACTTGGCACGTGCGCTTCAATCGGTGAGTTTTTTTTTGTTGGCAAAATTTCATATAAGTCTTACCTTTTTGGTGATTTGTCACCTTTATAAATAGTTTTCCAAATTCATCACTTTAGTTCTTACTTTTTTCAAAACTCACCACTTTAGTCCATATGACCAAATATGTGAAAGTCAACTATTTTAAAACTTGTGAAAGTATATTTTTACTCTTATTACTATTTAATTTAGCTAAAATAATTATCTTAGCTTTAAATTAAAATGAAAAATAATAAAATTCTCAATAATAAAATCTTAAATAAATATATTACCAAAAAAAAAGCTTAAATAAATAATTAAAAAATCCAATAATTTTTTCTTATTTTGTATTTTTTTCATAATGAATTTTTATTTAGCTAAAATGATTATCTAAGCTTTAAATTAAAATGAAAAACAATAAAATTCTCAATAATCAAAACTTAAATAAATAGATTACAAAAAAAAAAATTATGAAAAAAAATAATTTAAAGCTAAGATAATCATTTTAGCTAAATTAATATCCATTATGACAAAAATACAAAAAAAGAAAAAATTAATGGATTTTATTATTATTATTTATTTAAGATTTTTTTGTAATATATTTATTTAAGATTTTATTATTGAGAATTTTATTATTTTTCATTTTAATTTAAAGCTAATGTAATCATTTTAACTAAATTAAACGGTAATATGGGCAAAAGTGTACTTTCACAGGTTTTAAAATATTTGATTTTCACATATTTGGTCAAATAGAATAAAGTGATGAGTTTTGGAAAAAGTAAGGACTAAAGTGATGAATTTGGAAAGACATTTATAAAGGTGATAAATTTACGTGAAATTATGTCTTTTTATTTATTTATTTATTTTTGGGAAGAAAACTTCATTACTAAACAAAAGCAGAAACTACGTCGTCTTTAAGTGACTTAATCGTTCTCAATACCTTTTTCTCACTATATATACTTTTCCCAAGCGAAATCGTCGATCATCGTCGTTCTTGTTGTTGTTCGAGCCGGTACCCTCCGTTCTCCGATCGCTACTGCTCTCGATTGTACTATTCCCAATTCAGGTTCGTTTTCTTTCTTTTCTTATTTGTTCAATTTACGTCATCCAACCTAGGTTTTTAAATTATTCAATTTTCAATTAATTACGCATTACCATAGGATCCGCGTCCCAATTTCATAATTTCGTAACCCTAATTAATTTTAAAGTAAGAAACGAAGCTAGAGAGAATGAATGAATGGTGGAATTCTCAATTGCTGAAAATCGTGTTGATTGAGTCATTATGCAGTATAATCTGGCAGTAGTATTGTCTTTTATTAAAAGGAGAGGAATAATATGAATGTACAGGCACATATGTCCGCTGGGCAGGTTCCTAATCAAGGAGGTCTGCCGCAGCCTAGGAAGCATGGATACTCCATTTGGGGGAGGTAACTCGTATCCAACTTGTATCTGGTTCAGATACTCCCCGGATACTCCAGGATATGTATCTGATACGTCAAATGGCATATCCGTTGACTTTTTCGTAACTTTGAATGGAGGATACCTAGGGGGATACATTTGGGGCAATATTATAATTATTTTAGTATAAAACGGGGTCAAATTATAATTTCAAAATTTTAGGAGTCAAAATGAAATTGTAAAGAAATTTTGGTTTTGATTCCATTGACATGGAGAATACCGGGATACTTGAGATTGCAAACCTTTCTCTTGATGAACCAAAGTTAGAGGTCGAATTTTTTATATCCTTTAACAATGTGAATGATGATAATGAAGTTAATTAGGAATTTAAAATATGTTTTATAAGTTTTTTTTATGTATTATTTGGATTTTGTAGTATATTATGATTTATGTGACATATGTTTTATTTAGATTTTGTAATATGTTCGACTTATGTGATATGTTTTATTTGAATCCCATAATATGTTACATTGTTATGACTTATGTAGTTATGTGACATGTTTTATTTGGATTCTGAATATGTTTTTATTTTGAATGAATTATCAAATATGTTTTCATATATTATTTATTTATTTTTTAATATAAATATCTATTATTTTAATTGATGAATTCAGCCTTATTCGTATCCTAGTTTTTGAAGATTTACTGTATCCGGTATCCCCATATTATGCCGTATCCGTATCCCGTACCCGTATCCGTATCCGGACTACATAGGCCGCAGCAGAACGGAAATGCATTGCCCCCCAACCAAATGCAGAATTTAGTTGGTGTTGCTCCTGGTGCTGCTTCTGGTGGTGTTGGTGTGGTTCCACAGCAGCATAATATGTTAAATATGGATGCCGAGCTGCGCAGAGCACGTGGTTTTATGCGTGATAGAATGTAAGTCAAGTCATCCATTCATTCTTTTGTTATTAAGTTGTGTGCAGGATTTAATTAGATAATACCCGTGATCGAAGTATGAAATCATGTGTATTTTTCGTTGTATTTAATGTTTAATTGGAGTGTATAAGTTTATTTCTTTTTCTTACGTCCTTGTTTTCTGTGTTTGGGTGTCAATGCAACTGTTACTTGTGAAGTTAAAAAGGTTTCTTATGAAAAATAATGTTGCGATGTTTACAGCATTCTTATGTTACACATCTTTTCGTTGCCCTTTTTTATGGTTTTCTAATTTTCTTAAAGTTCCTCCAATGGTAGATTGAAGAGCCGATATTACTTGTTTCTCCCAAGAAAAACACATGAATCAATAAATTAAAAGTCAGTTGTCTTTTACTTGAATTTATTTTGGTAATGTGAGTATATAGTAATATTAGTATGGTTGTTTAACCTGGGAATCTTTGTCATCTTGTCATTTTTAGTATTAATGATGCAGCAAAAATTATTTTAATTTGAACTATTTCAGAAGTCCTAAAAATTTGTATAGTGAAGTAATGCTGAAAACATCTATTCGTATTTTGGACATATATTTTCTCAGTATTTAACATGTCCATGTCATGATCTTCTGGTGGTGGTATCTAGAAACACATCTATATTTCCATTGTTAATTCATAGTTCACTGTTGCCTACTTGCCTCCAAGTGGTATGTCAAAATTGAAACGTTAAGCTCTTGTAAAGCTTTTAGGTCCATGCATAAATTTGGTATATGTGAAGTACCTATCTCTGCATCTTTGTGTTATTAGATTTGGGATCCCTTGGACTAGAATTTGATCTTGTTAGTGAGAAATAGGATTATATCATATGTAGGATATTTCAAATGTTGGATTATCATGTAAAAAACTGTGAGAAAGCGCTTTATTAATTTTCTTATATCTCATGCATTAAGATTTATAATGGCATTAAAGCTTGGTTTATCTTACTTGAGGTTAACTAGCCTACAAGAGTGTGGTGCTGAAGTAGGAGCTCGGCATTCTTAACATGCAAGTAATTCTTTTTTTTACCGGAAGCTAACAGATTTTTCTTTCATCTTTCTAGCTTTTCAATTTTATTGCATCGTCAGAGTCAACTGATTGATGAAACCACAAGAATGAAGTTCAGAGATATTTCAACACGTTTAGAGGAGGGTCTATTTAAAGCTGCTCATACGAAGGTTTTATTCTTTTTATCTTTGCTTCCTATACAGCCATACAGGGATATATTTCTCTCAACTGTTACTTTTGCATTCATGGATTCTGTAATTACAAATTATTTTGACATCTTTGGATTTAAAGAAGCTGAATATAAATAGCATATTGTTGCTATATGCCACATTAGTTTTATGTCTTACTTCTACAATCCCCTATCCAGGAGGATTATATGAATATGGAGACCTTAGAACCCCGTCTGAGTAGTCTGATCAAGAGCAGATCTGGGAATAACCATACTCAACGTCATCAGCAGCTTGTAAATTCGACCTCTTCTATTGCTACAATGACACAGCAGCATAATATGTTAACTATGGATTCCGAGCTGCTCAGAGCACGTGGTCCTACGCGTGATAGAATGTAAGTCAAGTCATCCATTCATTCTCTTGTTATTAAGTTGTGTGCAGGATTTAATTAGATAATAACCGTGATCGAATTATGAAATCATGTGTATTTTTCATTGTATTTAATGTTTGATTGGAGTGTATAAGTTTATTTCTTTTTCTTACGTCCTTGTTTTCTGTGTTTGGGTGTCAATGCAACTGTTACTTGTGAAGTTAAAAAGGTTTCTTATGAAAAATAATGTTGCGATGTTTACAGCATTCTTATGTTACACATCTTTTCGTTGCCTTTTTTTTTTGGTTTTCTAATTTTTTTAAAGTTCCTCCAATGGTAGATTGAAGAGCCGATATTACTTGTTTCTCCCAAGAAAAGCACATGAATCAATAAATTAAAAGTCAGTTGTCTTTTACTTGAATTTATTTTGGTAATGTGAGTATATAGTAATATTAGTATGGTTGTTTAACCGGGGAATCTTTGTCATCTTGTCATTTTTAGTATTAATGATGTAGCAAAAATTATTTTAATTTGAACTATTTCAGAAGTCCTAAAAATTTGTATAGTGAAGTAATGCTGAAAACATCTATTCATATTTTGTACATATATTTTCTCAGTATTTAACATGTCCATTTCATGATCTTCTGGTAGTGGTATCTAGAAACACATCTATATTTCCATTGTTAATTCATAGTTCACTGTTGCCTACTTGCCTCCAAGTGGTATGTCAAAATTGAAACGTTAAGCTCTTGTAAAGCTTTCAGGTCTATGCATAAATTTGGTATATGTGAAGTACCTATCTCTGCGTTGTATCTTTGTGTTATTAGATTTGGGATCCCTTGGACTAGAATTGGATCTTGTTAGTGAGAAATAGGATTATATCATATGTAGGATATTTCAAATGTTGGATTATCATGTAAAAAACTGTGAGAAAGCGCTTTATTAATTTTCTTATATCTCATACATTAAGCTTTATAATGGCATTAAAACTTGGTTTATCTTACTTGAGGTTAACTAGCCTACAAGAGTCTGGTGCTGAAGTAGGAGCTCAGTATTCTTAACATGCAAGTAATTCTTTTTTTACCGGAAGCTAACAGATTTTTCTTTCATCTTTCTAGCTTTTCAATTTTATTGCATCGTCAGAGTCAACCAATTGATGAAACCACAAGAATGAAGTTCAGAGAGATTTCAAAACGTTTAGAGGAGGGTCTATTTAAAGCTGCTCATACAAAGGTTTTATTCTTTTTATCTTTGCTTCCTATACAGCCATACAGGGATATATTTCTCTCAACTCTTACTTTTGCATTCATGGATTCTGTAATTATTAATTATTTTGACATCTTTGGATTTAAAGAAGCTGAATATAAATAGCATATTGTTGCTATATGCTAACATTAGTTTTATGTCTTACCTCTACAATCCCCTATCCAGGAGGATTATATGAATATGGAGACCTTAGAACCCCGTCTGAGTAGTCTGATCAAGAGCAGATCTGGGAATAACCATACTCAACGTCATCAGCAGCTTGCTTAAAAGTATGAATTTATTCACAAAGGTATTGGATTTATTAATGTATTTTAATTCGTCTTTTCTTAACATCTAACACAATTATTTTAATATTTTAGGTCTAAATGAGGATTGAGATTCTCAATCGCAATATATTAAAGATTCAGGAGAAAGATTTCATTTTCTAGTTTTTATTTTAAACTTTTGAAAAAAAATTAGATGCTTTCGATAGATTGTTGGTGTCTATTGTGGAATTTTTTTTTTTTTTTTTTTTTTTTTTTTTTTTTTTTTTTTTTTTTTTTGAAGTTTTATGTTTCTATGGTGAACTTGATTGTATGAGTGATCATAGTTCAGTACTATTTATTTTTAACATTTTAATAAATCTTAAATATAATATTTGGCAACAGACCGAGTCGGGTTACCCATTAATTTAACAAATGGTTTCGGGTTTGTTTATTTTAACCCATTAAGTTAACGGGTCTTGTTCAGGTGGAACAATTTTAACACGATCAAAACACAAAACGATACGAATTCACAACAACACGATACATTGATAGATCTACTGATTACTTTCCATTCCTAGACCAGCATCACAATATGTACATTTGCAGGAACCTTGTCTGATGGATATCAATAATCAGCTGCCAATTTTTCCATTGGTTCCAGTGGAAACATGTCGTCAATGGGTGCTCAAAAGAGTTACAAGTCAAATGATTCCTACTCCTGGATTCAACAACTATAATAGCAGTAGTAGTAATAGTAATAGTAATCAGCCTTACATGAATTTGGAATAATCTAATAACAGTGGCGGGTTTTCAACTGTTGAATCCACCACGGTATCACAGCCACAGCAGCAAAAGCAGAGCATGTCGGTGGTCAAATCAGCCGTATATTGCATAACCTTGGAAGCCACATGGGTAATCTGGCTTGCAGCATAAATATGGGTTCTCTAATGGGACTCTAAATGGTGGGTTAGGGATGATTGTGAATAACCTACAACTTTTGCATATGAATCTGGGACGTCTGAGGGCTATTTAATAGCAACCCCTTTTTCTAATTCACCCAAACCTTTACTGCAGCAATTCGAAAGGTTTGTGCAAGTTCATATCTATACAATTTCATCAAATCTCAAGAGATGTTTGTATAATTTCCCCATTGATTTATGTGGGTATGTTAGAGCGTCTCCAAAGGCTTGGGAAACCCGACCCCTTAGCTTAATTATGGAAGCATCTATAAAAATACAGCTCCTAAAGGTCCCTTAAAAGACCCCGTTAACAGAACTCACTCCCTTAATTAAGGGGTCAATGAATCATATTAATAGAGTTTCATTTACGTATGGATTTAGAATCATTATTTCAAATTCAAGCTTAATATTAATTTAAATTTTGAAATATAATATCATTCATATAGTGTGTATATATTTAAATCATATTCTTACTAATTGGATTATGATTAAATGAATAATTAAGACAAGAAATCATACCTCACTTTAGTAGATAAAATAAACTAAATCCAATTTTAAGATTTCAAATTGGGTGGAGGTGGCCATGACAAACTAGTCATGAACACAACAAAGAAAGTGAGAATTAATCAAAACAGAACTAATAAAGTGCTTTTGCAAAACAAATTCTACACAGAATCCTGCAAATTAAAAGCATAAACTTGTCTAAAGTGAGCAATTTTTATACAAATTAACAGATTCCAGAAAAGATTTGAGAAGGCTTCATTTTTTTTTTTTTTTTTTCATAAGCAAACTTCAAGCTATACAAACATGTACAAATGCACTAAATACAGTTTTGAAGGAAGAAGCTCTTTCTAATTAAACTATCTCAACTTCACCACCAGCTCACAATATCTCTGGCCGGGTTTCTTCTTCTTAATTATATCAGAAGCGGGAAGAAAGCACTGAAGATCTAAGTTAACTAAATTTGCCGAAAGAATTTTCGGTCTTTATGTAACCAAAATAAAATCGTAGGTAAATTACTCACTCGGTGACTGGAAAATATAGTGATTTCAGTATGTACTTATCTCGCCTCATCATCTTAGGTGCGAACAGAAAATATAGTGGTTTCAGAATGTACTTATCTCACCGCCTCATCTTAGGTGCGAATCGTATTGGTCAAAAAGGTTATCAGGAACAATCAGCGGCAATTTGTCTATATACGTGAAGAGCCTTCTAAGATTCTCCCTTGTGATTGTTGCTGGATCGATTATGTCCCTGCTGTCCATATATACCCAGAGATCACCAGAGTTTACTCTCTTGAGACTGTCACGACAAAAGGGGCAGGACTGCGACCTTGTTCGCCTGCAAATTGATGTAACAAGTCCTTAATGACATATATATGAACTAAAATATCACAAAAGGCTACAGTCATTGATCAATACATAAAGCATAGAAAATCAAATCTTTTTTTCTTTTCTTTAGCACAAAAACAGAAGTGCATTTTGCCCATCCTCAAAAAATTGTTGCACGGTAGAAGATATATGGGGCAAAACTAGGCCTACAAACAAAAACCGAGGTATTCAAAGACATCCAGATAGCAAAATGCACCCTATAAGGAAGTGTTCTAATGACCAAAAGCCAATTCAGTAGATGATGAAATCAATTTCACTCTTACCAAATACAATAATAGCCTGAATTTACAGGACAAACTCATGTTGTCTGCAAGTGTTAACATATACTTCCTGCAATTTTTTCTCAAGTTATTGCAGTGGTATAATTCCAAACAATAAGGTATGAGGGATTGACAGTTTAAATACAAAAATACACACACGAAGACAATACATTATACATGTGTGGAACACGGACAATACTTTAATTAATACACTTTTTGAATAGCAGGTTGAATAGATAATTGAGTCATACAGAGTCAGCATCAAACTCAATATTTGACAAAACAGAGATTATCAATCACCCTGGGACATTTAAAAACCAGCATCTAGAAAGAGCAAAGTTCACAACACTTTAAGCAAATTATCTGTCTACCACGAGTATCATTAAAGTACTTGGTCCAAAATCCAAATAACTGAAAGGGTTCAGCTAAAAAGTCGGCAAATTTAGCACAACATTCAATTTGTAGTTGAGCCATCTGAACTGGACATACAATCATACTTGTCCATCCATTTACTCATTTACAATCAATACATAGGCTTGCTTCCATAGATCTACCTAAAAGTAATGTCATATAATAACAAATTTCACATGTCACAGACCTTGTTCAGAAATAATTGAGTGACCTTGCTTCCATAAACCTACCTAAAAGTAATGTCATAGTATAACAAATTTCACATGTCACGGACCTTCTTCAGAAATAATCGAGTGACACTGAACTATAAAAGATGTAAGAACTGCCAACTGCCAAGCAACTAACTTTAAGTAATGAGTCATGACAATGTTCTTATCCATTTCCCAGAGGAAAATCTTGTAACCCGTATGGACATTGAAACAAGTAACTTATTTTCCCACAGCTAATGACAGTTCTTCCTGTTCTTCAAACCCCCCAAAACTATGTACCATTCAAACATATTAAAGTTTGAATAATCGGTGTCCCTCTCTGCATTTGTTGAACAATATATTTGGTGAATCCAATATAAAAAAAGAAAAGGCAACAATATAGGACCTTAGGATTATTCCTTCTCTACAAGGAAATGACAGAAATACCATCGACTTCCCTAAAATATTAATTCTCTGAATCCCATATGCTTCAGCCTTATGAGCTATAACTATAATTTCCACAAATTCAGGATACCCAAAGTATACAGGATTCTATAAGTACATGAAACCTAGGGCCTCAAAGAAAAGTTAAAGCATTTTACAACCCATGTAGATTAAGTGATTAACCACCTTTTCAATTATTTCCTTCCACATCTTTCTCTCTTCCACCTCCCATATATATTTTCCAAATGCTATTTACACATAAAAGAATGAAATTCTACTGGGAACATTAGTGTTTAATATTTATTAATACATTATATTTTGAGATTGTCTATGAAGAAAAAGAAAAATTGATTGATTCCAAATATAAGTAGCAAAATCCGTGCTCTGGAATCAAATAGAAATCACAGTGAAATAGTTCCATAAGACATTAAAAAACATCTGAAGCTCCAGCCTAGCAATCAATACAAGGAAATAATTTTTTTTAAAAAATAGGAATCTTCAGTGAAACTAATGATAGGACCATCACCAAAAGAAATGATTCAGAATCAGCTCAAGAAATTTATTCTGCTGCTGTTCCTAGTTTCTTTTACCACTTGCAATAATGCATATTGTATGTACAGTTAAGCCCTATTTGCAGTGATACAAATGCATATATAAGTTACATGATAAACAATTCAATGAGACATCCAATGCTTCCTCATTTAACCGACTTGTAAAACTGCAACCCCGTGACTGTCAAGACATCTAAATAAGAATACTTCATAGCAGGACAGCAATGCTAATTTATTTGAAGACTATAAAAACAACAATTACATAAACCCACAAAATATATAAGATTGGAGTTGCAAGATCCCCAAGAGACACAGAGAGAGAGAGAGAGAGAGAGAGAGAGAGAGAGAGAGAGACAAGTACCATTCACGGTAACATTTCAAGCACAAGGCATGGTTGCAGTTGGGCAACACAATCTTACTGTTTGTCTCCATGCATATACCACATTCTTCTTCTCTTTCAATGTCTACATCAGTACGTTGCCTGTGTTCCTCATCATCTCTTCTTCGGTACCTTTCCATGCATACTGCCTTTTGCTTCTTATCTTCAGTATCAGTGACACCTCTTGGCAGTTGCAGTAAAGAGGGATAAATTACCGCTGACCACAACAACAACATTAATTCAGTAAGATAACAGAACCTAAAGGCTACTCAAGTTGGTAAACACACCAAAATAATCGAGATGGATAAATGTACCATAAAACTCTCTAATGCTTGCTTTTCTTTCATGAGTAGACATGGTAGTTGTGCCATCCACATAAACCTACAAAGTTGCTACGGTCATTTGTTATCCATCGTTGAAAAACAAACTAAAAAATAGAGACTCATTTAAAATAAAACCAACCTTGTAGATTAGTATTCTTAACAGTCCAAGGGCCCCAGCAAGGTTGCAGTCTGTCCATTGCACTAAAAAGAGGAAAAGGTGTGCAGCCGGACTGTATGACATTCTCATCTGAAGGCAGGCGCCATCATACTCCCTCGGAAAATCTGATGCCCTGGAAACAGCAATCATAGTATAAGAATTTGAACAAAATTGTCTAAAACTGTATTAGTGCACATACCAATAGATATTGCAGGGTAAATATATATTCAAGGAAGACTTCCAATATTCAGAAAATATAATTTTCAACAAACCAACCTTTTAAAACTCCACATTACAACATTTCTTGGGAAAATTAATAAACCATTATTAGTACGCATGAAACACACACAGATCATTAAAGTATAGCTCAATTTGATTATCTAAAAAACAGTAAAAGAAACAGATAAAGCAATATTATAGATAACTGTCGGAGCTGGGACCATTAAATGATAATCTGATCCTCAATGTCCATATCACAAAATAAATATCCAAATAATATGACAACACCATAACGAAGAGAGACCCATTTGGCCACGTGAAGCCAGGCGATCACAATCTATCAAGATAATGAAGATGACCCACCCAAAACACAGACACACTCACTACCTACACAATGCTACAATAATATTGAGTGCATTACTACAGTATATATATATATATACATTCCAAGTAAAATAAATAAACACTTAATAGATGAATTAAAGCTAATTCAATTAAAAACCCTTAAAAACCTGGATGCCCAAAAAAAATCAACTGTGTAAAACTATCTCAAAATTGATAAAAATAGCAACTTCATAATAAAATCACATTATTTTAAGTGAAAAAAAAAAAAAAATCCAACTTGCAGGAACAAGAATCAAATACAATTAAGTAGCAGCAACAGCATCTAGGAGCGAGAAATTAATTGGGAATTTTTTTAAAAAAATAAATAAAAGTTACTAAATTTGAGACTTGGGTAATTTAGGTGGCTTCACTAAAAAGGAAAGTCAAATTGAAATCAGATTCATAATCCGAGAAAATAAAAACAAAACAAAACAAAAATTGACAATCTATCAAGGGAAACATAAACCCCTCAAAAATCAAACTTTTTTTTTTTTTTTTTTTTTTTTGCAGACACAAAACAGGCCAAAAAGGGCAACAATGAAGTCCAAAAAAAAAAAAACCTTACAGAGTATTGGCATGTTGAATATCGGCTTCAAGAACTTTGAGAGAATCCTTAAACGACTTTCGCATGGAACCCACGTACATCTCCTCCAAGTCGTCGTCAACGAACAAACAATCAAATAAAAAAAATTGAAACCCCAACAAAAAAAAATAAAAAATAAAAACAATCAAAAACCCTAAAATTCTCTCTGTAGAGGAGAGCGAGTGAGCTTTTCTTTTGTGGGTTTTTAAGGTGGCTTGGTGGTGGGTGTGTGTATGTATGTAGGTGTTGGTGGAGCTTTCTATTCTGTTCTTGAAAGCGAAGCCGAAGACGACGAGGACATGAATATAGCGGGACACGTGGCGAAGTGGGCTGTCGTGGAGCGTGTAAAACTGATAGATTTTAAATTTTTTAAAATAAAATAATAAAATTCAAGAGTGAATTATAGTGAGTGAGTTGAGTCCGTGACTCGCTTTGAGTGACCCACCAACCTTATCCACTCTCTCTCTTCATATTTAATTATTAATTTCTTTTTTGGTTTTTTGTCTGCCACTTTAAACTTTACTTTCGGTAGCTTTATCTCCACGCAATCATTGACTGTTACAATTTTTTTTCCCTTTTTCAAATTTTGCCCCTCTTCTTTCCCTTTTTTACAATTTTGAATCTACAAATTTAAAAGTTAACATACAAGGATACGATTTGAATCACGAGTTCATTAATGTGGATCCGATTGTGGTTTTTATTATTTTTTAATTTTTTAGCTATTACTATTATTTTAGGGTTTGAAAGGAGGGATGCGATTCAAACTCACGACCTTAATGGTATAAATATGAGAGACATATCCCTGGTGTTTACATTATATTAACTATTCAAATCTGGACTTCGTTTCCAAAGAATAATATTATTAAATATTAAAGTTGAAAAAAAATGAAATATGTATTCTTTCGAAACATCGGAGAAGTTGTTTATTAATATATTAAAGTAAAAATTAATATAAATTGTTTATTAAATTTTTGAGTTAAAGTCTTAAAGAATGCACTTTTCCAAATCAAGTCAAATGTTATTTTGTATTTAATTATAAAAATGATACCCTACCAATCTACCATGAGATTTATGTTTTATTTTTATTTTATTTTTCCTTTTACAAGATAAATCATGATATATCTAAGTCAGAAATATATCCATGCATACTATATAACTATTTGTGTAAAAGGTATTAATTATTTTTCAACAAAAGCCTAAAACTAGCATATAAAAATTGAGTGAAATGGATCATATCCATTGAATAGAATGTCAACATCTTACCAAATATGGAGTGAAATTAATTAGATAATATCCATTTGTTTGACTATGCATAATATTTTATAAATAGATTTTCATAATTATCAAAATCATCTAATTTGTATATATACTAATAAAATATATCTTATATATCTTTATACTTCATGTTATCGTAGAAAAACTTTTGATAAGATGGACATACCATTTTATTGTATTTAGATTGACGAATATACCACCTTAACACAATAACACAAATATATGTATTTTTCGAAAGATCATTAATGACAACGATGATCGACTAAGATAATTAATTTATCATTATATTATTTTAAATATTGAGAGATATTCTTGAACCTAATTGATTTGACTATTGTCAACACCTTAACAGTATATTGACCCCCCAAAAAAAAAATTGAAAATGAAAATGAGCAAGCATCTACATCTGCTAAACAAAATATGATAAAATGGTGGGTATAGATAAAAGACCCTCTAACAGTAAAGTTAATGATTGAATTATTACACATGAAATTTATAAAATGTGATATAGTTTTTTTTTTTTTTTTTTTTTGGGTGCCCGGGGGGGCGGGGTTCTTCTAGGACTTTATAAGATCAACCACTCCTGAAATACAATTTGCACCGTTGAGAAGCCACATTTTAGGTTTTTTTTTTTTAGGATAAAAGTGAGACTTGAACTTCAATCACAGAAGTGAATGGAAAATATATGACCGTTTTACTACGAGTACATGTTTCTTTGAAAAAAGTTTTTATTAATCAAATCAAGCTTCTACTAACAAAAATACATTGGAAAAAAAAAACTTACAAAGTCTCAATTGAATATATATATATACGGTCTCATTTACATCAGTGTGCACTGATGTAACTATATCAATACTAATGTATGTGGACTATTGATTATGGAGAAGTTTTGACAAGTGTATACACTTTGAGTCAAAGTATGTAAATCTAATAATCCGCATCTAACATACTGATGAAGTTATATCGGTGCGTACTGACTTGAACATTTATATATATATATATATACTTTTAGCATTATATATTTGTGTAAATTTTCCTTATTATTATTTTTTTTAAGAGTTGGGATCCTCTTCTTGGTCCTTATTTTTCCTTAGCATTCTTCCAGTGTAATTCAAATATCAATTTACATGAGAGAAAAAAAAGTGAATCAATCTTGACCATATATTTTATATTTTGTTTAGATGTCATTGGATCCTATTTTAAAATATTACAATAATTCAAAGTTTTATGAGTAAGGAAAAGAGATTCGAACGCATAACTTTATAGTGTGTGTGAGGGGGCTTTTTACGCTTGACCATTTGGGACAACCGGATAACCTCAACTTGTCGTAAATTTCCATTATTACTGCATCACTCATTAGGTGCATTGTACATTTTATATTGTACAGTCATTCAGTCAGATGAGAACAAATTGAGCGACAATAATTTGAATGTAATCTTTCTCAAGACCGTGTCAGCAAAAATATCCTTCTATTTGCTTTTATTTGAATTTCGAAGTACATATCTGTACACGAATGAATGTACATTCCCTCAACTCAACAACCACCGTCAATGGTGTACCTCTATCTATTTGGGCTTCGACAAATATCTTTCAAGTTAACGGTTCGAATCCTATTAATGATGTAGCTCTACTGATTTGAAACGAATAATTATATTTAGTATGTGTAAATATATATATATGTTTCAGATATGCTATGTGTATATACACATACAAAATATAATTATTCGTTTCAAAATACAAAAGAAATAGTTTATATCAATACACATGTCTCTTTTTTGTTTTTTAGATTTTTTAGATTTTATAGCCTTAATCTTCTCAAAAAAGAAAATTTCAAAAAATAAAAGAAAAAATTGATTTCCAAAAAACATCTTAAATAAATTAATGTCATCCCCTTATTTACCAAAATGCCACTCATCGGATGGAATTGGATGTAATTAAATAGAATGACCATTAGTGTCACAGTTTTCGTAAAAAATGGCCATTTTAATAGTGTGTCATCAAATTGATGGTCATCGAAGTAATTATCCGTAATAATAATAACGGGCCTTAAGAGTTGGTGGATATATTTGCTGTCCAAAAATAATAAATCTTGTAATACATTAAAAAATTAAAAATCTTATCTTTATCTTAATAATTATCCAACAAAGTGACAAACCATATATATATATATATATATATATGTTGAGTAAATACCGTATATTATGTGAAATAAAATATTAAAATCTCCTTAAAAAAAATTAAATTAAATTATAATCATGACAAGTCACAAGATGTAAGTCCTTGTCAAAGTTCTTACATTACTACTTGTATTAATATAAGTTCATTGTCTCCATTGTTGTATTTTTTTTTAAAGATAAATATTAAATAAAATAAGTGGAATAAAATGCATTTTTTACATGCTTAAGTTGTCGTCAAAAATCTCATGCTGCCAAACCATCATTTATAAAAGTACTTGAACAAATGTTTCTAAAGTGTTTATATATATAATATATTTGCAATCAGATCCTTAAAAAAAAAAAAATAGTAATAAATAATAAATAAAATAAATAAAAAAAAATCCAGATTTGCAACAAAATATTATAAATTAAATATAAAAATATATTTGCAAGTTTTGAGTCCATAAAAATCATCCCAAGTTTTGAGTCCAATAAAGTTTGGGCCTGACCTCCTCTTAAATTGTGAAGCCAGTTTGATTTTGTCACCTCGACCACGAGTCTCGTACAGGTGTCCAATATGTCGAACCGATCATAATCAAGATTTTTGATTAGTAAACGCGTTCTGAGTTCAATCTCTTTAAATACACAGGTCTCGATTGTAGGATGCCATTGGTTTAGGGATTGGAAAAATCATTAATCCACTTCGAACCGGTGGGGATCCGATCTGTTTGGGACGGCTTTGAAGCACTTAAAACGAAGTTGAGATTGGGTCGGGTATGAGACCGACTATAAAAATCTCTCTCTCTCTATATATATACATTGACGAAAATAACCTTCTAGCTCAAAGTCACCAAACTAACACCTGACTGAGAGAAGCTGTTGTTTGTTTGTTGATATGTGAAGAGAGAGGAACTCGTCCGTATAGTGACAATTTCTACTCAGTGATTCAAATGAAAGCCTTCATTTTTGTGAATTCAATCAATAATTACTCGAACCCAGTAATTATTTCTCCACATGATTATTTTCCTTTTCGGTTTCCATCACTTTCTCGGGAAAATAATCAGAAGTTGGTTCGTTGCATTTCGCGCTCAAAATGGCTTCCCAATCCGAGGACCTCGAATCTCTCTCCCGCCAGAGCTTATTCTTCTTCATCGGCCGACTCAGCTGGTTACGGTGGATGGGACGATCTGAGATTCGGTGGCGACGCTGGTGGTGATTCGACCGACTCGAGGGAGTCGACCAGGTTCCGTAATTTCTTAGTTTCGGTAGGAATTTATGATAAAAGCATGTATTTACGTTTGTTTTAGGGCTTGTTTGTGCTCTTGCTATTTCTAGAGTTAGGGTTTCTTCGATAATTGTGTTTCCAGCTTCGGTTTTGGTTTTTGCTGTTGGGTTCTCGTTTGGTTTTGTTCGTGGTGGATGTTTAAATGCAAGTAAGAGGAGGTCAAAAGAGGACATTTTTAGGGTTTATAGTGAGAAATTGAAGAATTTAGTGGAAATTTTTTATGGGTTTGATGATAAAGTTAGTACATTGAAAAGTGATATACAAAGAGCTATAGATCGTAATATAGTTACTGTAAGTGATTTAGAAAATTATTATAATGTAATGGAATCAATAAAGTTATCAGCTTCAAATGCCAGAGATGTCGTCGAGGCTTATATTGTGAATGTGGAGAATTCTAATAATGTGTTAGTGGAGAGCAACAACAAATCGAATAAAAAGAGCAAAGAGATTGGTGAAGTTGGGTTTCAGTTGTTGCAATTTATTATTGGTGGTTTATCAGGAAAAAAAGTGGTTAATTCCAAGCCCAACAAAGTGAAAGATAATGTTAAGCAGGGAACCGTTGAGAATGTGGTAAATGATCAGAATCGGGGACATAATTTAAGTACTCAGGAGGAAGAAAGGTTTTTTGGTTCTCTTAATGACAATAGAGGAACTGTGAGTTCAAGTTTTTCACAAGATTCTTCAATCAAGACTACTTTGGATGAAGATGGAGATAGAAGAATGAAGATGGATTTGCATGAAGAAAAAATGAGTTTGGGGAGGATGGGTGCAAGTGTTAAGGGATTTACTGAGAGCGAAGAGATTAGTTACCGGAATGACAGATTGCAGTTCATGAATAATCGCGTTTCCTTAGATACGGGTCGTACTAATGGAGCTAGAGCATGGGAATCCCATAACAATTTGCTTGATTCGATGGATTTTAGAGTCAGTTGGAAACATATGGAAAGTAAAACTTCTTTTGTGCAAGAACAGGTGCTCAAGAAATCAACTGGAGCCTATAGGTCTTCTGATGACAATGATGATGAGATTTACAGGTCCCGTTTCGGAGAAAAGAAGGTGAATACTGAACGTGATCCCTCTCTGGTGGATCACCTGTCTACTCAAGGGAGTGAGGCTGGTTCTTCTTCGTCTTCACCTTTTGCAGATGATGTGGTGTTTGATCGGTATGTTACAAAAGCTAATGATCTTCTGAAACAAGCCAAAGACTGTATAAGGAGTAGTTCGGATCAAGAGCATGCAGAGATCATATTGTACAATTCTGCCAAGTTGCTTTCTAAAGCCACAGCTATGAAGCCAATGAGTCTCTTGGCTGTCGGCCAGTTGGGCAACACTTATCTTCTTCATGGAGAACTAAAACTACGTATTAGCCGTGAGCTGAGAAGTATCCTTTCAAGAAGTGATCCCTTATCTGTTGAGAAACAGAAAAGAGTGCTCAAGGGGCTAGATTACCAGTTAGCAAGTAAAGACGAGATAGCAACTGTCCTTGTTAATGTGTGTGAAGAGTGTGAAGAACTTCTTGTGATGGCTGGCAGAAAATATAGGTTCGCTTTGTCAATTGATGGGAATGATGTGAGAGCCTTGTATAATTGGGGGCTTGCTCTCTCTTTCCGTGCACAACTAATTGCGGATATTGGACCAGTAAGTATCCTCCCCTGGCATAATTAGCTTATTCGTTGTCATTTCTATAATATTTCTAACAAACAAGACCCTCAGATTGGCAAACTTGGTTTTGCTTTGGTTGTAGTAACCAATCGAGTGAGTTCACTCGTCTTAACCTGATATTGACTTACTTGCCTTCAGGATGAACAGATGAATCTACTATTAACTATAATATCTATCTCACAATTGAATGGATTGGAAATTTAGGTTGAACTAACTTGATTCTGTCTTTTGAATTCCAGGAAGCCGCTTTTGATGCTGACAAAGTATTCTTGGCTGCAATTGATAAATTTGATGCAATGATGTCCAGGGGCAATGTTTATGCACCTGACGGTATGTTTAATTTCTTTCTTTTTCTGTCAGATATTTCCTGTGGTTGCAAGGCTTCAAACCCTACATTTGGTCATAAAAAAATGTGCACTAAAGAGTCCAAGGGACATTAAAATGTTATAGTTGTGACATGTATATCAAATGATTCTTTAAGATTACTGGTGTCCTGTGATCCCTTGACATGGACATGAGTGTCATTTTCGACATGGATTTGTTAAAGACAATCTTTCGGAAATCCCAACTTGAGAACATGGCAATACATATGTGTGTTTGTCTATATTATAATTATATCATAAGTATATCTATAATTGTGTGTTTATTTATTTGTAGAATAACAATGTGATGCAAGTATGTATCTATCTATACGAGTTTTGGACTTGAATGTCGTGCAAATATTTTGTCCTCGACTTTGTGATTTTTCTTTGCATTCACACATCTGGAATGAATTCACTATCAAAGAGGTATGAAATTTTGCTTGACATTCATACGTGTAAACTGCAGCTCTATTCAGATGGGGTGCAGTGTTGCAGCAAAGGTCTCGCTTACGGCCAAGTAACAGCAAAGAGAAGGTGAAGCTGCTACAGCAAGCTGTAAGATTATATGAAGATGCACTTCATATGGACTCCGACAATCTTCAAGTAAGGGACGCATTGTTGTCATGTATGTCTGAGCTTGATTACCTTCGCTTTTAGTGGTCACTAACAAAAAAGTATCTAGTCTAAGGTCACTCCTCTGTGTTTCCGCACTGGCCATATTTTGGTTTTCATTATATGTGGTTCTTGTTACTCAGTCCGCCCCACAAAATGTGTCGTGGTGGATAGCCAGCCTCATACCATCCATTATATTTGCAAACAATGAATAATGTTGATAATAAAGGAAAGATACATGTATCGATTCCTGTTTTCAGTTACCATCATAGAAACAGAAGTAGAACAATTTTGTATGCCTTTTGTTCTTAGGCCTTCTGTTACGTGTAGTATTGTTAGCTTTAATTATCTCTTGTTTTCATTTCGATATCATCAATAATTTGTCAATGTACGCCTACTTTATGTATTTTGTTGCTGCTAATTTAGTTCACTTTGGATCATACTATACTTCTATTAGTATAAAGAAGTCTTAATTTCAGTGATTTCTTCTCGTATGTTTTTCTTACTTACAACTTAATTTAAGATATTTGTGTCTAATTAAAAAGGCACAATTTCTGGCTTTATGTATGAAATTGAGAAATTACGATAACACGCATTAAACTTAAATAAATTATATTTTAATTTTAATTTAAAAATATAAAATGGTAAGGGTAAAGTGTCTCCATCTTATGGAAGGCCGGCCATCGACCTTCTTGCTGGAGGATATCAACAAGGAGGTAGACCTTCTTGCATGAGGATACTGACAGCCTCCTTGTCGATGGAGCACAATTAAAGTAGATGTCATACCATTTTTAATTGATTCAATAAATTTAGGGTATTTTGGTGCATTTAACCCTCTTTATAACTCTCCGAATCCCATAAATAGTGCGGCCTAACGGGCCAATGCCGTCTTGTTGAAAAAAATTATCCAATAGCATTTTGATTTTTGACCCTCCAAATAAATTAAACAACTTTTACAAAATAATATTATAACATATAAAAGCACTTTTTATGTTCTTTTTAATTTTTATTTTGTTTTAGGATAATTGTACTAACTTATCCTTAGTTTATTAAATCTAGTAAGATTTCAAAAGGATGTCATAGATTAACACAAAAACCTATTTTATCAAGTCAATCCGTTAACTTTAACGGTTGACTAACATTGACACTTAGAAATCCAAATATACACTTATCATATCATCCCAAATATAAAATATTTTTTAATTGAAAATTGAAAAACCAAAATTAAAAAAATAATAATAATCTACCGGCGATGGATCTCCATTGCCGAAGGAAACAAGAGATCTTTGACGATCTCCTCTTACTGAAAGAGATCATCGCCGATCTCCTCCAAAGGAGATCGGCTTTCTACAGTTAGCACTTAGCAGAGGAGGCTCTTCCGCGAACTAAGGATGTTTCCGTAAACTAATTATCTTGTTTTTTTTTTTTTTTAATTTGATTTTTTGCTTTTTAATTAAAAAAATATTTTATGTTTGGGATGATGTATTAGGGGTATATTTGGTTTTCCATGGGTCAAGGTTAATCAACCGTTAAAGTTAACGGATTGACTTTATGGCAAGGGTTATTTGTGTTAATTTATGAAATCTTTTTTAAAAATTTGCTAGATTGAATAAATTAATGGTAAGTTAGTGCAATTAACCCTTTTGTTTTTTCAATTGTTAAGGGGCATAGACAGTTAAAGTGTTAAACCTCTATAAATTAATACCCTTGACACCATAAAAATTTATTAATTAATCGAGAGATTATTTAACCGATAACATTAATTAATAAAAAATTAATTTATCAAGGTATTCTTTATATTTTTTTTTGTCCAAAACATTGAACTTAATGCATTGGGTATTGTAATTATATGAATATTACATAATTACTGAATTACAAATTATCATTATCCTATGTATTTGTTTAGCCAAAACAAGTTCATGAATGTAATTACTTAATAAATAGAAGTCATGGATCTATCCATTTTTGCAACAAACCAAAATAAGTAAGTAGTGTTGTTGAGTGATGTGCAAATTATTGAGAACATGAGAAATGACAAAGAAGATGAAGTTGAAGACGATAGTTCTGTACTGGAACTTGTCTCGCGCAAAGATGCACTCAAAGCAACAATTACATTGCATAATTTTCTCTTGCAATACGAGAACATTACACCAGAGTTTCTTAATGCACTAAGAAAAGTTAGAGATGAGGTCCAAGGAGACATCAATTTCAAGAGGAAACAAGTAAGATTTGAGTCATATTTTACAAAGGCCTCCTAATTGAGTCATGTGTATATATGTATATATATATATACATATATATATATATATATATACAGAAATTCTATTATCAGTTCGAATTGACAGAAGTTATATCAGTTCCTTGCATGTGAGCCACTGGATTTAAATACTTTGACTTGGTTGTATGCATTTGTCAGTCAAAGTATTTAAATTCAGTGGCCCACATACAAGGAACTGATATAACTTTTATTAGTTCGAACTGATAATAGAAAGACTGTATATATATATATATATATATATATATAAAGTCTTTCAATAAAATATATCATGACGAAGAATGTGAATCATAGATTATGGAGAAGTTTTAACAAGTGCATACACTTTGAGTTAAAGTATGTAAATCTAGTGGTCCACATTCTTTGTCCTGATATATTTTATATCAGGATGAGCTGAAAATAGAAAAATTGATATATATATATATATATATATATATATAATTTTGTTATTTTGATGTATAAGGAGATTATTAATTTATATATCAAGTGGGATTTATGTGTTTTTTTATTTATTTTAAATGTATTATCTTATAAATTTAGCAAATTATTAATTTAACACATTGGTCCCAAGTCGGGACCGGCCAAAAATATTATTTAATCAAGGTTATTAAGTTATCTAGTTTATTTATAAATATATATATATATATATATATATACAATTTTTCTATTGTCAGTTCGTCTTGATATAAAATATATCAGGACGAAGAATATTGACCATTAGATTTACATATTTTGACTCAAAGTGTATGCACTTGTCAAAACTTCTCCATAATATATGGTCCACATTCTTCGTTCTAATTTATTTTATATCAGGACGAACTGAAAGTAGAAAAACTATATATATATATATATATATATATATATATATATAGCTGGCCTGAACTAAACCAAATTGCACCTTTTGTTTTGTTTTTTGTTTTTTATTTCCAATGTTTATGTATATAGCTGGCTTGAACTAAACCAAGTTGCACCTTTTTTTTTTTTTTTTTTTTTTTTTTTTTTTTTTTCAATGTTTAAGGTATACGGTGCCATAATGGCATAATCTATATAATGAAGAAAGTTTCCATTGGTTTTATTGGAAAGCAAAAAAAGAAAAAATTATTGGGAACTGTAACATCATTCTTGCTGGTGCTTTGTTGGCAGATTCTATTTACTCACAAATATCATGTTCATTACTCTATTTCACTTTCATTAAGATATTGAAGTTTTAATACGATATTGCTAGTGTTGAACCAATCTGTTATATTATGTCCATTTTGACTTATTAATCGTCTAAAATGTCCTTGATAAAAAATACAAAACAATTTGTTTACAAAAACAAAAAATTTAAACAAAAAAAAATGATAATGAAAAGAAACTGAAGTTAACATATTTATAGTATATAAAAATTTGGGGGAATTGCACAAATAACCCCTGAGGTTTGATAAAATTGTATAGATATGACAGTTTTGGTACTATACACACAAACTTCCCTCAACGTTTGAAAATTGTTGCACAAACATCCCCTATTGTTAGATGGATCCGTCAGTCAATGGTCAAATGTGTAAAAAGTTTAAAATACCCTATATTTTTATTTTAAATAAACTAAAAAAATTTAAAAATAAGACAAAAAATATTAAAAAAATATTTTAGAAAACATGAATGTTTCTTCAATCTGAAACCTAGAAATAAAAAATAAAAAAAATGGTTTGTGCAATTCCCCCTTGATTTTAAATAAATTTAAAATTTAAAATTTATTTATTATTAAATTGTTTAAAAAAATTTATTTTTAATTGTAAAGATGCATTTTTTTTTTCAGGTTTCAGATTTAAAATACATTCATGTTTTCTAAAAATAAATTATATATTTTTATCTTATTTTTTTATTTTTTAGTTTATTTAAAATAAAAACAAAGGGTATTTTAGACTTTTTACACTTTTAACCATAACGGTAGGGGATGTTTATGCAACAATTTTTAAATGTTGAGGGAAGTTTGTGTGTATATGGCCAAAATTGCCATATCCGTGTAATTTTATCAAACCTAGAGGGATGTTTGTGCAATTCCCCCTAAAAATAAATAAAAATATAAATGTAAAAATATAAAAATTGGAGTCCGGGTTCAAAATAGAAAATAAAATTAAAATGTGGAAAAAAAAATTATAAACGAAAATAATAACAAAACCAAAGTGCAGAATATACAAATTATTATTAAAACTGAAGAAAAAATTCACTTAATTATGATAATAAGAAAAATAAAAAATTGGATTTCATTGGCGACTTTTAAAATTGGTGATCTAAAAACCCTTTCTTGAATTGAACATTCTCATTGATAAGGTATAGCTACTTCGTTGGTAGCTAAGCCATATACTACGTACTACTATACTATTTTTAATTTGTTGATAATACAACAACTGCCGGGATCGATGAGAATGGGCTCTACTAGCACAGCCCAGACTGTAGCCCCCATAAACGGGGAGAGAGCACCCATACCTTTGGTGGGACTACACCCACACTATTTGGTGGGAAAATTTGCATATATTCACGCATGCCATGGGCTTTGAACCATGGTGGTGGAGTCTCCTTTTGGAAAGTCCCACCACATTGGCAAAATGCCACATTGGTAAGAGGCCATTGACACTACTACCATACTATAGTTCCAGAAGTTTTAAGCTTTGATTATTTATTTTTTATTTTTTAAAAATTTAATAAAAAAACAACAAACTAGAGTGGAGGAGGCCACAAGCACAATCACAACCACAAGGAGTCTTTGTTATCATACAAATCGACACTGTTCTGTAAGGGGTTGTTCTGTATCGTTTTTCAGGCCCATTTTCATTTTCATTTTCATTTTTCGAAAATGATTTGGAATACGCGTTTGTTACCGTTTTCCATTTTGTTTTTCATTTTATTTTCAAAACAAAAACAAAAACAAAAACAACATCAGTGTTAAAAGTGAAAAATTTCAGAAACAAGTTTTAGATGTTTTTCATTTTGTTTTTCGTTTGTTTTTCACTTTAAATAAAAAAAATCACTTTTTTTTTTTCTTTTTTTCTTCTTCTTTCTTCTTCCTCCCCAGAGTCCAGACCATGTGATGTTCTTCTTCTTCCTCTCCTTCTCTCTTCTTCATTGTCACTCTTCTTCTTCTTCTTCTTCTTAGTCTTCTTCTTTGATCTTCTCCGATTTGCTCCACGTACCAAGGCCGGAGGAGGATCTCACCTCCTCCGGCCTTGGTACCGCCTGTGAGCAATGGAAAAATAATTAAATACATAAAATAATAGGTACTAAAAGAAATAAAATGAAGATAGAGAGTAGAGAAAAGTTGCGAAAAGAGAGATTCAACAAAAGGAAATAAAAGGATAGAGGCGAGAGAGAGACAGATAGAATATGAGAAAGAGAGAGAGACCAAGACTTGGATTGAGAAGTCTTCGTCAACAAAGACAAAAAAAATAAAAAAATAATAAATATCTTTTGGATTAACCTATTGTCAAAATTTGATATTTTTATTATTTAATGACAATTTTTTATATTTGAGATTAATTTATTGTCAAATTTTGATATTTTTTGGTTCACCTACCGAATGCGTTTTTACGTTTTCATATTCGGAATACAGTTTCTAAGATATGCTACCAGACACGTTTTTAGATTTCGAAATTGAAACCAAAAACACTGTTTTCATTTTCGAAAAACAAAAACAAAAACAAAAACAGCTTTGAAAAATATTACAGGACGCGCCCTAACTTAGAGGTGGCGCGGTTCCGATCTGGTTCCGGTTTCGATTCCAAGGTTTGGTGGAACCGGAACCGGCTTTATACCGGTTCCGAAACAGCTGGTTCCGGTTCCTATGGAACCGGCAGTTTGGAACCTTTTTTTTTTTTTTTTTTTTTTAATAACAAAAAAAAAAAAAAAGACTTCTAAATTCTAACTTGTAACTTATAAGTTGTAGATTGTAATTGAATAAAATAAAATATATAAATGACAAATTACAAAATTAAATTAAATAAAATTCATTGGGTTGGATGTTGGAAGTTGGATCACCTGACCGAAAATAAAATAAAATAACAAATTACAAATTACAAAATTAAATTAAAATAAAACTAAACAAAATGACAAATTTCAATTTACATTTCATTGGGTATTTGGAAATTGAGTCACCCAAATTTCGAAAATAACATAAAATAAATAAATGACAAATTACAAAATTAAATTAAAATAAAACTAAAAAAAAAAAAAATGTAAAGTTATAAGCCTTGCACTTAATTTTTACCACAATTAAGTTGCATACGTATCCTTTTGAGGGGGTTTAGAGGAATCAAAGGCCACATAGTTATCTTACCTTTTATTACAGGTTTGGTGATGACGTGGACTAATTGTTGTCGTGATGGCATGTTCTGCATGACCGCAATATGACATATGCTATTCCGGATCCACTGCCTCAGCTTCAGGTTCGTCATCTTTGAAGAAATCGTACGTTGGCTCTTGCTCGATTTCTTGTTGTCTATATTACGCCTTCGTCCAGTAATCTACACAAAACCTGTATCTGTAGTGCTTTCGGAGTCAAGCACGAACGTTTTTCATCCCGGATATTCCCCCCGGCGCTGACGCCATTGTAGAAACTGGTGTTGAAAAAATATTTTTGGCTATTATAGCCATGATTGGATAGTACTTTGTAGCTTCTTTCCAATATTGTAAGATATCAAATTCTTCTATAAACTCAAAAGAAGAAGTTAGATAAGATTCAAGCTCGGAATACGAATCAGAGCTTGATGAAGAACATCTTGGTTTTTTGGTTTTTTGGTTTTTTTTTTGATAATATACTATACCCTAAATTCAAAAATCTAGAGGAGGATGATGGGGGCTGAGATGTAGTTTGTGTTCCTGTAACATCTAAGTTCAGTGAGGATCCATAAATTGTAACATATTCATCATATAAATCATGCAATAATTTCTTAACTCTATCACAACACGCATCAACATTATATTCAATATTTAAACCTTTTTTTACCATAATAACCTTCTAGATAATAAGAAAAATGTTGTAATTTACAACGTGGATCAAAAACCATAGCAATCAAATAAATATTTGGAAACTCCTTACAATAATTTAACCATTTTGCCTTCATAGCACTAACGGCTTCTGCTATTGTTAGGTCAGATTCACAATAAAAAAATGCACCAGCAATATAAAGAATCTCAATAACAAATAAATGTGTTGTAGGAAAATAAACACTAGATAAATTGTTTGTAACATTATTAAAAACTTTTAATAAATTGAAAACACTGTAACAAGCATCCCAATGAGATTCAAAAGTTCAATGTTAGGAACATGAAATTGAATAAAAGAAACTAATAAATCCATATACTCATAACTTTGAGTAAGCAATTTATAAGTAGAATTTCAACGTGTTGGAACATCACGAGGAAATTTAACGACACGTCTACAATTTTGTTTACAATATCTTGCCCATGCTTTCATTGTAGAAGAATGTCTCCATAAAAACGTTAGGGTTTTTTTAATAGGTAGAATAAAATCTTCAAGAGTTTCTAATCTTTTTTGAACACATATATTTAAAACATGGCATGCACATCTTTGATGAAAAAATGTACCACCAAGAAAGAGTTTGCATAAATCCATTAAAGATGGAATAACAGTGGTATTGGCAGAAGCATTATCAAAACCAATTGCAAAAATTTTGTTTTCAATATTATACTCTGAAAAAATAATTCTAAGCTGTCTATAAATATTCTGAGCAGTGTCTGCATCATCAAAAACTCTAAATGCAAGAATTCTTTTTTGGATAGTCCATGCATCATCCATAAAATGGCAAGTGACACCCAAGTATGAATACGATTGCCAATGGTCAGTCTATATGTTGGCACATACGGTAACACGACCATTATATTTTTCAAAATATTTTTCTAACTTTCTTTTTTCTTTCAAATAAATCTTTTCAAGTGTTTGTGTGAGCGTGGATCTAGGGACACAACATGCAGCAGGGTTTAATGCTCGTCGACAATAGTTAATAAAACCAACCCTTTCACCAAAACTGAATGATAAGTGTTCTACTGCTACCATCCTAGCTAATTCTTCTCTATTTTGTTCATCAGTATAACGAAATAATTGTTGGTTAGGAGTAGCGTACCTGGGAATTTGTGATTGTGACCTCGTTCTGGTCTGTGCTTATGGATGTTTGGTTTCAATATGCTTTCGATAAGTGCCATATCCTCCGGATTTGCTCCACTTATATACTTTGGTGCAGTAATTGCAAACCGCTACATAGCTTCCATCTTCTTTCCTAACTTTCTTCATATGTTTGACGAAGAAATCAGATTTGCTTTGCTTCTGTATCAGATCTTCCTCCTCTTGTAGTTCCACTTCCGGTGGATCAAAATCAAAATCAAAATCCGAAAGTGTATCAATGTCAGACATATTTTTTTACTGGCTTGTCAAATTGGGGGTGGTGTCATTGGGATCGAGTTCAGAAATTGTTAGAGGGGGAGTAGGACAGTTTAGGCCTAGGTCTTCAGCATAGGCCTGACGTTGCAGATAATCGTGATAGGTGGGGTTGTTATGATTGAGATTATCGATCATAGTACCCTTACCTTTCATCGAAATCGAATGCCTAGGACCGTCACAGCCGTGACCCCTTCCATTTCCACCACTTCCACTTGCCATTTAAAAATAAATTTGGGAGAAAATTGGAAACTTAGAACTTAGAAGAATAATAGTATTAGCAGGTACTAGGTAGTATTGTAGTAAACTAGTAAACTAGTAATTGCAAATAAATGAAAATGAAATTGGAAACTTAGTAATTGAGTAATTGGAAATTAAATAAATTGGGAATAAGATAAATTGCAAATTAAATAAATTGGAAATAAAATTAATTGAAAATAAAATATATTGGAAATAAAATAAATTGCAAATTGCAAATAAAATTAATTTGAAATAAAACAATTGCAAAATGAAATAAATATTAAAAACCTTGGAAACTTGGAGAGTTGGAGAATTGAGAGAGAAATTAGAATTAGAGAATAGAGAGAATTGAGAGGAAATTGGTGTGAGGAAAAATGAAGGGGGGTGGGGGGCATTTAAAGAAACGAAAAGGGAAAAAAAATTTAAAAAATTAAATTAAATTAAGGGGTACCCATTGGAGGACCAACGGCTTGCTGACGTCAGCAGGACGTTGGGCCTCCAACAGTCAACCCAAAAAAAAGAAAAAAAAGATTTGCTCGAACCGGCGGTTCGAACCGGAACCGAAATCGGAACCGGAATCGGGATCGGGATCGTCGTTTCCGTTCCGGTTCGAACCACCTGGTTCCTCAAACATTAGAACCGGAACCGGCCTCCTCTGGTTCAGGTTCCTGTTTCGGTTCCGATTTTTCCTATTCCAGTTCCCCTACGGTTCCACGGTTCGAACCGGAACCGGAACCTTGCTAGGTCTACCCTAACTTGTTCTAAATTCAAACCCAGATCTCAAAACCATTTCAAACTCAAAAGCAATCATCCCACAAACAACAAACCTAAACCCACAAAATAAAAGAACCAACCACCAAACCAGGAGAGGATGTTGGTGAAAGAGCCAACATCCACCACCGACTTAGATAGCCTCTCGACATGTTCCGTTGATTTGATTGAAGGATGCACAGTCTCCATGGAGCAATGAAGAGGAGAGATGGGGCGGCTAATCTGTTTTCCCATTTCAAATTATTATTATTTTGTAACAAAACTTTGAAAGACCAAAATAACCCTCCTCTGTTAGCATTTAACAGTTGTCCATTAAATGCATGGTTGTTATGGTAGAATAATCAAACTTTCACAGTATAGTGTCTTCATGGCAAACCTTGAGGGTGAGAGAGAGAGAGAGAGATTATCCTTATGATCCATAAATTATCTATTCATACTCCAATTTTTTTTTTTTTTTAATTAATGACAATTTTAACCTAAATTAAAATTGCTAAAAAAGACAAAAAAAATTTAAAGATATTCCAAACTAATTAAATTATTAAAAAAAAAAATTCTCTCTCCTAAATCATTAAATTAAATATTACGTATTAAACTATCTCTTCTAAATCTGTTATTGCCATTTTAAACACTCTCTCCTAATTAATTTCTCTCCATTTTTCAAAAAAATAAATAAAATAAAAAAAATCATATTTCCATACTTTCTCGATTAATATCTGATTAATAGTTAAATAATAAAAAATATATTTTAGTTTTTTACTAATAGAATATATATATATTAAAAAGTCAATTTTCAAAAAAAAAAAAAAAAAAAAAAAAAGATATATGAAAGCTTGAATTGTTTCAACTAGATTCGATTAAACTCAGAATTAAAGTTCTCTAGACAATCACATACCTACAAGAGTAACAAAAATCATTTTCATTTTTTAATTTTTTTAATTTTTTTTTTAATATACGTACATATGGTTCCTAAAAATCAAGCTTATTAGTAAGTTTTTTTTTTTCTTAACTGTTAGTCTTGCTTGAGAAAGAATGGAGGTAGAAAATTAGAAATATGTATTGGAGGAAAGAGTTTAATATGATAATTAAAATTTAGGAGAGAGTATTTAATATGTAATAATTAATTTAATGACTTAGGAGAGATATTTTTTTTTAATAATTTAATTCAAAAAAGATAAAAAGGATAATCTTGTAACAAAATGAAGTGTATTTAGAATTTTTTAAAATTTAAATTTTGAGAATGGAATGTTTTTAGAAAAGAAGTGTAAAAAGAAAAAATTTGATTGTCAAAAGAAGCTCTCATATATATATACAGATTTTCTATTATCAGTTTGCTCTGACAATAAATATATCAGGATGAAGAATGTGGACTACTAAATTTACATAATTTGACTTAAAGTGTATGCACTTGTCAAAACTTTTCCATAATCTATGGTCCACATTCTTCGTCCTGATATATTTATTGTCAGGACAAACTGACAATAGAAAGACTGATATAGTGATATATATATATATATATATACACATATAATAATAATAATAATAATAATAATAATAATAATTCTCCGGTTATACCAGACTTGAAATTTTTCATACGACATGTGATAATCCTTGCAAATTGATGTTTAACCGATTATCACACATGAAAAATTTAAAGTATGGTCCTCAAAAACTGAATGGATGTCTTTAATCACCAAATAATATTGAACTGTAGCCACCAATTTATATTAAATGGTACCAAAATGAATATCAACGTAAATATCCCATAAAGAGTCCAAACCATTTTTGGTGGACCAATATATCACAGTGACATGAATTAGTAGTCTTCGACACCAACTATATTGAAGATCTGTTAAGGTCTTAAAAATTATCATTGGGTCCTTATTTTTAACGGTGTACATTTTTAAGTCATGTCTATTGAGATTTGACATATGGCGAGGAGGATAGGTTGCTGGAATCCGTTGTGTACTAGAGATCACGAATCATAATACACACCTACAGCCTTTACAGCAGTATCAATAGCTGCATTTACTTTGTAATTACTTGGCCATGGTGGATTCCACCCAAATTCCATTCTAGCCACTTGTCTGTCAGCACTTATATCAACCACATTTTCTCTTCTATAACTAGCAACAAAGGATTGAGACCAATCCATCACCTCATTTAACTGCAACCATTTGAACCCATGAACCACACCGTTCTTGTTAAACCAGGTCCTCCAAAGAACCACACAAAACAATCCAACCACATCACCATCGATCCCATCTATTAAAACAATGTAGCAGTAAATCCATAAAACTGTCACCAACCACACTTACACTTAAATTTATGACTTAAAACTTTGATTTCAACATCTCAACCACCCACATGCTATTAATTTAAGAGTCATAAATGCATTCAAATCTTAATGCATTCAAATCTTAACCATTAGATCAAGAGCTCATGAGTGGTTGAGATGTTAAAGTCAAAATTTTAAATCACAAACTTAAGTTGATTTAGTTTGACCATATTTTTATATAATGACATTCCAAAACTTGAATTTCTAACTCCAGCTTTACATATAAGGTTTGAGTAACTACTCCCTCCCGTGTTGATAAATACGTTTTATATTACTTTAATATCCCACAAACGTAAAGATAGGTAAGTCAAATAATGATCAATATTACATTTTTTTTTTACGGTATCTATTTATCCACCTATTCAGACCATGTATTTTTTTTGAAGCTTTTGTCATTGGTAGGATTCGAGCCGCTGACTTGAAAGTCATTTACCCAAACTCCTAGCTCGTCTTTCTATTTTTTCTTCCTACTTTTTATGTGAGAGTGACACGTGGCAATCATAAATCATATATATCAATATATATAGTTTTTTTATATTCATTTTAATTCTCCATTAATTAAACAACCCTTCAATATTTTTGAACTAAAAAAACCTTTGGTTTTCAGATGATATACTTCTAAGCATAAACTCCTTACATCTATCTAATAATGGAGTTTTGACATTAAATTCTATATTATTGATTCATCTCCCTTACATAATATGAATTGTCCTATTTAATATGGATCTCTTCAAAGAGTCAAGAACAATTGATATACCTTGGAAGTGCTCTTGAGCTTGAGGTTTTGGGGAAGCCATTGAAGCTTGATCACGAACAATGAAGAACCTAATCTACCCTTACAAGATAAACACCAATGTGGTTTGTCAACGAAATAAGCCAATCAAAGTAGGAGGAACTTACAATATCCCCTTTGGCTATTTCGTGACAAAAACCACCACTCACAATTTAATCCTCACAAAGAAAAGCTAACGGTCAACAAATGTTATTCTACAATACATAAAGATAGCTAAAGTCTAGATCTTCAAGTCTTCAATCTCTTGTAGAATAAACAAACCCTACAAAACATAACAACTACACTTTCCAATACAAATGTATGTGAGGTGATCAAAATGAATGCTCAAATATAAAGGCATTTGCATTAAAGTAAAGCAATATGAAATATTGCAATTGAATGCTTCCCCTAAATGGGTTACTTCCACTCAAAACATGATTCTCCCACAACAGACAACATACCAAAAACTCCTCTATCTTTCATAAATACTACTCCCTCTTTTTGTCATGAGATAGGCAAAAGAGTATCTACAATTGGGTTGCTTTAGCAAAGAGAGTTATTAGTACAAAAATCATCTGCATAATCAAATACACGAACTTTATGCAGCTTAAATAATTGAGAGAGAGATTCAATGAGATTTATTTTAAGAAGAATGTGTGAAGTTGTTGCTTTGTATGCAAGACATATAATATCACAGTTCAAGCAATGGTATTTGGCAAATAAAACATCAAAATGGTTTCCAAAGAATTCAAACCAATTTGTACCATTTTGTCATAAGCAAGCAAGATATAGTTTCTAAAAATTATTGTAAGAAAATAGAAACTATATCAATCCTTAAAGACAAACCAAGACATTGATATATATAATCCTATTTAATTTTTCGGATGAGACATCCATATGATAGAAGCCTTGTTTGCATAAGAAGAGAGACTAGACTACATTGGATATAACATCTTTATTGATTAAATGATACAAGATCCTTATTGATTGTAGTCTTGTCACATGAACACACATTTGCATTCAAAATAAAGCAATCAAAGATATCATGCATATCAAATCAAGCATGTCATAATAAAGTTCTTATGTCATAACGATAAATAATAGGTCATTCAAGTGTACTTCACAATTAATTCTCCTAAATGCATTAGTGAACTAAAAAATGACACTGACTCAAAGCCGTAGTCTGCTAACATTTGTCTCATCTAAAGAAGTTGTGTACAAGCACTTCCCGCTACTATGTATTCGGCCTCAGCTGTTAGGAGACCTATCATTCATTATATAAGTATGACTTTACTACTTATAAAGCATTTTCATCCCTTTGTTCTATCCATGTGGGATTGTTTATTAACAAATTTGAATAAAAATATTCATTATATATATCAACATTAATTTATTCAATAAATGATTAGTATATATAAACCTGTTAATTGTGTCTGCTCGGGATAGAAGTTTTATATAAATATATTGAGATGCTAACTTGCTATTAAGTATTTTGATTTAATTTTATTTTTTTTGCCCAAGCCTCAAACTCGTCCATCTACCAACTGAGTTACGCCCCTATTGGCAAGTATTTTGATTTAATTATTCATTTTTGTGTAAGAGATAGAATAAATTAACTCCGTTGAAGGGTGATAATTATATGTCTCAAATACCTATATATTGGCGTATGGTCATACAACTCAAAAATCTAGTTTATTTAGTTTTGACATCCGTTAGTATATATATTATTTCTCTTACTTTTTAACCTTTGAATTAAGGATTTATCTCATGTTCCAGATATTTTAGCATCACATGTGTGTTCTCTAACAAATCTTCCATCATCAATAATATTAATAATATATCACAATACTTTAGTTAATAATATTACCGTCAAATGTTGCTTAATAGTAAATAACGCTATACTATAGGGTTTAAATTAAAATACAATAAACTTCGATTTTTTTTTATTTTTTTTATAAAGGAAATCTTTATTCAAAAACACAACTTACAGACCTACCTGGCACTCAGCACACAAAACGCTCCCAATAAATTCCTCACAACTGGATAAGGCATTTTTAGATAAATAATGGACAACCTGATTTGCCTTTCTAGAAATATAAACCATAGCCCTGCATCTCACAATTTCTAACACGTTTAATATATCAGAGATTATTAAACCCACATCAGAAATCATCTGACAGCCATCATTAATCCATATCACAACCACATCCGCATCTAACTCCACCACTACAAGTTCCAAACCAGACTCATGGGCTAATTGAACACCCTGAAGAATAGCCATCCTCTGCCACCTGAGGAGAATACGTAACCGTAATCCTCTTAGAACTCGAGGTCATCACTAAACCAGCAGCGTTACGAATAACAATGCCAATCCCAACAATATTAATTACCCTCCCCATCAATTGCTGCACCTGAATTCATTTTTAATAACCTCCAGTATTTGAAAACAAAATGCCCTATATTATAGTTTACATTTGAAAGTAGCCTTATTATTTGGCTTAAATTACAATACAAGCTCCAATATTTGTTAAACAAAGCAAGTAATTCATTTGTTAAGACGATAAGTTGGAAGAGCCAAAAGATGTTTGGCCCTGAAAATGACTTGACCAAACTCCTCCGTCATGTCCAATTCGGTTGGCAACATACCATCTGGAAGCTCCCAATCAAAGCAATGAACAAGTTGTGCTAATACCAAGCGAACCACGGTGAGACCCAGTTGCATTCCAGCACAGGCTCTACGGCCAGAGCCAAATGGAAGAAGCTCAAAGTCACGTCCGTGAGGTTCAATATTACTCCCAACAAACCTTTCGGGTAAAAACTCATCGGGATCATTCCAGATACTTGCATCTCTCCCGATAGCCCAAACGTTAATCATTATTCGCGATTTGTTTGGAATGTGGAAGCCGTTTACTGTGCAGTCTTGTACAGATTCATGAGGGATTAACAATGGGGACACTGGACGGAACCTGAAGTTTTCTTTTATAACCATTTCTAAGTATTCTAAATTATCCAGGTCTGATTCTTCAACCATCCTATCTAACCCCACAACACTTTCTAACTCTTTCTGTAGTTTCTTCATTATCCTTGGACGCTTGATGAGTTCTGAGAGTGCCCATTCTATTGTAGTTGCTGTAGGATCGATGGCAGCTACAAACAAGTCCTGATCAAAATCAAAAGATATCATGGATATTTATTAGTAACCATCATACCAAAGAGCTTGTCACATGGCTCGAACCCAAACATAAATACATAACAAAATTATATAACAAATAACAAATTCAAATAATCACATTGGGGAATCAAACCAACGACTCCTTTGACAACTTGACTCTAATACACGTTAGTAACCATACCTAAAACAATGGCGGAATCAGGGTGTGCTAGGCTAGGCTATAGCCAGTCAAAAATTTGAAAAATAAAAAATAAAACATATAATATTTTTAAACTTGTGTTAAACTTGTTAAGATATTTAATTTGTTAAGACTTTGTTAAACTTGTTAAGACTATGTTATTTATTTATTTTTATTTTTTAAAATAAATTATTATTAAATATTAACTATACATAAATGATGATAAACTTCTTCGATAGCTTACTAAACTAAAAATGTTAAGAAGAATTGGAACTTCTATTAGGTCTCATCTTAGGCTTTTATAATAAATTAATGAGATCAGAAGGTCACGACAATACACTCTTATATGAGACCAACTTTTTCTCTCCAATTGATACAATTTTATACATTTTTTTTTTTGTCTACCAATTTTGAATTTTAAAGTAAATAGTTCAACTAGAGTTCTTTTTAAAAATTTGTTAATTTTCAACTATGTGTACAATTTTTGTAATTAAAAAAAAAATCCCTATATGTACAACTTATTTTAATTAATGAATATTCACTCCTCATGTCAAAATTCAACATTAAAAAAATATAGCAATTCAATTTGAATAATATAACTGTTTACTAATAATAATAAAAATTCATAACAGCCTGCCTAGAAAAAAGTTTCTATTTCGCTTCTTACCTAAAAGAAGCTGATAGGAAATAGCCAATAATAACATTTAAGTACCCTTACAATATTTACATAGTTAAGAAAGCAAGCAATCTATAGTATAAACTAATTTAATTAAATTTTGAATTGTATATATAGTAGTAGTGCTTACCAAGATTATGGCTTTGACAGTGTCTCGTTCAAGACGGTATTCAGTAGCTTCTGCTCCCATGAAGCCTAACATGACATCAACAAAATCTTTGTTTCTGTTTTCTTCCGTGGATCGAACATGCTCATCAATAATCTTCTCAACGAAAACATCAAAGGCCTTGGCAACAGCCTTCATCTTTTTCGTAACCCTGTGAAGGTCCAAGGAAGCAATTTGAGGGATGTAATCACCCAAATTAGGAGTCCCTACCAATTTCATTCCCTCCTGAATCACAGCCTTAAATCCTCTCCCATCAAAGTACTCCTTCTCACCATATTTCTTCCCAAACACCATTCTACAAGTCATATCTACAATGAGAGATGTAACCTTATCACTCAAATCAACAGCAACAACACCAGCCTCTTGATGATCTTTTATGTAATCAATCAAAAGACAAAGCTCTTCTTTCCTCATAGTCTTGAAAGAATTGATTTTATGATTCCTAAGCAGTTCTGAAGTGCACAATTTTCGCAGGGTTCGCCAATAAGACCCATACGGTGCAAAGATCAAGTCCTTTTGCTCATAATTCATATGCTTTATAGCCTCAAGAGAAGGCCTGCTTGCGAAAACAACATCATGTGTTTTCAAGAACAGCTCAGCTGCTTGTGGGGATGAAATAACAATGGTAGGGATCAACCCTAGGCGTAAGTGCATGATAGAACCGTATTTTTCTGCTAGTTTTTGGAGATCTTTGTGAGGATATTTTCCCAACAAATGAACGCTTCCGAAAATCGGAAACCCTCTTGGGCCTGGCGGTAATGGGCCTGGCGGTAATGGCTTCGTTTTTGCATTTCTTTTTGATCGAAATGCTTGAAGCAAGAAGAATAGAAGTGCAACAAGTACTGAAAGAGTGGTGGTCCATGTCAAGAACATGGTCATGATTATTATTTTGGGAGAAAAATGGTTTGCCCACTAGCTAGCTAGGGCTAATGTTCAGCTCTTTTGGAAACTACTTATCATTCTGCTTGACGAGGAGGAGAACAAGAGATAGTGTGATATCTATATAATATAGTAAAATGGAACCTCACCTTGACATGTGTCGCCATTATGGAGCCTTGGATTTAAATGCATTAATTTATATAATTTTTTATATTAGTAATTTTAATTGTTTTTTTAATAAATCAAAAAATTCTATTAAAGAAGTAATAAATAATAATAATTGTTTTTGAGTATCATCAATTGAAGGGGTAACTTCCTTGACACGTGTCGCTGTTAGTGAGCCTTGGATTTAAATGCATTAATCTATATAATTTTTTATATTAGTAATTTTGATTTTTTTTTAATAAATCAAAAAATACTATTAAAGAAGTAATAATTAATAATAATTGTTTTGAGTATCATCAATTGAAGGGGTAACTTTTGGGTTTTCAATACTAACTTTTGGGTGTTCAATAGTAATAAACCGATATAATTTTCGGATTTATATACATTAATCTATATAATTTTCTATATTAGTAATATTGATTTTTTTTAATTAATTGAAAAATTCTATTAAAGAAGTAATAAATAATAATAATAATTGTTTTAAGTATCATCAATTGAAGGCTTAACTTTTGGGTTTTCAATTCTAACTTTTGGATGTCCAATACCAATAAACTTATATAACTTTTGATCTTACCCAAACAATTCCTATATATAAAGACAAGCATGATGGCTGTGTAGAGAAACAAAAAGCTACCCAATTGTTATGGGTAGGTTTAGACACTAAGGAGTAAGGCTCAGGTTATGCAACTATCAATTGCTACATAGATGACAAAGCACATCTATCATTGAGGTATGCAAAAATTGTCATATCTATTTGATAGAATCACTATGTATATTGTTAATGTTCAAATCGTTGTTTGTTGCTTTCCAAAAAAAAAAAAAATTATATATAAAAGTTCTTAGGTGAATCGACAACCAGCCACCACCCCGACGGTTACCTTATTTAGCCGTGAACCAATTCACGTCATCGACCACTGGCCACTAGGCCCACCACCATGAAAAAAACGAATAGAGATTATACGGAGGAAGAGAGAAGATATATGGGGAGAAGAGGCTTGAGAAAGAGAAAGAGAGATGGAGGTTTTGAGAGAGAAACAAATTAAAATTAATGAGAAAAGAATCTGTAGAAAAATGAGGAATGAAGAGATACGGGCACAAGATTGAGAAGATGATGAGAGAGTGAGATAAATGAGGTAATTGATACACCACATGATTTATTTATTTATTTTTGTTAATTTAATTTAATTTTTTAGATCAATTTATTCAAATTTAATATAGCATTAAATATATTTAAAACGTTGAGTTGGAAATTAATCAATATGTGTCTATATTTCAATTGATAAGTGCACCCGTTATTGAGGTTAAAAATTGATAATTTGGCTTTTAATTAAACCATTAAATTTAATTTATAAACCCAAAAAGTTTCTTCTCATGCATATTCCGTTTTAAAATGAAATTTACATATTTATTTTTTACAGTTTTTTTTTTCTTTTCTATTTCTAACCTTTTTGTTTCCCTTTTTTTTTTTTTTTTTGGCTTTTTAATATGTATTAAATACCCATTAAATACACAATGATTATATTCAAAAATAAATGTTTTTGAATTTTAATTATTCTTATAAATGGTAATAAATATATAATTATTTTTTAAAACAAATTAAATTATCAACTGTAATACCAAATTAATGGTACTCTGTTTTTTATGGAATTAATGGTAAATTAAAAATATATATATATGAATGGTAATATATTAATGTAATACCAAAAAATTAAAATAATAATATTTCATCAAATATTAATGGTAACACATTAAAGACATTAATCCAATGGATTCTTTTTCTAAATATATGAAATTCACTAATAATATTTTTTATAAATGGTGATAAATAAATATTTTTGTAAGCTAATAAAAAATAAATCCACTACTCTTTGCATCTTCATAAAAGTCTTTAACTTTTTATTTATTTATTTTTTTTATTGAATCATTTATGAGAATGTTGCATGAAAAAAAGTTCTAGAAATATGAGTATATTAAAAAAAGATGGAATGTCTTTAGAAAATAAGTGTGGTAAAATAAATTATTTTATGTCTTTAGATTTTTTTTTTTTTTTTTTAAATGAAAACAATACAAACACCTATTGGCAGAGAGAGAGAGGGGAGGGAGGAGAGTGAGAGAGAATAGATAATATCCTTTTAAACACCGATTGAGAGAGAGAGAGAGAGAGAGAGAGAGAGAGAGAGAGAGAGGAGATTATATTGTTTCAAAAAAATTTCATCTTAACAAAAATAAAAATCAAACTTTTTAAGACCCAGCAAACTGTAAAATATATTCTTTTATATTATTTTTCATATTCTTCTTTATTGTATTTTTAAATATTTTAGTGCTTTTGTATTTTTTTTTTTTTTTTGTTTAAAAAAAATGTAACTTTTTAATTATAATGGTACTTTACCCAAATATAGTGCATAAATCTAATACAATTTAAATTAATAGATTACAACGATGACTTTTTAAAAACCCAGAAAGATAAATATAAAAGGTAGTTTAGGAAAGAAATCAAATAAATTTTTGAATTTAAAAAATGGGACATTATTAGATCATTAGTAAGTTGCCAATAACACCACTCAAACTAAAAAGAAAAGAAAACAAAAAAGTTAAACTTAGAAAGAAATTAAATTCTTTAAAAAAAATCTAGGTATATTCCCTTAAGAAGACCGGTCATAGAAAAATTAAGGGGGTAAACTATTTTAAATTTCTGATATAAAAATTAAAAAATAAAATAAAATTAGAACTCAGGTAAAATCCGGGTATGGATACCGGATATTCGGCTGGGTATTTCCAAGCTAAGTACCCGAATTACAAGATCCAAATTTTTCCCAAGTGGATATCCGAATTGTCAAAATCCGGGTACCCGGACAGATCCGAATATATACCATTGAAACAATCATAATCCAAGAGTCTAAGGTTTGTGTACTTTTTAGGGGTGTTGATCCTACAAAATATATATATATATATATATATATATATCCTTTATAATATTATTGATAATTATTTATCTTTTAGCATTCTTTTTATTAAACTAATTTTTATTAATAAAAAAGCTTTATTATCAAAATATCTATACTCTCAAGTTGTTTTATTTGTAATAATCAATTGTTTGCATTTTCCAATAATTTTGTAATTTTAATAACGTGTTCCAAGAGCTTTTGGTATTATTGGAAGTATTGGAAGTAAGTGATATATATATATATATATATATATATATATAATTAAAAGCATTTTATTTTGTAAATGTATTCTCTATCTTACACAACTCAACATGAAATTAACTCAAGAAACTATCTATCTATCCAAATGGACACAAGAGCAAGAATGCGAAAGATCAAATCTCTATTTACTTGGCTTTTGTGGAGATCAATTCTCTTTACGTTGGATGAGAGGTGAATATGATTGTCAATTTTTCACATACAATTATCTTCGAGACAAATATGTTATGTGTTTTATGTGCTTACATCCTAAAGATAAATTCATTGACAAGATTATAAATTTATTATTTTTTAAAGTATTACACTTCAATTTTTTTTTCTTATATGGGTGATGCATATGGGCAAGTAAGACAATATCATACATTGAAGACCAAATTGGGTATCACCAAATTAATTGATCTAAAAACATTTTATTATCCTGGGAACGAGTATTTTATAGATGACACATGTGTATTTGTTGTGGAGGTTTTCATAATCAAAAGTAATTTTACGGTGCAAAATTTAAAAATGATGAATTAGCCTTCTATAAGTAATTTTCAACAAAACTTAATGAATTTCATAGGTCCAAATCAGTTGAAAGCTACAAGTTGTAAATACATTTTCTTTTTAATCTAAATATAATATATAGTAACGGAACTCCAACTTGCCATGTAAATCCGATGACAATGCATTTTAATTTACAATACCCGCACATCGTGCGGGTTGTCAACTAGTTTATAATGCAATTGAAGATAATAAAACGTATCTATATATTAATTTAATTTAATAAGTAACTACAACTAGTGCGAATGCACACGTTCCATTAAAAAATATATTTAATACATTATTATAGTTTAAACCTTAACACATGTAAGACATTTTCCAATAATATGAATTACAAATTAAATAAATAAAATGCTAATTGATTTATTATGGGATAGAGATTGATATTTACGATCTAAAATTTAATTAAAATAAAAATTCAAATTCAAATCTAAAATTAATTTAAACTGAAAATAAATACGCTCCAATCATTTATAATTTCATATCAAAATAACTAAAATATTTTAAAATTTAATGTATATTAAGACAAACAAAAAGTTGAGTAAATGAATCATTGCCAAATTATGATCTGGATGTTCACTCATCAGTTGCAGATCCACTGCTATAGTTGTTATGCTTCCTTGCATACATGTAGTTCCTCAAAAACTTGAGATAAATCTGCATCATAAAAAAAAATATATATTCAACATATTAATTCCTATAACAAAATAATTAACAGAAACTTAAAAAATAAAAAATAAAAAAAATAAAAACAAAAAAATAATCAATGCAGTAGAAAATAAATAGTTGGAGTGTGTCAAAAATATCAATAGTTAGCATTTTGTTTCTATACAGAACCATATCCAGCATGTTTTTCTATTATTAGTTCATCATGATATAAAATATATTAGGACGAAGAATGTGGACCATTAGATTTACATACTTTAACTCAAAGTGTATGCACTTGTTAAAACTTCTCCATAATCTATGGTCCACATTCTTCGCATATATATATATATATGATTTGTTTGGATAAGATAAATAGCCAATCCATTGTATTTTTCAATATAATACAGTGTATTTGTCAATCTAATTAGTTAAAGATATTAAAAGCAATTATTAGTATTAATACATATTATGGGATTGTCCTTAGATTTGTGGTTTACCTAATTAATTATGAGATTTTTTTTTTCTTCCAAAAGGAATTAATTATGAGGTTGATTCTGAGAATCTATATATTATCCCAAAAATCCACAAAAATTTTCTAATATTGGGGAGATCGGCAATTTCAATTGATTCCGTGGTTTATCTACAAGAATCTGATTATGATATTGTGATGGATAATGATCCGGTTTCATAACAACAAGCCATAGGAAAGTAATGATTCTTCTAAATGGATTGATGTTATGAAAGAAGAGATGAAATCAATGGAACATAATGTAGTTTGGATCTTATCGAGTTGCCTTTCAGATACAAGAAAGTTGGTTATAAATGGGTTTTCAAAATCAAGTGTGACAGTAAAGGCAATATCGAAAGACATAAAGCCAGACTCGTTGCCAAATGTTTCACTCAAAAAGAAGACATTGATTGCACAAAGACCTTTTCACATATTTCGATTTTCATGTGTTTGTAATAGTGATGGTGTGCTCCCAATATATATTGGAGACGGTAAGACTGATGAGGACGCATATAAGTTATTACCACTTTAATTTCATTTCTTGGATTCTCCAGAGTTGGTATGATTACTTTATGCCGTGTTTAACAGATTAAGTAGTAATACGAATCCAATATGATATCTCAGGTTTTATGGGAAGGGAATTAAGGTTATTATATCCTTATATCTTCGATCCCCTAAAGAAACCAATGCATTTTACTCTGTCAGGAACGGGTACCCTTCAGAGGTGCAAATTCTTCTTTTATACAAAGTCTTTGTATCTATTATCATATATATTTCCTATTTGCAGGTCAAGGAATCTCTCTCATCTTTGGTGAGATCGAAGAAGTTGAAAGAATTGAAGAAACCATTAAAATATAAGAAGAGGATTGACAATTAGTTATAAATAAATCAAGAACTCATTTGGAGTTGCTACCTAATTTGCGATCTGAGTGAAATCCAATTTCAATGATTTGTAAAATACATTAACTCATTTTTATTTACTTTAATAACTAGATTTTTAACTAGGATTTTTATTATTATTGTAGAAGAAAGCATTTATCTTATTAATAAATCAGTCCATGATTGAGAAAGTTAGTAGGCTCATCAAGTTTTCTATCAAAGAGTTGTCTAAAAATATGAAGCACATTGGATATGCAAAATTATATTACACAATATATAAAAGAAAGATATGTGAAGATGGGTTGTCTCTAAACAAATGCAGCAAGTGCTGAATAATTTGATCATTTTGATAGCATATATAGACTATAGTGCAGCAAGCATCTACTGTTTTATATGTGATAAAACATTGACAATTTGGGTGCAATAGTATCTGTTTTTTGAATTACAATTGAACATAGTCGTGAACATATATAAATTGACTATTGTGTATTACAATATCTATATAAATTCAATAAAAATGATTTTTTTTTTTTTTTCCTTATATTCCTACACACATCTTTCAAGGAAATTAAAGGATCATAAACAATCAATTATATTATCGGTTTATCCACATCTACATGACTACATCTCTGGAAGGTGATAATAAAAAAATAAAGAGAGGAACAATTTGGACCAACATTATCAAAAATTAATTTTATTTTTATTACCTTTTTCTTTATAACATTTGTTAATTTTAGAAAATCAAACAGTTTACATCATAAACTGAAAATGAAAGGATACCAAATTGTCACAATCTGGATTTAAAAGGTTAATATAAGAGGCACTTGAAGAAATTAGAGCATTAAAAATACAAAAAACTTGTAAACCATAAATCTTAAGATAAGCGTTATATTTTACAATGCATGAACATCGTGCGGGCTGCAAACTAGTTATATCCACAAAATTGTCACCAACCACACACTTAACACCCCACACTTAAATTTATGACTTAAAATTTTGATTTCAATATCTCAACCACTTATATGTTATTAATTTAAGAGTTATAAATGCATTCAAATCTCAACCACTTATATGTCACTATACATAATCTCATGAGTAGTTGAGATGTTGAAGTCAAAATTTTAAATCACAAACTTAAGTTGATTTAGTTTGACCATATTTTTATATAATAACATTCCAAAACTTGAATTTCTGACTCCACCTTTACATATAAGGTTCGAGAAACTACTCCCACCCATGTTGATAAATACATTTTATATTATTTTAATATCGCACAAACGTAAAAGATAGGTAATTCAAATAATCAATTGTACATTTTTGTTTACAGTATTTATCTATCCATCTATCTAGACCATGTATTTTATTTTTGAAGTTTTTGTCATTGGTAGGATTCGAGCCGCTGACTTGAGAGTCATTTACCTAAGCCCAAAACTCATCCACTGCCAGCTGAGCTAAGCCCATGGGGCAATAGTACAAAATTTATTAAAATAATACAAATGAAACATTTATATGTTAAAAAGAAAAGTAATAGGTTGACAGTGCCATAGTGGGAACTAAATTACTAATTAACCTCCCCAAGGCTTCACCTGTTAATAGCCGTCTAAATTGTTTTATATGACCCCTTCTACGTCAATCTTTTTGTACTCTTATTTGAAAATAACATTGTCATCGATTTTTAAATATATCTTTGTGTTTCATTGAATTATTTTAATCATTTGCCTTTATCTATCAACACTAAAAAAAAAAAAAAAGTGACATATAATGACAAAAATTATTTGTCACTCTAAGTAAAGAAATTTTTACAATTTCAATATTATGACAAAAAAAATGTCACTGGCAATTTGTGATTTTTGCCCCCGTTACTAAAAGTATTTGTGACAGTGTTTTGGTACTTGTCACGAATCATAACTTTTAGTGACATATTATCACTTGACCTTAATTAGTGACAAAATAAAAATTATGTCTCTAAATTTATATATAGTGACAATTAACTGTTTGAAGATTCTGTCACTATACATCTTCTTAGTGACAATTTATTGTTTTAAAATTGTGTCATTATTCACAAACTTAGTGACAATTAACCATGTCAAAATCGTGTCACTATACAGAACCTTATCGATATTTAATTGTGTCACTATACATAATTAATCTTATCAATATTTAATTGTGTCACTATACATAACCTTATCGATAATTAATTATTTAAATATTGTCACTATACACAAACCTAATGACAGTTAACCATATGAAAATTATGTTTGTTTTACACAAATTTAGTGACAATTAATAAGAAGATAACAAGTTACAAATTCAATCAAAATTAATATAATGGTCCATTCAATTATTATTAACTACAAAAAAACTTAAATACAAAAAGTACAATAAGGAATTGATAATCAGAACACAAGAAAGAAAAGAAAAAGAAAAAAGAAAGTGAAAACAAATATATTACAAAATTGTTAGTGTACATACATCAATTTGCTACAAATTTTAAGATAAATGCATTACATTAATTATATCCAGATAATCATGATGAAAATTCTTCAAGCCTCATTACTAGAGCACTTTCGTAAATGAAAAGATTGGAATAAACTTTTCGTCTAGATACAAACTGCAATAGATGAAAGTATATTATTAACACCTCAATAAGATATAATTTTGTTTTTTTAATGCTGCATCAAACAATTGGTTGTTCCATAAGAATCATTTAATCAAACAGTTAGTATGCACATCAACTGAAAAATATCATGTATTGTGGAAATCTAAGAACAAACAATTATAAATCATGAAATAATAATTATGGGTTCCTAAAAAAAATTAAAAACAAATTAAAGTTAAGAATCATTCCTAAACACATATATATAATTCTATATATAACTCGAATTTGATATTCTAACCCTGAAAACCCTAAAAAAATTAAATCAAAAGAAGCTTACCTTTTCTATCAAAACAAAATTTTCTCTACAGTCTTGGTGACTTCTAAAGATGAAACACAGTTTCAAACCTAAAAAGTGTTTTTAAGAAAGAAAAACTAAGAGAAAAAAATTAAAATTAAGAAACATCCCTAAACATACCCTAATATATATATATATATATATATATATATATATATATACCTTATTCAAAGAAACTTTTATTGTATGAAACTCGAATTTGAAATTTTGACCCTGAAAAACAAGTAAAGAAAACAAACCCTAAAAAAATTAAAAATCAAGAGAAGCTTACCTTTTTCTATCAAGGCAGAATTTTCTCTACAATACTGATAACTTCTACAGATGAATCATAGTTTCAAACCTAAAAAGTGTGTTTAAGGAAAAGAGAAAATAAAGAGAAAATCAAGGAGAACCAAGAGACATGTGAAGATGGAATAAGGAAAAAAAAAATAACAACACCACGATTGTGGCCTTTTTTTTTTTTTTCTTCCAAATAAAATAAAATTTATTAATTCTGATGCCTTTTAAAAAACAAATTATTTATAAAATAAAATCTTTCCTTTTTTATAGGGTAATTTTGTGACTAATTATATTATTTATCATAAATTATCAGGTTTTTTTAACTAATTGTGACAATTATTTTTTAAAAGTCTAAATTGAACAAAACATAATGACAAATAATATAATTTATCACAAAATAATACCTACTGTGATACATTTGAAATTTGTCACATAAAAATGTGTCACTATAGGTCACTTTTTTTTTGTAGTGCAAACAAATTGTTTTATTTCCTTTTATTTCTAGTAACACTTTAGTTTTATATTTTAATATCATTCAAGGCTCAAGCTGATCATAATTTTATTTTGAAAATAAAATAAAATTATTATCAACATAAATCTACGTGCTACACTAGAAATCCATATTAGTGCATATCCATTCTTATGCTGTGATGTATACTGCTATACAAATAATGTAAGTGATACAGTTTTCAAATCCTACCATACATATTCACGAGTATGTATGAGTAAAGTATATATCTTTGATCTTTCAATTGCGGAATAGATAACCAGAATGGCCTTTAAAGAGCATGACTACAGTGGTGTTGTAAGTCCCACCCCGTAGGGTCAGCCAGCCAACGTCTTCCAGCTCTCCATGACAGCCTTCTTGTAACGAGGATCTTGTTTTTTTTGTTTTTGACCACGGTTGCCTAGCTCCAGGGTCCCACGTACTCAGAATGGTTACTGGACAAGGACGGGGTTGGCTAGACCCCCACAACATTTACGCAATTCGGCCAGAGGTTGTGTGGACGAAGGCAACTAATGGTCGATCACTCGGTTTTCTGTCATGATGTATCTAATTGTGATTTTCATCCAACTATTACTGCAATATGAATATCAAGTGATAATAAATGTATTTCCTTCTTGCTGTTAGGAAGTCACTTTCTTTCCTTGTAGTGGAATAAGGCTACATTGTTGTTGTTAGGAAGTCACTTTCTTTCATCCAACTATCACTGCAATATGATTAATATAAACTATTACTGCTTTTATTGTTTGTATGAGCTAATAGTTTGACTTCCTCTCCTAGCAGCTAGCTGTAGTTGGAATAGCTGTACGCAAAGAAGCAGACGAGAAGCAGCAACCATCGGCTGATTTTGGTACATCGCGTTCGATGTTAGATTATATATATATATAGTCTTTCTATTATCAGTTCGTTCTGATAATAAATATATCAGGACGAAGAATGTGGACTATAGATTATGGAGAAATTTTGATAAATGCATACACTCAAAGTATATAAATTTAGTGGTCCTCATTCTTTATCCTGATATATTTATTGTCAGGACGAATTGATAATATAAAATATATATATATATATATTTAAATCTTTTTAATACAAAACCATGTATTTGAATTAAAACCATAAATTAATCACACTTTTTCCTCTTCTAAAAAAAATCGCACCTTTTTCCAAGTTGCCATTCGTGGGGCAAAAACCCTGATGAAAATCTGACCACAAAGTCACAAAAAGGGGTAATTACCCTAGTGGCCATCAACTTTTGCCACCACTATCAAAATGGCCACCAAATGGGGAAATAGATGGAAAATGATCATTTTTGGCAAACATTGTTACACTAATGGCCATTCCATCCAATTCCATCAATTTCCATCCAATTCCATCCAATAAGTGGCATTTTGGTAAATATGAGGATAACATTAATTTATTTTAGATGTTTTTTGGAAATCAATTTTTTCTTTTGTTTTTTGAAAAAAATAATTATATTTAGTGTGTACATATACATATAGCATATCTCAAACATATATATATATATATATATATATATATATGTATGTATGTATATACATATATATTTCTTTTCAACTTATTTCAAATATATTTTTTAGAATTTTTAAATTTTGTAACCTTAATTTCAAAAAAGAATATATATATATATATATCTTTTCAACTTATCTCAAATATGTTTTTTAGAATTTTTTGATTTTATAGCCTTAATCTTCTCAATATATATATATATATATATATATATATTTCTTTTCAACTTATCTCAAATATATTTTTTAGAATTTTTAGATTTTGTAGCGTTAATCTTCTCAAAAAAGAAATATATATATATATATTTGAGATATGCTATACATATATACACACTAAATATAATTATTTGTTTCAAAAAACAAAAGAAAAAATTGATTTCCAAAAAACATCTAAAATAAATTAATGTCATCCCCTTATTTACCAAAAATGCCATTCATTGGATGGAATTGGATGGAAATGGATGGAATGGCCATTAGTGTAACAATGTTTGTCAAAAATGGCCATTTTCCATCAATTTTCCCATTTGGTGGCCATTTTTATAGTGGTGGCAAGAGTTGATGGCCACTAGGGTAATTACCCCTCACAAAAACATCATGGGGCCCAACCCAAGATCGGATGCTGCGTTAGTGTTGACATTTATGGTATTCAACGACATGATTGGTCCTCTCATTTTCTGGGAATTGGCTAGTATACCTACCATGAAAATGGTAGGTACCCTGCCAATTAATTTTTGTTTCCAGCTGGCAACCAAAGTTTGTTTGGGACTTTGGGACAACCGGTTGAAACCGGTTTCTCCCGAAAACATCATTATTAATTTTTTTTAATTTTAATTTTTAAAAAATAGAAAATTATTTTTATTTTATATATTATAATATATTAAATTACATTTTATTATTATATATTAATTGAATAATAAAACTATATTAAATATAGACAAATTGAAAACTATTAATATAAAGTCAATAAATAATAAAATTATATTAAAATGTAGAATTGTAAATATTTGTAGAATAATATTAATAAATAATATTATTACATTTGTAATTTGCAAATTTGAAAATAAAATTAAAATGATATTAATATTCAATAAAATATTGTTAATACAAGTCCCATGTATTTGAATTAAAACCGTAAATTAATCACACTTTTTCTTTTTCTAAAAAAAAAAAAAAATCACACTTTTTCCTTTTCTTAAAAAAAAAAAAAAAAAAGCACACTTTTTCCAAGTTGCCATTGTGGGGCAAAAACCGTGATGAAAATCTGACCTCAAATCACAAAAGCAACGTCATGGAGCCCAACCCAAGATCAAACGTTGACGTTTATGGTATTTCACCACATAATTGATCCCTTCCCTTTTTGGGAGTTGGCTAGTATATATACCTACCATGAAAACGGTAGGTATCATGATAATTATTTTTTGTTGCCACCACCGCATGTGACATGTATAAGTAGGAATGACAATAGAACGGTTTAATAACCTAATAAAGAAATTGAACCCACGACCACAATATGTGGGGATGAGTGACTTGCCGTACATTGAGCCAACTATTAACTTACTTAGAGAAGGGCACATGTTAATGACACATAGTACTATCCATAACAATAAAGAAATCGATACCTTTAACTATAAAATCGATGATCATGGGCCGTCGAGTGTCCTCTTGAACAGACTTGAAAGGCCCATTATCGGCCCACTATCACTAGTTATGGCCCAAAAGTGACTCCTAAGTCCTAACAACAATTTCTTTTCTCGCAAAAGCGACCAAAAAAAAAAAGACGAATCTGTGAGCTGAGCTTGCAAAACTACATCGTAGAGCTTATCTTTCTCTTCCTCCCTTAACTATTTTATCATATAGGAAAATGTTGTTATATGAACTACAAATTTTTGCAATCTTTTACATTGATAATCTCTGTCACTTCTTCTTTCTTGTGATTATTTACCTTTCCACTTATCTTGTATTAGTTTGTTTTTTAATTAGAATAAGATTAGGATAAGGATGCTGCTTATTCCTTGGTTTTAAAGTTAAATCTTATTTCATTCACATTGTATCTACAGCAAGCGGAAAAGTAGTGGTTTTGACATCCATGCTGTGTGGTGATGCTGTTCCAGTTTGCTTTCAGCATTGTTCCTATGTATAAACATGACATCTCATTGACTATTTAATCTCCAGGACTCGTTTCACCCTAAAGAATTCTTTCAGTTTTTACTACAGTCTTCTGTAATTTTTAGTATTTTTGATGAAATTTGTTCTTTTTAATTTTTATTTAATGTTTACTATGGAAACTGAAAACCATTGTTGTGTTGTTGGATGTTTGTTTCTGTTTTGTGTTTATCGGTCGGGTTAGAAGGCAATGTTGGGCAACATGTCCCACTGCGCTACCATTTGGCGTGACTACTGTAGATTTTATTAATTGAGTGGTAATATATTAGGTATGAAATGGGATTCTCTTTATAGCTTTGTGATGAGATTGATAGTTCCAGGCTTCTTTGATATTTTGTAAGATCAAGCAACATGGGTGTGTTAACTCGTCCTTATCGCACATGGTGCCTTGCCAATGTGGTGGGCCTTCCCAATGGGAACCCCCACCACAAAGGTTCAAGGACTTGTGGGTGCATGGGCTTTGTGCCAATTTTCCCACCATTTGTGTGGGTAGTGTCCTACTACTTTGTGGGTGTTCTCTCCCTTCTCGTGGGAGTTGCCGTCCGGGCTGCGCTTGTAGAGCTCTATCTCGCCGGTCCCAGCAGTTGTTTGTATTCTCAAAAAAAAAAAAAAAAAAAAACTCGTCCTTATCAATTTACTTGGTCATTTTTTATTATTATGCAGAACAACTGCCAGGTGTTCCTCAAACAATGCAAGGAATATGGTACAAAACATAATAACTTTTCGAGCAACACAGGTGCAAGGGAGAAGAACACAATTGGAAAGTGGACGCCATAGCTCATCCTAACCATATCATCAAGCAACGAGCTATAAGGAATTCCAAGTTCACCATCAAAATTGGCAAGTGCATCATCCAAAGTATTATCTCCGAAGAGGAAGAGTCCGAAAAAGCTAGTAGCAATATAGATACCGTTGAACATAATGTGAGTCACGCTCAGACTATCGGTTTCATCTGGGTCAAGTCTTTGAGTTCGTTTTCAATAGAGTGGACTGCAAAATCATAGTAAAAGCAAAACAGTTTATATTAAAATATTAAAATCATGACAAGTCACAAGATGTAAGTCCTTGTCAAAGTTCTTACATTACTACTTGTATTAATATAATTAAGTTCATTGTATCCATTGTTGTATTTTTCTTAAAGATAATTAATTATAAATATTAAATAAAATACGTGGAATAAAATGCATTTTTGACATGCTTAAGTAGTCGTCAAAAATCTCATGCTGCCAAACCATCATTTATAAAAGTACTTGAAAAAATATTTCGAAAGTTTATATATATAGCCTTTCTACTATCAGTTCGTCCTGATATAAAATATATCAGGATGAATGATGTGGACCATAGATTATGAAGAAGTTTTGACAAGTACATACACTTTGAGTCAAAATATGTAAATCTAATGGTTCATATTCTTCATCCTGAGCTCCTAAAAATATTATAAATTAAATATAAAAATATATTTGCAATGAGCTCCTAAAAATAAAAGAAAAAATGTTTCTGTTTGAATATTTGCAGAGTCCATGAAAATCATCCCAAGTTTTGAGTCCAATAAAGTTTGGGCCTGACCTCCTCTTAAATTGTGAAGCAGGTTTGATTTTGTCACCTCCACCACGAGTCTCATACAGGTGTCCAATATGACGAACCGATCATAGTTAGGATTTCTGATTAGTAAATGCGTTACATGGGTCTCGATTGTCATGTCCGACCCATCCAATTATAGTGTTTGGATGCCCATTGGTTTAGGGATGGAAAAAATCATAAATCCACTTCGAACCAGCGGGAATCCGATCCGTTTGGGAGTTGGGACAGCTTTGAAGCACATGAAACGAAGTTCAGATCGGGTCAGATATGGGACCGACTATAAAAGAAGAGAGATGCTATTGACAATCCACTAAATGTCTCTCTACACTCCATTTTAAATGTTTTTATTAATGACAAGTTTATCCTTAATTAGAATTACTAAAGAAGACAAAAGAAAGTTTTAAATTCCAGTGTTATTTTCTAATCTCTTTTATGTTTCACAAACCCTAAAACACTTTTTTCTGACAGTATCATAAGAGTTTCTTTTCCATTTGTCAGTTTAATTTGAAACTGAAAGACTTGGAGAAGGCAATATTTGGTTAATTCGAAGAGAGTTGGCTTAAGAAATTAGACTCCATATTCTATTTGCAAATTATTTGTGCATCAATCTGCATATTCATTTTATGTGTTTTCTCCCTCCCTCTCTTTATCTATCGGCCATACTAGTTTGACGAGAATAACAATTGATTTATGATATGGAATATCTATTTTCATACCCAAAAAAAAAAAAAAAAAAGAATTTTTATTTTCAAATAAAGTTTAGGAGCTGATGATATAAGCAATGCAGGCGAATGAAGGGGATTTATAAATCTTTACCTAGAATTTTAAAGTCTGATGCATTATGAGAAGTTGATACAAAAACTTCTATGAGAATGACAACATTGTTAGTATCCATCTTTAACAGAGATTATATTTTTTAAATCTTCACTAAAAGTAGGCTGCTTTAGGTATTGACGTATTGTATTCGGTACTGTTGTTTGTTTACAAAAAAAAAAAAAAAAAAAAAAATCTATGAGAAGAAAATGAATGTTAGAAAATAAAAAGGATAATTTTGGAACAAAATGTGTGTTTTTAGAAATTTTTTATATTTAAAGTTTTGTAATGGAGTGTGTTTAGAAAAGGAGTGTCAAAAGATAAAAATGGATTGTAAGGAGAAATTCTCATAAAAATATATATATATATATATATATATTGACGAAAATAACCTTCTAGCTCAAAGTCACCAAGCCACTGTAGCTTCAGTCACAAACACCTGACTGAGAAGCTGTTGTTTGTTTGTTGATATAAGAAAGGAATCCGTCCGCACAGTAACAATTCTCAGTGATTCAAATGAAAGCCTTCATTTTTGTGAATTCAATCAATAATTACTCGAACCCACTAATTATTTCTCCACATAATTATTTTCCTTTTCGGTTTCCATCACTTTCTCGGGAAAATAATCAGAGGTTGATTCGTTGCATTTCCCGCGCAAAATGGCTTCCCAATCCGAGAACCTCGAATCTCTCTCCCGTCAGAGCTTCTTCTTCTTCATCGGCCGACTCAGCTGGTTACGGTGGATGGTACGATCGGAGATTCGGTGGCAGCAGTGGTGGTAACTCGACCGACTCGAGTGAGTCGACCAGGTTCCGTAATTTCTTAGTTTCGATTGGAATTTATGATAAACAGTATGTATTTACGTTTGTTTTAGGGATTGTTTGTGCTCTTGCTATTTCTAGAGTTATAGTTTCTTCGATAATTGTGTTTCCAGCTACGGTTTTGGTTTTTGCTGTTGGGTTCTCGTTTGGTTTTGTTCGTGGTGGGTGTTTAAATGCAAGTAAGAGGAGGTCAAAAGAGGACATTTTTAGGGTTTATAGTGATAAATTGAAGAGTTTAGTGGAAATTTTTGATGGGTTTGATGGTAAAAAGTTATTAAATTGAAAAGTGATATACAAAGAGCTATAGATCGTAATATAGTTACTGTAAGTGATTTAGAAAATTATTATAATGTAATGGAATCAATAAAGTTATCAGCTTCAAATACCAGAGATGTCGTCGAGGCTTATATTGTGAATGTGGAGAATTCTAATAATGTGTTGGGATTGGTGAAGTTGGGTTTCTGTTGTTGCAATTTATTATTGGTGGTTTATCAGGAAAAAAAGTGGTTAATTCCAAGCCCAACAAAGTGAAAGATAATGTTAAGCAGGGAACCGTTGAGAATGTGGTAAATGATCAGAATCGAGGACTTAAAATTTAAGTCCTCGGGAGGAAGAAAGGTTTTTCGGTTTTCTTAATGACAATAGAGGAACTGTGAATTCAAGTTTTTCACAAGATTCTCCAATCAAGGCTACTTTGGATGAAGATGGAGATAGAAGAATGAAGATGGATTTGCATGAAGAAAAAATGAATTTGGGGAGGACGGGTGCAAATGCCAAGGGATTTATTGAGAGCAAAGAGTATAGTTACCGGAATAACAGATTGCAGTTCATGAATAATTGTGCCTCCTTAAATATGGGTCGTACTGATGGAGCTAGAGCATGGGAATCCCATAACAATTTGCTTGATTCGATGGATTTTAGAGTCGGTTGGAAACATATGGAAAGTGAAACTTCTTTTGTTCAAGAACAGCTGCTCAAAAAATCAAACGAAGCCTATAGGTCTTCTGATGACAATGACAATGAGATTTACAGGTCCCGTTTCAGAGTGGTGAATACTGAATGTGATTCCTCTCTGGTGGATCACCTGTCTGCTCAAGGGAGTGAGGCTGGTTCTTCTTTGTCTTCACCTTTTGCAGATGATGTGGTGTTTGATTGGTATGTTACAGAAGCTAACGATCTTCTGAAACAAGCCGAAGAGTGTATAAGGAGTAGTTCGGATCAAGAGCATGCAGAGATCATATTGTACAATTCTGCGATGTTGCTTTCTAAAGCCACAGCTATGAAGCCAATGATTCTCTTGGGCAACACTTATCTTCTTCATGGAGGACTAAAACTACGTATTAGCCGTGAGCTGAGAAGTATCCTTTCAAGAAGTGATCCCTTATCTGTTGAGAAACAGAAAAGAGTGCTCAAGGGGCTAGATTACCAGTTAGCAAGTAAAGATGAGATAGCAACTGTCCTTGTTAATGTGTGAAGAGTGTGAAGAACTTCTTGTGAAGGCTGGCAGAAAATATAGGTTCGCTTTGTCAATTGACGGAAATGATGTGAGAGCCTTGTATAATTGGGGGCTTGCTCTCTCTTTCCATGCACAACTAATTGCGGATATTGGACCGGTAAGCATCCTCACCTGGCATAATTAGCTTATTCATTGTCATTTCTAAAATATTTCTAACAAACAAGACCCTCAGATTGGCAAACTTGGTTTTGCTTTGGTTGTAATAACCAATCGAGTGAGTTGACTGAGTTCACTCATTTTAACCTGATTTAGACTTATTGCCTTCAGGATGAAAAGATTGATTTTTCAAATTGAATATATTATTAACCATAATATCTATCTCACAATTGACTAGATTGGAAATTTAGGATGAACTAACTTGATTCTGTCTTTGGAATTCCAGGAAGCAGCTTTTTTTTTTTTTTGAAATATTCCAGGAAGCAGCTTTTGATGCTGACAAAGTATTCTTGACTGCAATTGATAAATTTGATTCTGTTTATGCACCAGACGGTATGTTTAATTTCTTTCCTTTTCTGTCAGATATTTCCTGTGGTTGCAACTTGCAAGGCTTCAAACCCTACATTTGGTCATAAAAAAATGTGCACTAAAGAGTCCAAGGGACAATAAAATATTATAGTTGTGACATGTATATCAAATGATTATTTAAGATTACTGGTGTCCTGTGATCCCTTGACATGGACATGAGTGTCATTTTCGACATGGATTTGTCAAAGACCATCTTTCGGAAATCTCAACTTGAGAACATGGCAATACATACGTGTGTTTGTCTATATTATAATTATATCATAGGTATATCTATAATTGTATGTTTGTTTATTTGTAGAATAACAATGTGATGCAAGTATGTATCTATCTATACGAGTTTTGGACTCGAATGTCATGCAAATATTTTGTCCTCGACTTTGTAATTTTTCTTTGCATTCACACATCTGGAATGAATTCACTGTACGAAATTTCGCTTGACATTTATATGTGTAAACTGCAGCTCTATTCAGATGGGGTGCAGTGTTGCAGCAAAGGTCTCGCTTACAGCCAAGTAACAGCAAAGAGAAAGTGAAGCTGCTACAGCAGGCTATAAGACTATATGAAGATGCACTTCATATGGACTCCGACAATCTTCAAGGGAAAGGGACGCATTGTTGTCATGTATGTCTGAGCTTGATTACATTCGCTTTTAGTGGCACTAACGTTTAAAGTATCTAGTGTAACGGTTCATTGTGTGTTTCCTCACCGGCCCTGTTTTGGTTTTCATTTTTTGTGTTTCTTGTTACTCAGTCCGCCCCACAAAATGTGTCGTGTTGGATAGCTAGCCTCATGCCATCCATTATGTTTGCAAACAACGAATAATGTTGATAATAAACGAAAGATAAATGTATCGATTCCTGTTTTTAGTTACCATCATAAGGTTGGCCATCTCCCTATATTCTTTGAAGAGGTCTTCTTGGAGGAGGCAATAATCTCCTTCATGGAGGAGGCCAGTGGCCTCCCCTTATTTTGAAGGAGATCAACGGCTCCATTAATGGAATTAGGGAACTCAATTCCCCTTATAATAATAAGAGTGTAAATGTAATAGTAACAATTCAATTAAGGAAAAAAAAACACCAAGCAATCAAGCATACAAAATTTGTACAATGTCTAATGCCTACAGAAGTCAGGAAAGAAAATCCTTTGGCAAAACATTTTCGCAGGTTTAGATTTTATTATATGAATTTTCATAGGCTTTTATTTGTTCAAGTCTCAAACCAACCACTATATCCTCCCTCTCTTAATTATTACTTGAAAATTTTTGTTGTTATAAATTGGAATTATGATCGGTTTCTGCCTTAACCATGTAGCTCAAACGTTCTCTGAAAACTCTCAGAACCCCAGTAGAGGTAACAATTCCGGTCAAGCTCCCATCCTCGTCGACAACCCACACATAACTCACACGGCGTGAGAGTGCCTGGATCATCACTGCCACCAATGAGCTCCACGGATGGCAAACAGTTCCCTCCGACCACCTTACAACCCTAGTTGAATACCTTCCGAACTTCCCACTTCTTCCCGATCCCACGCTAGATTCTTCATCTGAAGAAGACCCATTGGCAGATGAGGAAGACGAAAACCCCGACTCATCGTCCATCAACTCGAGCGAAGCTTCCATGTTCCTCTCTTCCAACCTCTTCCTCACCAACCTAAGTAACTCCTCCGGTGGACCACCGTAATCTATATAAGCCATCAGATCACCAATAGAGAGCGTTGCTATCGCTGGTGCCACGCTCTCATCACATGAGTTGAGTGTTGAAGGCGAGATTTCCCCCATCACTTTTCCTTCCTCGTCGACAACAGCCACCGAGGTTTGCTTAGCTAATGATTTCGCGATAACCCCGGCCAATGCAGATGCCGCAGGGTCGTCGTACTGGACCATAAAAAAATTGTCTTTGTCGATCATATTGAGTGACTCGATAGGGTGGTTCGGGGCAGGACCGATAAGTCCGATATGGTTGAATAGGTATCGGAGTATGTCTTCCTGTGTTAACCAACAGTACTCACGGTTGTTGTGGATGGTGGAACTCGATAAGGGTTTGTGGATGAACTTTTCTCTTGTCCGAAGTGGTATGACAAGGTTCTGTGCTCCTTCTAAGATCAGATCTATTGCCTCCGATAAGCTGCAAATCACAACACAACTAATTAGAATTGAATTCGAACGGAAAATAAATAAATAAATACGGAAGTCTATACCAGCGAAAATATATACCTTGCATTGGGTTCCAAATGCTTGACGAATCCAGAACCCTTGGATATGAGAACAGAGACAGGAGATTGGAGGGCAATTCCGGGATTTGACAAATTCTCTTCTTTACTCAAGAAGCAAATGATATCTACCATGCAAACCTTGCCTACACATTTACACGAATCCTCAACGTTGATTTCACCGCCGTTGGTGGCGGCCGCCGCCGCCGCCGCCGCCGCAGCTTTCGCTTTTCGCCAGGAATGCTGACAGCTCCAGACACTGACGTGCCTCTCGTCGGATCTCTTGAGAGCCGACAAGGCGTCGGCAACGGTGGCGGCGGAGACGGAGAGCGACCTCAGCGCAGGCTTGCCAATGCATAGCTCAGAAACCTCATGCCCTAATAATCTCGCTGCCATACACAATCACAAAAACACAGAACAACAAAATTCTCCCAAACAGAGAGAGAGATTTGCGTTACAAAGAGAGAGATCTCTCGATAAGATTTATTATACAGAGAGGACAAGAAACGCGTGAGGTTGTTTAGTTGGAGATAAAAATGGAACGGGTGGTTACGGGTTTATTTATAGAGAGGAGAGACGGTTACCGGGAATACCCGGTCAAGTAAAAATACGGAAATAGTACTGGATGTGGGGTCCAGTCGTGAAATTGAATTTGACAGATTTTGCTGAAATCCCGATGATCTGTCTGTACTCTATGTGGGTCCGGGATTTTTATGGTAGCCTTTTCAGTCCTCAAAAGTCAAATGGCCGGCTTTCAATATATATATTTTTTTTCTTTTCTATGGTCACTAAAAAGCTACTGCTTTTTGTTGGCCTTGAGTTGGCCTTGAAAAGATTTTTGCTGTGTATTTGAGATTTTTTTTTTTTTTTTTTTTTTTAAAGAAAAATTACAATAATTTGTGGTAAGAGGAGTGAAACTCGAACCCACCATCTCGTGATATAGATATAAGAGTCATATCATTGGGCTAGCCTTATAATGTCTATTTTGTTAGTACTATCTCATTTTACAACTTGATCCCATCTCATTTTACAACTTGATCGTGATGAGATTGTTGTTAAAAAACCATATATAAAAAAGCGTCCATTCAATCTGAATTTATGTTTGAACGATTCAAAGGAAAAAGAAATAAAACAATGTTGTGACAAATTGCAAATTTAAAATTTTAAGAGATGGAAATAAAATTAGAACCTACAATCTCAACATGAGGGGTTTATTGCCAAGCCATTTCAATTTTTATTTAGTAAATATAATATAGGTGTGACCATACCAGCACTAATGCACCGGATCCTATCAGAGCTCTGAAGTTAAGCGTGTTTAGACGAGAGTAGTATTAGGATGAGTAACCTCCTGGGAAGTCCTCGTGTTGCACCATTTTTTTTTTAATTAAAAAAATTTAAAAAGTAAATATAAAGTTGAATTTTTTAATATTTGATTCTTTCAATTATTATTTGCCATAAATAAAATATTTTATATTGTTACCTTTTTATATTTTAATTTGAATTGTTTCCACGTTATTTTATATAATATCTTAGTGAAAATTATCAATAATAGCCACTCTAATTATGAGAAATTCTATTTTAACCACATGCATAATTTTAATTGTTAATAGCCATGTTTTGAAAAAAATTTCATTGAGTGTCCATAAATTACCAAGATGCCCCCAAATTAATATTGGTATATTGTTTTGTTTATTTTTCTGTTTCTCACCCTTTTCTTCACTGTTCACCGTCTTCTTCCTTCTTCTTTGTTCATTCTTCATCAACGATTTCCGATCGTTGTTCCTCTTCCAGCACATCGAACACCAATATGGTCGAACCATTGTTATTCCTACAAATCGACTAACTTAAGAATGGTTTGATTTCAGAATCGCGTTAAAGATTTAAAGAAGTGAAAAATTGAAACAAAAATTTTGATTTGCTCTAAATCGGTATTTGGTGTGTAAATATCTTTAATTTGTTCATTAATTGAGTTGCAAACAGTGACCTTAACGTGAGTTTAGCGTTATTGCACCACTTTTATGTGTTTTTGTGAAAAATCGAATTAAATAAAGTTTCAAGTTTTTTCCAGAAGATTTCAAGTTCACTGGTTCGAAAACTTGAAATCTTATGTAAAAACTTGAAATGTTGATAAGTTTCTGGGTAAGACTTCAATCAAGTTTTTTCCAGAAGATTTCAAGTTTCACTGGTTCTAGATTTAGAAGATTTCAAGTTTATGTTAGAGATTTAAAGCATGATTTCAAGTTTTCGCAAAACATTTCAAGTTTGTCAAAGATTTCATGCTTTCAAGTTTTTTTTTTTCAAACCAAACTCCAACATCCAGTCTCAAATCATCCAAAATACCAGACCTCAACTCAATCAACCCCCAAAATTGATACATTTCAATATTTATTATTCCTTAAACATGTTCTAACATGAAATCGCAATAAAAAATGTCAAGTGAGAAGAGAATGGTGGGTTTGTCTCCAAGCTGTGACGGCGACCACTTCTCTTCTAGCTGCTCCGGTGATGACGACGACGACGCCCTCTTCTCTCCCTGCGATACCGCTTCTTTCTCTCTTTTCTCTCGGCAACAATGTCTCTTTCTCTCTTTTCTCTCTTTTCTCCTTTTCTCTCTTTAATTGTTAATCTCCACCGCTCATGTTTTTGGTTTTAGTGCTTATATATGTGGGTATTGAGGTAATTTCTCAAAAAAGTGGTTATTAACAATTATAATTTCAAAAGTGGTTATAAACAAAAGTTTAATGTTTTGAATGATTACTTTTGGTTTTCTCTCTAATATCTTATGCCTATAAATGGCTTCCATCGTAATAGAATTAGAATCATAAATAATAAAATCATTCTTCTCTCTTATATTTTTACATTTATACGGTATCATAATTCAAATCCATACGGACACTTTTTGTTATGATTTGTAATCAATCTTCTCCTAATTTTTAATTTTTGAAAAGTACTACTTCTTAAATCCTAATTAGTCACTAGATTTGCCTAGAACTGATCAGTGATTGATTAGTTAGGTTGGTTGTGGATAGAAGAATACATATTTTATCAATGTACATATTATATGTAGATGCTTAATGCTTTTCAAGTGGACCTGACCTCACCTGATCCTCATTAGACAAATAGAACATGTGTATTATGATGACTGATTACTTTATTAAGCATATAATATATATATATATATATGACCAAATATTTGCATCAAAAATGATGTTGTTTTGGTGACATGGTGTACAATAATTGACCAAGACCAACTGTAATTGTAGGTATAATCATGAATTCATGTCTTGTTTGGCTCCTTTTTGGAGATTAATATGGAATATATATATAAATAAATAAATAAATTTATACTCCATAATATTTATTGAATCAAGTAAAATTATATAAAACTAACATGAACATATCATGCCGTCAAAATTAATCCGTTTATCATCCCGAAATTAATGGTTAGTAAATAAATAAAAACTTGCAACTCCACCATTAGGGGAGACCAAATCTCCTCCGTGACGGGAGGAGATTGATGGACCATCTTCTTAACCACAATCTTTCATCTCCTTATGTAGGATATCATCTGCTCTTCCCCTGGTTGCGGAGAAAACCCAATCTTTAAGATTAGTTTACAATATATATATATATATATATAGAGAGAGAGAGAGAGAGAATAATAAAAATATTTATTTTACCTAATAATAAAAATAATAAAAATAATAAAAAAAACCCTTTCTCACATAAAAGTTAACGGACTCCTTTCATTCTTTCAATGGCATGTGGTGTTAGTGTTAGTTTTAGTCATTTGTTTGAAACGTTGTTTGATTCAATAAATTTAGGGTATTTTGATGCATTTAACCCTTTTTATAACCCTCTGGTTCCGATAAAACCGTGAGACCCAACGGGCCAAAGCCACATGGTAAAAAAAATTATCCAAAAGCTTTTTGACCCTCCAATTAAATTATCCAAACCGTGTATGTTAGATATGGCTTTTGCAATGATCAAAAACACTTTTTTAATGTTAGAAGCTATTTTGAAGTTTTTTTTTTAGTTATTTAGCAAAACTCAAAACAGCTTGTTTAATATATGAATTGTCTTGATTACCCTTTAAAAAAAAAACCATTTTATGTCTACTTAGAGAAGCCCAAAAATTGGGCTTTTCCAAAAAGCTATTTTTGAGTTTTTTTAAAACATATAAATTGTCTCAACGACCCTTTATAAATTTTAAATATTTCACCATAACTCTTTCATTATAAATATATTGTCAACACCTTTTATTTTTTAATTGACTCAATCAAAAGCTATTTCTAAAAATATATTGTCAACACATTTTTTTTGTAATTTACACAACCAAAATCCTTTTTTGTTAGAAGCTCTACTCATTAGAAACTCTAGTATAAAAAGATCTACTCAAAAAGCTCTATTTGAAAAGTCATACCAAATATACCCTAAGAATTTTTACAAATAATATTATAACATATAATTATATAAAAGCACTTTTTTTGTTCTTTTTAGCTTTTATTTTGCTTTTTCAATTGTTTGGGGGATATATATAGCTGGCCTGAACTAAACCAAATTGGCAAATTGCACCCCTTTTTTTTTTTTTTTCCGATGTTTAAGGTACATGGTGCCAGAATCTATAATGAAGAAACTTTCCATTGGTTATTGGAAAGAAAAAAAAAAAGGCAAAAGAAAATTACAGGAACTGTAACATCAATCTAGCTGGTGCTTTGTAGGAAGAATTTATATTACTCATAAATGTCATATCCATTATTTTATTTCACTTTCAATAAAATATTATAGTTTCAAGAGGATCTAATCTAACATAACCCACCAAACGGTAGCAGCCACCAAAATTTATATATAATAATAATAATAATAATAATAATTCTTCGATTAGAACCCAACTTGATATTTTTTGTACGACATATTATAATCCTTGTAAATTGAGGTTTAATTGATTATCATACGTGATTGAGACGTACGAAAAATTTAAAGTATGGTCCTCACTGGATAAGAATCCTATATATACAATTTAAAAAGGAGATTTTATCAAACCGAATGTACGTCATTTGTCACCAAACCATATTGAATGGTGGCCACCAATTTATATCAAATGGTACCAAAATGAATATCCCATAAAGAGTCCAAACCATTTTTGGTGGACCTATATATCATAGTGACATTAATTAGTAACCTTCGACATAGTGACAAACTATGTTGAAGATTTGTTAAGGTGTCAAATCTTATGTATCAAAAATTATCATTGGGTACTTATTTTTAACGGTGTACATTTTTAAGTCGGGTCTGTTATGATTTGTAGAGATCATTCGGTTTATATAAACACTCGAACCAAGTAAAACAAGGATTTTGTGACATACAATGAGGTTCTTACTAAATAATTGAATTCTGACGTACTTCAAGATTGTAACATTTTCTAAGTTAATTAGCATCATATGGTGAATACCAACGTCATTTGTTGGTCACTCTAACATAACTATATTATGTGGTTTCAAGAAATACCGATCAAAGAACATATATAATATCAAAAAATAAATTCAGGCTTCAGTTTTCGGATATCAAATTTCCGATCAAACTCACCACTAACACAATTTATTATGAAAATGTTCTTGGCATGAAGCTACTCATGTGTTTAAATTGCTTTCAAGTAGTCCTGTGATCACGTTAATTACTCGATCTTGACTTGTATCAAATTATTCACATAGCTCCAAACGGACAATCACATTACATGCAAGTGACAAAAATACTCTTCGATTCGTGTGAAAAGGATCAAAATTTGAGTATCGGCAAAATTTTCTATGGATGGATAATTAAAAACGTGGTACAATTTTGACTTTTTTTTTTTTTTTTTTTTTTTTTTTGAAGGATACATCCTGCACATAAATTCGTTTTATTTCTTTCTACTTTGTCTTGTAAGGCTATGGATTTTTTCTCTGTATATTTCTCATCTTTATTTAACTTTCCACTAATGTTTCAAAGAATTTTTTTTCTTTGGTTTTTTTCAGAACACAAATTTAACATCGTCAAGTTGGAGTTTTGTCCATATCAAACACTACATGTGAACAGGGGCGGAGGGACGAGGGGCTATTAGAGGTCATGACACCTCTTCCCTAAAAAAAACTTTAAAATCTATCACTTTTACGGAATTTGAAAGTTATTACTAAAATTTAATCCCTTTCCACTTTGACCCCTAATTTTTATTTTTATTTTTATTTATTTTTATGGGTTAGGCTTAAACAATTTAAATTTGTAACTTAAATTTTGACTTCAATATCTCGACCACCTATATGCTAGTTATTAGTTTAAGAGTTATAAATGCATTCAAATATCAACCATTAGATTAAAAGCTCACGAGTAGTTGAGATGTTGAAGTCAAAATTTCAAATCACAAATTTAGGTTGATTTAGTTTGACCATATTTTTATATAATGACATTCCAAAACTTGAATTTCTGACTCAGCCTTTACATATGAGGTTCGAGTAACTACTCCCACCTAATGCCGGCTCAACACTATTGGAGGTCCTAGGCGAAAACTTTGAATGAGGCCTTATTTTATATTTATCATAAAATCATTTCTTTCAGTAAAAAAATTTACTAAAGATTTATTTTTCTTCCTCTATGTGATACATAAATATTAGTTATAGAACCCGGAAAATACCAAAGTGGAAAGAATTTTCCTCCTAAACAAGTTGCCTTCAAAGAACTCAAAATATTAAGATTTGCTTTTGAAGAAAGTTATTGAAACAACTTTAAGCTAAGTTAGGGAGAAAATAGAGTTATAGATAATGAATACAAAATTAGTAGAAAATAAAATAAATGAATAAAATAGATGTAAGACAAAAAATTTAACAACTTTAAGAAGCATGTGTTATAGTGAAGTATTAGGATCATTAAATGAATAATTTTTTTCTTTGTTACTATGTTATTCATGACCGTTTAAAGTAAGAAAGTATTAAGTGTTCTTTTGGAACCAATAAATAATTAAATTATAAATAAAGAGTTTTCCATAAATAAAAATATATATAAAGAGTTGTTTTGGAATTAGAAAACAATTAAATTCTAAATAAATATTTTTTTTTAAGAGAAAAAAAAAAGATATATATGAGCATCCCAAAAGACTCTTCTATTTTCACTCTTCAAATGTTTATTTGCTTATTTATGTGGCAATTTGAGGAGTGAAAAAAGAATAGCCCTTCCAAAAGACTCTCCAATCAAAAATAGGTTTATTTTATTTTAATGAAAAAAACTCAAATTCCCCCCTCCCCACCAACAAATCTAATTACCCTCCATTTTTTTCAATTTAGAAATAATAAATTTTCATATTATTAATATGTTATTATTAAATATTAAATATTAATCTCATTTTAAAGATCTAGATGAGACCTTTCTAGTGATATAATTTTTATGATGATAAAATTTATAAAGCAAAACTATATTAACTGAAATTAATTAAAAAGATAAAGGATATATATGTTAAATACTAATGATGATATGATATAAAAAATAATAAAATAATAATTGAAGAAAGAAAAGTTGCTCTTCAATATTGAAGAGTGAGAAGCAAAATCTTATTTGAAGAATCTCATTTGAAGAATCTCATTTGAAGAATTTGTTGGAGCCAAATATGTTGACATGACTCGTTTGATTTTTAGAAATATCTTATTTAAAGAGTCTTTTGGAGATGCATCTCCAATGCAAATATACATTTTTGAGTTTCTAAATAGTGCCACATCAGCATTTCTATTTATTATGGACCCACTTTTAAATTTTTTTTAGAGAAATACATATTCATATCTCCAATGCAATTATCTAAAGTCAAATATGCATCCATTTTATGTCCAATCATAATAAAACAATGATTACACTCTCTCTCCTATTTTATTTTACAATTAAATGAGGTTTAATCTTATTGGTGGAAAGAGTTGAAAACTTTCATTTTATTGGTGGAAATAGTTAGAAATCCTAGTCAGCATTTCTAGGAGAGTTTCTAGAATTAGAAACCCAACTCCATATTCTCTAACTTTTTTTGGACCACATCATCTCCATATTCAACTTAGATAATAGCATTGGAGAGAGTTTTTCTAACTTTTTAAATATCTATCCTATGTGGCACTCCATTTTCTCTAAATGCATAATTGCATTGGAGATGCTCTTAAGTTGTTATATAAAATATATTAATATATATTTAAAAGGAATTTGTATATTTAATTTAGAAGATATTTATATTTTTATGGCTATATATTAGGAGGCCTTTTAATTTAATATTATCTATAAGTAAAAATTTGAAAATAAAAATTAAAATGATGCCCTTAAATTTTGGAGAAATTTTAGGGATACTAAGAGCATCTCCAATGCAAAAGTGGCTTGCATACCAATAATTGTTGACATGGCAACAATGTCAAGAGACTTGCTTCCTATGTGGCATAAAAATAGACTTGATAGACAATTAACTCAAAATTTGTTCTCCAATGCTTCCGTCTAAAACACAATTTTTTTAATAACATGTCTATCTTTTTTTCCAATTTTATTTTTTATTTTATTTCCTTACCAAAAATATATGAAAAATTAATGTTAGTTTTAAATATTAGCTGAGTCAACCTAAAAAATAGTTGTGCAACAAACCGTCTGAAAGTGGACGGTCATATTGACAATGTCTAATATTTTTTTTTCCACGTCAGCTTGAGGTTGAATATGCACGGTTGCATTGGAGATACAATTATTAACATAACGTCTATTTATCCTACGTGACATCTCTTTTTTTCACAAGCCACGCTTGTATTGAAGATGCTCTAAGCAACCACCTAGCTTGCTTTGTGCTTCAGTCGGCTCTGCTTTCACCCGTGTTGATAAATACGTTTTATATTACTTTAATATCCCACAAACGTGAAAAGAGAGGTATACATTGATCCGTCAAAACAGGAGGTAAATATTTCAAAGAATCAATAGTACAAAATTTATTAAAATAATACAAATGAAAGATGTATATGTTAAAAAGAAAAGTAATAGGTTGATTACCAATTAACCTCCCCGAGCTTCACCTGTTAACTAATTTGTTTTATACTTTTATATGACTCCTACAGTTCTACAGCAATCTTTTTGTACTCTTATTTGTAAATATCATTATCATCAATTTTTAATATATCTGTGTGTTTCATTATATTATTTTAATCATTTGCCACTCTCTATCAAACAAATTGTTTTATTTCTTTTTATTTCTAGAAAGTATAAACACTTTAGTTTTATATTTTAAAATCATTAAAGTTGAACATATTTTTATTTTGAATAATAAAATAAAATTATTGTCAACATAAATCTACCTGCCACACTAAAAATTCATTTTAGTGCACATCCACTCTTATGGAGTGATGTATACAGCTATAAACATAACATAATAGGGTGTTGTCACGTGACTTTTTTCTTTTAGTTTTTTTTTACATTTATCTTCTTGTATTCTTTATAAATGGACTACGTGGCAATTAAAGGCCTATTAATTGGTCAGTACCTTGGGTATTGATCAGTCAGTACCTAATCATTGTCCTTCAAATCCTACCATACATATTTATGAGCATGTATGAGTAATTTTCTTTTAGTATTGTGAAAGAGTAGGGATGGTAATGGGGCGGGTGACTCTCTATGCATCTCACACTATTTATTTTTTGAAAACTCATTTCCTCGTAAAGCCCCACGATAAATGGAGTGGGGTGGATACGCTTTTCCATCACCACCCAATTTAACCCATTTACCATTTATCAAAATTATTTATTAAAATTTTGTCAAAAAAAATTTATTTATTAAAATAATAAATATATAACCTAATGAATATGATATAATATATAAAGTAATTCTTAAAAACTATTGAAAATCATCGTATAAACATAAATCTAAAAACTAAAAAAATAAATTCAATCATTTTAAGACATAGATATTGAACTAAATAATAAAAAAATAAAGATTATATTTTAAGCGGGCGGGACGGGGCAAGGATTATAAAACCCATCCCTGTTCCATACCCATTGCGGGTTTTACTATCCATCCTCATCCCCACCCTATTCCTATCAAACTGAACCCACCCGCAGGTTATTTTGCCATTTCTATGAAAGAGTAATAGTGTAATACTATACAATCCAAAAAATTAATGAAAAATTCAACCCAAATGATGTGGTAAATAAGTTGTCATCACCACACAAATCATGAGATGATGTGGTGAATGATATGACAATGATAAATCACTTGTCATATCATTTAGATTGATTTTTATGTTAAAATTTTTGGGTTGATTAACATTAGTGATTGTGAAAGTATATATCTTCCGATTACAAAATAGATATCCAGACTACACATGCAGTGATTGATTTTGGTAGATTCCAACCCGATCTGACTCGACTCGTTCCATGTTAGATTATATATATATATATTTAAATCTTATTAATACAAGTCCCATGTAATCATGTATAATGTATTTGAATTAAAACCGTAAATTAATCACACTTTTTCCTTTTTTTTAAAAAAAAAAAATTCACACTTTTTCCACACTCCATTCGTGGGGCTAAAGCCTTTAAACCCGTGATGAAAATCTGACCACAAATCACAAAAGCAACAGCACGGGGCCGCCTTTCAAAAAAAAAAAAAAAAAAAATCATGGGGCCCAACCCAATGTGAACAGATGCTGCGTCAGCGCTGACGTTTGAGGTATTGAACCACGTGACCGGTCCTCTCATTTTTCTAACGTTGCAAATTAAGTACACGGTACACCAAACAAAAAGCGGTGCACCAAGGATCCCATGCTACCACCAGACGATGGACACGTGTCGGTTTCATAATCTCTCCGCGTCTTGGACGCGTTTGGATTTATCAGATGGCTGTGACTTGTTAGGAATATCCTTTTCGTGCCCAGACAAATGAGTCAGTGTACAGTGTACAGTATACTATCCGTATTCCGTACACGTAAACGGCTGCCAATATACGGAATATGCTAAATATACATTCTATTGTTGGATTTGGCTATCATACCCACATAGGTATAATAGTAACTATTTTTGGGAACAACTTTAATATTTTGAAAACCACTCTCACATTGAAATGAACCATCGAATTGTTCCTGAAAAGTGGTTGGTATCATACCGATCGGTCAATTTAACTAATTTGACTAGTAATCATCACTCTCAATAATTTGATGCCACTCGGGTTAAGTGGATCCAAGATCTATACGGTTGTTAGATTAATTTTTAGTCCAACCCAATAATCTATAAAAATCAAACATTTAGAAATTTAAAAAATAAATAAATTAACTCTCTCAAGTCTCAACCGTCACAGATAAAAGTAGTATTCGAACCTTATCATGGAAGTGAAAGGGAAATTACACAAGTGAAAGTGGATTCATCGTCATTATTCTACCATTGATGATCAATCCATATTCAATCATTTAAACTTGACTCATAAAATGATATCATCTCTACAAACTTGTTAAATATCAAAGCAATCATGGGTATATAATAATCATTTGAGTACGGATGCCTTCACTTTTGTAATTATTACGATGAATTCAAGTCAAACCTTTTGCATTTACCAAAATACATACGGAGACTTTTCTATTGTGATATGAGAATATATATCAAAATCACGTCTCCCCAATTCATAATGTATTTTAATGGTAAGAGCGTTCATTTAGTCTGATATTATCTCATATTCGAATCGTCACTACCACATGTGACATATATATATATATATATATATATATATAAAGGATGTGGATATTACCACCCATAAAATTAATTAATACATCCATTTTTATAAGTACACCAATATCTAAAATTTTAAATATAAATGTTACTATAAACACTCATCATAATGCCAAAATTACCCTTATTGACATGAATATATTCATTTTAATACATTTTATTTATAATCCTCTTAAATTATGAACACACCCGATCTATATATATATATATATATATATAAATCATATTATTTTTGGAATCAATCCTCTCATAACGATGGTCCGATTTACTTTTAGAAATGTCTTGAATTTGTGAGTTTTATGAAATGGAAGATGTATAACTGGATTGTATACGAAGTCAAAAGATTTTCAATATGAAATTCTCTTATATATACAACTATCTAAAAAAAAAAAAAAAAACTCATTGAAATCTATAACTATCTTTAAAAAAATTTATTTTGTTTATTGATAGAGTTCATAAATAAACATAAAAAAAAAAAAAAAAAAAAAAAAAAAAAAAAAAAAAAAAGGAAGTAAAATAATACGTATCTCTATATGATAAGAGTTCTCTAATTTTTTATTTTTTTTTTCCATTACTTTGTTTTATGATAATCATATGATGATGAGAAAGTTTGATACTTGAAATAAAATTAGAGTTTATCATAAAAATTAGGGTTTATCATAAGTTAAGGTTTATCGTAAGTTTTTATTTTTATTTTTATTTTTTTATTTTTTATTTTAAATTAAAGCATTTTGTCAATGTTAATAAATTTCTAATGAGATATTTTTATAATTAAAATTTTTAATAAGATATGGGTGTACTAATTAATTTTATGGGTGTCAATATTGAACCCCATTTATAAATTGGAATAACATTGAAACGGTTTAAACCTAATAAACAAATTGAACCTACACCGCAATACGTAACGTGGGGATGAGCGACTTGCCGTACATTGAGGCACCTATTAACTTACTTTCTAATGGCACACGTTAATGACACATTAAATACTATCCATAACAATAAAGCAATCAATATCTTTAACTATAAAATCGATGATTATGGCTATAATTGAACCTGGTGTATGTTTAGTGTAGGTTTGAACAAACTTGAAAGGCCCATTCTCGGCCCACTATCACTAGTTATGGCCCAAAAGAGACTCCTAACAACAATTTCTTTTCTCGCACCGTTAACTGAGCAAAAGTAACCAAAAAGAAGACGAATCTGTGAGCTGAGGCTTGCAAAACTACATCGTATATTCGTATAGCTTATCTTTCTCTTCCTCCTACTCTTCACCTTCTCGAAAATTAGGGCTTGCAAATTCAAAATCGGAAGCTGAAATGTCTGGTAACGATAGCCGATATGATGCCAATGACGACGACGACTCGCATCTAAAGGTTTCGATTTCGCTTTTGTTTCTTTCATTTCATCAGAGATTTTGTTTTTAATTCATGAGTGGATCCGAAATTACGCTGTTGATACTCATTCAAGCTGTACGAAGTCATAATTTTGTTGCAATTTGATTGATTAGTCCAGTTATTAGAATTTGATATTTCTACTGATTAGTGACTTCATTGATGTTGTGCACTTAATGTTAATTTTATATTCATTTTGAAAAAAATATAATTCTTGGAGCTGGATTGGAAAGATAGAGGTGGAGTTCAATTAAATTATGTTGTTTTAAATTTTGGAGAAATGATTTTGATGTGAACTTATGCTGTTTGTGCTTTCATGAATGTAATTAAGATTGCGTATGTGAAAAGTTGGAAAAGTAGATGGAAGTGACGTGACTAACTTGTGTGAAATTGTCTCAGCCAAGTTCTCGCGGGTCAGATCATGAGAGATCCAGAACTAGAGAGCGTGAGTGAGATAGAGATAGAGGAGGTCGCCAGCGCAGGGACTAAAAGGACAGAAGCGTGAGGGACAAGAGAGTAAGGGAAAAATACGATGATTACGACCATCACCGAAATCGTGATAATGACAGGTTATTGTATGCTCATATATTTTTATCCATGTGAATGTTTTGCTGTTGTTATTTTCGGGTCTTTTCCAAACTCAAATTACAGCTCTTTTGGAACTTAACTATATGTTGGTGTATTTTCGTCACCTGTTTAGGAGACCTGCATGTGGGCATTGTGTAATCTATACATGTTTGATATGTCATTTGATTTCTAAATACGCTGTCTATAGGCACTGTGATTTTGACCGTGACAAAGATAGGAGGCATAGACATAGTTCACGTTCAAAGGATAAATCAAGGAACCGATCCAGATCAGTCTCTCCATCCCATTCCCCCTCGAAAAGGTACGTGACAGCTTAATGTAGATGTAGTCTATTTAGCTGATGAATTTTTGAGCCTCATGCTGAGGTGAATCTGAAAATCATCATAACGAGACATATTTGGCATCTCAGTTCTTTTCCAAGTTTGAACTCCTGATTCTGAGAGAGTGTTGAGTGCTGGCAGTTATTGAAATTCTAAATATCAAAAACAATGACAATGTGCCAGTGTTCTTACCTGTCAAAAGGCATTGCCACATTTGTCTTGGCGCCATAACTGTTTTTAGCTTCTTTACACTTAAACCATATGTTGTTGTGCGAGTATCCTTGATAATCGATATATGGATTTCCACCTTTATGCCTTATCTATTGCATTTTATCATATAGGAAATGTTATTATATGAACAACAATATGTACTTTTTGCAATCTTTTACATTGATAATCTCTGTTACTTCTTCTTTCTTGTGATTATTTACCTTTCCACTTACCTTGTATCAGTTTGTTTTTTCATTAATGAATAAGATTAGGATAAGGATGCTGCTTATTCCTTGGTTTTAAAGTTAATCTTATTTCATTCACATTGCATCTACAGCAAGCGGAGAAGTGGTTTTGATATGGCGCCACCTGTTGCATCCGTGCTGTCTGGTGCTGCTGTTCCAGGTTTGCTTTCAGTATTGTTCCTATGTATACACATGGCATCTCATTGACTATTCAATCTCCAGGACTTGTTTCACCCTAAAGAATTCTTTCAGTTTTTCCTACAAGTCTTCTGTAATTTTTAGTATTTTTGATGAAATTTGTTCTTTATAATTTTTATTTAATGTTTACTATGGAAACTGAAAAATCACACCTTTTCCAAGCTGCCATTCGTGGGGCAAAAACTGTGATGAAAATCTGACCACAAATCACAAAAGCAATATCATGGAGTCCAACCCAAGATCAGATGCTGCGCCAGTGCTGACGTTTATTGTATTCAACCACGTGATTGGTACTCTCATTTTCTGGGAGTTGGCTAGTATACCTACCATGTCATGGCAATTAATTTTTGTTGCCAACTGGAAGCCAAAGTGTGTTTGGTACTTTGGGACAACCGGTTGTAACCTCTCCCCAAAACATCATTAATAAATTTTTTTAATTTTAATTTTTTTAAAATAGAAAATTATTTTTATTTTATATATTATAAAATATTAAATTACATTTTATTATTATATATTAATTGAATAATAAAACTATATTAAATCTAGAAAAATTGAAAACTATTATTATAGAGTTAATAAATAGTAAAATTATATTAAAATGTAGAATTATAAATATTTGTAGAATAGTATTAATAAATAATATTATTATATTTGTAATTTGCAAAATTTAAAATATAATTTAAATGATATTAATATGCAATAAAATCTTGTTAATAAAAGTCCCATGTATTTGAATTAAAACCGTAAATTAATCACACTTTTTTCCTTTTCTAAAAAAAAAAAAATTCACACTTTTCCAAGTTGCCATTTGTGGGGCAAAAACCGTGATGAAAATCTGACCACAAATCACAAAAGCAACATCATGTGGCCCAACCCAAGATCAAATGCTGCGTCAGCACTGATGTTTGTGGTTCTGGGAGTTGCTAGTATGCCTACCATGAAAATGGTAGGTATCATGGCAATTAATTTTTGTTGCCAACTGGCAGCCAAAGTGTGTTTTGGACTTTGGGACAACCGGTTTCTCCCAAAACATAAATAATAAAAATTTTAATTTTAATTTTTGTAAGAATAGAAAATTAGTTTTATTTTATATATTATAATATATTAAATTACATTTTATTATTATATATGAATTGAACAAACGAAATCATTCCACAAACTTGTTAAATATCAAAGCAATTCTGAATATATGATCATTTGAGTACGCATGCCTTCTCTTTTGTAATTATTAAAATGAATTCAAGTCATACTTTTTACATTTATCAAAATACATGTGGAGATTTTTCTTTTGTTATGTGAGAGTATATATCCAAATCATATGTCTCCTCGTATTATAAGTGTATATATATATATATATATATATATATAAATAGTGTCTTGACAAATCCTAATTCATAATGTATTTTAATAGTAAAAGCGTTCATTTAGTCCAGTATCATCTCAGATTCGAATCACTGCCACTGCATGTGGCATGTATAAGTAGGAATGACATCAGATCGATTTAATAACCTAATAAAGAAATTGAACCCACAACCACAATATGTGGGGATGAGTGACTTGCCGTACATTGAGCCAACTATTAACTTACTTTCTAAGGGCACATGTTAATGACACATTAATATTATCCATAACAATAAAGCAATCGATACCTTTAACTATAAAATCGATGATTTATTTCACACACAAACAAAAAACTATAAATTTCTTCAAAAAAAAAAAACTATAAATCGATGATTATGGCCTGTCAAGTGTCCTCTTGAACAAACTTGAAAGGCCCATTATCGGCCCACTATCACTAATATGGCCCAAAAGAGACTCCTAAGTCCTAACCACAATTTCCTTTCTCGCAAAAGCGACCAAAAAAAAAAGACGAATCTGTGGGCTGAGCTTGCAAAACTACGTCGTTTAGCTTATCTTTCTCTTCCTCCCATTCTTCACCGAAATCGTGATAATGACAGGTTATTGTATGCTCATATATTTTTGTCCATGTGAATGTTTTGCCGTTGTTATTTTCGGGTCATTTCCAAACTCAAATTGCAGCTCTTTTGGAACTCAACTATTTTATCATATAGGAAAATGTTGTTATATGAACTACAAATTTTTGCTCTCTTTTACATTGATTTATTTCACTTCTTCTTTCTTGTGATTATTTACCTTTCCACTTATCTTGTATTAGCTTTTTTTTTCATTAATGAATAAGATTAGGATAAGGATGCTGCTTATTCCTTGGTTTTAAAGTTATATTGTTTATTTAATCTTATTTCATTCACATTGTATCTACAGCAAGTGGAGAAGTGGTTTCGATATGGCGCCACCTGTTGCATCCATGCTGTCTGGTGCTGCTGTTCCAGGTTTGCTTTCAGCATTGTTCCTATGTATAAACATGACATCTCATTGACTATTCAATCTCCAGGACTCGTTTCACCCTAAAGAATTCTTTCAGTTTTTCCTACAAGTCTTCTGTAATTTTTAGTATTTTTGATGAAATTTGTTCTTTATAATTTTTATTTAATGTTTACTATGGAAACTGAAAACCATTGTTGTGTTGTTGGCTGTTGTGTGTGGTTGTTTGTTTCTGTTTTGTGTTTATTGGTCGGGTTAGAAGGCAATGTTGGGCTACATGTCCCACTACGCTACCATTTGGAGTGACTACTGTAGATTTTGTGTTCAACGGAGAACCAATGCATCGATTAGCTGGATTTTGTTCACCTTCAACCGGCAACCGTTGTCATTTGATAGACTTACACATATTTCCCTAGCATCTGCAGTAATGGAATTCATTTCTTACTTTATTAATTGAGTGGTAATATCTTAGGTATGAAATGGGATTCTCTTTATAGCTTTGTGATGAGATTGATAGTTCCAGGCTGCTTTGATATTTTGTAAGATCAAGCAACATGTGTGTGTTATCTCTTAATTATGTGACTCGTCCTTATCAATTTACGTGGTCATTTTTTTATTATTATGCAGAACAACTGCCAGGTGTTCCTCAAACAATGCAAGGAATGGTACACAACATATTATTACCTTTTGGAGCAACACAGGTGCATGTTTTTCAAAAGATGCTGTTCAAAAACTACTTGCATTGAGTTCATCGATTATGTTTTATGTGATTAATTGATATAATATTTATAGATGTATATATGCTTGTATATTTATCATATCTTGTGTTATAGTTGGGAGCTCTTCCTATGATGCCGGTTGAAGCCATGACTCAGCAGGTAGATAAATAACGTTTTGACTACTTGCATATTTTTTGTGATTATGATGTGTGTATATATATATATATATATATATATATATATGGATTCTCTATAATTTTCTGTTTGTTGCCCTTTTACAGGCTACCAGGCATGCTCGCCGAGTGTATGTTGGTGGGCCTCCCCCATTAGCTAATGAACAGGTTTTATTCAGTGATCTTTTGCTGGTTCTAGCATTCTATGAAAGAAAGACGAGGCTTGTGTTTCCAATATTTGCCAAGTTGACAATTTCGTAGAATTGGGTTCCTTTTGCTATTTGCTTTTATTTTGTTATTATGAAATATTTATATTCATAGAAATACGTCAGAAGTCCTTCCTTTTCCATTTGTAGTTCCTTTTTGCTATCCTGTAATTATATTGATATTTTTTGTTGCAATTCCATGAGTGTCCCTGCACAACAACATATAGCAAATACTTATCGTATTTTGATGATTCTCATATCACCACTGCTGGATTTGAAGTCAGGAATAATTCTATTGTAATCACTAACACTTACCTAAGGGCGATGGCAGCTTGAAAGATAAAGCCAACAGACACAGCAGCCGTTGCACCAGTGAACTGGAAGGCATCCCAGATACTAGGGCACAAAATTAGCCCCCAAAAAGATATAAATCCCATGAGAGCTGTAGTTACTAAGAAGAATCTTCGGTTGTCAAATGCAATGGGAATGGCGTACGGAAATAGCAGACCATCAAGGTTGAGGCGAAGGGAGAAGAAAACAATTTGAAAAACAAGCATCAAGTGGACGCCATAGCTCATCCTAACCATATCATCAAGCAACGAGCTATATGGAACTCCAAGTTCACCATCAAAATTGGCAAGCACATCATCCAAAGTATTATCTCCGAAGAGGAGGAGTCTGAAAAAGCTAGTAGCAATATAGACCGTTGAACATAATGTGAGTGATGCCCGAACTATCGGTTTCATTTGGGTCGAGTCTTTTGAGTTCGTTTTCTATAGGGTGAACTGCAAAATCATAGTAAAAGCAAAACAGTTTATAAGCTTATAATTAACCAACTTTATAAAATTTCATATATTCTCTTTACCCCTCTTTCTTTTTTCTTGTTGCGTGTGTGTTTGTGCGCGTGTATTTCAGAAACAGCTAAGCTATACAATACATCAGATTTGTAGCAATAAGAGCAACTGACATACATTTTTTTTTTTTTCCTATGAAAATTATCTATCTATCATATCTATCATTCGAACCCGTGACCTTGAATTTCTCAAGGACTCAACTGACATACATTGATGCTTCCAAAGTACTTGAACTACAATTTATAAGCAATACAATATTACAATTTAATCAAAAAAGAGCGTTTAGTTAGAAATGTATTTCATATTTGATGTGGCATACATTTGTATTCTTGTAGTCAAATAGAACATAACAAACATATTCTGAACGCAAACTTGTCTTCAACCAATCAAATTAAAACAGAAAAGATATCAATATATTGTTTACAAATAATGGGCCGTAAGGGTTGGTGCCTTGGTGGAGATATTTGCTGTCCAAAAATAATAAATCTTGTAATACTTAAAAAAAAATAAAAAAAATAAAAATAAAAATAAAAATAAAAAAATCTTATCTTTGTCTTAATAATTATCCAACAAAGTGACAACCCATATATATATATATATATATATATATATATATATAGTTTTTCTATTATCAATTCATCTTAATATAATATATATCAGGACAAAGAATGTGAACCATTAGATTTACATACTTTGACTCAAAGTGTATGCACTTGTCAAAACTTCTCCATAATCTATGATCCGTATTTTTCGTCTTGATATATTTTATATCATGACAAACTGACAGTAAAAATACTATATTTACAATTTTCCAATGAGGACTTTTACAATGCACACTTTAAGCACATTTTGATGAAATTGTGCATTGTAGGGAATATATTGAATCTTGATTTGATTTTTTGGATTGATGGTTAAAACATTGAAATACATTTATGGAAAAAAATTAAAAAATTTCAGGTGCAAGAACTAATTTATTCCGATTTTTTTTTTTAAGATAAAACATTTAAAAATAGGGAAATATAAGAAAAAATAGTTCTCAAATCCAAAAAATTTCCAAACTTTTACCAAATGTATATTTTAATTTTTTTAGGATGCATACAAAAAAATCTTATAGAAAAACATTTAATTACATGCAATTTCATCAAAATGTGTTTAAAGTATGCATTGTAAAAATCTTCTTTGGAAAGTTACTATATATATATATATATATATCAATTTTTCTCTCATCAAGTTTTAAGATTATGATGAGACTTGTGAGTCATTGATTAAGTTTAAGACTTTGACTAAGCTGAAATACGTGAATCTAATGGTTGATAGTTGTGGAAATGATATAAATAAAATAAGTTAGTCCCATATATATATATATGGGTCAGGCTATAGAACACCAGTGTACCCATACACCGTGTAGGAAATATTATGATCGTAATTTGAAAAAGTGTGATCCAACCTTTGATCGCAATATTTTCTACACGATGTATGGGTACACCAGTGTTCTATAAATTGTCCATATATATATATATATATACAGTCTTTCTATTGTCAGTTTGTCCTGATAATAAATATATCAGGATGAAGAATGTGGACCATAGACTATGGAGAAGTTTTGACAAGTACATACACTTTGAGTTAAAGTATGTAAATCTAGTGGTCCACATTCTTCGTCCTGATATATTTATTGTCAAGACGAACTAATAATAGAAAATCTGTATATATATATAAGAAGACTTTGATTAAACTAAAGTATGTGAATCTAATGGTTGATAGTTGTGGAACTAATATAAATAAAATAAGTTCGTCATAAGAAGAAAAGACTAATAATATATATATATATATATATATATATAGAGTAAATACCATATATTATGTGAAATAAAGTGAAATAAATATTAAAATCATGACAAGTCACAAGATGCAAGTCCTTGTCAAAGTTCTTACATTACTACTTGTATTATTATAAGTTCATTGTCACAATTGTTGTATTTTTTTAAAAAAAAAGATATATATTCAATAAAATAAGTGAAATAAAATGCATTTTTGACATGCTTAAGTTGTCGTCAAAAATCTCATGCTGCCAAACTATCATTTATAAAAGTACTTGAATTATTTTTTGAAAGTTTATATATATATTTGCAATCAGCTACTAAAAAAACCAGATTTTGCAACCTTAACCTGATTTAGACTAATTGGATGAAAAGATTGAATCTTCAAATTGAATATATTATTAACCATAATATCCGTGGTTCATGTTACCCAGTCCGCCCCACAAAATGTGTTGTGGTGGATAGTCAGCCTCTTGCCATCCATTATGTTTGCAAACAACGAATAATGTTGATAATAAACGACAGATAAATGTATCGATTTCTATTTTTAGTTACCATCATAGAAACAGAAGTAGAACAATTTTGTATGCCTTTTGTTCTTAGGCCTTCTTTATGTATGTTGCATTGTTGCTGTTAATTTAGTTCACTTTGGATCTTAATATACTTCTATTGGTGTTAAGAAGTCTTAATACAGGTTCAAGTCTTAATTTCAGTGATTTCGTTTTGTATGTTTTTCTTACTTTTATCCCGATTTAAGATATTTGTGTCTGAATTAAAAAGGCACAATTTTTGGCTTTACATTTGAATTTGAAATTGAGAAATCACGATAATACGCATTAAACTTAAATAAATTATATTTTTAATTTTAATTTAAAAATATAAAATGGTAAGGGTAAAGTGTCACCAGAGACTGACGGCCTCTACTTTATGAAAGGCCAGCGACCTTCTTGCCGGAGGATACCAACAGCCTCCTTTGTCGAAGGTTAGCTGTCTCCCAATATTCTTTGAAGAGGTCTTGGAGGATGCAACAATCTCCCTTCATGGAGGAGGCCAGTGGCATCCACTTATTTTGGAGGAGATCAACGGCTCCATTAATGGAATTAGGGAACTCAATTCCCCTTCCGTCTGCTATGAAACTTTATTTCCTTTCATTTTATTAGTAAACGCCTCATTATTGTAATCAAATTTATAATAATTTGAATTTGATAATAATAATAATAATAATAATAATAATAATAATAAGAGTGTAAATGTAAAAGTAACAATTCAATTAAGAAAAAAAAAAACACCCAAGCATACAAAATCTATACAACATCTAGTGCCTACAGAGTACAGAAGTCTGGAAAGAAAATCCTTTGGCAAAACATTTTCGCTGTTTAGATTTTGTTACATGAATTTTCATAGGCATTCAATTGTTCAAGTCTCAAAGACTCAAACCAACCACTATATACTCCCTCTCTTAATTATTACTTGAAAAAATTAAAAAAATTTAAAAAAAAAGATTTCAAGTTTTCTCAAGTTTTTTTTTTTTTTTTCCTTTTCTTTTCTATTTTCTTCTCAAGTTTTACTAATATGGAAGAATGAAAAAAAAAAAAAAAAAAAAAAAAATTGAACAAAATGTTGTTGGATTGGATTTAGGTGAGCAACACTTTTTATTTTTTATTTTTGAAAAATCTGAAAAACTTGAATCTGAAGAAAAATCTAGAGATACATCAATGAAAGAAGAAAATGTTGTTAGATTAGATTTAGATGAGCCACACTTTTTATTTTTATTTTTGAAAAATCTGAAAAACTTGAATCTGAAGAAAAATCTGGAGATACATCAATGGAAGAAGAAAATGTTAGATTAGATTTAGATGAGCCAATTTTTTTTTTTATTTTTTATTTTTTAGTTTTCATATATTTATATATTTTTAAAATTAGAATTTTTTTATTCAGGGACATTTTGGTATTTGTAGCTCCCAAATCCGGTCAATGGTTAAATTTGACCAGCTTTGAATAACATTAGAGGAGGTCATTGTCAATTTATGATAAAGTTATTTTTTGTTGTTAAAAGCCAAACCTTAGGGAGGTTGGCTGCAATTCGCTCTTACAAAAAAAAATATGGAGATTTTGTATTGTGATATGAGAACATAAATATCAAAATAAAATCACACGTCTCCCAATACTACAAGGTAAATATCCATACCATATATATAGTGTCTTGACAAACCCCAATTCATAATGTGTTTTAATGGTAAGAGTGTTCATTTAGTCTGGTATTATCTAAGATTCGAATCATCGCTGCAGTATGTGACATATATATAAAGGGTGCGGATACACCCATGTCTAAAAATTAAAAAAATAAATATTACTATAAACACTCATCATAATACCAAAAGTACCCTTATTGAAATGAATATATTCATTTAAATACATTTTATTTATAAATCCTTTTAAATTATGAACACACCCAATTTATATATATATATATATATATATATATATAAATCATATTAATTATTTTAGAATCAAATCCTCCTATAATGATGATCCAATTTACTTTTAGAAATATCTCGAATGTATGAGCCTTATGAAAGGAAAGATGTATAACTGTATTGTATATGAGGTTAAGAGATTTTCAATCTGAAATTCTCTTACATATATAGCCATCTTAAAATAATAATAATAATAAATAAATAAATAAAAAATCTCATTGATATCTATAACTATCTTTAAAAAAAAAAATTATTTTGTTTATTGATAGAGTTCATAACTAAACATAAAAATAAATAAATAAATAAATAAATAAAGTAAAATAATACATACTATATGATCAGAGTCGATAATCATGTGATAATGAGAAAGTTTGATACTTAAAATAAAATTAGAGTTTGATTAGGGTTTATCATAAAAATTAGGGTTTATCATAAATTTATTTATTTATTTTTAAATAAAGAGATATATTTGAATATATGTGTAATTAATGAGTGTACATACTATTTGGTTTATTTTTAGGGGTAATTACCCTGATGGCCATCAACTTATGCCACCACTATCACAATGGCCACCGGATGGGGAATTGGTTTCAAAATTGCCATTTTGGACAAATACTGTTACACTAATGGCCATTCCATCCATTTCCATCCAATGAGTGGCATTTTGGTAAATAAGGGGATGACTTAATTTATTTTAGATATGTTTTTAAAATCAATTTTTTCTTTTATTTTTTGAAACAAATAATTATATTTAGTGTGTATATACATATAGCATATCTGTAAAAATAAAAAATAAAAAATAAAAACACACACACACACACACACACACACACACACACACACACACACACACATATATATATATATATATATATTTCTTTTCAACTTATCTCAAATATATTTTTTAGAATTTTTAGATTTTATAGCCTTAATCTTCTAAAAAAAGAATATATATATATTTTCAACTTATCTCATATATACTTTTTATAATTTTTAGATTTTGTAGCCTACTAATAATAATAATAATAATAATAATAATAATAGTAATAATAATAATGGCAGTGGCAATGGCGGTAGAGGCAGGGGCAGGGGCAAGAGATTGGTGGGCAATTCCAGGATTTGAAGAATTCTCTTCTTTACTCAAGAAGCAAATGATATCTACCATGCAAACCTTGCATACGTATTTACACGAATCCTCACCGTTGGTGGCAGCCGCCGCCGTAACTTTCACTTTCCGAAGACACTGACGTACCTCTCATCAGATCTTTTGAGAGCCGACAAAGCGTCGGCAATGATGGTGGCGGAGACGGAGACCAACCTCAACGGAGGCTTTTAGGAGCAGTAGCAATTGCACTACCAGTAGCAGTAGTAGCAATAGCACTAGCACTATGAGCAGTAGCAGTAGCAGGAGCATGAGCTTTAGCATGAGCAAGAGGAGCAGAATTAGAATCAGGATCAAGAGCTAGAGCTGGAGCTGGAGCAGTAGCAAAAGTTGGAGCAGTAGCAAGGGCTGGAGCTGGAGTTGGAGCTACCATACATAAAAGCACAAACACACAGAACAACAAAAATCTCCCAAACACACACAAAGAGAGATTTGTGTTTGCCATACACAAAAGCACAAACACACAAAACAACAAAAATCTCTCAAACACACACACAAAGAGATTTGCGTTACAGAGAGAGAGAGAGAGAGAGAACGTGAAACGTGTGAGGTTGTTTAGTTGGAGATAAAAATGCTGGAGCTGCCATACATAATAGCACAAACATAGAACAACAGAAATCTCCTAAACACATAGAGAGCGATTTGCGTTACAAAGAGAGAGATTTCAATAAGATATTATACAGAGAGGTTTCTAGAGAGAGAGAGGATGAGAAACCCGTGAGGTTGTTTAGTTGGAAATAAAAATGCTATACACAAAAGCACAAACACAGAACAATATAAATCTCCCAAACATAGACAGCGAGAGATTTGCGTTACAAAGAGAAAGATCTCAATAAGACATTATACATAGAGGCTTTTAGAGAGAGAGGACAAGAAACGCATGAGGTTGTTTAGTTGGAGATAAAAATACCATACACAAAAGCACAAACATAGAACAATAGAAATCTCTCAAACACACACACACAGAGATTTGTGTTACAAAGAGAAAGATCTCAATAAGATATTATATAGAGAGGTTTCTAGAGAGAGGATGAGAAACGCGTGAGGTTGTGTAGTTGGAGATAAAAATGTTGGAGCTGGAGTTGCCATACACAAAAGCACAAACACTAAAAACAGAAATCTCCCAAACACATAGAGAAAGATTTGCATTACAAAGAGAGAGATCTCAATAAGATATTATACAGAGAAGTTTCTAGAGAGAGAGGATGAGAAACGTGTGAGGTTGTTTAGTTGGAGATAAAAATGGGATGGGTGGTTACAGTTTTATTTATATAGACGAGGGGAGAGAGATCTCAATAAGATATTATAGAGAGAGGATGAGAAACGCGTGAAGTTGTTTAGTTTGAGATAAAAATAGGACGGGTGGTTACGGTTTTATTTATAGAGAGGAGAGGTTGTTAATCGTTAACGGGAATACCCAATTAAGCAAATATACAGACATGGTACTGGGTGTGAGGTCCAGACATCTAGTCGTGAAAATGAATTTAACATATTGTCGAAATCCTAATGAGTCTTGTCACTCTTGTCTGTACTCTCCGTGTGGGTTCAAGATTTTTGGGGTAGCCTTTCAAGTCCTCAAAAGTCAAAACGGCAGGCTTTGATATATATATATATATATATATATAAGGGAGAACTTTATCACTAGCCAAAAAATTAGTGGCTTTACTATTTTGTCCAAGATTATTATTTTTACTCTTTTTTGTCAAAATTTCCACTTTTTGGACAATATTGCCCTTCTTTACAAAAATTTTTTCCCTCTTTCTCTCTCTTCTTTTCTCATGCCTCCTTCTTCTTCTTTCTCTCCTCCTCTCTCTTTCACATCTTCTCTCTCTCACGAGTTCATCTTCTTCTTCTTCTTCTTCTTCTCTTTCTATTTCTCCTTTTTTTTCCAGATTTTTTTAAAAAAAATCAAGTTTTTTTAAACAAAAATTTTCAGATTTGGGAAATTTTCCAGATTTTTTTTTAAAAATTTCAATTTTTTTTTTTTTTTGAAAAATTTTCAAATTTAAAAAAATGTTTGGATTTGAGTGTTAGTTGTTGATTTGTGGTTGTATTTAAGTTTGGGTTGTGGTTGTTTTTATGAACGGTGGGAGTCGTGTTTGGGTTTGGGTTTTGTTGAAAAAAAATTGAGATTTTTCGGATTTGATCTTTTTCAAACAAACTTTTCAGATTTTATTTTGTTTAAACACACTAGGCAAACGAATTAAACACACCAAGCAAAATGAATTAAACACACCGGACTAATTAAACACACCATGCAAAATAAATTAAACACACTGGACTAATTAAACACACCATGCAAAATAAATTAAACACACTGGACTAATTAAACACAAAATGCCATCAATTAAACACACCAGACAAAAACAATTAAACACACCAAGGTAAAACGAATTAAACACACCAGGCCATCAATTAAACACATCAGGGCCTAGGGTGTTTAATTGGTTTGCACCGGTGTGTTTAATTGGTTTGGTCTGGTGTGTTTAATATGTTTGTCCTGGTGTGTTTAATTAGTCCGGTGTGTTTAATTTATTTTTCTTGGTGTGTTTAATTAGTCTAATGTGTTTAATGATAATGTTGGTTTGGCCTGGTGTGTTTAATTCGTTTGCCCTGGTGTGTTTAATTCGTTTGTCTGGTGTGTTTAATTCATGGCCTGGTGTGTTTAAACAAAATGAAATATGGAAGATTAGTTTGAAAAAGATCAAATCCAAAAAAATCTTAATTTTTTTTCAACAAAACCCAAACTCAAACACAACTCCCACCATTCATAAAACCAACCACATCCCAAACTTAAATACAACCACAAATCTGAATTTTTTTTTAAGCACAACCACAACCACAACAACAACAACAACCACGACTCAAATCCAAACCTTTTTTTAAATTTGGAAATTTTTCAACAACAAAAAAAAAACTGAAATTTTTTTAAAAAATCTGGATACATTTTCAAATCTAAAAATTTTTGTTTAAAAAAAACCTGAATTTTTTTTAAAAAATCCCTAAAATCAACTACAAACACAACCACAACCACAAATCAAACTTAAAAATTTGAAAAAAAAAAATTCAAAATTAAAAAAAAAAAAACTGAAATTTAAAAAAAAAAATTGGAAAAAACGTGAAAGAGAAAGAGAAGAAGAAGGAGGAGGGAAGATCGGACGTCCGATCGTCGGTCGGTCGTTCGATCTGAAATATTTTTTAAAATCTGGAAAAAAAGAGAAAGAGAAAGAGAAAGAGAAAGAGAAGAAGAAGAAGGCGTGAAAGAAGAAGGAAAGAGGGGGAGAGAAAGAAGAAGAAAAAGAAGAAGGAGGCGTGAATGGAGAGAGAAAGGAGAGAGAAAGGAGAGAGAGAGGAAAGAGAAGAGGGAGGCGTGAAATGAGTGAGAGAAAGGAGAGAGAAGAGATTAAGAAAAAAAATAAGGGCAATTATGTCCTCACAGCCCATTTAATGACAAAAACAATAAAAATGATAATGGTGGACAAAAACAATAGAGAACATTTTTGCTCACCTCCCCTTCAAGGGAGGTAACCATTACCCCCCTCCCAAATGGATGACATGTGTCCAGGGAGGTAATTATGTTTGGACAAATTTACCCCTCCATGGACACATGTCATCCATTTGCGTTACAAAGAGAAAGATCTCAATAAGATATTATATAGAGAGGTTTCTAGAGAGAGGACGAGAAACGCGTGAGGTTGTGTAGTTGGAGATAAAAATGTTGTAGCTGGAGTTGCCATACACAAAAGCACAAACACTAAAAACAGAAATCTCCCAAACTCATAGAGAGAGATTTGCATTACAAAGAGAGAGATCTCAATAAGATATTTTACAGAGAAGTTTCTAGAGAGAGAGGATGAGAAACGTGTGAGGTTGTTTAGTTAGAGATAAAAATGGGATGGGTGGTTACAGTTTTATTTATATAGACGAGGGGAGAGAGATCTCAATAAGATATTATAGAGAGAGGTTTCTAGAGAGAGAGAGAACGAGAAACGCGTGAAGTTGTTTAGTTTGAGATAAAAATAGGACGGGTGGTTACGGTTTTATTTATAGAGAGGAGAGGCTGTTAATCGTTAACGGGAATACCCGGTTAAGCAAATATACAGACATGGTACTGGGTGTGAGGTCCAGACATCCAGTCGTGAAAATGAATTTAACATATTGTCGAAATCCTAATGAGTCTTGTCACTCTTGTCTGTACTCTCCGTGTGGGTTCAAGATTTTTGGGGTAGCCTTTCAAGTCCTCAAAAGTCAAAACGGTAGGCTTTGATATATATATATATATATATATATATATATATTAGTGGCTTTACTATTTTTGTCCAAGATTATTATTTTTACTGTTTTTGTCAAAATTTCCACTTTTTGGATAAGATTGCCCTTCTTTACAAAAAAATTTTCCCTCTTTCTCTCTCTTCTTTTCTCATGCCTCCTTCTTCTTTCTCTCCTCCTCTCTCTTTCACGTCTTCTCTCTCTCACGAGTTCATCTTCTTCTTCTTCTTCTTCTTCTTCTTCTTCTTCTCTTTCTATTTCTCCTTTTTTTTCCAAATTTTTTTAAAAAAAATCAGGTTTTTTTTAAACAAAAATTTTCAGATTTGTGAAATTTTCCAGATTTTTTTAAAAAATTTCAGTTTTTTTTTTTTTTTTTTGAAAATTTTTCAAATTTAAAAAAATGTTTGGATTTGAGTGTTAGTTGTTGATTTGTGGTTGTATTTAAGTTTGGGTTGTGGTTGTTTTTATGAACGGTGGGAGTTGTGTTTGGGTTTGGGTTTTGTTGAAAAAAATTGAGATTTTTCGGATTTGATCTTTTTCAAACAAATTTTTCAGATTTTATTTTGTTTAAACACACTAGGCAAACGAATTAAACACACCAAGCAAAATGAATTAAACACACAGGACTAATTAAACACACCATGTAAAATGAATTAAACACACTGGACTAATTAAACACACCAGGCCATCAATTAAACACATCAGGGCCTAGGGTGTTTAATTGGTTTGCACTGGTGTGTTTAATTGGTTTGGCTTGGTGTGTTTAATTGGTTTGGTATGGTGTGTTTAATATGTTTGTCCTGGTGTGTTTAATTGGTGGCATGGTGTGTTTAATTAGTCCGGTGTGTTTAATTTATTTTTCTTGGTGTGTTTAATTAGTCTAATGTGTTTAATGATAATGTTGGTTTAGCCCGGTGTGTTTAATTCGTTTGCCCTGGTGTGTTTAATTCGTTTGTCTGGTGTGTTTAATTCATGGCCTGGTGTGTTTAAACAAAATGAAATATAGAAGATTAGTTTGAAAAAGATCAAATCTGAAAAAATCTTAATTTTTTTTCAACAAAACCCAAACTCAAACACAACTCCCACCATTCATAAAACCAACCACATCCCAAACTTAAATACAACCACAAATCTGAATTTTTTTTTTAAGCACAACCACAACAACAACAACAACCACAACTCAAATCCAAACCTTTTTTAAATTTGGAAATTTTTCAACAACAAAAAAAAACTGAAATTTTTTTAAAAAATCTGGATACATTTTCAAATCTGAAAATTTTTGTTTAAAAAAAAACCTGAATTTTTAAAAAAAATCCCTAAAATCAACTACAAACACAACCACAACCACAAGCCAAACTTAAAAATTTGAAAAAAAAATTCAAAATTAAAAAAAAACTGAAATTTTAAAAAAAAAATTGGAAAAAACGTGAAAGAGAAAGAGAAGAAGAAGGAGGGAAGATCGGACGTCCGATCGTCGGTCGGTCGTTCGATCTGAAATTTTTTTAAAAAAAAATAATCTGAAATATTTTTTAAAATCTGGAAAAAAAGAGAAAGAGAAAGAGAAAGAGAAGAAGAAAGAGGCGTGAAAGAAGAAGGAAAGAGGGGGAGAGAAAGAAGAAGAAGAAGAAGGAGGCGTGAATGGAGAGAGAAAGGAAAGAGAAGAGGGAGGCGTGAAATGAGTGAGAGAAAGGAGAGAGAAGAGATTAAGAAAAAAAATAAGGGCAATTATGTTCTCACAGCCCATTTAATGACAAAAACAATAAAAGTGATAATGGTGGACAAAAACAATAGAGAACATTTTTGCTCACCTCCCCTTCAAGGGAGGAAACCATTACCCCCCTCCCAAATGGATGACATGTGTCCAGGGAGGTAATTATGTTTGGACAAATTTACCCCTCCATGGACACATGTCATCCATTTGGGAGGGAGGTAATGCTTACCCCCCTTGTAGGGAAGTGAGCAAAAATGGACTCAAAACAATACCTCCCCTTAATATTTGACTAAAAAGGCCTATTTCCTCTCTCTCTATATATATATATATAATTTATGGTCACTAAAAAGTTCCTGGCTTCGGTTGGCACTGTTTGGTTTTATCGACGTAGATGCTTTTCAAGTGGACCTGATCCTCATGAGACAATAGAACAAGTGTATTATGAATTTATGATTATGCATATAAAATATATATAAGACCAAATGATGTTGTTTGGTGACTTGTGTAAAATAATTGACCAAGACAGACCAACTGTACTATAAGGTACAATCATGAATTCATGTCTTGTTTGGCTCCTTTTTGGAGATTAATATGGAATATATATAAATAAATAAATTTATTCTCCACGATGTTTATTGAATTAAGCAAAATTTCAAAAATTATAGAGGATTATCCTCTTTGTGTCTCTTCTGTTATCTTGGCTGATAGCATTGGTTGTGTGTAATGTTCTGGTTTCCTTCAAAAAAAAAAAAAAAACACAAACATCTCGTTTGATCCATGAACAGATAAAAAATAAATTAATTAATTAATAAATCCTACCAAATCATCCCTAAATTAATGGTTAATAAATAAATAAAAATTAATTAATTAATTAATTAATTTTAAAAACTTACAACTCAATTTGCAAGGTTACCAAATTGCTTTAAATTTTTGTTTGGTCTCAATCACGTGTGATAATCAGTTAAACATCAATTTGCAAGGATTATCACATGTCGTATGAAAAATTTCAAGTCGGGTCATAACCGGAGAATTATTATTATTATAATAATATAAATATAAATATAAATATATATATAATGAATTATTATTATTATTATATAAATATATATATATACATAACGAAGTAGCTATACCTTATCAATGAGAATGTTCAATTCAAGAAAGGGTTTTAGATCACCAATTTTAAAAGTCGCCAATGACATCCAATTTTTTTTTTTTTTTAATCATAATTAAGTGAATTTTTTCTTCAATCACATAAAGTTAGAGATTTTTAGTTTTAATAATAATTTGTATATTCTGCACTTTGGTTTTGTTATTATTTTCGTTTAAAATTTTTTTTTTTCCATATTTTTATTTTTTTTTTATTTTGAACCTGGACTTCAATTTTTATGTTTTTACATTTATATTATTATTTATTTTTATATACTATAAATATGTTAACTTCAATTTCTTTTCATTATTATTTTATTTGTTTAAATTTTTTGTTTCCGTAAACAAATTGTTTTGTATTTTTTATCAAGGACATTTTAGACAATTAACTAGTTAAAATAGACATAACATAACAGATTGATTCAACACCAGCAATATTTTATTGAAACTTCAATATCTTATTGAAAGTGAAATGGAGTAATGGACATGGCATTTGTAAGTAAATAGAATCTGCCAACATAGCACCAGCAAGAATGATGTTAAAGTTTTCTGTAATTTTTTATTTTATTTTTTTCGTTTAAATTTATTATTTTCGTTTTTAATTTTCTTTTACCATTTTTTTTTTTTTATTTTGAACCTGGACTCCAATTTTTATATTTTTACATTTATATTATTATTTATTTTTATATACTATAAATATGTTAACTTCAATTTCTTTTCATTATTATTTTATTTGTTTAATTTTTTTATTTCCGTAAACTAATTGTTTTGTATTTTTTATCAAGGACATTTTAGACAATTAACAAGTTAAAATGGACATAACATAACAGATTGGTTCAACACCGGCAATATCTTATTGAAAGTGAAATGGAGTAATGGACATGACATTTGTAAGTAAATAGAATCAGCCAACAAAACATCAGTAAAAAAATAAAAATAAAAATTGATTTTTTTCGTTTTTATTTATTATTTTCGTTTTTATTTTTATTTTCCATATTTTTATTTTATTTTGAACCTGGATTGATTCAACACCAGCAATATCTTATTGAAACTTCAATATCTTATTGAAAGTGAAATAAAGTAATAGACATGACATTTGTGAGTAAATAGAATCTGCCAACAAAGCACCATCAAGAATGATGTTACAGTTTCCTGTAATTTGTTTTTTTTTTTTTTTTTTTTTTCGTTTTTTTAATTATTTTCGTTTTTAATTTTTTTTTTCCATATTTTTATTTTATTTTTTATTTTGAACATGGACTCCAATTTTTATATTTTTACATTTATATTATTATTTATTTTTATATACTATAAATATGTTAACTTCACTTTCTTTTCATTATTATTTTATTTGTTTCCATAAACAAATTGTTTTGTATTTTTTTTTATCAAGGACATTTTAGACAATTAATAAGTTAAAATGGACATAACATAACAGATTGGTTCAACACCGTTAACTCCAAGGATGATATTGTAGAATAACCCAACTTTCCCATACCAGTGCATTAGCCCTAAGCCACAAGGGTGTGAGTGTAATTTTCCTTTATTTCTATCTACTTTGTCTTATATGGCTATGGATTTTTCTCACTGTGTATTTCTCGTCTTTATTTATTTTTCCACTAATATTTCAAAGTTTTTTTTTTTTTTTTTTCAAAACACAAATTTAACATCATCGAGTTAGAGGTTTGTCAATATCAAACACTACATATGAGCAGGGACAGAGGGAAGGGGGGACTATCAGAGGCCATGACCCCTATTCCCTAAAAAAAAAAACTTTAAAATCACTTTTACGGAATTTGAAAGTTATTTGTAAAATTAACCAATTTCCACTTTGACCCTACTTTTATTTTTATTTATTTTATGGGTTAGTCTAAAACGAACTTAAATTTATGACTTTTTTTTTTTTTTTTTTTTTTTTTTTTTTTTTTTTTGACAAACAAAGCTTTATTAAAACCACAAAACTTACAAAATATTTTGGCAATCTACCAAAAGGAACTTACTAACACATATAAGGGACTCCTCCATCCAGAACTGATCAATACTACTAGATAAGGTCATCTTAGCTAAGCAATGTGCTACCTAATTAGCCTTTCTAGGAACATAACTAACTTCAACGGAACTGAAATTATAAAATAAGATTTTAATATCCTTTAAAATCAACCCCACCTTTGAGTATAACTTGCTGTCATTTTTAATCCCGTTAACAATTACTTGTGCATTAGACTCATTAACCACATTTGTGAATCTTGTTTCCAAAGCCAAAAGAAATCCCATATAGATCACAATTGCCTCCACCACTTGAGGAGGTTAGGTTGCTGGAATCCGTTGTGTACTAAAGACCATCACCAAACCCTTTGAATCACGAATCATAATACCCACACCTATAACCTTTCCAATGGTATCAATAGCTGCATCTGAATTTACTTCGTAATTATCTGGCCATGGTGGAATATGTTCTATATACGTAAACGGCTACCAAGATACGGAATATGTCAAGTATACATTCGAATGTTTGGTCATGTGTTATACCCATGTGGGTATGATAACAACAATGGGTTTTTGTCACGGACGTACCCCTTCAAGCCCACCCTAGCCAATCTTTATTTTTTATTTTTTTAAGTTTGAAATTTTCAAACATATCCTTGGGTTATGCTTTTTACATTTGCAATATATTTTTTTTCCATATCAATTAATACTTGTAACAGATTTGTTAGGTTAATTGGAGTAGACCCACTCCAATCTTGAAAATATCCTTATCAAAATTTAGCTCAATTTCTTTGTCAACATAAAAAATTGATCTTCAAATTAGGTATATTTTCATAAGTAATATGAGTTTCAATATTTGTTAATTTTGAAATTTCAGAGTTATTCTAATTTCAAAGTTATGATACAAAAATCAAATGCATAATTAGGGAATAAAAATTTAACTATATAATTTTCTATCATCTTTTTGCGTCTTTTATGACTTAATTTTATATATAAGTCATAATTCAATCAAAAATGATATTTCATCATTTGAATACAAATTAAGAATGATAGTATCTTTTGGATGATCTATCAATTTAGATATACGTATTTTTTTTTTTTTTCAATTAGTAAAATCTTATTGAGTGTCGAGGTTTAGAGAATTTTATTCTAGCCCACCCAATCATTGAATGCTGGTTACGTCCCTGGTCTTGGTACTATGAATCAATGACAGGGTTTCATCATCACTCTCAACAATTTGATGCCACTTGGGTTAACTGGATTCATAACTCTGATAGGAAGGTTCAGCTACCATACAGGATCTATATAGTTGTTGGATTATTTTTTGTCATTGGATTGAAATGGTATAATTTGATGTCACTTGGGTTAAGTGCATGGGTGGCCCTAGGGTGGGTCAGGGGGGGCCCCGCTCCAGGGCTGTCATGCCTAGGGGCACTAAATATATAATATGAGTTTTTGTTATGGGTTAAGTTGTCCAAAAAAAAAAAAAAAAAACGTCCAAAAAAAAAAAACTCAAACAATACCAAAAAAAATTAGAACCTAGCCCAATTCGTTTTATCCTAGTACAAAACCCAATTTTTTTTAAGTTTCATACTTTTCTATCACCTTTTGATTTTTATTTTGGGATGAAGTGGGGACGATTTTGTTGGTATATGACCCATTTTTTAGATTTCGTCCAGAGACCTCAGAATAGTTAGGACCGGCACTGATTAAGTGGTCTTTAAACCTTTTCATGGAAGATAAAAGTAGTATTCGAACCTTATCATGGAAGTGAAAGGGAAATTACACAAGTGAACGTGGATTCATCGTCATTATTCTACCATGGATGATCAATCCATATCCAATCATTTAAACTTGATTCATAAAATATAATCAAAATACTTAGATTTATTGCATGTACAAACGATATCATTCCACAGACTTGTTAAATATCAAAGCTATTATGGTTATATGATCATTTGAGTACGTGTGCCTTCACTTTTGTAATTATTACAATGAATTCAAGTCATACTTTTTACATTTATCAAAATACATGTGGAGATTTTTCTCTTGTGATGTGGGAATATATATCCAAATCAAACGTCTCCCAGTATTATAAGGTAAATATCCAAATCATATATATAGTGGGTCCGTTTGGTATTACTTTTAAAAAGTTAAAATCATATTATTTTATAATTTTGACATAAAATAATGTTTGGTAAAACTTACAAAAGTGATTTTTTGAGTAATTGGCACAAATCCCCCCCAGACTATACCAGCTTTTGCATGTTGCCCCCTAAACTATTTTATTAGGCACTAAACCCCCTGAACTATCACTTATTGGCAGACCAAGACTAAAGATTCCCCCTTAGGGGGGGAAAAAACCCAAAGGATTGCCAATAAGTGATAGTTTAGGGGGTTTAGTGCCTAATAAAATAGTTTAGGGGACAACATGCAAAAGCTAGTATAGTCTGGGGGGGATTTGTGCCAATTACTCTAATTGATAACCTGACAAGTTTTGACAGTGATTTTGAAAAGTGGGTGGGGGGTTACTTTTTGAAAGTGATTATAGAATAATCTATTTTCGCATTTAATACATATTTTAAAATATCATTATTATCTTTATGAAATCAAATTAAAATCATTTATATACATTTTTTCATTTCAAAATTAAATATTCTATTTAAATATTGATTTGATTTATAAAATCTTTTAATTGTTCTTATGGAGTTTTTTTTTTTTTTTTTTTTTTTTTTTTTTTTTAAATTTAAATATACTACTTAAATATTGGTTTATATATATAATTAATGAAAAAAAAAAATAGAGTCATAAACTCATGTATATTTAAGTCATTGTAACTAATCTCAGCACTTTTACAGTAAAATTACCAAACATATGTATACAATTAAACAAACATCTGCTGATTAACTTCACAGCTGATTATTCCTTCAGCATAGCTAATAGTGATTATTATAAAAGTTATAGCAATATCAAACTGGCTAAGAATGTCTTGACAAATCCCAATTTATAATGTATTTTAATAGTCAGAGCATTCATTTAGTCCTGCATTATCTCATATTCGAATCACCGCTACCGCATGTGGCATGTGTAAGTAGGAAGGACATCAGAACCGTTTAATAATCTAATAAACAAAACGAACCCACAACCACAATATGTGGGGATGAGTGACTTGCCGTACATTGAGCCAACTAGTAACTTACTTTCTAAGGGCACATGTTAATCTAATGACACATTAATACTATCCATAACAATAAAGCAATCAATACCTTTAACTATAAAATCGGTGATTATGGCTATAATTGAACATGGTGTATGTTTAGAAATGTTTAGTGTAGGTTAAGGGCCAATTTGGTATTGCTTTTGAAAAGTTAAAATCAGATTATTTTATAATTTTAACATAAAATGATGTTTGATAAAACTTCCAAAAGTGATTAATTGATAATCTGACAAGTTTTAACAATGATTTTGAGAAGTAGGTAGGGGGTTACTTTTTTAAAGTGATTATAGAATAATCTATTTCCAACATTTAATGCATGTTTTAAAATATAATTATTATCCTTATGAAATCAAGTTAAAATCATTTATATACCTTATTTCATCTTAAAATTAAATATTCTATTTAAATATTGATTTGATTTATAAAATCTTTTATTGTTCTTATGGATTTTTTTTTTCAATTTAAATATTCTACTTAAATATTGATTTAATATATATAATTAATAATAAAAAAAAATGAAATAGAATCCTAAACTCATGTATATTTTAGTCATTGTAACTAATCTCAGCACTTTTGTAATAAAATTACCAAACATATATGTATACTGTTTTTGAGCTATACAGTAGGTTTAAAAGTACAATTAATAAAACATTTGCTGATTAACTTCACAGCTGATTATTCCTTCAGCATAGCTAACAATGATTATTATAAAAGTTATAGTAATACCAAACTGGCCCTAAGTATTCGAGTGTCCTCTTGAACAAACTTGAAAGGCCCATTATCGGCCCATTATCGGCCCACTATCACTAGTCAGGGCCCAAAAGACTCCTAACAAACAATTTCTTTTCTCGCACCGTTAACTGAGCAAAAGCAACCAAAAAGAAGACGAATCTGTGAGCTGAGGCTTGCAAAACTACATCGTATAGCTTATCTTTCTCTTCCTCCTACTCTTCACCTTCTAGAAAATTAGGGCTTGCAAATTCAAAATCGGAAGCTGAAATGTCTGGTAACGATAGCCGATATGATGCTAATGACGACGACGACTCGCATCTAAAGGTTTAGATTTCGCTTTTGTTTTCGCATTTTGTTTCTTCCATCAGAGATTTTGTTTTTAATTCATGAGTGGATCCGAAATTACGCTGTTGATACTCATTCAAGCTGTACGGAGTCATAATTTTGTTGCAATTTGATTGATTAGTCCAGTTATTAGAAATTGATATTTGTACTGATTAGTGACTTCATTGATGTTGTGCACTTAATGTTAATTTTATATTCATTTTGAAAAAAATTATAATTCTTGGAGCTGGATTGGAAAAATAGAGGTGGAGTTCAATTAAATTATGTTGTTTTAAATTTTGGAGAAATGATTTTGATGTGAACTTATGCTGTTTGTGCTTCCATGAATGTAATTAAGATTGAGTATGTGAAAAGTTGGTAAATTAGATGGAAGTGACGTGACTAACTTGTGTGAAATTGTCACAGCCAAGTTCTCGAGGGTCAGATCATGAGAGATCCAGAACTAGAGAGCGAGAGCGAGATAGAGATAGAGGAGGTCGCCAGCGCAGGGACTACAAGGACAGAAGCATGAGGGACGAGAGAGTAAGGGAAAAATATGATGATTACGACCGTCACCGAAATCGTGATAATGACAGGTTATTGTATGCTCATATATTTTTATCCATGTGAATGTTTTGCTGTTGTTATTTTCGGGTCTTTTCCAAACTCAAATTGCAGCTCTTTTGGAACTTAACTATATGTTGGTGTATTTTCGTGACCCATTTAGGAGACATGCATGTGGGCATTGTGTAATCTATACATGTTTGATATGTAATTTGATTTCTAAATACGCTGTCTATAGGCACCGTGATTTTGACCGTGACAAAGATAGGAGGCATAGACATAGATCACGTTCAAAGGATAAATCAAGGAACCGATCCAGATCAGTCTCTCCATCCCGTTCCCCCTCGAAAAGGTACATGACAGCTTAATGTAGATGTAGTCTATTTAGCTGATGAATTTTTGAGCCTCATGCTGAGGTGAGTCTGAAAATCATCATAATGAGACATCTTTGGCATCTCTGTTCTTTTCCAAGTTTGAACTCCTGATTATGAGATTTGAGTGTTGAGTGCTGGCAGTTATTGAAATTCTACATAGCAAAAACAATGACAATGTCATGACTTTTCCAGTGTTCTTACCTGTCAAAAGGCATTGCCACATTTGTCTTGGGGCCATAACTGTTTTTAGCTTCTTTACACTTAAACCGTATGTTGTTGTGAAAGTATCCTTGATAATCGATATATGGATTTCCACCCTTATGCCTTATCTACTGCATTTTATCATATAGGAAAATGTTATTATATGAACAACAAATTTTTGCAATCATTTACATTGATAACCTCTGTTACTTCTTCTTTCTTGTGATTATTTACCTTTCCACTTATCTTGTATTAGTTTTTTTTTTTTTTTTTTCCATTAATGAATAAGAGTAGAATAAGGGTGCTGCTTATTCCTTGGTTTTAAAGTTATATTGTTTATTACTTTATTTTAATCTTATTTCATTCACATTGTATCTACAGCAAGCGGAGAAGTGGTTTTGATATGGCGCCACCTGTTGCATCCATGCTGTCTGGTGCTGCTGTTCCAGGTTTGCTTTCAGCATTGTTCCTATGTATAAACATGGCATCTCATTGACCATTCAATCTCCAGGACTCGTTTCACCCTAAAGAATTCTTTCAGTTTTTTACTATAGTCTTCTGTAATTTTTAGTATTTTTGATGAAATTTGTTCCTTTTAATTTTTATTTAATGTTTACTATGGAAACTGAAAACCATTGTTGTGTTGTTGGCTGTTGTGTGTGGTTGTTTGTTTCTGTTTTGTGTTTATCGGTCGGGTTAGAAGGCAATGTTGGGCTACATGTCCCACTGCGCTACCATTTGGCGTGACTACTGTAGATTTTGTGTTCAACGGAGAACCAATGCATCGATTAGCTGGATTTTGTTCGCCTTCAACCGGCAACAGTTGTCATTTGGTAGACTTACACATATTTCCCTAGCATCTGCAGTAATGGAATTCATTTCTTACTTTATTAATTGAGTGGTAATATCTTAGGTATGAAATGGGATTCTCTTTATAGCTTTGTGATGAGATTGATAGTTCCAGGCTTCTTTGATATTTTGTAAGATCAAGCAACATGTGTGTGTTATCTCTCAATTATGTAACTCGTCCTTATCAATTTACTTGGTCATTTTTTATTATTATGCAGAACAACTGCCAGGTGTTCCTCAAACAATGCAAGGAATGGTACAAAACATATTACCTTTTGGAGCAACACAGGTGCATGTTTTTCAAAAGATGCTGTTCAAAAACTTCTTGCATTGAGTTCATCGATTATGTTTTATGTGATCAATTGATATAATATTTATAGATGTATATATGCTTGTATATTTATTATATCTTGTGTTATAGTTGGGAGCTCTTCCTATGATGCCGGTCCAAGCCATGACTCAGCAGGTAGATAAATAAAGTTTTGACTGCTTGCATATTTTTTGTGATTATGATTTATATATATGGATTCTCTATTCTATAATTTTCTGTTTGTTACCCTTTTACAGGCTACCAGGCATGCTCGCCGAGTGTATGTTGGTGGGCTTCCCCCATTAGCTAATGAACAGGTTTTATTCAGTTATATTTTGCTGGTTCTAGCATTCTCTGATAGAAAGACGAGGCTTGTGTTTCCAATATTTGCCACGTTGACAATTTTGTAGAATTGGGTTCTCTTTGCTATTTGCTTTTATTTTGTTATTATGAAATATTTATATTCATAGAAATACTACCTTTTCCATTTGTAGTTCCTTTTTGCTATCCTGTAATTATATTGTCAGAATCGTAGTTTGGTAGCTTTATAAATTTCTTTTTACGTGTGAAATTTAGTTATAATTTGTTGTTTTGTGTTTGCATATGGCTCTAAGCTCATAAATCTTGATATATAATATAATATTTGTATACCTTAAGGTTAATCTAGTAACTTCTTTAAGACCATTTACTTTTATACCTTAGGGAATTTGCTCGTGACCTTGACCTAAGTAGAGTGAATTATATTATTTTGTATGCATTCCTCTAGAAAATGCTCAAGAGTGTAACACATTTAAGTATTTAACCCACATAATCTTCAAATCAAACTGTCATCCTGAATAAGAGAAAAAGAAGGCAACTATCTTACGACAAATTTTCCTCTTTAAAAAGGATCTTTTCTCGCTTATAAGGTAGAATTATTCATTTCTTATAGGCTGAAACCTTACAGCTTAATGCCATTGAACAACTGTGCAAGTGTTTTATGTTTCAGTAAGGGTGGTATTGTTTGATCAGATACCTTGTTCAGGCTTTTTGATACTTACTTTTTATCTTGGGCTGGGATTGTTTCATTTATAATTTCAAATGTCACCACTGATGCTTCTTGACAATGTAACAATAGATTATTTCCTTGCATTTTTTGAAGTATAATGAATGATTGTTTGTATCTTGAAACAGACAATTGCAACATTCTTTAGCCATGTTATGGCTGCTATTGGAGGAAATGCTGCTGGTCCAGGTAGTCCAACATGCCATGTTCTTGAATGAGTATATCTAAATGCATATTCCGCATGTCTATTTGAATATAATGCATAATTCAGTATTTAAACCTCTAGGTGATGCGGTTGTGAATGTTTACATTAATCATGAGAAGAAATTTGCATTTGTGGAGATGAGAACCGTTGAAGAAGCAAGTAACGCAATGGCACTAGATGGGATTATATTTGAGGCAGGGAACTATTTTCTTTCTTAATTTATTTATTTTACATTCTTATGGGCAGATGTCTCTTGATTATACTATCTTTCAATTAACTTGTCTAAAATTTGACCACATGTTTAACATAATGCTTGCTTGTATTGGCTAACATGTGTTTTATGAAATATTGATAGTTTCTTATTAGATATGTTTCTTTTGATCTTACCAGGGGGTGGCTGTGAGGGTAAGAAGGCCTACGGATTACAATCCTACATTAGCTGCAGCACTTGGTCCTGGCCAACCAAGTCCGCACCTTAACTTGGCAGCTGTGGGACTTGCACCAGGGTAGGTTGGCTCAATAATTTATCTGTTTGAGGTGTAGTTTCCAGAATATCTCTTCCATTATTTAGCATTAGTCATCTAAGATAAGTGATGTTTCAGGTGAATTAAGCTTGTTACCCTGAGACATACTTCACAAAATTGATATGTGCAGTTGAATTGAAAAATCTTCTTTTTCTGTTGGTTTGCTAATTTTCATTTCATCAACAGTGCACTTGGTGGAGCGGAGGGACCTGATCGTGTTTTTGTGGGTGGATTACCTTACTACTTTACTGAAGCACAGATAAGAGAGTTGCTCGAGTCCTTTGGGTATGGGGTCATATTATTAGCCATTCTCCCATTTGTCTCGTTGATGGTTTTCTTCCTGAATTTACAATGCTAGACCTGTAATTTTTGTTATGTTGTTGATCTATTACCCATAAATGTAGTGAACTATGGCATCTAAATTTCCAGTTTCACTATTGATCTGTTCCAGGCCTCTCCGCGGCTTTGACCTTGTTAAGGATAGAGACACGGGTAACTCTAAAGGATATGGTTTTTGTGTCTATAAGGTAAGTGAAGTGAAGGCTTAGAACCTTGATCTTTAGCATAGATTGTTGTGCGACTAAATAATATTTGTTTCAATGTATTTCTTACTGAATATTTGATAAGATTTATTCTTTTCTTCTAATGGTTTATAACCTACTTACTACTTTCTTCCTTCTCATGTTACATGCATACATTCGAAGTTAAAATAACAATAAATTGCATTTATTTCTGATAACTGGTTAACTAATGTCCAAGCACTTCAGGAACCATCTGTGACAGACATCGCATGTGCAGCTCTTAATGGTTTGAAAATGGGAGATAAAACTTTAACTGTTCGGCGTGCTACCATCAGGTTGGTATTCTTTCCTATAATGAGAAATTTGATTGAACAAAAAGGCATTTTCTGTTGCCAGTACCATGCCTTTTCTTCCCGCTGAATCCAAGTGTGTGGTTGTCTTCCCTATTTTGTCCCTATGTTGCCTTACTCTTCTATGGTGGTGACGGTAATGCAGGAATAGTTTCCAGGAAAAGAAGCTTCTAATAAATTGAAACCATGGAAGTAAAAATCTAGTGGAGAAGAAATGTCTTAAGAACTTCGACCTTTGACTCACATTAAACAGAATTTTTTTTTTTCTTTTCCCTTTCTATCACAGCTTGAAATAATGTACGCTCAAATCGCTTTCCTGTATTGTTGATTCTATTGTTCTTAACTTGGAAAACGAAGATGAGGAAAAAAAGGAAGATAAATATATAAAGTGGCAGTGATTATGTCTATCAAAGTTTTTGGTGTCTGAAGCATTAGGTTTTTAGTGAATTATCTTTCTACCGTGTCAATTCATGCCGTTAAAAGTGCATATCTTGGTACATGTCTTCATATTAAAGATTCAATTTATGTGTACCTCTCAATATTATATTACCATGCACTATACCTGAAACTTGATGCAATCTAATGGAATTTTACTGCAGTGGGCAGTGTAAATCAGAACAAGAAAGCATAATGGCTCAGGCACAGCAGCATATTGCTATGCAGGTAAACCAAACCTGTAATGCTCCTCCTGGTTGTAGAAATAATTAATCTACACCCTGATGCCAGCATCTTTAATAAAGATAATAAAATTTGATAAGATTTGGAAGTATACTAAGATTTTTTATAATTTTTTTCAAGTTAATTACATATTGACTTGTAAATGTATATTGCTTTTAGAAAATGGTCCTGCAAACTGGTGGCATGAATCTTCCTGGTGGGGGAACAGCACCTATGGCATTTGGAGAAAGTCCAGCTAAGGTTTTATGCTTGACTGAGGTATATATTTGCTTCCAATCTACTGTTATTATTCTGCCACAATTCTTGTTTTCTCTGTTTGGGAGGAATTAAGGTAGACTATATGGCCGTCCTTAATATTTTTTAATGTAATATAATTGACTGATGACTGATGATTGATTTTATGTGTATGATAAAAGGCAATTACTGCTGATGTACTGGCGGATGATCAAGAGTATGAAGAAATTTTAGAAGACATGAGAGATGAATGCAGTAAATTTGGTATGCACGTATATGATTTTATTCTTTGCTACAACCACATTCTTTTATCGAATAATGATGTATGTGTACGGCTACCTCATAATTGAGATTAGAGTGTGAAGTGGGACCATTTTACTTTGATTTAATTAGATTAACAGCATCAACTGAACTGACCGGTGAAATTTCTTTCAGGGATATAGATTTTAGGTCACAGTTCATTCATTGACTATTAGTTTTTGTTTATATTTATAATGTTCCGTTGTTGTAGAGAAAAGTTCATTTTAAGTCTATGATAGAACATTATATTCACCTTTATTTCAAAAACAAAAAGAAGATTATATTCACCTATTCATTTGAAACCAAATGGCGAGTTTTGGAAACAGCACAGATCAATGGCTCTTATCTTATTAGAATTTCCATTGAAAAGGCTAATATACAAACCGTGATGCTTTCTTGAACTTTGTTGTGTATATATGGCCTGAGTTATGATGCTGTTACCACAGTAAAACTTTTCCCACATTCTCTTGCAGAACCAAAAGAACTATTAGTGTAATATTTTTTTTCTTAATTTTTTTTCGTTTCTGTACAGTTTGTTATCGTTATATATTAGAAATAGTAAATAATCATTCACTTGTGTGGAATGATTAGGTACCTTGGTGAATGTTGTTATTCCTCGCCCAGATGCAGATGGAAACGAGATGCCAGGTGTTGGAAAGGTGATTTATCTTGTACCTTTTTTTTCTGATAACACATTTGATCTTTAGAAATAATTTTGCGGGGAAAATGAGTCGACGTTATGGTTTTACTTGCAGGTGTTCTTGGAATATTATGATGTTTCAGGCAGTGCAACTGCAAGAAATGCACTAAATGGGAGGAAATTTGGAGGCAATACAGTGAAAGCCGTGTATTACCCCGAAGACAAGTACTACGACAGAGACTATAGTGCATGAACAAAAGAGGCATTTGAGTTTAGTTTAAAAGGTTTCTTTTCTTATTATAGTTTGTCAATGTACAGTAATTAATCAGTTGTATTACATCAAATTATAAATGAAGTTTTAGACATATAGATATGTGATGCAAATAGACAGCAAAAATTGTTAAATTAAGTAGACAGATTGTTCTCTGTTTTTGCTTTTATATGTTATTGGTTTGTATTTCTAAAACAAAAAAGTATCAAGACATTTGAATTCATGTAACTTGGAGATTTCACTTGTAGCTTCATTAAGTTTCAATCTCTGCCATTTTTGAGATTTCACTTGTAGCTTCATTAAGTTTCAATCTCTGCCATTTTTGAAATGATTGCGTTGTTATGAGTTCAATGGCAACCTTAGTGTAGTATTGTGATTGCATATTTCGTTTTAAGTTGCACGTTGTGGTAGCCAGAAATGGTCCATGGGCCCAAAGCATAACAAAGCCCAAACCTTATCACCAAAAAGACCCAACCCAGGCCCGTTGGGATGGTCGATCCAACAAGTATCAGCAGCACGACTTGGTCTTCGAATGACCAAGTCAAGTCTTCAGTTAGGTTTGGTGGGTAACTGGAAGAGAGAATCTCTCCCAGAATCCCCCCAAATCTCGCCCACGATCATCACATGACCAGTGAACGTTGGAGTCACTTCCACTACTATAAATAAGAGAGCTTCTCTACTGAAAAGCTCTCTGAACTCTCCCAAGAAAATAGATATTACAATCTTGATCTTAACTCCGATCACCGGAACCTATCTTTCAGTCACCTAACTGCTTTGCTCAGCCCAAGCATACCTAAGGCTAATTTCAAGTCCCAACCTTTCTTGTTTCTTTTTATTATATTATTGTTTCAAGTTCTTTTGCAGGTTCAGCTAATCCCAGACGACCATTCGTAGACGACAGCCGAGGTCATTCATCCACTTTCCGGGTCAGTTGCTTTGGGCCTGATTCAACCCGACCCACTCGACATACCCAAGTCGATCGACCACCTACACACGTTAAGACTCATTTTAATTTTAATGTCACTATAGATAACAAGTATCTACCCCTCAGGGCATAGCTCTGTTGGTAGATGAACGAGTTTGGGGTTTGGACAAATGAATCTTAAGTCAGCGGTTTAAATTCTATTAATGGTTAAAAGTTTTTAAAAAAAAATACACGGTCTAAATAGATGGATAAATAGGTACTGTAAAAAAATAATAATAAATAAATAAAATAAAATAAAATAAAATAAAAATCACAAGTAACGTTTACACGTAATATCGTAAAAGTTTAACATGGTAACAAATCCTTTCTAGTCCATCTTTGATGCTTCAAGTGTTGTGTATCGCTTCCCCTCTTCATTTGTGTACTAATATATGATAAATTTTTCGGGCAATTATTGTTTGAGTAGATATCTTTTAATTGTAGAAGTAGATATCCAATCCTGATCGTAGGATCGATATTTAAATCATGCATATAGTACTTAATGCGATACATACTCGGTAATTTCAGACACTTCTATACATTTCGTGTACCAATCACATTGTTTAAAAAAGTCAGGAAAAGAATAAGGTAAGGAGAGAATCGATATTTAAATCATTCATATAGTACTTAATGCAACACATACTTGGTAATTCCAAACACTTCTATACATTTCGTGTACCAATTACATTGTTTAAAAAAGTCTGGAAAAAGATAAGGTAATGAGAGAATTCAAATCTCAATATAATACGGATCTATTTAGATTAGAAAAAAAATCAAATCAATAGAAGATCTAAATTTGGTGACAAATCTTTTCTAGTACATCTTTCATAATCAAGTGTTGTGTATCACTTCTCTTCCACGATTGTCTACTAATATGTTAAATTTTCCTGTTGTTTGAATAGATATCTCTTAATCGTCGAAGTAGATATTCGACTCTAATTATAGGAATCGATATTCGAATAATGCATTTAATACTTGACAAGACACGTACTCGGTGATTCCAGACACTCTATACATTCCGTGTACAGATCTTTGATAACGGTATTTGACTTTTGCACGTGGACACGTGGGAGATGGCTCCAAAAAAAAACGAAGAAAAAAATCCGACAAAAGTGAGACGCTGAGTCAGATCAGTGTCACTTTTTACTCAGTTACTCTCATGTTTACCAATTAGTCAATTATCATTTATTGTGGATAAGATCTTGTGACCCATTCGGCGATTCCTCATATCCAAATCTTTACAAATTACAATCCAATTTTTAAATATGGTAGAGATGAAATTACACATTTACCCATCACTATTATCTCATGTGAGACCCACCCACCTCCACCTTAATGATTACCATATTTTCTTTCTATAGAGTCTTCTAATTAAAATCATATAATATTAATTAGAAATCAAATTATAAAATATATAATGTTTTATATAATACGTTAATATTCCATATTTCATGTAGATGGTTCTATTACCATCCAAAACATTTTAGGCTACATACGTCATTAAAATGAAAAATTAATAATTGATTCTTTATATCTTTTATAATATCAAAATTAATCTTATAAATTAAGTCCCATTTTAATTACTATATTTCTTTCTTTATACAATATTTATTTATTTATTTATTTATTTATTAAAATATTCTCTCTACATAATATTTACTTTACTGTTTTAACACCCTAATCAATTAGTGAGAACAATCCTCAAATCATATGACAAATTCTACAAAATTTTAAAAATAAAATAAATTCTCTCTTTAATAGTCAAATTCCAAAAATCTCTCTTTATGGAGGATTGAGTCTTAAAAACTTTCTATTTTTTATTTGATTTTGGATCTTGGATCCTATCAATTAAAGTTCTATATGTTTCATGAGTAAAAATAGTAATTTTATTTACTTAATTAATTTTTTTTTTTTTGTTGAATATTGAATAAAATAGTAAAATATAACAATTTTTTTTTAAAAAAAATGGGTGTGGAGATCCACCCTTCCGACATTTCCATGAAACATACTTCATATACAAAAGCACTTTGTTTTATATTATCTATTTTAATAGTGTTTAATTGAAATATATAAAATTATATTTCCTATTTAATTGATGTTTAAAAATTAAAATAATATTTCAAAAGGTGTTTGAAATAAAAAGTTTAATCCCAAATCAGAGATGCAATTAAGGTTTTTTATTTATTTAATTAACGTGTTCAAAATCCATTTTTGTTTAAAAAAATACTAATTATCCAAAGACAGCCTAAAATGGCTAATTTTAAAATAAATATAAAAAAATATTGATAAACAATCAAGTACGTGTAAAGTAAACATAGAATATCAAGTTATGGATAATGATGCCACGCATCAAATCACAATCACATCCGAGTCAGCCTCTCTCACTATAAATATTCCACTCCAAAATACCAATTTATCCAACCAAACATATTCCAATCGTCTTCTCTCACAATCAAATCTCTCTTCAGCTTTGTTTTTGGCTTCTTCTCAGATCAAAAAAAAAAAAAATGTTGGCAATATTCAACAAAGATGTTGTGAATCCTCCAAAGGAGCTACACAGCCCAGCTTCATTGAGTTCTTCAAAGAAGGCTAAGCTTCCTCAAGAGATCATCAAAGATTTTGTGTCTTCTCATCCTTCTCATAATGATGCTTTTCAATTCAACTTTGCAAATGCTGCCTCCCTCTCTTATGTCCCACAACAAAATTCTCTTTCGCCAAGGTATATATTATTTATATATTCCAATATGTGGTTTCGAAATTTCGTTAAAAGGGTTTTTGAAATTGGTCAGATATCCGTCGAGAAAGAAATTCAATAAAAAATAAAAAAAAAGTTACCCTTTTAAAATTCCTTAAAAGGGTTTTTGAAATTCGTCAGATATCCAGAAAAAGGAAAAAATAGACACATTTTGATTGTCAATTATGTTTGATTTGATTCAATTTTGTATTGATTGAAATTGCATTGCAGGTTGTTTTGTGTTTTTGACAACATGTATTGCATGTTCTTGGGGAGTTTGAACAACCTATGCAGCCTGAATAGACAGTATGGGATCTCAAAAGGCAGCAATGAGGCCATGTTGGTTATGGAGGCGTATCGGACCCTCCGTGACCGTGGCCCATACCCGGCCCATGAAGTCCTTAGGGATCTTGATGGCAGCTTTGGATTTGTCATTTATGATAGCAAGGCTGGAAGTGTCTTTGCTGCCCTGGTAGAGTCCATTTCCAAAACCTCTTTATATTTTTTATGAAATTTGTTAAAATGTAGAGGGTGTTTTTGCAATTTTGGATAGAATTGTATGTGCTTATGGTAATTTTTGTGTTTTCAGGGTGCAAATGAAGGGGTGAGGCTCTTCTGGGGTATCGCTGGTGATGGTTCAGTTGTAATTTCTGATGACTTGGAGGTCATAAAATCAAGCTGTGCTAAATCATTTGCACCATTTCCAACCGGTAAGTGAGAAAAAACTAGGGTTTCTTTTTTTTTACATTTTTGTAGTGTTTCTAAATACACCCACCAATTATTTCTTAGTATATGCATATGGGGTGCATTCAGAAATACTTAATAATTATCATCAAATACGGGATTCTTGTACTACAAGATCGTTTCATTAACCTTACATCATTAAAGATTCCCGCACCTGAAACCTCCTCTAGACCCAAAAGGCCCATCTAAGCATATAATTATTTTTTGGGCCCAAAAATGAAGATGAGTTGATGTGTTATTATTTGGTGTATGCTGCAGGGTGCATGTACCACAGTGAGCAAGGGCTAATGAGCTTTGAGCATCCAAGCAAAAAGATTAAGGCAATGCCTAGAGTTGACAGTGAAGGAGTCATGTGTGGGGCCAACTTCAAGGTTGATGTTCAATCAAGGATGGTCAGCATGCCACGTGTCGGCAGCGAAGCTAACTGGGCATTGTCCGGCACTAACTAACTATATAGGATACATGTTTTTCTTCTTTCTTTTGCTTTGTTTTGTGGGTTTCCTTTGTGAGGTCTGTGTATTTATTTAACGAATTTGACCTTTTATGTTCATTATGTTCAATTAATATAATATCGTATAATACAAAAAAAATGGATTATTTTAATTGCAAGTTTGGATTGATTCAATATGATGAACAAATAAAATTCTTCTGCTGTACTATTTCCTCTTCTTCATTGCTTAAAAGATTGTTGGGAAAATTGCACAAACATCCCATAAATTTAATTAAATATTGCACTAAACTGCAACTTTTGTCAAAATTACACATACTTCCCTTACTTTTCGTTGACTAAGTGTTAATTGATAGTTTGATTAACCATAAAATTTAAAATGTCTGAATTACTCCTAAATTAATTATTTTATTATAATAATTATTATTTTTGAGATTTTATTATAATAAAATTAATTAATTAACAATTTTTTTAAAAAAAAAACATTTTTTTTAAATAAAAATATTTTCCATTGGAGGAATGTAGAAAGTAAAGACAGATTAATGGAAAATTGAAATAAAGTACATATAAGTCTTTTATTTTTTTATTTTTTTTAATGATCAAGAATAAAAATTGTCAACTAACTAAAAAAATTGTTAATTAATTAATTTTGTTATAGTAAAATCTCAAAAATAATAATTATTATAATAAAATAATTAATTCAGGGGTAATTTAAACATTTTAAATTTTATGGTTAGTCAAACTATCAATTAACACTTAGGTAGGTGTATTGGATTGGGATTTTAATAGACAATTTTCAGGTGCAAAGATTTTATGGATTTGCAAGACTATTATGATTATTAGGATTGTTAGGATTATACTTTTATGATTATTAGGATTATATGAAAAATGGGGAAAATGGGGATGGGAGAGTTTTGGGGGGAGGTCCCCCCATCACCATCCCCATTTCCCCGTTTTTCCATGTTTCCCCGTTTTCCCCATTTCACCCATTTAACTAAAATTTACATACTATAAAAAATAAAAACACAAAATCCATCATAAATTAAATTATAAAATAATATCCATTACAAATTCAAATGAAAGCTAATTTTGTTCTTTCATCAAAATAATTCATAAGTTCAACTTTAGAAGTCATAACACTAATTAAACAAAAGTCCTTAAATTGAATGGATTCAACAACTTTGAAGCATTTGAAATATAACACCAGCAGCTTTGAAAGATGTATATATACTAAGTAAAATAGAAGAATAAAAATATTAATAATTATATATATATATTTTTTATATTATATATAATATTTGGGGGAATTGGGGAAACGGGGATGGGGGCACCTCCCCCCATCCCCATCCCTATTTGAGTTTGGGGATCAAAATCATCCCCATCCAACACTCCCACCACCCCCCCCCCCCCCCCCCCCCCCCCCCCCCCCCCCCCCCCCAAAAAAAAAAAAAAAAAAAAATATTTCCCCACAATTTCTTCCCCAAATGGGGATGGGGATACAGGGATTTGGGGCCCCAGGGATAAATGTTCATCCCTACTAGTGCTCTATAATCTTGTTAAGGGCATTTATTGAACAACAAAAATTGAATGAGAAACATGTATAAGCTATGAAGAGAAGTAATAAAATTTTAAAATACCACCAACCAACACATAACCTTCAACTGGTTTGGTGACCATTTGTGTAGAAACAAGCTGAAGCAACATAGAAGAAGCAAAGAGATGCTAAAGAATTCCATTACTGTGAAGTAGCGAAACACAAATTTAAACAAGACAAAACTCAAAGACCCGGAAAACGAATTCAAGATGGGGGATTCATGAAAGATTCTTTTAGACTAGGAAAGAAACAACAACAGAGTAAAGCCACTCAACCAAATTTTCTTCCATAAAATATCTTTCTCTAGGTAGTCATCCTTGACTATCTTGCTATTCAAAATACAACTAAAAAAAACATACCCACCACCAGATTTTGCCATTATCCATCTGATTATCACTCCCATTATTCACATACCTGCCACCAGATTTTGACATCATCAATTCATCGCCATCTGATGCCCATTTTTAGCAACCGCCATGATAAAAAATAAAAAATAAAAGCAGTATTTGTTGTGTATTACTATTTGATTATGATTATGATGATTCTCTCAAAACCAAAACACAAAAATACAAAATTTTAACAACCCGGAAACCAAAAAAGAGCGAAGCAAGAGAGAAGCTGAAGATGATTTTGAGCAAGTGAGAAAAGTCTAGAAAGTATTGAGAGAGAGGACAAGACAATTTTGGGTTCAAGCTATTTATACATACCACTAAAAAGTATAGAAAATCCATTTTGCCATGAAATCCTAAAAATCTTGATCTCAATCCAATACAACCAAACAATTTACTGCCTCTTGAAAGTCTAGATCCAATACCACAAGACAATAAGGACTTTTAAAAAAAATCTTAAAAGTCTAAATCCAATACCACAAAACAATATGGACTTTTTAAGAAAATCTTAAAAGTCTTGATCGAATACCATCGGACTTATCTAACTTGTTAAAAAGTCTCAATCTAATACCACCAGACTTTTACTTTCCCAAATTGTCTAATAAAATCTTGAAGCAATACACCTCCATTAGTCAATGAAGAGCAAGGGAAGTATGTGCAATTTTAACAAAAGTTGCAGCTGAATGCAATAATGATTAAACTCATGGGATGTTTGTGCAATTTTCCCTAAATTGTTTTGTTTTCTCAAAAGTACTTCGAATAACATTTTCTTTCCCAAGAAGACTGGCTTTTTAGATCAATGATCATTTGAGTGAAGATTGGAGGGAAGAGGAAGAAATCCCAAAAAGATTATATAAAAAGATATGGTTTCGATCAGTGAATAGAACGATGGTGAAGAAACCTGTAATATTGACCATGCAAGTATCGCAACTATCGCCTCTCATTGTTTAGATTAATAGAACAAATGGTTTGAAAGTTCATTCGAATCCCCGTTACGTCTACACAGATTTGATTGATGTAACAACCATGCTCCAAATAATTGTAATTTTTTTTTTCCATCTATGTTGCATAAATACATTGGAGCTTTCATAAAACTAGCTGAATATGATTTCTCACATCTAAAAAGTACAAAAACAATTTGTATCATCCTAATTGGTAACAAGAGTTCACGTTTGATCTTTCGAGTAATCAAAATCACACGACTAGCAATAGAGGAATCCAGGCATGCTCATTGGTCGATGATTGTTGTTGAAAATCAGAAAGCTAGATGAACTGGAGGCGTTTAGGCTTCAAACCTGATTGATTTATGCGCAACTGATGAAACATGTCTGTGTTATTGCTCTGTTGACAGAAACTTCCCCAAAAGCAAAAGCAGCCTCTGCATAACCGATCAAAACCGACCAATACTATCAATCCAGATCCACGAAAACCTGCAACAAGTTCAGAGTTATCAAAATGGTGATCCAACAAAATAGATTTGACACCACAAAGTTAAACTGCAAAGGTAATATATTATTCCTAAAACCTAAACCAAACATCAAGACGAATTAGATCGCTTGATGATTTTATAACATACGGAATTTGAACTGCTTGTTATCTAATAAAGATAGCACCACATAACATAAATCACAGACCTCCAAATCAGGCAACGGGTCGTGGGTTATCTTTTCTCTTTTGTCAAACAATGTAATGCCTGTGATTCGTTGAACTCCAAGTTTAGTAGCGACCAGATTCTGCATAAATATAGATAACACCAGAAATTATCGAAGATTAAGTCGTGCAATTCAAATAAATTTCTCACTGCGAATGTGAAATATAAGTACCACCACATAACTTCAGGATAATATTCTAGTGTTTATATGCCTAGGTGATGTACTCTAATTCAACATAAGATAATTTACCTTTTTTGCATCTCTGACTAAACTTAATTTAGAAACGGACATACTTAATAGTTGCATAAATCTCTACTTCTACACTCAAAATATCCCCAGTGTGGTAAAGGAATCTGACCACCTATGAGGCTTAAGACGGAAGATAATTGTGTGCCTGAATTCACCCTTAATGCTGTGCATAAATTTGAACTTCTCCAGCACCAAAATAACAACCTTCTATACATGTACGAAACTGGACATTACTAAAATTTAAACAATCCCATGAAATTAGTTTACTAAAAATTTGGGCTGAAGCCATAGCCCGAACTTAAATTGCTCTAGAAAAAACAGGTAAAGTATATTGTTCATACCAAGCGAAATTCTGTGGAACCAAACGCCTCCAACCGTGGTAACACCTGTAGATAGTCAAATCCAAACATCAGTACCACATAAATCAGGATTAAGCCCTTTAAGATCCCAATAATCTACTAATAACATCCCCAACCCCACCCCCTCTCCATCATCACCAAAAAATGGAACACATACAACATTTAGGTCGTAGGTTTTTTCTTTGGCTCAGGAAGGTCACAGGTTCAAACTGTTAAAAGTGGGAATTATTTCTACAGAAGTATGCAACTCTATTTATTAGTATAAGGACATAACAGTAAGTTCCAATGACTACTACTAATATCTAAAATGATGTCTCATATACTGAGCACCGATCATATTGTTATCAACAATGAATGTGATCCAAGAAAATAGGACATAATATACTCAAGAAGATGTCTAGGAGCCACTAAGAATGCATTTACCATTATCTGGAGACCATTAATCATAACAACTTTCTCCCCATGTGAATCGCTTTCTGATAACCAAACCTCAAAGGGACCCTGTTCTGTATCAGTCTGATTTGTGAGCTTCAAAAGTAACTGCATTAAACAAAGACTGGTTCAGTTTCCAGATCAATTACCATATTCAGATCAACGCAATTGCTTTGGGCCTAACAGTTGAAAGAAAACTGAAAGAAGAGACAATGTGGACTTAAACTTGAGTGAAGGCTTATGCTCTTACCAGCACTTGAATGAAGAATCATTTTCACTTTAGTGCACACTATTATTATTATTATTATTTTTAACTCAAAACCGCAATACCGGTACAAGTTTACTAAAGGGAAACAAAATTAAGTGGATTTGTATCGGTACAAATTTGTTGATTTTTTGTTTTGTAGTGAACTTGTATCGATACAAATTTTTGGTATTGATTAACAAAAATCAGAGTGAACTGATAGGATAATTCCACTTGAATGGATGAATATTTACTGAAGAAGGTAGACTAAAATGCTAAAAAATGAACCATAATTACCGAGAAGGGTTTATTTACGCCAACGACGGATGGAATCTCCACAACTTGCAACTCAATATCCTTGCTTGTGATGGGCTGTAAGAGGTTACAAGAAACTGAGTACAACATCCAAATACTAACTGAATGCATGTCATACATACGAAGAATCATAAAGAATATTTTCATAAGCATATATAAGAACATGTGCAGGTAAATAGAACATCAATTGCAACTTTTGAAATAACGAGTAATCATGTTAAAGAGGATTTTCTGCAAAACCAAGCAATGCTACCTACCCTCAGATAGGTGTACACTTCCGAATAAAAAAAAACAATTTTATTGTCCAAATTACTACCTTGGTTCATATACCTTAAACTTGTAATAGCACAGTTGATGCCATATGTGACATTCATAACTAAAAGGTTTACTGCACAGATTGCAAGTTCATTATGCGGAACACTGTGTGTGTGACTAGCAAGAAACGGTAATGGAATTAAAAGCTAAATTGAATACCAGCTGAAATGAGGTTCGCAAAGGTTCTTAGATGCCCTATATTTAATGAATTCCAATTAAATATATGCCATAGTATGATACTATACTATTTTCACAAGAGCGTGTTCTTAAACTAATAGTAGACTATTCTATTCACAAGAGTTTCATTTGAAGTGAAAAAAAGATAGGGCAAAATGAAATAACAATTAAAATGATGAACTCGAACTCTCTATGTAAAGTTTCCGAGAATGGAACTTGATTGTCCTTTAAATATAAGGAATTTACTTACGGTGCCAAGGATTTGCTGCGTCTGTAGGCGACCAGGCTCACCCAAATTTGTACGCCATGTTATTTGAAATTTACCTAGAATGTTACTTCCTTGAACTTTCACTGGCGCGGAATCAATTAATGACATTTTTAACCGATAAAGATAGTTATGTATCCCACCACCAGATTTGATAAGCACTGGTGGCTTAAATATCTGTCTGTCACTATGATCATTGGATAGAGATAAACAACAACACATAAGACATTATAAATTATAAAATACATGAATATTATGTAGACAAAATAAAAATGGTTAGAATGAAACAAAAATAAGGCACACAATCTTTCAGTTTAAAATATCCCAACACTACCTACCTACTTTGAGAATTGTTGTCAGAAAGCTCGTCACCTTTCAGCATTGTCGCGCTCCAATTCTGAGTTGGCTCAAAATCAACTTGGTCCATATAAAGGTTTGATTTCGTATGATTTTCAATGCATGCCTCTAAAAATGTAGTTTCCTGAGATTGATGACACAGCCATTAAAAAAAACAGTGATTAAGATAGCTGACTACCCAAATCAAGTTCATTAAATATCATCATCTCATATCTGGAATAATCATAATCTACACAGAAACCTCAACTCTTGAAAAGATAATATCAGATACTGAAACCAAACAGAGACAGCTTATCAACCTTTCTATTACTCAAGTAGTCAAGTGCACATTCATGAAATAGCCCAAACGTGGTTCCAAAGGGCAGTTTTTTTTCATAACAGTTTAAAAAACACCAGCATGCATGTAAGAACAAGATATCAAACCTTAAACCTGAAGATTCAGTCAAGCCAACCTACCTTAACAACTCGGACCTGCACAAGGAAAATAAACTTTTAATCTAATAAATCCAAGTTGAAAATTTAAGAACACAAATGATCAACTTATTTTACATGCAGTTAATATCATGAAACCAATTTCATCAACACATGAAACCATTGGTACCTTTGTTCGAACTGAAAGAGGATTCAAAACAATGAACTTGAAAAACTGCGGAAGATATTTCCGCTCTCCATCACCATCAGAATACAATGCCGTGCACACCAGCCTATAAAAAAAATTCCAAATCAAATTCAGTAACAATATCAATAAATTGAAGAAAATCACAACAAAAGATATACATAAAACACAAAATTAATTATAGACAGACTAACGTGTGAGCTCCAAGTTCCTTAACGTCATGTTCTACAATGAAATCATAACGTCCTCCTGCACGTATGGTTTCCACAGCCGATTTCGAAGTATCTAGAAGCAGAATCCTCTGTCTCTCCGTTTGAATCTCTGCCTATGATCAAGCGCGCACATATATATAGATTCTCGAAATCTCGAATTGTAAAAAAAAAAAAATATGAAATGAAATAATTCAATCTAACGAACCTTGATGACGACTTCTCGAACTTCAAAATTGGAGCTATTGTTGATGCTAATGTAACTGCAAAAGGTCTCTCCCAAGTAAATGGCACCGAAGGCTTGAGGTAGGACGAGGAGGCCGGAGAGGCCGATGGAATCGGAGGGATGGTGGAGGAGGAAGCGTGAGCTGAAGGTGAGATCGGCGGTGTCGGAGGAAATGGCTTTGGCGGAGGAGGAGGAGGAGGGGACGTGAGTGGAGATGAGAGGAGGGAGGTTGGTGGAGGCGATTGGATCGTCGAAGATGTCTTCGCCGACGAAGAGATCCATAGGGTCTAGACGGAGAGGAGGCTCCACGTGGATCGATGGCCTGCAAAGTCGCATAACTCTAAAGGCCAGCGAGTGTGTTCCTGGACTGCTACTCATCTTCTCTCTCTCTCTCTAGTTTTCTGATTTTGATTTATTTAACTGAATTTTGAAGCTGGATCTCTCTCAACTATCAAGTTCTGCGTTTGAAAGCATTTACAATTTTTTTTTTTTTTTTTTTTTTTTTTTTTAAAATTCGAGGAAGACGACGATTCTATTCTTCTATCAACGTTTTTTGGGCCAGGACGGAAATTGATCCAGGGATTTTTTGCTCGTTATTATTTGAATTTTCTGTTTTACAAATGACTTTATAATATTGCATTTTAATTTTTTATTAAGAAAAAAAAAATGTTCTTTTTCACATTAATATTAATATCTCTTGATATTATAAAAAGAAAACTTAATTTTTCAAAATGAATTTATTTAATTTTTTAAAATTAGTTGGGTGGTGTCATTTTTTCATTTATTAATACTTATGGGTAATTTAGACATTTTGTAATCCTAGACCGATTAACCGTTGAATCAAACAGTCAAATGGTTAATCAATGGTACTTTCTTGTTAAACAAAAAATACGATATGATTGTACTTTTAATAAATGTTGACAGTACTTTATTACAATTTTCATTTAATATTAATATCAATATCACTAAAAATGATATTGCATAGCAATTTTCATTTCTAGCCCGGATGTTTCATGTTTGACACGGTCAAAACTATAGTGTGAGGACATTTCAATTGGATCAATTTTTCGTACTAGATCACAGTTTATTACATGTGACAATCACGAATTGTACGAAAAAATACATAGGGAATCCTACACCTAATAATTTCTAAACATTATAAATGTTAGTTGATTCTTAATCGGTTAATTTTACAACCAATTCAATGTTGATACGAAAAATTTCATGAGATAGATCAAATAACTAGTTGGGTTATAACTCAATTTTTCGGCAAGGCATCAACACATGAAGACATCAGTCTCTCAGGTCAGGTGAAACATTAATGAATCAATCTCTGGGAAGTGAGAACTTTGACACCCTAGTTAATATTTCTAATCATGGACAACAATGAACATACAATAACAAATACGAAAAACCAATCACCTCCTAACCCTAAATTTTTCTCGTTGCCTCGCAGCCAAGAGAGAAATTCTTGCTGTTTTTGACGACCTCTTATCAACATATTATACAAGGAAATATGTAATTCTGCCTACTACTTTGCTGGATAGACCGGTACAGAGACAGCGGACAAAGCTTTTCCGCAACAGTTATTGTGGAATGAATTCAACAAAATACAAGCAAGAGTAGGAGATCTGCAATGGCACTCTCTGGAAAACAAACCATGAACCTTCTGTCTCAAGTGAGGCATATCCACCGGGATGACTACATGTTATATACAGTTCACAATGTGGTTCCTCCACCCATTCTGCATTCCTGTTGTGCATATTATGGTCAAAACTCGATCATTGGCTACCTTAAACGTTTGGTTTGTATTTGTTTTTACAAAACACGGAGGGATGAATCCTATAAATGAAAAAACCAAGTGACATCTACACAACTCGAACCCATGTTCCACCGCACATAGGACAGCAAAATGCCCATCGGCTAATCCACCAAGCTTCTCGATCATTTGGATTGGGTGGGTTGGCTGAACCTGGTGAAGCAAAAGCTGAAGTCTGACGCAAACACCTTATGCACTGCATCACAAGTAACCAAAATTATGAAATAAGATCTAATGGGTAAGATAGAGAGAGGGGAGACAACGAAACAGAAACGCGCATAGAAACAGGTTGAAGACAAAGCAAAAAAAAATAACCTACATCTACATCCACATCCAATATCTTGTAAACGAGAGAAAAAAAATTGTAGGAAAACATGCAGTTCACAATTCATTCATTTACAGATCGGGACAATATCTGAGAACAACACATCAACTTGCCTTTATCTTTATATGATTACTGTTTACAAACAGAACAAGTAACACCTGGTTAACGCCTTCAAACCAGGTCCCAAATACTATAAATTATAATTCAAGGATGTCTTTTATGTATTAATGTCTATTCAAGGTTCTAAGTACCAAAAATCTTCAAAGCACATATAGTTCAAGCATCTTACAAGTTTAATAACCAATAAATCAAGAAGTATAACAAGCATCCTTTCTTCTTTGCAATTTATTTTTTTTCCCTTTAAAATACTTTAATTCAGATAAATATTAACGAGAAAAAGAAGTGAGAGTGAGGGGTCTTTATTTAATACCTTGTACCAAACCCCTTCAAGGCCAGTCTTCCACACAGATGTAACAACATCTCTTCGAGATCCCATTATACCAAGATAACCCCCCAGGCCCACGGAAGTATTCAAGCCAAAAGCTGCATCTCTTTCGGACATCCGACGCTTCCTTGGCCACAAGCCATGAGTACCATGATAAACATCACAATTTCCCGGCGAGTTGATATCAAGTGAGTCTACAGAATTACTTAGCTTGGGAGAATCATCTACAGGGCCCATATCTTCTGGATCAGACCAAGGCCCACCAAACATATTCCGCCTATGCCACTCTTCAGCTGGAGGGTGGAGTTCTAACTCACGGAGTAATAGTCCAGCTGCATCTGCACCTCTAGGCCGAGGCATATTCTGCATACACAAGTTAGCAAGGAAGATTGAAGACGAGAAAATGCAATCTATGTTAAGAAAAAGGAGGTCAAATGAAGACTCGTAAATACACATGAATTACAAGCCAACACATAGTTGAGGTCATAATCTATGAACTACACATGCCTAGCATTTAAGCCTACAGAGACCTGCATAGTGCCAATTAGAATTCCCCGACCCTCGGAAAAACAGTCAGCTAAATGGTGTAAATGGAGTTGAGGTAGGTCTTTTCTTTTCATCTGGTATAAGCACATTTGCTTACATCTAATAAACAAATCCACTTATACAGTAGATTTGAACTGTTCTTCCTTTAGTATCCGGTCATAATAATATTAGATTTAAAATTTATACATGTTAAAGTATTATTGTTGGGTCATTTCCTAACAGATTAAGCTTTTGAATTGAGCAGTTACAAACATGGTAGTAAAACCTTGTTTTACCAAGAAGCCTAGGTTTGAGTCCCCCCCCCCCCCCCCCCCCCCCAGGTGATTATTGTTATCTATTATTTGAATTTATTTTGCTTATTGTATTTGAGCTACATGGAAATCCTATTGGTCTTAGACGTAAGGGAATGTGTTAGAATGCTGAAATACAATTGTTGGTTCCTTTCCTAGCAACTTGAGCATTTGAGTTGAGCGATAACTAACAATAAAAGAATAACTCAGCATTGCTAAGACTAAATGATAGACAATCTTATCAAAGCTACCTAATAACCAATGGATTTAACCAAACTTAAATTATGAGCATAATACCTGCATATGTGGACCAAGGGATGCTTCTACAACCTCAGGCAACACAGTATAATTGCCATCAATATAATGCAGCCGCACCTGGATGTTGCTGGTCCCAACTTGAGAACCTGGTAGTGGGTGTGGCAGAGCTGCTGTACGCCGACAGAGATCCATAAGTATGAGGAAAAGGACCTTCACCTGCATGAGAGATACATGTGAGGTTATTCATCACAAACCTACAGTCCCTTAAATCCTTATGGGCAACGATCATTAAAATCATCAACAATGACCAAAACAATTAAATCATAAGTGAAAACTTAGCATATCAACATAAAAATTCAAACAATTTTTCTCAGTTGAGGATTGGACAAAAGACAATTAACCAGATCAAAAACATGAAAATCAAAACATGTAGTCTATGAAAGCATGTAAAGGGGGAGACTATATACCAAAAAAATCAGTTTCTACCTCTTCAAAAGTGTATCCTTGACCAGCATTACCAGATCCCAATTTTGGCCGGCTAGCAGGACCATCTTCAACTCCTTTTGCACCAGGTACAGCCTGACCTGCCCTAGCCACCTGGCCATCATCCGACCTAACCATGGCTGATGATGGTTTTGCAGAAACCGAATTGATCTCCTCCAACTTACCTACAGCACCAGGCTGAGACTTTTGCATATTCGTATCAGTGTTTCTCTGAGCACCACCCACAAGACGGGATTGTTGAGTTCGCCAAAAGAAAAAACAAAAAAGCAGTAGTTGACATAATCTATGAAGGAAATGGCAATCTCCAATGAGCCTAACAGCTGGAGTTCCAGGAAAAGTCCCTGTGTTGATGCTTATTGGCATGAAGGAAGGTGGACCACTTATGGGATTTGACGTTGAATTGGACACTCCATCAGTGGTGCTACTGATCTTAGCAATAGCACCTTGTACCCATGCTTGCATCTGGGTGCTCCCTGTGGAACTTGCTGTACCACTTTGACCAGCTGTAGAACATGGTACTACACAGTTAGAAGGAATACTGCGTTGATAACAACAAAATAAGAGAAACAAATGAAAGTGATGCAGAGTTCCTCGTTTCTAGTGACTTCAACCATTGATAATGTCTTATGCAGACTCAAAGGGTAAAAACTGACTGGCTCCGGTGTCTCTTTATTTTTACTTTTCCCGGATAAGAACAAAGGACTTGGTCAATTCAACTGAACAATAAATCATAGAACTCAAAGAGACTTGGGACTTTGGGAGTAAACTCAACTTTGTAAAAAGTAAGTTTTGTTAGCTTCTTTAACTTTCAGAGGACAGATTCATACGGACCTTGACTTGTTGCAGGAGATGCTGAATTTTGGGTTGGACTAGCCACCATATTGCGATTGCTGCCAGTGCCAGCATTAACAGCATGGCTTGCTAATGTACGACAGAAACTTGCATAACGCCGCAAGCGTGTGATAAAATGTGAAGCTAGATCAAGAACGGCATCAACATAAGCCTGCAATATATCACAACTATTAGAATAGACAAACAAATCAAACAATCATACTCAACTAAACTAATTTTTTTATCTCAAACAAGTCAGACGGACCAACATCTTCAATAACATATCTGGCAAAATAAATCCATGATATTATTCATTACATGAGCTGACAAGGAGGGACACCTTAGACCAGCCCAATGACAATGCTTATGCTACAGCAGCACAGAGAAGCCAAAAGTGACTGTTCCTAAAGTTTTTGGTTGGTTTCAGTTCCAGCTATGATGGTATAGCCCAATTATGCCTCCATACTACAGCTTTTACTAGCTTTAATATATAACTTTAGCAAATAAAAGAGTAGAAGTCAAAAGAAAGCAAAAACAGGAAGACAGCCAGCACTTAAAGACATGACAACAATACTGAAACCAAATTGCTTCGAAAAAAAATAAAAATACTGACACCAAATGTGGAAAATCAAAGCCCTAATCAACAGTAGCAGCTGATCTTCAACATTAAATTTTTTTATAGGAACCAAAGCTTAACACAAGCAGTAAAGCAAAGTCAGACCCAAAAGTAAACCTGAATGCTCATAACAAGGGCAGGTTCAACAGCCATTGCTTCAGAATCTATGGTAGACAACGTCTCACCAGACGCATGCCATGGTTGAGTCACTAAAGCTGAAGGATTTATTAAAGCTGACTCAATTCCTTTTCCAAGCATATCCAGTAACAATCTTGCTTGCATATCTAGAACCATGGCTCTGACTTCTTGGGCATTTGTACCTTCCAGTAGCCTGCATTTTATCCGGTCTAGACTCTGCAATGCACAAAGATGAGTTTAACTTAAACAAATGGACAAGTCTACAAAAAATAGGATTTAAATTAGATAAGCCAATGATTCATGAGTATCAAAAACAACTGCCTTCCACTTTCCTAGTCCCACCCAGAAAAATGAAGGGTGGAGATCCATTCATTTTTTAATAAAAAAAATCAGTTTTTTCTTTTGTTTTTAAAATTTTTTATCTCCATCATCCATCTCAGAGATGGACGGTGGAGATCCATCTATTTTTCTTTTCATATATTTTTAATTCAGGATTTCAGGGGCATTTTGGTATTTTTGACAATCAAACTCAGTCAACGGTTAAGTTTGACCAACTTTAACTAACGGCAGGGGAGGTCATTGCCGGTTAATGATAAAGTAATAACCTCAGGGAGGTTGGCTGTAATTTGCTCTAAAGAATAACATAGCAAGCCATGTCAAAGATCATTAAACATTGTGAAGAATTGTTAAAAGCACTACACTATTGCAGGACCGAGAGGCATCGAGATGGTAGGACTTAAGAGTTCAAAGAAACATACAGGGCCATACTGTTGCCGGTGCTGAATAGAAGGAAGTGAATGAAAATCCGCATCCAAGACTGCAATAACACTGTTTAAAGAAACTGAAACAAAACAAGAAGTAATGTCATCAACTGTCACACATCATAATAGATATTTTCATTAAGAATGCATATAGGAAGAAAATACATCATGACCATTTTTAAGAGAAAAATAATTGTTATTCTTCATTAAATCACACGATATCAATATTACCACAAAGTCTAACACTCTTACCAATGCCATCCTCAGCAGCACTCTGAGTACAACCAACGGCATCCCACCAATCCACATTAACCAAAAGGCTCCACCAAAACCTGGTCTAACAAAACAAATAATCAGCATCATCAAACATGATATTGAAATGACAGTCAATGGACATTGTATGATGTTGGAAAGAGTTGACCGAATCCTAGCAGATCCGGCCAAGAGGATTTCTAGGAGTAAATCCTAGACACTTTCTATAAATATTCTGCATAATTGTAATTAGCTAAAAGTTAGTGATTTGCTAGAATATAGGATCAGTAATTAGCTGTAATTAATCCTACAAGTTAGCTGCTAGCATTCTATATAAACCTAGTTTTTAATCATCACAATATATAGAAATACACAATACATTTCTTTTCTAAAAAACTTCATATGATTTAATTCTTTCATAAAACTAAGCACAAGTTCTCCACATGAAAACGGAATGTTAAAGCAAGAATAAAATTTATGTCTATTAATGAACAAAGGAAATGTCTCAAACTAAAATCCAATTCAAGGATTAACTGGCATAACAACAGTAAAGCAAGATAAAATTAAAGACAAAGAAACAATATTCTCAGTACGATTTCAATTTCTTATATCAAATATGAGTTATGTTGAAATAAATACATATGTACCTCTCAGCAATCGCACGTTCCCAGGTTGAAGTATTGGCTTTTACTTGACTACTCAGAACAGCAGGAGGAAGGACACGAATAATTTTCAATATAGTGCGGTCCTTGCTTGTGTCATGCCAAACAGAAGCTGAACAGCAGCTTGTTGATGAAAAGGCAGGTGCAGCAATTGCGGATCCAACATTAATCTGATAGTTATCAACGGGTGCAAAATTTGGACCAGAAAAAATGTGAACTCCACCCCTTAGAAAGGCAATAGCAATCTCACCACCATGAGCAGAATAAACAATTCGAGCAAGTGTTCTAACATCACTTGGCAAATCAAAAGGATCAAAGCTGACTCTTTGTGCCTTCTCAATACCAGAATCAGTAGTTTTACGTACATCAGTGGTTGGTCCTGCTACAGCGGATTGGTTAATTTTAAAATCATTAAATGGTATGCTTGTATCCACCTTGGACACCCAAACTGTTTGCATAGGTGCCTGCCCACCAAAACTAGAAGTGGGATTTCCAAATATCTGATGAAGAACGACAGGCTGAAGAGATGATTCCCAACGTTGAACCCTCCAACCCGTGATAGAAGGACCCTCATCAGGATCATAGGGGGACATATACTGTCCTGCATATGTCAAACCAATTATTACTTTGGTAAATCCAATTATCTTAGGATACATAAAGTGAACTCAAATAAGAATATGATAATCAGCCCAGAATCGTCCCGTGTCTAGAGAAATTGTCATAGGAGGCAACTTGCTCGAATGTTAGAAAATAAACTAAAAGCAATAATAAGAGAGGAGGGCAATTGTGGCTGGACCTTACAAGGGTGTAATATTTTATTGCAGTAAAAGGGTTTGCAATGATGGCACCTTAAAGTTGTCAAAGAAAATTCATTTCCAGGATAATGGAGGATGAGAGAAGGAGAAACCAATATAACATTGAATGAACAAAAGTCAAATCTTGAAGAGAGAAGATTAACCTCAAGGTATGCATGGAAATTGTTTGCAATGAATATAATATATGGAACAGCAGACAAGGTCACTGTAAGGACCATGAGGATCTATCTCCTTTAAACTAGCGGACAAGAATAAATTATTATTTTTTTTAAGGAAAAAAAAAAAAAAAAAGCACGATGGGATCTACACCTATATGGCTTTCCAATAATTATGTAAGTGTATATTCTCTTCCAAATCCCACAGCAATAATATATGGGATACATATCTTGATCCAAGTACCATCACAATACTACATGGCAAAGGATAAGAAAACAAAATTGAGTTCTATTGACCCTGTAAGGTTTGAACAATCATCAGGGACATTCGTAACAAAATGACTTTGAAAAACAAAATTACAGTAACTCTAAATTGGTTAACATTGCAAGTATGGTAATGAAATGCAAGTGTAGTTTTTGGGCCCAAGAAAGAAGCAATCAAAATCTGCATCAAGATGCACAACATAACTAAAAGAATGTCATGAAAAAACGTATGCATTCCCCAGTACAGCAAAAACCAGAAATATGGAATCAGGAAATAAATTTTGAGGCAAGAAAATAGATAAGTACCCTCAACTATCACAACAGCTATAACAGAACCACCACGGGTTGGATCAAAGGCAACTGCAGTTACTCCAGAGCCCCATGTAGTAGTTGCTACAGATTGAGCTGCAGCCTCAGGGCTCACATATGCAGAAAAATTTGAAACTGGTGAACAATGGAGGGAAACTGCATCACTGAAATCTTGATCGGATAACTTTCTTCCTTGTTTTGCTTCTGATAACAAGTACTCTTGCCAGCTGAACAAATATGCAGCCAGAGGGGCAAAACCTGCCCACTTGGGTGGATTAAGAGAAGGTGGAACACCGTTGCTAGTACTTGTCTTTGGAGTTGCATTAAATCCATTTCCAGGGCCTGGAGTGACCTCCCAAACAACAACAGTAGAGGGATTTACAATTGGAACACCTGCCACATGCATGGCACCACTGTCTGTTATGATAGCATCAGCAGCCATGATCCCACTAGGCCCTGCACCCAATAGTCCTTTGCTTGTGTGAAACCACTTTGATGCAGTGCCATTTTGACTGGGAGGCCACTGAGACCAGTGAAGTTGAACGGAACCTGATGAGAATACCGAGCATACACAGAGAAAATTTGGCCACCTATCTGAAAAGAAAACAGATATTGCATCAAATAATAAGTTTGAAGCAGCTACAACTCCTATAGAAAAATTGTAGAGAATGCTAATAAAGAAAAAGACAACATTTTGAATAAAGACAATCATACAAAGCAATTTAGAGGATTAGCACTATAAGTTAGTCGCATATATTGATTGAAACTTAGAAATCCATGTTATCGCATATATTTATTAAACATTGAAATCAATTAAGTTTGTCACATAACTTAATTGAACTTAGTAGTAAATCTACTTTAAAAGAAAAACTAGTTATTCTGGTCGAATTGTCGAAGGATAGAACGGTATTTTTTTCTCGTAATTGTATGAATAACATTAGAGTGATCAATTTTATGGTTTTCATCTATTGCATCATCAAAAGGAAACAGAGATCTAAAACAACATGAACCACCTGTACCTAAGAATAAAAGAAGGTAGTTATCATTCACAAATTCAATCACATACTAGCTCATGCAATCATCTGCACAAGCCATCATTATAGTACAAATGTACAATTGAAAGAACTATACTTGTAATATAGTTGGAGTACAATGAGATTCCAATTTGTTCAAAAATAACAGCAAACAGAATATAATTTATCCGGATGCAGAAATGCTAGTCAGAAAACTGGACTTGAAAACTCTTCTTAGTGATTATTAGAAACGCTTATGAAGCATCAAGAACAAAACCTGAATTTTGAGACTGCTGTGAAATGAATTTTTCTTCAAAAGTTGAAGTCGGGTTTGAAAGAACTGTGGATTTTGAGGAAAGCCACCTATACTGATCGTTAAGCAAATAAAACAAAGATAAAAGTGCTTAGAATGCAAACATGGAAAAGAAAGATAAGAGTTGTTACTTGTTAGAATCATATGAAATTATGAATAGAAGGACACCAAACAAATGCGTACCGGAGACACCCCTGAGAGCCACTTGGTAACAACTGCTATATCCTGCCGCCATTCATGCTCACGCTGCCAGCAGCTAGCATCACGAACTAGATTGGCTGGCCCCTGCGTACACAGACAATAGTAAGTTTAAAAGGCACATATAACTGAGAAGCAAAAAACATATAGACAATTGCATCATTGCAAGAAAAAGAAAAACATATATGAAAAGAAAGAAAGAAACATGTTAAGAAGTTGTTTGTGAAAAAGATAACTACATAGAGTATTTCAAAAAAATGATCCAGCAAGGCTAGCTTACATGAGAAGGCTGAGTCCAGACAGTTATCCGCCCATGAAAATTAGCTATTAATAAGGCACGAGGACATGAAGTAGGAGACCATTCAATAAACTGAACAGAATCACGAGGAGAATCTGCAAAAAGTATCCAATGCAACTTATAAAATTCACAATAATGGAACTCAATTAAAGAAAACAAAAAAAAAAAAAAACCATCATAGAGTGTGACAAACTATTAATCACATGAGCTACAGCACCCAGCATATTAAGTGGCCATTCTAAAACTAACCCTTTTTTTTTTGAAAAAATAAAATAAAAAACTAACCCACTTGATAGATGCTATTCATTATGTATATCTATTGCAGTTACAACAGTAATAACAGCAATGAATATTGCTAAACACATATTTATCGCCAATGTTTCTAGAGCTAATAGCACATGGGAGGCATTTGGTTCATTCAATCATGGTTTAAGTCTCAAAACATTTTTTACAAAAAGATCATATGATTATATGAGAATATTTGATATCATTGTCATCCCACCATGAAGCTAGCTTAACTGATAGAGTTGTGTGACAACATAAACAGCAGTTCCGTTCCATGGAATTTTCAGAAATGTAAACACAAGATATGTTCATCAGAGGGAAAACACAATATGGACCAAACCTGATTGCAAGTAGCAATATATATAACAAAATAAAGTAATAATATAGTAACATCTTTTGCTACAGAAAAGGCCTCGTGAAAATAGGAAAAGGAATAATAAATTAAATACCACATTGACACTTAACTTCCAATGGGAATTCTAACTTAGTCTCAATCAGCAGGACTTTGAAGCTGATCTCATTTCATCAACATCTGGAGATGCAATGAAAAAACAATGTGTCCCAGAAACAAGACTTATATAAAGATTAAAGTACCCAGATCCAATCCATTCTTATATTCAAATTAGTTCATTATTTCTTCTATAATAACCAAACTTTAAAACCAACATGATTCTGAGCAAATGCATAATTAGGAAAAGCACCTAAAAGCTAGAGGGCCTTTTTCATATTTATAATTATTGTCTTACATTTTCGAATTTTCCTAATTCATATGGGCCATATGGCTTTAGTATAAAGTTCAACTAGCTATCTCTTTGGTAAACCCTCCTTTTTAATCCGGGGTTTCACTCATTGGTCATAAGAGAAATGGGAATAACTGATTTTTTTCTTGTTGCAAAGGAAAAGAAAGTTTTAAAATTAATGAGAAAACAAACCGACTAGCAGAGTTTGACTATGGTGTAGGAAAAATAAATACAAGAAACACTTACAGATAGGATCATAATTTGAACAAAAATATCAAAACAAGTAACCAGATAGTTCTTATCAAAATAAAAATCATAAAACCAAGTAGTTTCCTAACCTTATCAAGGTAAAATCCTAAAACACAACTTATCCAATGACAACAATACTGCAGTATAGTATACTCAAAACTAATCTCATTATAGGATAATGCAATGAAAGCTGCAACATACACCAAATTACCTGCTATGACATTGAAAACCGCACACTCTGTCGGTCGCTCGGGTATGACAGTATGTATGGGAATCCAAAAGGGTGGATTTGCATTCGAACTACAAAAACAAAACAACATACTACAACGATTACAATAATACTCCCACTTTATATGTAGAATGGTAGATAATGCAGCAACAGAAACAGTACCCAAGTCAATAACAAACATTTCCACAAAGGCAAAAACACAAATGCTATTATGCATAAACCTCTTATGAACTGGTGTATGCGAGCATTTGAAAAGCACAAAAAAAAAAGTGAAAGAAAGGGACCTTGGAATTCTTGCACAAGTTTCGGAAGCACAAGCTATGGCATTCAGCTTGCCACACCACGCAACAGCACTGCAACAACAAACAAGATAACTTTTTAAGTACAAACACACAAGAGCTACAAGAGCTCCAATAGCTACTCCTAAGATACAAATCACTATACGAAATCAATAGTTGTAAAATGCCTAATATCACTCACTTGAACGCCCATTTCAAATTGAGACATTTTGAACTCACTACGTTAAAGGTTGGTAGTAATTCACGGTTAAGCAATTGTCAATTGATAGTAATCAAAAGCAGTGATTAAGTTCATTTCCATTTTTTCCATCACAAAACACAAAACACTTATGAGAATTCGAATCATAATATACATAATATTTATATACCTGAAATTGCGACACAATTCAGGGACGCTCATCTTATGCTGCAAATTCGACCTAGGCTGTTTAAGTCGAATACAGAACACAGTAGCCGGATTCACCGAATCTTCCTCCATTGGATCCTCCGCTTTCCCGGCGACCTCCTCTTCAACAACGCCGCCGGCGACACCGCCGCCAGCAACAACAACAACAGCAGCAGCAGCAGAAACTGTCTCCGGCTTCTCCGGAACAACCTTAACCGCCTCGGCAACAGACTCCTCCTCCGATTCCTTATTGGTGTTAGTATTAGCAGAAGAAGTAATATTATTATTATTATTATTATTATTAGTGGTAGTAGTAGTCATGGCAACGAAAACCCTAAATTTATATAATATATTAAAAAAAGGAGTGTCTAGAGAGAGAGAGAGAGAGAGTGAGTGGGTGGTGCAAAAGTCGCGATTGAAGGCGACAGCTAACACTGTAGATAGAGAGAGAGATAGTGGGGTTAGTGTAGATTTTGTTGAAAATTGAGATTGATTTTTGGCTTTTTTTAGGGTTTGTTTGTGAGGAGACAAAAAACAAAAGCAAAATTTTTTTTTTTTTTTAGAGATTCCAGATGTTGGAGCTTGGAGATCTCTGGTTGGTTTCTTTCTTCTTTGCTGCTGCCACCGTCTTTTCTCTCTTTTATTTATTGTTTATTTTTTTTGCAAATGAGCTCAACTGAATTTCTCTGTTTACTGGTCTTAAAGCTTTTTTTACATGTAAATAATATGAAAAGACTACCCAAAAAAAAAAAATTTAATTAAAAAATTAATGTATTGTCACAACTCACATGCTTTGAGCATGAATCTCAACAATTTATATATTTATTTAAATATTACACTTTTTTACATAAAATCAGGTTTTTATTTTTTATTTTTTATGTGAGGACTTGAACCTGCAACCTTACGGTACATATATACTTGTCGAATCTCAACAATTCATTACTCTTTGATGTATTATCACTTCTTTTTTAAAAATATTATATAAATTCGGGTTTTTTTGTACGAGATGGAGGGCTCGATCCAACCACATCATAATGTATGTGACCAATATATACCACCTTCAAATGACACATTATTTGAGTATAAATTTGGTGGTACAAAGAGTTTATTTGGCATGATTTTGTTATATTTGTTCACATTTTGCAAGTATATATATATACAATAATTTTCAAGTCAGCACCCTCTAATTGTATTACTATCAACACATTTTAATGAAAGTCATTAGATTTAAATGTTTTGACTCGGTTGTATGCACTTGGCAAAACATCTTTTAAATCTAATGGCTTTCATTAAAAGGTGCTGATAGTAATACAATGAGGGGGTGCTGACTTAAACATTACTGTATATATATTTATATATGTGTGTGTGTGTGAAGTTTATCCCGTTATTATGAGACACGAGAGTAAATATTTTCGGATTCTTAAGATAAATATTTGAGGGGCACACGTAATGTTTGATTTTGCTAGGTCCTGACAACCCATGACCCTTGAAATTATTATATTTAAAAAATAATAATCATATTTCCCCAAAAAATAAACAAAACAATTTTGTCGAAATTGTAAATTATTTATGATAGAATGTGACAATGTACGGGCTGAATTTTGGGTTTGATTTTCTTGTAATCTTGTCTACAAACTTTAGTTAACATGAAAATGAATAATTTTTTTTTTTCCTGAATCAATAGTAAAGAGGAAATGGTATTGATTTATAGTAAGTCTTTCACACCTGCATTCAAGAGATTCGAATCATATCGGATGTAAGTTCGAGTCATACCCTTTCCTAATTCCAAAAGAATAATGTTACTTTATCTAAATCTGGTGTCTAAATCTAATGCATAAATCTGGTGCCTAAATGATGTGGCAATACTATAATCCATTCACTATAGTATTGCCATATCATTTGGGCACCAGATTTGGATAAATTAGTATTATTTATTCCAAAATATTATAATAGTTAATTAAAAAAAAAAAACAAATAATTAGATTAAATTTAAAGCCAAGTTGTTCAACTATAGAGACTTTGATCTAATCTTTTGAGTGGAATATCAATGTGGCACTCGAGACACTTAAAAAGCCAAGAGAACATTGTAATTTTCTTTTAAAATAAAAAATAAAAATCCATCCCTATATATATATATTAAAAAAAAAAAAAAAAACAGTGGCCGTCCCTCTCTGTTTCTCTCTCCCTCTAGACTCTCTCCGCCAACTCCTCCGCTGCCACCAGTTCGTTGAAGGTTTGCTATCTCTCTCTATTATTTATCAATTTTGTGAAGTGGGTTTTCTCTCTATTGATATGAGCTCTCGGCTCTCACGTATAGGCATGCACGCAAGATGGTGAAGTTTGAGTAGTTATCTTAGTTTAGTTCTCTTAGCTTTGAGGATAATAAATTAGGTTGTTTATGTTTAGTGAATTGCTAGTCTGATAAGCTGGGTTTGTGTCAATCGTTCCCTACTTTTAAGGATTAACGATTGCTATTGAATAAAGTATCAAATTATAACTCAAATACTCTCTCTATCTTCCGTTTCTCTCTTCTTCTTCTTCTTCCTTCTTTCTGAAACTAAATTCTCTCATATCATATATGAACTTAGCTAGACCCCATATATGAACTTCAATTTTAGCCTGCAAAAGACCCGCTTTCTCCTCTCTAACCAGAACGCATCAGTATACGTTCTCATGTCGGTCCCAAATTAAAAAAACCCGCATTTAACACACTATTGTAAATTGCGGTTATAACCCAGGGTTAATTTCATCCCGCAAAAAACCAGCATCAATTTAGGTTTTCCAAAACCCACCATTCTCTTCAAAAACAGAGAAAAAGAAAAACCTCTGTTTTCCTCTGATCTTCTCAGGCTCAAGCTTCCGGTCGCCACTCTGACGGTCAGATGTTTGCTTAGAGTAATGGGTTTTCGCGTTGCTTCATTGTTGAATTTCAATGATTTGTCAAAAAAGTCATTATGATTCAGATTTTTAACCTTCAGGGTGTTTAGTTTTGTCACAACTTGGGTAGGCATTTTTTATATATACAACAATGTACTCTCTACTCCACAGTAGCCACTTGTTCTGTTTAGATGGGTTTTTGAAATTCAAGAGTAAATTTGGGAATTGGGTTCTTATATGTTTTGTGGGAATTTTCTGAAATTTAGAGAAGGATTTCATTCAAGATAATCCTTTATTTGGAGAATTTTTAATTTTGTCTGGAAACTAGTTGATTGTGATTATGATTATATAGCTATATAAATATGATTATGGTGTTAATGAATCAATTGTATTTCTGCTTGTTGGAGGTGTTTGTGGAAAGACCTAAGTGAACTATAGTATGCTGTTAGATTTTAAGGGTGGTCATAACTGCTATACTGAGTGGGAATAATTGAATTGTTCACTTGCAAGGTTCTTTGTTTTGTTTATTTCTTGTAAAAGTGTGTTTTTCATGGCAACCTAGATGATCCGTAAACTAGAAACCAAAAAAAAAAAAAAAAGTTTTTCAAAACTAGCTTTTATAATTTTCTAATTAAATTTGTTATGTTGATTGTTACAAATTTGTAATTGTAACGCTTAGAAAAAGACATAGGGGTGATCAGTTGACGTTGTTGTCTCTGAAGCTGCACTGTATTACTGATATTAGTAGGTCTGAGGAAGGCCAAGTTGAGTCATATTGTTTATCGGATGCTGGGTTGACTGCACTGGCTCAAGGCTTTTCAAAGCTTTAAAGTTGAGCTTAATATGGTGCTCTAACATTACTAGTTTGGGTTTGTTGTCCCTTTCTCAGAAGTTTACGTACTTGTAATCTTTGGATATGCTGGTAATTTTTAATTGATCTTAATACTTGCTACGTGTTTTATTTATTTCTCATCTAAATACTGAATTTCTCAGGTGTATCATATAGCTGAAAGAGCTACCAAAAGCTTCAAGTGTTCAACATTTTTCGTTGACTGCACCACCTTGCAGCCATTTCCATTTCACCACTCAGCAGTCTAGCAACAGCTTTCCATTGTTGCGATGAGCAATTGTATTGCAGCAAACACTGAGCTATCGCGTTGCTTTGCAGCATCGATCCGATCCTCTCACGACAAACCCAACACCACCACCAATATTCCCTTACACAAATGTGCAGCTGATCGCTTTTCTAGTAGGTTTCCTCTTCTATCAGCAACCTCTGATGAAGTGAGACCCATAAGAATTAGAAACAATGGCCGCATGCTTTCAATGTTGAAAAACGCTTCTGGTGGAAGCTCAGATGGGCTGACATATAAGGATGCTGGTGTGGACATAGATGCTGGGTCCGAGCTTGTTCGAAGAATTGCAAAGATGGCTCCTGGGATTGGAGGCTTTGGAGGACTTTTCCCTCTCGGTACGATTACAGCATTCACTAATTTATTTTTTTCTGGGACATTGTAACAAGATTATTTAGGCATGATAAAGTTTGTCTTGTGGGTTATTGTTAGTTTAATCATTAAGGAAGCTCCTTTGGTTACCCTAGACCTTAACCTAGGCCTATTGAGTATTTCCATTTATGACAACCATGTTCTGTATATTTAAACTTCGGACCATTTTCTTTGTATCTTATTTTCCTTATTTCAGCTTGCAAAGAACATCAGTTATTGAAATCATTCTAGTCATTTTTGGCTAGAAGACCCCTTTTGCTATGTCTATGACATGGCGCTAAAGGTAGAAGAGGATAGTTGTTGACTTGTTTCTGATTCTATTCTTAGGGAAGTAATGAATTGTTACTAGCTTCGCTTCTGTTTGTTGGGTTGTATTAGTTTGCTGATCTACTTCTTGTGAACAGGTGATTCTTACCTTGTAGCTGGCACAGATGGTGTGGGAACTAAACTTAAATTGGCATTTGAAACTGGAATCCATGATACTATTGGGATTGATCTGGTAATATTTTTTTTTAATAGACCTCGTAGTATTCGTTTCAATCTTAGAAATTAGCTTCCTGATGCTTTTTCCATTTTAGGTTGCAATGAGTGTCAATGACATTGTTACTTCAGGAGCAAAGCCACTATTTTTTCTGGATTACTTTGCTACAAGTCGCCTAGATGTTGACCTTGCTGAAAAGGTACTAATAGTTGTGTACGGTTATTTGGGAGCATGGACCATCAAATTTTTTTTCACTGTGGCAAAGTATGTTGATCATCTCTAATTTCTTCTTGTTTAGGTCATAAAAGGCATTGTTGATGGTTGCCAACAATCTGACTGTGCCCTTTTAGGAGGAGAGGTAATTTATTTTATCATCCATTTATTTTTTTCAATCAGCATGTTATGTTTGTTGAGTTGCCAACAATCTGGATGTTGAATTTATATTATATTATATTACTTGTTTTCATGATCAAATATAAGAAGCTAGAAGAAGTCCTTTTTAAGGTGTTTATTTTTTTAAATGTCATTTATTTTGCTTGACATTGACTGTTATAGATGATAGATGTCTGATGTCACTTGTCAAATTTGTTATGTTTCTATTGGACATGTACGGTCTGAGGTCATTGTGGGAATCTATTAATAATGTCATGGAATTGGTCTTCCTGTTATTTGACGGGCATAAGAAGAAATATGTTTGATGCATGACTTTTAATAAACTTCAACATCTATAGTCAAATGTGGGCTCTTTTATTTTATTTTTGTTTATCTCAATATTCTTATAAAATTGAAATTATTGTACACGTCATAGCTTCTTTAGTTAAGCTTAGTGGATATTTGTCTTTCAGACTGCAGAGATGCCAGATTTTTATGCAGAGGGAGAGTATGATCTCAGTGGTTTTGCGGTGGGTGTTGTAAAAAAGGATTCAGTTATTGATGGGAAAAACATCGTGTCTGGAGACATACTCATTGGTTTGCCGTCTAGTGGGGTTCATTCCAATGGTTTCTCGCTTGTAAGAAGGTTAGAATTTCTATAAGACAATGCTTTGTTGTTACTTATGTTAGTAGCACCAAGGACCTCATTTACTGTTTCAATGGACGTTAGCTGCCATAGCTTTCTTCCAGGCCCTTTTGAAACTGATATATCAAAATCCTCAGGATATGTACTCCTTTGACCTTTACAGGGTTTTAGCTCAGAGTGGCCTTTCTCTAAAGGACCAACTTCCTGGGGAAAGTATTACGCTAGGTGAAGCTTTGATGGCCCCGACTGTTATATATGTTAAGCAGGTCTTCCATCAACCTCTAATTAAATTATCTTTCTCCATGTTGCCGTGTTGACTACTGCTAAAACCTTTTTATTTGGGTCAAATAGGTGCTGGACATAATTAGCAAGGGAGGGGTGAAAGGGATAGCCCACATCACTGGTGGTGGTTTTACAGACAATATACCTCGAGTGTTTCCGAAAGGCCTTGGTGCTGTCATTGATAATGACTCGTGGGAAATCCCACCTGTATTCAAATGGATGCAACAGGTAAAAAAACATTCTCCGTGGCTTGGTACTAGGTGCTATAAATAGATTAACTGACTTTGCAAGATTATGTTATGTATAATGTGTACCTTTAAAACAGCTGGTCATTTTGGAGAGTTTATGGAGCGAGTCCACTGTGAAAATCATAATGTGTACCTTTAAAGGGATTGATTTTGCAGACCATTTCACTATTTTATGCACATAATTGGTCCAACAATCGCATATCTATTATAGTTTACCTTACATGTCTTTCTTTTGATTCTGGTTTTTGTTGTTGATTTAGGCTGGAAGAATAGAAGATGGTGAGATGATGCGGACTTTTAACATGGGTATTGGGATGGTTCTAGTTGTGAGCCAGGAAGCATCCCAGAGAATACTTGACGAACAACATGGAAGTTATACTGCATACCGTATTGGTGAGGTCGTTAACGGCAAAGGAGTGAGCTATCGCTAAAATGCGTATTTTAGCTCTCATATGTGCAATTGTGTAACTTAAATTTTAACCTTTCAAAGCGAGAGATTGTTACTAAATCATCTTTTAATCAAAACGTTTGGTGTTTGCCTGGTTTGAATCGGCATTTACTGCCAAATAAATCAATTTGATATTCAATTTTGTTCTACTGTATAAATCTTCCTTCTCACAATATCATTGTAATCTGATTCTGTGTAATGGGAAAATTTTCGTGGTGTTTCGAATTCTCTAGCTCTTGTAGCGAGCATCTAGTTGGGAAACTTGATTTGTTTCCTATCAATATCAGGAATTGGAGATATGGGGGAACCGAAATTCATTGTTAATGCATTGCTTCTCATCTCTATCCTCTTGTCTACAAATGCTTTGGCAAGTGCATGCAAACAATAGAAAGGTATTTAAATCTAACAGCTCACACGTAAGAAACTGATATAGTTCGAACTGACAATAAAAAAACTATATATATATATAGTGAATCTCTCATAAAGGATCCTTTATTTTAATTTTGGTAAAGACCACTATAAATCACATCGATTTGAATGAATTTTGATATGAAATTTTTTGTAGATGATAAGTTCATCAAAATTTACATATGAATAAAATTTGAGAATTTTTCAAACACTAGAACTATTTTTCTTGAATTTTCCTATATTTTATCTATTTTTTGATGCCTTCATATTTTAAAAAATAAGGACAGAGAGTTCTAGTGCTTGAAAAAAGTTTAAATTTTATTTATATGTAGATTTCAATGAACTTATCATCTACAATAAAATTTAATTCAAAATTCATTCAAATCAATGTGATAAGTCTCTCATAAGGGATTCCTTATTTTAATTTCGGTAAAGATCTAAAGGAAATCACATCAATTTTTTTTTTTAAATTTTATTCTGAATTTTTTTGTGGATGATAAATTCAATGAAATATACATATGAATAAAGTTTGAGAATTTTTCAAGCACTAGAATTATTTTTCTTGAATTTTCTATATTTCGCCTATTTTTCTGATGCCTTTGATTTTTAAAATTTTTTGTAATCATTCCTAAATGGGTTCTATTTTTGTAATCAATAAAAAAAAAAATTAAATTAATTTAAAATTGATTTGTGACTTTTTTGTGTGTTTTTTTTTTTAATAATTGGCAAAAATATTATGAAAAGAAAGTTATTAAATATAATATGTATTTATTGAAATTGTTTTGTTTTTTTATATGAGTAACACTAGATATCACAACTAAAATCACAACTATTCCACCACAACACATGTGACACATGAGGTGTCAATCAGTGAATGGATACATAGATAGGTGAGATAAATCATTATAAGAGCATCTTCAATGCAAAAGTGGCTTGCATACCAATAATCGTTGACATGACAACAACGTCAAGTAGACCCGGCACGATTCCGGTCGGAACCGGTAGGAACCGAAACCGGAACCGAAACCGAAACCGAAACCGAAACCGAAACCGAAACCGAAACCGAAATCGGAACCGGAAAAACCGGAACCTGAAGGGGGGGGTGGTATTTATAGAAAAAAAATAAAATAAAAATATTGTGCAAACCGGCGGTTCGAACCGGAACCGGAACCGTCGGTTCCAATCCGGTTCAAACCGCCGGTTCGACCAAATCATAGAATCGGAACCGGAACCGGAGGAGGCCGGTTTCGGTTCCGGTTCCGGTTCTATGATTTGGTCGAACCGGCGGTTTGAACCGGATTGGAACCGGCGGTTTGAACCGGATTGGAACCGACGGTTTCGGTTCCGGTTCGAACCGCCGGTTTGCACAATATTTTTATTTTATTTTTTTTCTATAAATACCACCCCCCCCCCCCCCCCCCCCCCCTTCATTTTTCCTCACACCAATTTCTTCTCAATTCTATAATTCTAATTTCTCTCCAACACTCTCAAGTCTCCAAGTTTCCAAGGTTTTTAATATTTATTTCATTTTGTAATTGTTTTGAAGACGGTATTCAGCTTTGGTAAATAATGAGTATTGAATGGAATAGAGAACACAAAGTGTCAAACTCTTAGTAGAAAAATTGCCGTTGACAACGAGAGAATAGAAAAAATTTGCCTCAAGCCTTAAACTTTGAAAGGCCATAACTTTGTGCTCGGATGTCCGAATTGGGTGATTTTTTTTTTTGAAATCGCATAGAATGATGTAAGGAATCCAATGGGAGCAATCCAGAGGGCTTGTGCCCACTTTTCGAGCCCCAAAAACCCCTTTTTCATCAAAAAAAAGTGTTTTTAAGTGTTGTGTCCATTTCGAACCTCGTTTAAACCTAGTAAGAAACCTTTTCCTCTCGATCTGACACCACAGCCGTGCCCGTCTTGGTCCAGAGAATTACTTTAAAGTCAGGCCTTGTGTAAATGGACACGTTTTAAAATAAATCTTTATACTACTTATAGTTTTTGTTTCAATTATTATACTAGAATTGAATGTGGCTTCATTGGTTAGGGTGTTATGATGGTTCTTTTGCAACCATGGTTCAAGAACCAATAAGAACCCATTTTTCTTTTTCTTTTGTCATTTGTAATTTTATTTTATAATTTAATTTAATTTTGTAATTTGTCATTTATATATTTTATTTTATTTGTCATTTGTTAAAAAAAAAAAAAAAAAAAAAAAAATCCGGTTCAAAACCGTCGGTTCCTATAGAACCGGAACCGCTGGTTCCGAACCGGAACCGTGCCACCTCTAATGTCAAGAGACTTGCTTCCAATGTGACATAAAAATATATTTGATAGATAATTAACTCAAAATTTGGTCTCCAATGCTTTAGTCTAAAACAAAAAAAAACAAAAAAAATTAATGACGTGTCCATTTTTTTTTCCTGTTTTATTTTTTATTTTATTTCCTTACCAAAAATAGATGAAAAATTAATGTCAGTTTTAAATATTTGCTGAGTCAACCTAAAAAATTACTGTGCAACAAACTGTCTAATATTTTTTTTGCCACATCAACTTGAAGTTGAATATACACGGTTGCATTGGAGACACAATTATTAACAGAACGTTTATTTATCCTACGTGGCATCTTTTTTTTTTCACAAGCCACGTTTGCGTTGAAGATGCTTTAAATGTGTATTCATTCACCAATTGACACCTCATGTGCCACATATATTGTGTTGGAATAGTTGTGATTTTAGTTATGATATCTAGCATTATTCTTTATATATATATATATATATATATCACATGCGGTTACGACATCATTCAAAACTCTTATGTGGGAGTTGCATCACGGATCGATAACACACACAATAGTGTTAGCGTTCAAAATAGTAATAATAATAATAATAATAGGCATTTTGAACTATTATATATGATTTATAATTTTTTTTTTATTAATATTATTGTCCATGTGGTAAAATATTAGTCATAATATAAAGGAAAAAAAAATGAAACAATTAATAATTTAATTAATGAGGGCCACAAAAATGAAATCAAAAAGTTGAGAACAACTTTTAACTGTTTTCAATGCATGTCCTTTTAGACGCTTTAAAACTGAATATTGATTCCTATGTTTTTGTTTTTATTATTTTTGGAAAACTCCCACCAAACGGGATTTTTACATTTTTCAACTCAAAAAATGAAAAACATGCATTTAAGAATGATACCGAACAACACCTAAATTTTCTTCATTTTTATTTCCGATTAGTATATATAGTGAATCTCTCATAAGGGATTCCTTATTTTAATTTCGGTAAAGACCACCATAAAATTACATCGATTTGAATGAATTTTGATTTGAAATTTTTTGTGGATGGTAAGTTCATCAAAATCTACCTATGAATAAAATTTGAGAATTTTTTAGGTACAAGAACTATTTTTCTTGAATTTTCCTATATTTTGTCCATTTTTCGATGCCTTCATATTTAAAAAAATCGGGACAAATAGTTTTAGTGCTTGAAAAAAATTTAAATTTTATTTATAGATAGATTTCAATGAACTTATCATCCACAACAAAATTTAAATCAAAATTCATTCAAATCAATGTAATGAGTCTCTCATAAGGGATCCCTTATTTTAATTTCGGTAAGAATCTAAAGGAAATCACATTAATTTTTTTGAATTTTAATCTAATTTTTTTTGTGGATGATAAATTCAATGATATATAGATGAATAAAGTTTGAGAATTTTTCAAGCACTAGAACTATTTTTCTTGAATTTTCAATATTTTACCCATTTTTCTGATGCCTTCGTATTTAATAATTTTTTTTGTAATCATTCCTAATTGAGTTCTATTTTTGTAATCAATAAAATAAATTTAAATTAATTTAAAATTGATTTGTGATTTTTTTGTGTGTGTTTTTTTAATAATTGGAAAAAATATTATAAAAAGAAAGTTATTAAATATAATATGTATTTATTGAAATTCTTTTGTTTATATATATATACCACATGTGGTTACAACATCATTCAAAACTCTTGTGTGGGAGTTATATCACGGATCGTGTTTTTAGTGTATAAACTTGCCAAGTCTCGGCAAACCCATAACACACACAATAGTGTTAGCTTTCAAAACAATAATAATAATAATAATAATAATAATAAAGCATTCTGAACTATTATATATGATTTATAATTTTTTTTATTGATATTATTATCCATGTGGTAAAATATTAGTCATAATATAAAGGAAAAAAAATAAAACAATTGATAATTTAATCAATGAGGTCCACGAAAATGAAATCAAAAAGTTAAGAATAACTTTTAATTGTTTTCAATACATGTCATTTTAGACGCTTTAAAATTGAATATTGATTTCTATGTTTTTTTTATTATTATTTTTGGAAGACTCCAACCAATCGGAATTTTTACATTTTTCAACTTAAAAAATGAAAAACATTCTTTTAAGAATGATACCGAAAAGCACCTAGATTTTCTTCATTTTTATTTCTGATTAGTAAACTACTCAATCACCCCTATACATAGATAATTTCATAAAAGTGAAAACGAAAAGATTGTTTTTTTTTTTTTTTAATTATTATTAAAGTCAACACGAGTGTGAAATGAGAAGAGATAAGCAGATTTGTCAACAAATGAATAAAGCTTGAATAATCAACCCTTCTTGTAGCCGTAAAAAAAAAAAAAAATCCTACTTATGACTTGTGAGATTATATTACAAGCACCGCCCAATGTTTTGAGTTTTGAGTTTTGACGAATTCAATTATCTTCCTAGGACAATTTTACAATTTCCAAACATGTAATTCCAATTTTGAATTCATATGATAAAGACGACCCACCAAAAGTTGGACATTTTTCAATGTTCATGTGTGCACAACGATCACCATACAATCTATAAACATTAATTCAGGATGGTATTTAATTTTTAAAATGATAGCGATACTCTTATTAAATCCGTGAAGTCGAACATTATTGATATTCGGGTACTTTTTATATAATTTAATTTGATTACTACCTTCTAATTTTTTTGACAATATCTATTGATCCGGGATCAGGTATTTTTTTTGTTTTTTGAAAGCTTTCGCTAATGGTAGGATTCGAGACGTTGACCTGGGAGTCATTTGTCCAAGCCTCAATCTCGTCTATCTACGAGCTGAGATACGGATAGTAAAAAAAATCCTAACATATGTTGTATTTTATGTTATATTTAAATTCTAAGCATTTAATGTTATATTTAAATTCTAGCAATATATCTGTTTTATGCTAATGTACCTAATACAAAATATAAAACAACTAGTAAGATAAATTAACCACAAGGTGGTTGTCTTGATGGTCCAAGGCTTGGGATGAAAATCTCAAGTCCTTGGTTCTACTCTCAGCGCTTAGTTGGTGGAAGGACGAGCATAGGGCACGGGTAACTATCATGTCCTATTTTACGATCCAATATACATGCTATGGCGAGTCATGCAGTTGGGGAGGACAGGTTGATAGGTGCCCGAACAAAATCTGGGATCCTCGATAAAATTTAATAAAAAAAAAAAAAAAAAAAAATCTCAATAATAATAGATCAGTTGAATTGGTATATATATAAAATTCCTCATTTGTCAGGAGGAAACCTAACCGATAAATGTTGGTTTACGTCAAATTACAAGTTCGATTGATTGATTGATTTTTTAATCTATTAAAATAAATTCAAAGTCCCAAAAAAAGAGAACACCTACAATTCACAAACTCATAATTACAATTGCATAAGAAATAAACTATTAGACCGTTAAAATCGTTTAAAGATAATATAATTGTAATGTTTTAGCAATCATAATTAGATGTAAGCTCCTCCATTATGAGTTCAAATCGAATTTTTTAATTATAATTTTCAAACTATAAATAATATTTTTTAAACAAATTGTTTAAATATGTAATAATTAAAAACAAACATAATTAATCCAAAATTCTAATTAGAAAAACATGATCCAAACTTGGGTAGAACTTAATTTTAATGAAAAAAAAAAGATCAAAAAATTCTACAAAATCAATTCGAAATTCGGTAATTTGTTGAAAACTATTATTTACACCGAATTAATTGGTTCAAAGAAATTGGTAAACTCATTTTAATGACAAGATTAACTTTAAATACAACTTATCAAACTTTAATTAAGATTTTGACATGGATAACTAAGAAAGAATGTCTTCTTAAGAGTTTTCTTTTGTCGGTTTCGGTGAAAATATCACGATTCAAATTTTTTAAAAATTTCAGTAAAATTATAACCCAAAATATGAAAAATATCTGGATATTTCGATAAAATTATCATATAACTTCATTGGTTTGTAGGGGTAAATAACTAAATATCTTCATTTGTTGTAGCATTTATGTAATTATCGATCTCCACAGTTTCGAGAAGACACATTACGCATAGTTTTGGATCGATAGGTTGACTTGTTCTATGTCGGAATTTTTTTATTAAAAAAAAAGAGTATAATTATAATAAAAAGTGGGTTAATTATGATAATTAAGGAGTCAGCTGTCAGCATCAGCAAGAAGGTGTCACTTTCAACATAGATGTGAACTTGTGAAGAGAGGAAACACGACAAGGGGTGGATGTTGAATTTCAAATTTACAACACGCTTTAAAAATCCACAAATTCAATAAATAAAATACAAAAAAAGTTGTCAATAATTTGTCTACTTCATTTTTCTTCGTCTTCTTCATTTTTTAATATTATATCTAATACGGCTCCAATAAAACAAAACCATTATACAACAACCAAAACGTCAAGGTTTTAATTAATGCTCGACAGAGGGTATTCTTTCATCAGATTTTCACAAGTTGTCATCTTAACCAGGTAAACACTTATAGTTTTTGTTTTTGCTTCTGGGTTTCTTTTCTTTTCTTTTTTTATTTGTTTTTAGTTTGATTCAATTTTGTTCAAGTTTATCTTTTTTTGCTTTTTTGTAGTTAAATTTAGTTATTAATGTGAAAATAAGATGCATTAATTTGAATATATATATATATTTTTTTATGATAAGAGTTTGATTTGAATGAGTTTATATAGAATGTTCAAAGTGAGCTTTTATTTGGTTTTTGATGATGCATATTGGTTTTTGATCTTATATTTGAAATGGGTTTGATGATCTGTGCAATTAAACATAATTTCTAATATGGGATTTTAATTTGTGTTTATAAAGGTATATATAACTATGAGAACTTGGAGTTGGAGATAGTAGCAGAACATCACATACAGATATGAGTTGCGGCTGCTTTGGTTCTTTGATCATATGCAGGAAGAAGGACGCTGTACCAGCAATTCAGGCTCTTCACGGCATAGATAGTAAGTGAGAGCATTTTGTTAAGCAATGGTTTCTTGCAATTAACATTAAGGGGACTATTATACAAGTCATGCAATTGCAAATCTCTTTGATTGTCATGGAAAATGAAATTTTTATTGCTGGTTTTGTTGTGGTTGTTGTTTGCATTGTTTGTTTCATGGGCGGTGCTTTCATGAATACATGGGGTATATGAATGTTTGGTGGATATTAATGAATTCGCCGTAGTATTTTGTATATTTAAATTGCATCAATTGTGTTGTTGCTGTGAGTTCTTATATAATCAGTGAAGAAAGAAATAAGTTGAATTATATATCTTCATGTTTTGATTGTCTTCAATTTTATACACTGCTCAGTGTAACATTTAAGGATGTGTCTCGATTGACCTACCAACCTCACCTCAACTATTTTGACCATTCTGCAGCATTTTTCTTATATTGCTTTCTATAAAAATGGAAAACCAAATGTTTGATAAGAATTTGAAAATTTTATTTAGGTGCATGAATCTACTTCTTCCCGAAGGCTTAGGCATCGAAAGATCAATTAACGCCAGAAGATATTCATGGGAACTAGTTTTGTCTGGTTGCTATTACAGATGTGCTTTAGTTCAAAGTTCAGTTATATGTTTTTTTGCTATATGCCTATATCATTCTTTTTTCCTTCCACACTCATCGGTATTCTTTTAGTATATCTTTTTCTGAACTAATGTTTTATCATTTCTCTTTTTTGTGATGCTTAGGGCAATTACTTGGGAGTATCAACCATTTTTCCTACAACGAATTAAAATCAGCCACAGAAAATTTTCAGTTAAGCAATAAGATAGGAAGAGGAGGTTTTGGAACCGTTTACAAGGTACACGAAATTTACTGATGGTCTATCATAGACTTGTTCTTCCTTTTCCTTTTGCTCTATCTAATTTGGTTTAAGGTTGACAATTTTTCAGTTCACATTTTCATCATAAATCATAAGTTACCAACAGACAACTTTACTTAGGAATTTATACTTGTGCATTAATATATAACACGGTATGAAGATGATTTCTGTCCGTCTTCTGTTTCAACTTTCTATGGTATAACTTTGTTTCAATGTTGATAGGGAATTCTAAAAAATGGCACACTCATTGCCGTGAAGACACTTTCTGCTGAGTCAAAGCAAGGCGTTCGCGAATTTTTAACAGAGATCAATACCCTAACAAATGTACGGCATCCGAATCTTGTTGAGTTGATTGGATGCTGTGTTGAAGGAAATAAGCGGATATTGGTATATGAATATGTAGAAAATAACAGCCTTGATCACGTATTACTAGGTAAATGGAATAGGAATTTAAGCATAAATGGTGAACGTTTCTTCATTATACGCATGCAAAAACCGAAAGTATAATCTCCTTTTTACTTTTTTTGCTTACAGGTTCAAATAAAAAGGATATAAAACTGAACTGGGAAAAAAGATCTGCTATTTGTATTGGTATTGCTAAAGGTCTTGCATTCCTTCACGAAGAACTTGTACCACATATTGTGCACAGAGACATCAAAGCTAGTAATATACTTCTTGACCAAGAGTTTAATCCGAAGATAGGAGACTTCGGGCTGGCTAAACTTTTCCCTGATAATATCACTCACATTACCACAAGGATAGCAGGGACAACGTAAGCGATCTGCCAACTATCCAACTCTCTGCTATTTTTCACTTTCATCATATCTATTATCTTCCATGCTTTGGTTCTTAAAAATTGCTGCATGAATTTCTTTCTAAAATTTTGTCATCAGGAGTAGTAAGAAATTATTGGTTAGTGTCCTCGGTGTGAATATTGAATAACATAGATTCAATAGGGAAATGAACCAAGAACAAAGAAAATGAGGTAAAACCGAGAAGATATATATATTCCATAGTTGATACAACATAGAACAAAAATCACCCAGTGCCCCACATTGCCTCATAGACAAGCATTTAAACAGACATTGATGAGGATAATATAATTAAGAAAAAATGGAAATAGATTTGTATTTGTGATCTTTTTGCAGGGTTGCCTAAAGTAAAGAACTTTTAATCATCTCTATTTCTTGGATTATTTGTCAGCGAGACTTCTGCTGTAATATGCCTTATCTGCTATGTAAATAATGCCATTTTGATTTTTCTATTAACGCCTCCCATCCCGTCACAACCTTAATCGATTAGTGTGTGCCCTACTTGACTTGAATTCTTCCCTTTTTAGGAATACTCACCAAGTCTTTTAGAAACCAATATTTCTCCCGGTCTATCACTTCAAAGTTATTGTATAAAGATCTGAAAGTGTAAGAAAATGAAGATCAACAAATGCATTGGTATTATTATCCTGTGCAGTGGCTACTTGGCACCAGAATACATATTGGGTGGACAGCTGACAATGAAGGCTGATGTGTACAGTTTCGGGGTCCTCATACTCGAAATAATTTGTGGCAGAAGCAGTGCGAAGGCAAACTGGGGAGATATGCCGAAATACCTTCTTGAATGGGTGTGTTGGTTTTCTTTCCCTTATTTTCGATATTTATTGTTGTTTGAATTTCTTTGATATTTCAATGAGTGATCTATCTAACCAAGCAGTTGAATTGTATCTTTTTTCTTGCAATGTTCACAAATAGGCATGGCAACTTCACCAAGAGGGGAAACTCTTGGAGATAGTGGATCCAGAGTTGGAAGAATTCCCGGCGGAAGAAGTCACTAGGTACATGAAAGTAGCGTTTTTCTGTACCCAAGCAGCTGTAAACCGAAGACCACCGATGAGTCAGGTTGTCGAGATGCTTTCAAAGAACATTCGGCTCAATGACAAGGAACTTACAGCCCCTGGATTTTTCCAAGATTCAGGAGAAAGTAGTAGTGGAGCAGCTTCTTCAAATAAGAAATCAGTAGACTCAAATTGTAATCAGTTGACCTCTGTTCCTACCTCCATTACTCATGTAACACCCAGATGAATAATAAAGTATATACACGAGCTCCCATTCGTGGGCGAAAAACGAGCTTGGGTTCGTGAGTTTTGTATGCAAAATGCAAAAAATCACGAGAAAGGAACTCAAGCTCATGAGATGGTTGAACACCAGAAGAGTTTTTTTTGCAGAATGTGATGATGTAATGTGTAAAACCTGTAATTTATACAAAACTTACATGTAATTTGTATTTTTTTCCTTAGATACAAGAGTAGAATTCGTTTTTGATTTCCACGATTACTGCAGATTCTTTAGAACAGAAATGGTAGTAGCATACGAGTATATCGACAATTGATTTATCTTCTTATTTTACGCTTGTAACATAAATTTTTTGTTTTGTCGTTCTTTTGTGATGATAATTTTGGCCTAGATATGTATTAATGAAAACTTAAGAATCCAAATGAAAGAAAATACATATCTAGTTACATATTTGATACTCAAAACAAAGAACAAGAACTGTCCCCCCCAAAAAAGACACCATAAGCAATAATAAAACGACACCAACTCCAAATTTCAAACATTACAATACAGGTGAAAGCTGTGAACGAAACGCGGAATCCAGTATGGTTAATGACATAATGAAACACAGACTAAAGGGAGGGTAAAGAATAGAACAAAAAGATGCCGTAAAAAAATGTGTTGTAAGAGATCACGCGGTTGGTGTTGGGGTTGGCTCGGTTTCTGTAGCAGGCTGGTCTTTAGCAACCGGAGCATCTTGTTTGGGTGTATCGGAGGAGCCATTAGCAGCGGTGGCATCTTTAGCTATTGTAGCCGGTGCTGCTCCTTTTGCTGATGATGATGCTGCAGCATCTTTTCCATCCTTAGCGTCTTTTCCGTCCTTCCCGTCTTTGGCATCCTTGGCAGGTGGTGGTGGAGGTGGGGGCAACATGTGAGGTGGAGGCGAGTGCTTCAGCTTCACCAGTATGTGCCGCATCCTTGAAAGATCAGTGGGTTTCCCAGGCTTCGGGCCCTGGACAACTGTTATTGAAGGTTTCTCTTGATCTTTCTTCTTCCCTCTCCTCTTCTCGATGTTGGCAACCTCATTGGGAATGAGCTCCGCTATAGCTTTCCAGTACTGTTTATCAGCCTCTTTATGGAACTTGTCTTGACTAGCCAAGAATAACTGTTCCAGACATAAACCAAAATATCTAGCGGTGTCAAACATGGTACAACGGGAATAAAAACTAGTATTATAAGAATTCCCGAAAGACGTACCTTTTCCCTTTCTCTGTTATTAGTCCTGTTAGACTCTATATTAAGAGTCCTTTTCTCATAGAAACCTCGTTTGAACTCCTCAGCCTCTTCAATTATCTGGTTTCTCATTTCCTTCTCTCTCTTCTCCTTCTCCTCGAGCTGAATAGCATTTTGACTGCACCAGTAAAAAACCCAGTTAAAAATCACAAAAAAAAATTCTATTATTTTGATGATCGACAGGCGGGATCAAAGTGGGGCTTGATGGACAAATGCAAACCTTAAACTACTTATTCTGTATAGAGATCAAGCTTTTGGAAGAATTGAGAATTGAGTCCATAGCAATTCATTCTATCATTAGAAGTAACATTAATGGAATTGTGCAAACCCAGTTCATCAGTACCATTAGCTACTGAATAATTTATTGTCGGTTCGACTTCAGACAAGCCAATGATGGCTGCAACCCACATGATATGCACAGCATAATATACAGCACAGGTACGGAGATTTTAAGCTCAATAACTTGTTTCTTATTAGATTGGGAACAAAAAAATTATATTATACAAGGGAAAAGAAGCAATATACAAGAGAAAGATGAATAAAAATATACCCACCAGCAAAAATACAAAACCTATAGATAAGTATTACCCAACCAATTTGTGTGATTGGACCACAAAGATCTAATAAAGTAGAAGGAGACATGCAAGAAGATCCACTTTGATAAGAACTTGAGGCCCTCAATAAATTTAATAGAGAATAGAATGGATGACTGACAATTCAATCACAAGGAGTATGGTATTTTGGAAATTTCAGACTTCTTTATCCATGCATAACTTTGTGATTACTTAATCTACTGTAATTTCTGACAAATGACCTAGCAAGAGAATCTATACATTAATCTAAAGAACCAAGTGAGCTTCATAAAAATTTTAAAATTTCCAATAATCCAAATTCCAAAAACTAATCTAGATAGACTGGAGTTGTAAAATTTTTAAATCTGCACCGACCTTCAAGGTCCTGCTGGCAGCATAACCAAACCATTTCCCATCTTTCTTGACGATGGATAAGTTTCAAAAAAATAAAAAAATCTAGTAACATTGACTACTTGGAAATTTTCCAGTGCAACTCCACTCAGACATGCTGCATAGTGCATACTTATAATACTCCTATAAGGTCCTAAAAAATTCTATATACATGGCATTCTAAAAGGGTAAGATCCCGAATATTGTCAGATTCAAACCCAATACTAAGGCACTTGCCGCACTTCATTGACTAAGAATTTAAATTTATAAGCTGTTCAAAACTGGTCAAACAGTTGCCTATATACCCCACTTAACATAACTAAGATTACTGATAAATCATCCCAGCACTAGTATATATAGCCATTAAAATGAGTCCTAAAGTTGGGCTACCAACAGGCCCAATAGCTAATAAATTCCACCGGATCACTATAAATTAGACTACTGACTAAGACGATGAATGTGTTTAAATTTTGGAAAAACAATTATAAGCCTATAATTTAGTAAGCTCAATAATTTTACTTCAACCAATTCTCTTTCTATATTTAACCAAAGCACAGCGCCACAGCCTAGCAATAGTTTAAAAAAAACACACCAATCCAACAGTACAAAATAAGCCAAAACAGAAAATCAACTTAGTACCTTAAAAGGAAGAGAATTATTCAATGGAATTAATAAATTATGATCATAGATCTAATTGCACCGGATCAAACAAATAAATCTGATTGTATCCACGCAAGCAAAACCTCAACAAATCAAATAAAGGAAAATTGATTCAAGTTTGATGGAAAGTCGTACTACCTTCAATAAATGACTTCCATAAACTACATTTTAATCTAAGTCCAATCTAATTATATTCTTTTGAAATCGGAGCTTTTAAAAAAAAATCATTTCTTTTCCACTGAACAGCTTAGCAAACACATCGTAAAATGATAAAGGAATTAGAAACAAGGTGTAGATCTAGCACATTAAAACAAGGAGGCAGACTAGATCTAAGTGAATTACAAACAAAACCTCCACAATTCAACCAAATAAACTCCAAAAATACTTTTCAAAAAAAAAATCTATTGAATTGGTTCAACAAGATAAGTAAGTTCAATAGAGTAAATTAATAAACTTCGATTTTGAACACTATAAATCACAGCAAATGAAACAGTTCAAGAATAGAATCAGCTCAACAACTATAACAAAACTTTAAAATATAAAAACTTCAATAAAACAAAAAGATCAGATGCAAGTACGATGCAACAAGCAAACAGATCTGAGAAAATTCAAGCACAAAAGCTCAACAAATCAACCAGATCAAAATTAAACCTCAATTTTCACTAATAGCTTAGCAAACAGTACAGAACAAACGCATCGGTACAAAAGCTGCTAATAAACAAATCAGCGAATCTGATCAAACTCGAAAAAAATCAAATAGCCGAAAACAAACTCACCGGCGCCACTCGCGAAGAGCGAAGCCTTCCTCGGACGCCATCTCAGTCGGAGGCGGAAGAATCGGACCGTCAGAAGCGAAGACGCTGTCTTCACCCCCACCGTATCCGTTCCCGTTACCGTTCTCGACATGGACCGATTCGAACGGGGACTGAGAGTAGTCAGGCTCCTGGCTGTCGAAGCCGAAGATCTCGGGAGACTGGACATGATCTACGGGGACATCACCGTGATCCGCGGTGAAATCGTCGGCGGCGCCGGTGAAGCTCGAGTAGGGAGCGTAGTTGGAGTAGCTGTCGGCGGCGGCTTCGTCGTCGTTGAACGGGTGGTGGTTTGAGGACTGGTGGTGGATTTGTTCTTCACCGTCCATGCTAAATGTATCAAATGAAGAAGACATTTTTTTTTTTTTTTTCTCTCTCTAAAACGAATTGCTTTGAACTTGTGTTGAAGCTTTTTTTCTTTTGTTTTCGTTTTTTCTTCGTTTTGACGTTTTTATACTCTTGTCCAGTTGTCCTGTGCTTAATTTTGAAGAAATGACGGTGAATTTATTTTACCAGAAGACAAAACGACGTGGTTTTGGCGTTTGGTGGATTTTGCTGAAGATTGTTTATTTGGCAACGTCAATTTGAAAATTTGGAAAATTATTAAGCGTCGGATCCCGTACGGGAAAATTCATGCGACATCACTAATTAAGGTGCGGGATCTGGTACTTTTTATGTACGGGATCTTGATTTACACAGACTCGTAATGAATTTCGAGTTTTATTTATATCCGTATAAAAAAAATAAAAAGATTATAAGAAAAAATGTGTGAGATTAGACAACAACAGTAATACTTTACCTCCATCAAAAAAAATAAAAATAAAATAATAATAATAATAATAATACTTTACCCAAATTTGGTGTCTAAATCCGGTATAGCATTATTGTAATCCATTCATTTAAAATTACATCATTTGAACATCAGATTTAGACATATTAAATAAAATTGAAAATAATTACAGAATCTCAAACTTGATAATTTCCATATGTATTCAAAATCAATAGTTTTCACTTCAATTTAAAAAAAATTGTTTGGGGAGGGGTTGCCTCTAATCTTACTATTACTTATCACATTACTTGGATTGACTTTTCAATAAAATATGTTTAGAATGTGCAGCATTACCGAATGGTATAAATTTTAAAAATAAATCTAGACTGCCCAAATTATAGCAATTTTTTTTAATTGCATAAGATGATAAATAATAGAGACAGTGATATCTAGAGCCACTGATTTGGTGAAGCAGTCCATGATCATTAATTTTTCAAAATGGCTCAAATTAGCCATTTTCATTGAAAGAATGTATCAATTGTTGACACTTTGGCTATTAATTGTTTGAAGTCCATTTACTTATGTCATAACCTGTTAGAATCGAGGTTAAAATAGTAAAACAAGAAGGGGCAATATTGTAAAATCATCAAGTCACCACTTAGGGCACAATTTGACAAAGATATTCAAAGTGTTATTTCACTTTTCTTTTCAATAGAAGCTCTACAACAATGGAGGATTATCTTGAACGGAACAGGAGAAGGAAAATTACGAGATATGGATTACAAGGTACCGCATATCACATGACTCGTATTTCTTTTCTAAGATTAAAGGTTTTTTTTGGTTTATTGTATGATCAGCTTTTTTTAAGCTGTGTTCCATCTTTCAATTGAGAGATGCCTCATAGCCCACTCATGTGAGTATGTGACCACCATCAATTGACTTTCCCGAGAAAATCCCCAAGAAATTTTTTTATATCTTTTTCTCTTAGCCGAATGAGACTTTATGCTTCCTATTTGTATATTCTTTGTACATGGATGTGCACTTTGGATGATTAACATTGCACATATGAATATTATATTATATATATAGCACTAGCATTTACTTTTGTATCAACAAAGACAAGACAATATAGACTTTGTAATATAATCATATAAATTATTCCATGCCATCCATAAAATTTTTATTCTTACTACTGTATTTTGTGTTCCATCCATAAGCATATTATTCTTGCTATGTTTCTCTGGCTTTGGTTTTGCACTGCATGTTTAGTTTTGTACATGTTGCTCTGTTTTACTCTGTTTTTTACTTTCGTCTTCGGTGTTTGTTGAGCTTTTAACTCTTGTTATTGTTGCTTCGCCTTGTCTCTTTCCTTTTGAAGTATATTAGTGCAATTAAAAAAAAATAAATAAAAAAATAATGCTTCTACAAACCCTGTTCTATCCAGAACAATCCTCCAAACCCTAATATGATCCCTATATTAATCAATGCTTCTACATTAATCTAAAGTGAAACCCAGAAAAAAAAAAAAAAAAAGCTAACTAATTTGATTGATGTTATATATAAATATATATGTGATATTTTGAAATAGTTTTTTTTTTTTTTTTTTTTTTTTTTTCCTGTTCTTTAGCTTTGAGCATCTAATTATTTTATATTGTATATAATGGATATTGAAGTTAAAATCTCAAAGTGAGTGTTGGAATTTGACCTGAAATGAGCTACAGATCAAGTAATTTATTCATGTTGAACAAATGTGTGTTTGCTTGTAAAATTAGATAGAAGAGGCTTTTAATGCACGTATAGTTTCTGTCAAATTTTACATTTGCATAGACATATTACATAGAGTAATACATAGTAATACATATTACATAGATTTTGGCATATTATATAGAGTAAGATATAGACATATTACATAGAGTAATACATATAGGTGTTTTTTCTTTGCTGGGAGGGCGTTTTTCTTTTTTCTTTTTTCTTTTGCTTCCTGATGTAGGGGTTTGATGGCTTTTGCTGGGGGTTTTGTGGCTTCTTTCATACTGTCTGTTTCTTGGTTGTGTTGCCTTTGCCTTCATGGCTTTTGATTGATGCATCCTTGACTTTCTTTCACTACTACAAAAAACGCAAAAGAAATTAGTTTATTTTTCATTTCATTTTTTTTATGGTTTTGTGTTTTGCTGGAGATATTTTTGTGTAAATTTTTTCCTTAAAACTGTATCTTTTGGCAAGGAAATAAATTTTTTCATCCATGTTGGGTTCTTCGATTTTTCGATATGAATCCAACGGTATAAAGAACGTAAAATTCTGGGCAGTATTTTGAAAGTTATGATCAATTATTCAGTCAAAGGTCAGAAGCGACGCGCAATCCGCGAGTGAGGTGTGTTCATCACTCTTTTTCCTTAAAACTGTATCTTTTGGCAAGGAAATAAAATTTTTCGTCCATGTTGGGTTCTTTGAATTTTCGATACAAATCCAACGGTATAAAGAACGTAAAATTCTAGGCGGTATTTTGAAAGTTATGATCAATTATTCAGTCAAAAGTCAGAAGTGATGTGCAATCCGCGAGTGAGGTGTGTTCATCGCTCTTTTTCCTTAACACTGTATCTTTTGGCAAGGAAATAAAATTTTTTGTCCATGTTGGGTTCTTCGATTTTTCGATACGAATCTAACGGTATAAAGAACGTAAAATTCTGGATGGCATTTTGAAAGTTATGATCAATTATTCAGTCAAAGGTCAGAAGCGACGCACAATCCGCGAGTGAGGTGTGTTCATCGCTCTTTTTCCTTAAAACTGTATCTTTTGGCAAGGAAATAAATTTTTTTTCGTCCATGTTGGATTCTTCGATTTTTCGATACAAATCCAACAGTATAAAAAATGTAAAATTCTGAGCAGTATTTTGAAAGTTATGATCAATTATTCAGTCAAAGGTCAGAAACGACACGAATCCACGAGTGAGCTGTGTTCATCGCTCATTTTCACACTTTTTCAAATCGATTTTTGGAATATTTTCTGAATGAAAAGTGTTTGTTTGCATGTCTAATTTCTTGTGTCAAAATTTGAGCAAATAACATTGAGTATTTTTAGAGATGTGAACTCGCGAATCCGCGAGTGAGCTGTGTTCATCGCTCATTTTCACACTTTTCCAAATCGATTTTTGGAATATTTTCTGAATGAAAAGTGTTTGTTTGCATGTCTAATTTCTTGTGTCAAAATTTGAACAAATAACATTGAGTATTTTTAGAGATGTGCACTTGAATGTGGACATAGGTCAGATTTGAATAGTTTGCAGAGATGGAAATAATGGTCCTTTTAGGACTCCACCCACCAATTAATGGTTTATAGTGCTATTTTATTTTTTATGAGTGTCATGTCATAGATAACGGCAGCTTTCCGTTAGATTTAACTGAATGGCTGTCAATGAACAATGTTTTGTCAAAATGGTGATTTTGGGACAATTTGAATAGTCGGTAGCCTTTTTAGGACTCCATCCACCAATTAATGGTGTCTAGTGCTATTTTCTCTAAATAATATGTTAATTACCACTCGTATCTATTAGATGCGATGAATGATGTTTTAATTACAACTCATTCATTTTGAACATAAATTCATAAATTTTACCCAACAGTATCACTTAAGTTAGATGCTTTACTTCGAAGTTATCGGTTCTGTTACTATTATCACTTTAATAATTATTTTTAATCAAAATTATAGCTTTAATCTTTGTTCAAATCACATCCCCTTCGGAGCTCAAGTCCTAAGTCCTAAGGGTATCTCCAAACGAACTGTAAATCTCCAATTTGCAGCGACAATCCTCTCCAACCGAGCGCCACTCAACTGCGCTACTATGTTGATGGAGATGGAGTAGCTCCATATCTAGCGCCCCTTTGTAGAAGTAGCTCAGCTCTTGCTCTACTTTTTATTGTTTTTTAATTGTTTGATTGGTTTTGATTGGTTGAAAGGGAATATTGAATGGAATATTCTTTTTAAAGTAGGATTTAGAGTTGAGGGTTGGAGATGGAATTGTGAAAGTTACTGTATCTTGAAGCAAACTTACAACAAATTGGAGTTAAGGGTTGGAGATGGTCCAAGTCCTAACACAATCATGAAACACATCTACATCCACATCAGGTTTCTCGAGCCTGCTCTAATACCATTTCTCGATTTGTGCATACCATCCTTTAGACAGGGGCCATGTTAATGTTGATCATCTATGTAACGTTTCAATTTTATCGGATGTCTCCGACATGAAGGGATTAAAAAAAAAAAAAAAATCATACCACAGACAAGATGGATGAAAACTAACAAAAGCATGGATCAAACTCTACTACTATTGAAAAACTGTGTTACATGAGTTGGGTGGAGTTAAAACTAACACCACAATCTTCCAACAGGTGGGGATTGAAGAAAGAAAGCGATTCTTTTTGGGCTATGATTGATTGATTGATAAAATCTGTCAATGGTTAGTTCCTGCCAGGACTCCAGTATATTAGACAGAAGCTGCCTTTTGATCAACGCCGTCTCTGTAATTTTTAGTAATGTACACAGCTAAACAAATCCGAGCCGAATAGGTGTCTCCTGTGGAAATTGGCACAAAAGCCCCTCCCAGTACATATGGCACCAGATTATCGGAAGTCTCTCCCCGTCAAGACAATGAATGGAAATCTCAGGGAAATGCATCTGAGATATTCCCTCCTCTCATGTCTCTCCGACAAGACAATGAATGGAAATCCCCGGGATATGCAACTGAGTTCCTCATCAACGACAAGTCTAGAAAGAAGCCAATCTGGTGTATTATGGTTACTGGTTCACAGTCAAGTGCCGGGAGTCCTGGATCTTAGCCCTTTGTTCAATCTCTATATGTACAAATGCAAAATGTCTCACCGTGTCACAAAACTTTGGGGGAGAAGACTGTGGGGAGAAAAAGGATGCTAAGGTCTATCAAGGGGCATTAGGAGCACTCTTGGGATATCTACCGGGAGGGGGCATCCGTGGCAAACCTCGTTGAAAGTCTGGCTTTAGACGTTTACCTGGCATCCCTTGGAATGACCTGATCCACGTAATAAGTAATAATGATTACAAAATAAGGTAGAGTGAACAAGGATATAAGAAAATGTGAAACTTATAAACCGTCTCAGAATCCTGACAATAAGTATGAGTAACAATAAAGATAAGTGGCAGCCACAAGGTCAGTGTATCTCGGTATATCATTTATATGCACTTTTGTAATTCTATTTAATAGTTCTTCCTAATCGTCAACAAATGGGGAGACAATTTGATGGAAAAGAAAAGGAAAAGATAAGAGCCTGCATATCATTTAGCATGTCTATGAATCTGAACAAAGTGAGTCAAATAAGACTCCACCAACAATCTTATCGGTCTGACAAGCTACTAAAATTTTGTGATCTGCCAGCCACACCTCCTTGGATCACCCTTGGCCTAATTTTCTATGGAAAAAATAGCAGCTTTAACTCTAACAATAGGAGAAAACACACCTTGGGGAACCTTGACGTTTCTGAGGAAATTGACCAAGCTTTGTTTGTAAAATTCCAAGAGCCTTCTCAGCAGCCTACAGAAAAAGCACATCCAGGTGTTCAGAAGACAAATAAGACAATAAGGCAAATAAAACGTCCTCATCAAGAGGACATTTAAGTCTCATACAAGAAAAGTGTAACTATACAATAAATGGGGCACCTTCGTCTTAGCCTCATCCCAAGTTAACCCGATCCCCTTTCCTAACACCTCGCCATCAATTTCAACCTTAAACACAGTACAGAAACACAAGAAAGATAGTTAGAATCCACTCAATTAATGGCATAAATATATATAGAAACATCAATTTGTTTCTATTTCAAAGACATTAACACAATTTCCTGACAACCCAAGATGTGATGTCGGCTGTTTCCATGAGATCCCTAAATATTGAAGTCTTAACATGTAAAAGTATATGACAATTTAAAAGACTCACATAGCATTTAGTTTGTACTATTAAAAACACAATGTCAGATTTCAGTTTTTGCATACATGCATTCCTAAAAGTCAAGCTCACTGACTGTTGGGTATTTCGATCCATTATTCATCCTGGTTTTGGCAAAACCAACTAATCAACTATAATTATATGTACCAAAAACCACATACACAAAATAATTCAATCCCAGGTTCATTTGCTTGATCCACAGCCCCCCTAAAAAGTTGAGAGGAAGCTCATTTGTATAATTCCATTCCATGCACCAGTCGCCACATGAGAGGGACATGGTGTAGAAAAAGGGGGACCCTTATACATATCCTCCACAGACGGCGATACAGGCCCTTTATTCAGATAAGAGATAATGAAGTTAGAAGTTAATGAGTAGCCAACCCAAGCTCATCATAGCATGGTGCCAAATTTCAATTTAGACGACCATGGTGCTTTGATTTATGGAATATTTAACATGCTTTAACAAAATTTCATAACTAATTGAGTTTTAACAAAATTTAAAAAATGGGAGACAAATTCTTCTGCAATTTACTAAACTTGAGTGTTGAAAAAAAAAAGAAAAAAAAAAGGGGACTCTTTTACTACATCTCAATCATTGAAGCAAAAGAATTTATAAAATGCATACCTGTACATATACTTCATCTTTCTGGACTGAATTCACTGAAGGCGGAGGCTGTAGTTGAAAATCCATTCCAAGGCCTGCCTTCATGCACTGCAAAAATTTATTGTAAGTCCACGGTACAACAGCGTTTGCAAAACTTAAGTACATGCAATGCAACTAGTTTACTTTAATAGATAATAATATTTAAGTTCAGATGATCTCACTAATTCTTTTAGTGCAGAAACTGAACCCATAGAATTCTTCGAGCCTTCCAGCTTTTGATCCAGAAACATAGATGGCTCTGAAGCAGTGGAAAAGGACAGAGAGTCATCTTTGGGCAATGGCTGAATCCCAGGTGAATTAAAATTCCCCAGGAAACCATTGTCATTCACATTAAGAAATCTATTAACATCTCCATGCACAGAACCAGGATCAGACTGCCCACGTATGTAAAAATCTACAAAAACATTTTAAAGTTGGTCAGAATCAAACACCGAAGTGCTAGAAGGAGAAATCACAAAATTGCTGGAGATATCCTATGTGCAAAAACACAAAAGATGATGAAGCATGTACAACGAACACGCTAAGTAAATATTACCCCAAGAAGTAACAGAACTTGCGGTTATGGCAACTCAAAAAGAATATAAACTAGTTGAGACAAAATTGACATTAAGGTTACATAAAAAGTCTAAACAATGCAATCATTGGTTCTTATGAAAAATAATTGTTTTCAAGGACAAATATGTATATAATGCCAAATCAACTGTCTTTCACAACTTATTCTCTTCCTCTATCTGGTCCTGCCTCCTTGATGGAATTTTCCACATGAACATTGATATTCAGAGGTTTCTATTTGCTTTTTACTCAATAAGTTGCTCCAAGAATAGCTCTACTTCATCAATTTATAAACTCTACCAAAGATGGTGCAGGAAAGTCACATCATAAACTCAAGAGTGACAGAATGTGTAACAACAAATACAACTGAACAATTTAAAACATTAAACTTACTAGCCAAATTCTTGAGGGATCCTTCAGCAGCCTGACGTTGGGCTTCCCTTCTTGTTCTACCAATTCCTTCACCAACTTTCTCTCCACCAAACGAAGCCTGCAAAAGGCAACAAACAGGATGAGCACATGGAGGAATGTTATTTCTCAATTTAGAAACCGGCAATCATTTTGGAAATACCTAACATCATTTATATAAGAAGACAACATTAGACTGAACAAAAGGCTCACACATATACAGCAGCCTGATAAATTGCATACGCTTAGAAAAACTAAGCTATTCCTACGCCGTTGGTGCCTACTAAAGGTAGTGTATACATTTGTGTAGAGATAAGGTGTGAGGAAAAAGTTGTTCATTGGCAAAGCTTTGGTATAATAAGGTTAGTTATAATCATAAAGAAAAGAAAAAACTGGACTGACAATTATAAAGAAGTATCATATTACTGAAGCCAACAATGAACTAATAACTAGCAAGTAAAAGAGTGTAAAGAACCTCAACGGAGAACTGCAATTCTTTGCTAGCAACCAAAGCTGGCTTGAACTCCACCTACAGAAATAAATTAATTATGCAAATTGAAACTTAGGAACATAAGGGTTAGGCTGCAACTTCTCTCATATAATACAAACTTTCATGTTACCTTGGTTCCACACTTGATTGCAATTTCCTGTATAACTCCAACAGGAGTTTCAGCACTTGAAACATCCCGTCCAGATTCAAAGTCAAAATCCCTGCTGCTAGAAGATGATCGACTCATTGGGATCTCTTCACCTTCAAAAGTGGAACCCGAACAATATTACTATCTTAGACCATTGAAAATAATATACATTCATAACAAGTTGCATGTCTCAAATAAAAATCCCACTCAAAGCAAGAAAAATATCAATAGAAAATTACTTATCCTTATCAAGATCATCAAGCTTAAAAGAAAAGTAACGAATCAAACATAAAAATCTATTTTCATGAAATGAATGACTAAATTTCAAAATGGTATATATTGAGTTAAACACTATTGCTTTTTGTGATTTTCCAATATGTCATGCTCATGATACACACTGTCATCAATGCCCATACAAACATGAAAAAACCATTTTGGTTAACTCAAATAGGCTTGTGGTGATTCATGCAGTTTTCAAAAAGTATCAGTGTATCTCGAACCATCACCAATGAGTGTATTCACCTATAATACATAAAAGCACTCCTAAAACTAAAAATTGGAGCCACAGTACAATTATATATTAGCATTGTGCCTACAGTTAAAATGAGAAAAACAATAAGATAAAATAAAACTCAACCATAATACCAAAAAAAAAGATACAAAATTCAGAAAACTTTTTGTTGGAACGGAAAATATAGTATATTGAGAAAAACAATAAGATTTTATATCACCTATAATCCATAAACATCACTCCTAAAACTAACAATTGGAGCCACAATACAATTATCTTTTAGCATTGTGAACTAAAAGTAGGAGCCGCAGTACAAATTATATATTAGCATTGTGCCTACAGTCAAACTGAGAAAGACAATAAGATAAAACAAAACTCACCCATAATACCAAAAAAAAAAAAAAAAACAGACACAAAATTCAGAAAACTTTCGTTGGAACGGAAAATATAGTATACTGAGAAAAACAATAAGATTTTATATCGCCTATAATCCATAAACATCACTCCTAAAACTAAAACTAAAAATTGGAGCTGCAGTACAATTATATATTAGCATTGTGTTGTGCCTACAGTCAAACTGAGAAAAACAATAAGATAAAATAAAACTCACCCACAATACCAAAAAAAAGACCCATACAAAATTCAGAAAACTATTGTTGGAATGGAAAATATAGTATACTGTTTTTTTAGTAAGAAGATAGAATAGGTAGGTATCTTGTATATTTTTTACTTTTCTCTAATTAGCATTGGAGCTAAATTTCCTTTTCTATTGAGGATTTCAGCTCTATATATTATGTTCTTAGTTATTCCTCGCTGGCACGTTTACTAATTAGGAATGAAAATCTAAAGTAATCCGGAAAGGGAACTTAATTCCTTGGGTGGGAGGGGGGGAATTAAGTTCCCTTTCCAGGAAGAACTTAATTCTCAATTTGTATGCGGCCTCCACGTAATATGATTCCGAATAATTTTTAGTAAACACTGTAATCACAAATAAGGAATTAAGTTCATTTTCCTCATTAGGATTCTCAGTTTGGGTAGCAATTGTCAACACAACATGAAATTAGTGGGTTTGAGTTAGACCTTATTGGTTTCGGGTCAATAACAAGTCAACACGTTAAACTCATTAGGTGAAGGGGTCATGTTTGGGTTGAACCCCTCCTAACCCACTAACTCATTTAACATGATTAGATATCGATGATAAAAATGTAATTTATAAATATATAGAGATAAATAACTATTTTGACATTTCAAATGTTATTAAATGGGTGTAGTGGATTGAATTATGTGATTAAATTAAAATGGTTTAAATTATTTTAAATTTTTAAATAGGTAAATGAATTAATGCAATTGTGTTTTATCATAAAATTGACATGAGTACTAGAGATGCACATTTTTCCCCGGGGCCCCAATTCCCCGCGTCCCCATCCCCATTTGGGGATTTTTTTGGGGGGGAAAATGGGGAAATGGGGAGGGATGGGGATGAAAATCATCCCCAAATTGAAATGGGGATGGGGATGGGGATGGGGGGAGTTCCCCCATCCCCATTTCCCCATTTCCCCCAAACATATATAAATATAATTATAATATATTTTTTATTTTTTATTTTTTATTTTTTATTATTTGAAAACCCTAACTCTCTAAGTATATATACACATTTTATATAAAATGCACTAACGAATTTTATTTTGTATTTGTAATGAAATGTTTGTTTTTTTAGTTTAATTTGTAATTTTTAGTCAAATGGGGAAACGGGGGAATGGGGGAAACGGGGAAATGAGGAAAAACGGGGAAAAACGAGAAAAATGGGGAAATGGGGAAATGGGGATGGGGGGACCTATATCCATCCCCATTCCCCAAACGTGCATCTCTAGACATGACCTTTAAATTAACGGGTTAAATGGATCTTATTTGGTAACCCATTAATTTAATGGGTCATATTTTGGGTTTTGACTTGTGACACGATAAGCTTAATGGGTTGTGTTCGGGTTGAGCAAAAAATTAACAAGCAGTGTTTGGATTGATACAAACACGACACGAATCACCATAACCCATATTACTACCCCTACGATTAGTAAAAGCACCCTGAGATATACGAAACAAACCCATTCTTTTGTCACAATATTTCCATGCCTTCTATGGATATTAACTAGATAAATATATATATATATATATATATATATAGAGAGAGAGAGAGAGAGAGAGAGAGAGAGAGAATTTTGCCAACCAAGAAACAAACGTGCTATAATCCAGTTGGTTCCAATTAGATTGTTACCAACTGATATCAAGTAGAGACTCGACCACTTAAGAGTCACAAGAATGATTTACGAGGAACCACTCAATACAGTTAGTTCCTCTGGAAATATTGATTACTAGGGGAGAAAAACAGCAATCACCTCAAAATTTAGTTTTAACTGCATTAAACTAACTAAGCCTTTAAGAAGCATTCTGCTAAGTGCTAACAATGCAAAGTGCAAACTGTGAGAAACCTCCAAGCATTTGTAAAAGCATGGCACCAATTGGGAAAAAAAATGTGAAATTCACCCAAAATATCCAAAAAAATGATTAATAGTCACCTGAGAAAGAGTTATAACTAGACAACATATGATTTACTCTCGACCGATCATCCCTTCGAAGTACCTGCAACTAAATATAACATTATAAGATCAATACAGTTCACATTTCAGTCACAAGTAACTTTGACATGCATACAACCAATAAGAGCCACAACTTAGAAAACCACCAACGAAAAATTACCTCTTTAGGCAATCTTTGATTTTCATGAAGTCTATCAGATGGTATAGGACTCTCAATCTTCGGGAAAAAGGATGGATGATGCCGTTGCTTCTCAATTTGCATTGGCTCAGAATCTAAAGGAAATTCTTTGGATACATTTCGATTCAGTTGCCGTGGGCTCATTTCTTCTTCCAGCGGAAACCAGTTTCCACGTGATTGCACACGTGTTGGAACTGAGACTGGCATTGGAGGTCTTACAGGAAATGAAGGTTCACTTGGTGCATTCTCTCTTGTATCTTGCCCATGTTGCAATATGAGAAGCCTCCTTCTTGTATCAGGATCTAATTCTGATTCTGGCACTTCACCTTCTTCTCTTGCAGGAGAACTCTGCAAGCTCAACTCTTGAGGGCTAACATGACCCAATGGTTTAACTATAGTTGCATCAGAAAACTGCATACTGGGAAATGGCGGCATTGTTGATTGAGATGCTGGAGGAACCAAGCTTGAAGAAGCTGGCATTGTATACTGAAGAGAAGCAATTCTTGGATCTAGATTAGTGACTGATGAAGAAGCTGAAATCGCCTCCTGTGTGAAAAGAAAGCACAAAAAGACAAAATGAAACCATATATAATGACAAAAAATTATTCTCGTAAAAACTACAGAATCATAAAACAAGACACTTTTACATATTGACATCAACACTCTAATAAGCTTTTTAACCCTACTAACAAAGCAGCCCTCTGGTTCAAAGTCCGATATAAAAGTATATCATGATCTATAAAAGACAAGAGAATGTTAATAACAAGCTTTTGAAAGGCTAAATCGGGCCTCGAGGCGTTTTACCTTAGCCTCAATTAAATAAATAAAAAATAAAAAAAATGGAAATTCATATTTCATACCATAGTCCATAAGGTCAATGACTCAACAACATCAACATCAAATAAACACACATCATGATGTAGTTCATAAAAGAGAAAAATAACAACAAAGCAAAGTCATAAAATAAAAGGCTAAAAACCATGAATCCTTTCCCATATTTGAAATTTAGAACAAGTTTTAGAATTAAAATCCATGACTCTATCTAATCATCATTGTCATCAAGACTAATGGGGTTATTTGGAAGATCATATTCAAAATTTGGGTAAAGGTTGTTTTGTTTGTGTGTATTTCCTTGTAGAAGAAAGCTGATGATTGCAGCTAGGGTTTTTTTTTGTGTTTAAATTTTATCTTTTAAAAATTTTACCAACCAAGGCCCTTGAACTCTCAAAACTTAAGCCCAAAACTTATCTGGAAAAAAAAGCCCAAACATCTATATGTAAGTTAGAAAAACTCTTCTTTTTCAGAGGCTTAAGCCTCAGACCACCGAGGCTTAGGCTTCATAGCAGTTGCTCGAGGCTTAAGCCTCAAGACTTTTTCTGAGCGCCTCAAAGGTGTAAGCGACGGAAGCCTTTTAAAACCAAGGTTAATAAAATTACCTTTAGTCTTCTTTCAACCTCTGCATCTGCCATGCCATCAAGAGAATACGGATCCTTGAATCCATTCATGGTAGAAGCATCATCCTGGATGGCAGGAAAAACACAATAGTGAACAAAAAATTTAAGCAGGCCTATAAAATAGGAATAACATATCCATGGGTTAGGGCAAGTGGCAAATATCATTAAAATACAAATATATTTATCACTAACCTCTGGAACTAAATAGTTGCTCACATCAGGAGGGGAAGGAATATCCTTGAAATCGTCTTCATATGAAATTTCTGGTATCCTTTGTAGGAGACCCTCATCAAATTCTCTATTATCAAAGTCAAAGTTTATATCAAAAGAAACAATGCCATTAATTTAAAGAAAGTAAATCAGGTTGAACTGCTAAAAAGTTAAGCTTTGATGTTGATAATAAGAGTGCAGTTGTCTATGAAAGAAAGCTCGATTGAGGTTAGCATTCTCACTTGAAAAAACCACCTCTCACATTGCAAGCAACATTTCTCGCCACACACAATACAGGAACAGCATTGTTTGCCTACAACATAATGAATTATGATAAGTGCAAATGACAAAGAAATAATGAAAATTTTGGGGTGGATGTGTGTGTCATTGTGAAATTGCAGTTTCAAACTACATGAAGTCCAAAGCAGATAGTGTGTACTTCAGCTTGAGGAGCATAGTATGGTGCAAATGCTGGAACAACATGCACACGAGGTTGATCTTTCTCATCCCACACTTTCAAGCGATCATCAATCACCAGTGCCATCTTAGGATGACATATTCCATCTTGAAAGACATTGAGCAATGACTTTTTTAAACCTATCAATATAATAAGATGATAAGCAACCTTTTATTGAAACAAACTATTATAAACAACTGCAGGCAAAAGTTACAACAATAGGTATACAGATCCAATGCCAAGCTATATGTTAAATTAGCTCGCCAGGCCAGCCAGCTGCACATGGTGGGAGTCATTTGCTAGTCGGATCATGCCACTTACCAGACTTGACACACACAATGCGGTCCAACAATTCTTTTGCATTTATCAACTTTGACTCGGGATCAAGAAGCCTCCACATTTCTAAAGCATAATCCCTTTCTGCCATTGTGCAAACATAGACCTCAAATCGCTTGCGTCCTTTAGCAGTCAAATAGCCCCGTAGATCCTCCCATGCAGGTCTCAACCTCACGAGAACGCTGGTATCACGAATCTATAGGAATCCAAGATATTGGGTTACTTAGACTGGCATTGATCTAATAAATTTAAATGCCTAGCATGAACTTAAGAAAGAGAAACCATCTTAAGGAAACTAGAGGAGTCTAAACTATCCAGGGAAAACCCAGGAGTGAATGTTACAAAAAACCCTAATGTCTTGATGCATATGATGGAAACATCGAAATACCTCAAGAACTGCAATATAAAGTATGATTGATTTCAAATGATAAGAAATGAATTTGGATTTCAAGCAAACCAGAAAATCAAATACGATATGTGGTGGTATAATCCAAAGTTGCAACAACATTTAAAAAATTAAAAGCAGTTTACTTTGGAACAGAATAATGCATACCTGAGGGTTGATGCGAGTCAGAATAATGTTTTTCTCTTGTAAGCGTATAAGTGGGCGAACAATAGTTTGATGGTTGTCAGACAAGGCCAGAACAACCTCAGACTGAACTTTGACCACCTTTCCATTATCAATAACCTGGTCATTTTCAGCATATTGCTTCAATATAGTCTTGTCATCTTGATAGCGCTTTACCTCAGCCTGCATACCAGCAATGCGTTGCGGGTCCACCTCGGTGCTTATTTTTCGCTGCAAAGCCTCAATTCGATCCTCAAATGAACGCATTGTATTTGCAACTATGAGGGTTTCATCCAGATCAAATACAATGCCAAGACATCGGAGATTCAACATGACAAGACAAGAATTGTACAGTCCAGTTGTTACTTTGAATCCCCAGAAACATGGATACTGCCTCTCATTATTCCTAGAATACATGGCAACCAAGTGGAGCTCCTCTGCCCCTAGTGGCATTACTGCAGTCTGCAGACACCAAAACAATAATCACCACAGATGTTCACCAATTATATCCATACCGGAGCATGACAATAAATGATGATTAATATAAGCAGATGCACATGAAACATAAACACAATAAATGCATAATTCCTCTCAAACTATTTACAAGCCACATCCAGTTTCACAGATGCAGACCTCGCGAATGTGTATTTAACATCTAACGGTCTAACCACATGCATTTTCTGCAAAATGATCAAAACCCACAAAGCAATCTCAGGAACCCATTACTTTTTAAAGCTTCATACCATATAGCCCTAAACCACTGAAAACTCATCATGAATTATCTGACTGACTCTCTCTTATAACATTCATGAAATTATGTTAATAAAGATAATTGTACCAAACTATTTTCATATAATCATCATCATCATCACAAACATCTCCAGCTAAAAATGTGCATCAACCACAACAATTAACAAAATCACAAGGCATGTACATTATCAACATCATAGAAACCCCACTACAGCAACCAATTCAGCAAGTCCAAGAACCAGTCCTTAAAGTTGTGTTAAATCAGTTCATAACCTGAATTTCTGGGCAAATATTAGTAAGTTGAAAAATTGATCAAATTTTACAATGGGTTCACTAGTCAAATTTGGCAACCTTGCAGCATCAAATTAGTTTCACAACAAAATTTACACAAAAAGGTCCACTGAAACCTGATATTCAATCAACATGTGCTATGTCCTTGGTCCCTGTAAAATCGATTCATTCATTCAACTGGGGTTCTATCTTCCAGTTAATTTTTTTGAAGTCTTTAAATTCTTCTTTTGAATTACAAATTTTTTAATTAATTAATTAATTATCTGGGTGTTGTTGGTTTTTGTGTAATACCTTGTTATCTCTGATACAGGTGGAGTGCAAAACATGAAGCTGCGTGGTGGTGGTGTTGTCCGATGATGATTTAGACTCCATTTTGAAGCAAATCCCACTAGAAGCAATGGTATGTAGAACTGCCACTGGTGGACACCTCTCACTCGCCTCCGATAAGTAACCTATTCTGATTTCTTCGAACTCTTTCTCTTTCTTCTCTTCTTCATCAGATTGTTGTTGTTGTTGTTGTTGTGGAAATATCTCCACTTCTCCCAATATTTCCTTCCCTTGATACACCACCGTTTTATACATTTTTTTTTTTCCTCTCTCAGATCTCCCAAAATAAACGCAAATGATTTTTTTTTTTTTATAAAAAAAAAAAAATCAAAAATCAAAAATATCTTCGATTTTCTTCTTCGATTGTCTCATCGTCAAGTGAAAATAATATATAATTTCAACAAATCATCTTCTTCTTCAACATCATCATCAGTAGTACTTAAACATTTGATCCGATTTTCGTATAAATTTCTTTCTTTAAAAAAACAAACAAACAAAACAAAAAGGATAAGATTTCTTAGATCAATCAATCGATCGATCGGTCTCTCTTCTACACTTCCACGATCTATCTATCTTTCCGTTTATTGAGATTGATTTTCGATTAACCAGTGAATAAAGTGGTGCTAGGGTTTGTTGTTTGTTTGTGTTGTGTTGATGTGTTCTCGATGACGATGATTACTGCTGGTATTTGAACTTTGAAAAAAATGAAAACCAAAAAAGTAAGAAAAAAAAAAAAAAACCCTAGATCCAGATAGTGAAAGGTCAAAATTAGTACTCTCGATGACGATAATAATAATAATATTTATTTATTTAATATATTTTTTTAAAAAATAAAATAAATAAATCCAGTTCAAGTGGGAAATTAGAATTGGACTTTCTTTTTTAATTTATAGGGTATTTAGTATTTATGACGAATTTTTGTTTTTACTAAATACGTTATATATAGTATTTACAGGCAAGAAATTTGTGATCTCTATTTTACGTAATTTTAGGTGCAGTGATTACGTGGCACGAAATAGAGGGATGTAAATGAAGAGATATCCGGAATCTGGTGGAATTTAATGAATTTCCCGAAAGTTGTGGGTTGGAAAGAGAAGGATTTGATTTTTATTTAAGGATGTGTGGGACGTGTCGTGTTTGGATTGGTAGCCGCTTATATGGTTGTAGTTTGAAGATACGATTCTTTGACTCTGCGTATGAACTTGCATTAGATCTGTCTTCGTTTAGATAGGGTTTGATTAATTTTTTAAGGCATTTTAATTTTATTTTAAATATTTGTTTCTTTTTAATTAAATATATATATATATATATTATTATTATTTTGCTATTTTTTACAATGTATTTTTGATGTAATAAATGGATGGATTATGATTTTTTTTTCACTGTAATTAAATTATTATTTATTTTCATTTCAGATATGAAATGTTGAATGTGTGTTGAAGTTATGACTTTGAAAAGCTTGCTTTTAATGTTTACTTAATGGTGATTGGTGAATGTAATATTGACTCTTTAAGTTTGGTAAAAAAATTTCTAACATTTACAATCAATTTGGTGTTTGATGGACGGGGACACAGCCTCGGATACATATCTTCGATAGATAAACATCTGACCAATCTAGCTTTGTCATTTTATTTTATTTTAATGATCAATTCAGATCGAATGGTTTTGAATCGGTGAATCAAATCTGACTTGGTCTGTAAATAATTTAAGTTCGTGTTACGTTATAGTAATAGTAATGATAAAATCATTTATCGTATCATTTTTGTTGATTTTAAAATTGTGTAATATTTTTGTTATTTTAGTAATTTTTTTTTTTTTTGATAATATCTATTAATTCGGAATTATGTATTTTTTTTTTTTAAGTTTTCACTATTGGTAGGATTCAAGCCGCTGACCAATTATTTAAAATTTGTGTTACGTTATTTTAGTATTTAAAATTCAATTTAACATCGACTTTTTATTTAGTTTATTGATTTATTTAAAAAAAAAAAATTGTATAGTCAAGTTTAAATGTTTAATCATATGAATATATATATATATATATATATGACAAAGATTAGGTCACTTACATTAACAATTAATTAAGACTTTGCAAAGATTAGGTTTTTGATAAAATGATCACATTTAACACACCTTAGATCTAACACCCATCTCCAAACTAACCACTGTTAATGTGTCATCACGTTTTTCAATTCTAATTAAAACAACTTTTAACATGTTTAAATGTTTGTTCACTAACTTTACGATCCAATTTTCGTGATTGGTAATAAACAAAATAGTTGATGAGATAAGGTTGACCCTAGGGATGGTAAAAATCGTTGACTGAAGGATACTAAAAGTTGAGGTCCTGACATTGGAAAAACAGGACATCGGCAGAACTCATTATTAAATATTCAATATTAGTCTCATTTGTAAATCGGGCAGAACTCATTTCGAGAATACGGTGTGAAGAGCTCATGGACAAGGTTGTTAACAATGTCGGGCTACACGTTCCCTCGTTATATGTACGGGTACAAAGCAAGGCAAAGTTGTACTTTATATTGATGAAAGTGAGTGGATTCTTTACAGTCCAGAAGAAGAAACATTCATGGAATTTGTGATCAAAGATGATTGGGGTCAGTTTGAATCAGTTGTCTAGTTTCTCCTAATGGTCAGTAATGGTAGCGTCAGCGATGAGTGATGATCAACCAAGTAGGACTGTAGGAGCCACTAGTTTCACCAATATACAATATCTTGTTATATCAATCACTCCATCGATGTCTAGTGCTTGTTGATAAGGATTACAAGGTTAATGGGGTCAAAGGATTGAGAGTAACAAATGGTTCAACTTTCCAAGAATCACCGGGCACCAATTCTTTTTCTTCTTCTTATTTTTCATTAAAGCATGTTGTTGTTTGTCTTGTTTTGATAAAATTAAAAGTGTATAATTTCTGGAGAAGCAAAAGGGAAAGATTGGAATTCTTTTGGATTTCGTTGGGTATGAAGTATGAACCTCTTATAAGATCCAAGGCTGATAACTATGCAAACCAAATTAACAACTTTAATTAAAAACAACGCTACGATCACATTTTTAATAGGTGTTCCAGAAAGCGGTAGGTGTTTGTCGGGCGGTGATCCCCTGCCTAGCGTCTAGCCCGCCTAGCCTAGTCAGGGACTAGGCGGCTGGCCAAAAGTTGACCGGTGGCAGACCATCGGTCGGTCAGAATTTTTTTAGTATAATTTTTTGTTGTTATTGAGTAAATATTCATACTATTTCATATATTGAACCTTAAATTGAAAATCAAATTCCAAAAAACTTAATATTGAGAATCAAAATCTATAAATAACTAAACAAAATCTATCAAACTCAATCAAATTCCAAAAAGGGTCAATATAAAAAGTCAACATAGTCGCTCAACGGACCAACTAGGCCGACTAGACAGTAAACCGTCCAATCGAGGCGGTGGGCTGCCAACTAAGGACTACGCGACGTCTAGTCGAAGACTTTTGCAACACTGGCTTTTATGTCTAAATGAATTTGCACATGTAATTGTTAATAATTTTTGTAGTTTATTTATTTTAATTTTAATAGTCATTAACACCATTAACTCCTTAACTTTAGGCTTTCACTGCGTTTATTATTAAGGAAAAACATTCAATGCCTTTACAATTAAGAGTTACAATGACGATAGAATTTATGGAAAAGAAGTTAGGATTTGGGTCCCAACTCACCTTACTTTGTCATCATCTAAATTAATAGTCTTAATTAATTATGTTTTTGGTAGAGTAAAAATATAAAAATTAATATAAATAATCCAGACCATTGATTTATTATGTTAAACACGTGACAATAGACAAAACGAGGACAATTAAAGTGATGAGAGAATCTAGATCGAGTTTATATATCTCTAAGAGCATCCCAAAAAACTCTTCAAATAAGTTATTTGTTAAAGTCAAACGAGCCACATCGGCATATTTGATTCCAACAGAGAACAGATTCTTCAAATGAGATTTTTCATTATGCTTCTCTCTCTCCAATGTCGAAGAGCAACTTCTCTCTCTTCAATTATTATTATATTATTTTTTATATCACATCATCTTTAATATTTGATATCTATATTTTTTTTATCTTTTTAATTAAATTCAATTAATATATAATAAGTTTTAATTTATAAATTTTATCATCATAAAAATTATACCATTAGAAAGATCTTATCTAGATCTTTAAAATGAGATTAATATTGAATATTTAATAATAACATATTAATAATTTGGAAGGTCATTCAAATAATTTTCATATCCATCTAAAAATAATACTAGTTTATTTGAAAAGTATTATTTCTAACTTTAAAAAAATAAAGGGTAATTAGATTTGTTGGTGAAGAGGGAGAAATTTGAATGCTTTTATTAAAAAAATATAAATCTATTTTTAATTGAAGAGTTTTTTAGAAGGGCTTTTCTTTTTTCACTTATCAAATTGTCACATAAATAAGCAAACAAACATTTGAAAAGTAAAAATAGAAGAGTCTTTTCGAATGTTCTAAGATTCTTACTTAACTAGTTTTTCTCCATATTACGTTAAGTGTTTCTTTCACCCTCAAATTACTTTTAATAAACAAATCGTTTGACAGGAATGTTAGCATTGGATCTAAAAACAGAAATCATATACTCATATTGCCACCTAACAATTCTCTCTCATCGATTTCCTCGCTAGAAAACCTTAAATATTAATTATATATATATATATATATATATATATTATATACATAAATTCTATTATCAGTTCGAACTGATAAAAGTTATATCGATTCTTTGTATATGGGCCACTGGATTCAAATACTTTGACTTGACTGTATACACTTGTCAGTTAAAGTATTTAAATCCAGTGGCCCACATACAAGGAACCGATATAACTTTTATCAGTTTAAACTAATAATAGAAAGACTGTTTATATATATATATATATATATATATATAATGCATGTGTAAATAAACTTATTTTTAGGGCAATAAAACAACCCCATGAGCAAATTAGACCCGGTTTGATATTATTGTAACTTTTATAATAATCAATTGTATTTTTAAAACTACTATATAGTTAAAAAACAGTATACATATGTTTGGTAATTTTATTACAAAAATATACATAAGTTTTTTAGGATCCTATTTCATTTTATTTTTTTTCATTAATTATATATTTTAAATCAATATTTAAATAGAATATTTAAATTGGAAAAAAAAAATCCATAAGAACAATAAAAATATTCTTAAAAGATTTTATAAATCAAATCAATATTTAAAAAGAATATTTAATTTTAAAATGAAATAAGGTATATAAATGATTTTAACTTGATTTCATAAAGATAATAATGATATTTTAAAAGATGCATTAAATGCTAAAATAGATTATTCCATAATCACTTTCAAAAAGTAACCCCCACCTATTTCTCAAAATCACTGTCAAATTATCAATTAATCACTTTTAAAATTTTTACCAAACATCATTTTATATCAAAATTATAAAATAATCTCATTTTAGCTTTTTAAAAGCAATACCAAACTCGCCCTTAACGAGATTTATATAAAATTCTTTCAACTTGCATATTTTAACCTGGCACTAACCTCGTTAATACAAGAAGGCATCTTCAATTACATGCAATCACTAGTTGCAGAGAAACAGTTCTGTGAGGGAAAACGCAATGAATTGCATACATAAAACTGCCAAAATTGAATGATGCTTCCATAAAAATCTGTAGCATACTAAAAGTGTTAGAATATTAATATCCTTCGGATTTCGTTCGAAGCTAAAAATTTGAAAAAGAAAGAGCACTACAACTTACAAACTATACACTCGTATGTCGTCAAAAAACACAGAAGAACGGGCATAGGTAGTAGAATCAACAATTTAATGCAACCATCTGCCCAATTTCATACTCATCATCTTCCTCTTTTTGTGGGCAGTGTGCTTGGCTGAAATCCTCAACTTCCTCTTCGCATGTCGCTCTGGGTTTACAACAGCCATCACCTTTTCTTCTCGTTTTCTCTTTTCCCTCTTCACCTTCAGACTCTTCCTCATCTCATTGTAAACCGCAATAAATTCTTGGTTGCCTAATTTATTCTTTATACTATCACACACTTCTTGAGCTAATTGCTTCATATCATCTGAAAGACGAACAAAGTAACTGCAGTTAAACCTTGCTCTAGACCGACATAACATTGACTTGTTAATTTTCAATATTCAAATTTTGAGGGAAAAACGAAATTAGTATTCAATAAATTAATTTATGAATAAAACTATTGCAAGATTCAAACCATATAAAATAAAAAAGCAAAGTATAGAAATGGCACATTGCTTATATATACAATCGAACATTCTATGGCAGCAAGAAGGCTCACCAGAGATTACTTTTCCAGCATATCCTTCAGAAACTTTGTACAACGAAGGCAACATTTGAGATGCATAGCGCCGACAGTAGTCTGGACTGATTTCTGATGATATTAGTCTAAAACTATTGAAGACAATTCCCATCTGCAAGCAACATTTCAAATTTCATTTTAGCACAAACATAGAAAAGAGTTCTATTTGAACAGGCTAAAATATATATATATATATATATATATATATGTATATATAATTTTCATAACTTTAAGAATAAAGATCAACACTCTTGCGGACCAACCTGAATATCCTCTTTTAGAAGAGCAATTTTTCCCATTTTTTTTAGCAAACTAGAGACTAGCAAAAATCCCAAATCCTTAGAGTCGTCTTGATCATTTTGGTTGCATGCACCAGAGATAAGAGACAAAAACAATCCTTTTTCTTTTCCTGAATCGAGCAACTGGAAAGCTTTAAGAAATAGACTCCGCTCACTTTCTCCAAGGGTAGACCAATAGCTGTGAGGATCTATATACTCCCTTCGTTCCTTCAAAGAATGCATATTACAAATTGCAGACACAAGATTTTGGGTAATCCGGCTGCTGACAGCATCATGAAAAGAGAGTTGTGCCTCTAGCTGGCAGCATAGTGAAGCAGATATCATGAAAAGTCTACTTGGCTTCATCAGGAAAAGGGTTCCTAATTGTTTCTCATGATGCTCTCTGGTGGCATCAGTTACAACAGTAATATACATGGCTATAAGGTGATTTGATCTATTACGCAACCACGTGTGTGGGTGTAACAACAACTCGCAAGTTGCTTCCCATATATTCTGAAAAAAAGAGCCAGAAAAAAAAGTTTAAAATAAATTAAAAGAGTGGAGAAAGAATAGTACCCACGCACTACTTATTTCTTAAACAGAAAGACCCATACAACCTAAAAAATAATAGAATGCAAAAGCAACATAACTTCAAGCTTTGCAGAGCCACCCAATTATCAGAGCATGGCCAGCTATTATTGACAAACAATAATTATCAAACATTTTGTAAGAGTTTTGATGACATGAGGTTTAATGCAAAATAATCAGAATTACTTATTTATAAAATGAATGTCCAACATCAAAAAAACATCTTCGCGACATTTTAAAGCTTAAAAATAACTCGATCATCTAGTTACAACATATGAAGAGATTGTAATTTCATAATAGGACTCAACAATTTGACTGGAATAAACAATCATTTTTGGCCATAACATGGACACCAAATTATCATAGAAAATAAATATGTTGCTTTTACACCATGATGAGGCCAGTTGAACATTTTAAACAAATTTGAATGAAATCTAAATGGTAAAACTTTGAAGAGCTTTGCTTGACAAAATGAAAATGTAAGTCAAGGGGACATTAACATAAGATTATGATAGCCATAAATCATGCGACTCATTGTCTTCACAAGCAATTTATAAAGAAAATTAAAATCAAGTTAAAAAAGTTCATTGGCTAAGTCGAACGAAATGCAATATGATTTAAATGAACTTTTAATGCAGGGCACTACTCTAGTGCTTTTAAGTTATGAGATGTGTATACATAGTTAATTAAAGGATTGAGTAACTTATCCACTTATTTTGAGTAAAAAAACTTTATAAAGCAATACATGTTTACGCTAAATACGTTATGTTGGTACAACAAATGTCTATGCTAGGAGCCTAGGAACTCTTATTATTTATTAAAACACACACCATACACTCATACAGATCTAGCTTCCACTCCATGTAATATTGCAAATACATTCTATACACTCATATGTTTTGACTCAGAACAAGATAGGTCATACCTCAAGATCCCTCTCGAATATAATGTCAGGGAACTGACATAGGATCTTCTCCAGTAAAACTAGTGAATAGTATGCCTCTTTCCAAAAAGGAATTGTAGCCTCATCAGGAAGATCCAGTTCCCCATCAGCAACAACACTGACAGCAGACTGCAAAATGCTTTCAGTCTTTGGCAATATACTATTGAGATGCTTTTGAAAATCTTTCTTCATGACTTCAACTGATAATCCCAAGACCTGTACAAACACGTTGAACAGCCATTAGAAAAGGAACGCGCTGAAACAAAGAAAGAAGAACCAATACACACATTTACCAGTGATTCTATTACATTCTAATCCCTCTGCAACATTTCAGCATGAATCATTAGAGATAACCATGCTTGAACATACAACAGACTTTAAGAGAATGAAATGACTGCACACCTTAGTAAACCAAGCACAACAAATCTCGAATCACTTATATTAGCCACATAATCAAAACTTTCTCGGGAGCTTCGTGACAATGCACCATAAAAAAAATTATAAATTTTTTTTAAAAAAAAGCCACAGGAGTACAGGTCTAAACATACATGGCACAAACAATCAATTTTAGCAGTGATTCCACACACACACACACACATATATATATATATATATATATATATATATATATCAGCCATACATACGGCTGTTCGAGTTCAATACTATCGATGGGTCCTTTAATGGTTCTAAGGAACAGTCTAAGACTATGTTTGGGGTTGTTTAAACTTAAGAAATAATCACTTATTTCATAACCTAGGACCCATGAGCTGTTTTTAAACATTCCATAATCAACTTATTTCATAATCAGCTCCTCCAATAATCAACTTTTGAGAAGTTGGTTGAGGGTAGCTTTTGGAAACTGATTATTGGAGAAGCTGATTTTTTTGCTTAAGAAATATCCACAATACCCTCACTATTTTATTAAAAGACAATCTTACCCTTATATTTAATAATGATACAATAAAAAACTAAAAAATTAAAATATAAAAGTTTAAGATTGGGATGGTGGCCACTGCCGGATGTCGAGGCCGGAGGAGGACCGGCATTCGCCGGTCGCCAGAGGAAGCCAACATCTCCTTCGGTAGTGGAGGAGGCGACGCCTCCTCTGTTTCGAGTTTTGGAGGAGACTCTCCATAAAATCTGGAAAATGGAGGAGGCAAGAGCCTCCTTTAGTGTCGGAGGGCGATCCGGCACCATTGGAGTTGGGGCCAGAGGAGATCAGGCTTCCTCCATTGGTGTCGCCATAGGAGGCCGATTTCTCCTCTGACAGTCGAGAAACCATTCTCGTGCAGAATAGTACTCAGGAGAAATATCATTCTGATTAACCAAGAGTCGAAATAATGCCTAAATGATAATAGCTTCCACCAAAACCAAGAAAAAGGTCATCCTTGAACAGAAAGTAACTATAAAGCGAGACTGAAATGGGAAAGCTTGAGAATCTTTAAATTTTTGGCCATATTTAAAAAGGATTTTCGTGGTATTATCATAATCTGATTCAGAGAAGATAAGGGTTATGATCATGTTGCATTGGGATGATTGGTCTGCCATATGTTAAAAAAAATGGAGTCAGTAAATACAGTCTCTGGAAGTGATTGGCAAAGATGATAATTTTTTGGGATTCTGAATTATTAAGGTTTGTGCCTCATGAAGGTTTTATTTAGGGTTCCGATTGAGTGGAGAAGATGAGATTCTGTTGCAGGCAGATTGTCAAGGATGAAGAAGTACAAGAGCAGATCACAAATTCATATTCTTTAACAGCACAGTACAGCACATCATTAATCAACTCACTATAACCAAACATCTATAGAGAGACTTATTTCTGGCTTGTACTATTGTTACTAGACTAAGTACACCAGAATTGCAAACGAATAACAACAAAATTTGACCAACATAAAGAGTGAATAAGAACTGAAACCATTAAATAAGCTCAAAAGAGCACTTGGTAAATTTAAGCCAATCTCAATGGACCTAAAAGAACAACAAAATACCCCCAAGCTTATAAATAAACTTAAAACCAATTAGCAACTATTATAATAATAATAGCTGCCAAAGATGCTTTCTTCGGGAGTCGGGACTTAGAGGTCTTACTAGTTAATATATATATAAATCGTAGGGCTCTAATGCAAATATATCTTGTGTCTAACAAAGGCATAGCTGCACCATTATGACCTCCATATAATAAAATTGGAAAGGGCCAGGCCTGGAGCATTTAATTGAGACGGACCTATTAACAAGCCATGACTTTAAGAAAATTGGAGAATCTTTAATTCTTAAACTTACCATAAGAAAAGCTGAAGCATCAAAATGAAAGAGTAAGAGGGTGAGTGCCACCTAAGTTAGTATGTAAGATCTTCAACATAATTGTAGTTCTGTTTGAGGTCACTGAATTGTATCTCACTCGCACCTAAGCTCCAAGAGGTTTGGTTTACAGTAAGTTGTAAAAAAAAATTCATTTTCTTTTTCCTTTTTTTATACACACACACATTGAAAGAGGTAAACATGATCGATTTAAGAGTATAACCTGTTACCAACATCTTTCATGATTGTGAAAAGGACAGACAGATTGAAACCCTACACTTTAAGTATAAAGCTTACATACAAAAAGAAAAGTTTTACCTGAGCACCAACACCCCAGAGTTGTTGACTTTCGCCCAAATACCAAATTTGACATTTGTTCAGAATGGAATCAAGTAGATGTGGGCTTACACGTCCAATAAGAAGCTTAATGGCTACACCAGCCATGGAACGGACTTTATTATCATGGTCATTAACCAAGCGAGCCACCAAATGGAAAAATAAAGAGAGAGACTGCTTATCAACTTCGGTTTGCGGAAATTTCTTTATAATTGTATGAAGCATTTCAAGTACGGCTTCCCTTCCACTTGAATGTTCGTACCTGCAGTAATAGCAAAGCTATTTTTTAGACAAATTAAAATATATATATCAATTACAATTTTTTATAAATAACTATCAGATACATGCCTCAGACTCTTTCGCAGAATTCTAAAATGTTGCAGTAGACGTTTCTCCGACAAATGATAATCAAGAAGAAATTGTAATAAGATCTGACTGCATTTTTTGCGAATAGATTCTGCTTGACTTGTTACCATCAGTTTCGCAACTTGAACTATAACATCATATATCTCAGGGACAACCAGTTTGCGGTTAACAATTGCTTTCAGAAGTAAAAGAGCAACATCAGAGGGATTCCTTTCAAGATCAACAAACAGGGGAAACCGAATTAACAGATGAAGTTGATCTGAAGAGAGGGTAATCTTAGTGCTACGGAGAAGCTTAGTTAACAAGCTTAAACATGACTGTACCAAAGGACTGCTAGAATTTACTGAATTGTGCGCAATATCCAACAAAGTTGCCTTTATTTTGTCAGCCTGAGATTCAAGAGACGGCAGAGGCAGACTTACCAATGGAGTAAGACATCTAAGTGATTCTGACAAAACATCTTCATACTTGGAACTCAAGCAATTGCCTAGCAATGTAACAAAGGAATCCAACATTGACAACTGTTCCTCATCATATTGGTTTGATTTAGCATTCTTTAGACGCTTGTGCAATAGCCTAAGAGCAAATACTGTAATAAGGTGTGAACCTTCTGACTTGGCAACAATAACTCGGCTAGATCGAATAGTCTTCCCTTTCACATCATTTTTATGCTTCTTTGCCTCTGTATTGGACAAAATCTCATGCTTACCATTTTCCTCTTTAATCCTATCTTCAATAAGGCCATAAATAAAGACAAACAAATCCGTCTGATCCACTGACGGATTGCATTCAATACCAGCGGCAATGTGATCTAGCATGCTTTCAAATTTTGATTTCACCTTGGGTGTCAAATGCTTCTGCAAATGAATTGTAACAATAGAAAGAAGTTTCAAGGCATGGGTTTTAAATGTTATGTTCTGAGCAATCAATTCTAGGGTCTCAAAAGATTTTTGCTTCCTAGTCTCAATCATTTTAGAAGCAATTTTTTCCACCTCCTTCTGTTCAGAAACATCACCAAGAATATCTTTCTCCACTACCAAAAGAAGAGCATCTAAACAATAATCCAACTTCCCACTAACCGGAATTGAAAGATTTTTGGAAAGAATAAAATTGAGCGTGTATCCCAACACATGCAGCTCAAACCCTCGCTTCAAGACAGCTCCCAAACTCTTTACTATAAAGTGCAAGTATTCCAGCCCAAGTTCCTTCAAACAATCAGCCAAAGCTAACCTAGCCCCATTGCGAATACCATCTGAACGACTTTTCAAGAAGTTTGAAATGCGTTGAATAATACTCGGAAGTTGTGAATCCATTATGTCTCCCGGAAGCAACTTTAGTAATTTCAGTGCAGCCCTATTGATGTCAACATTAACCTCACCAGAAGCAGAATGCAGTATTTTTGAACTCTTGGCAGCACAGTTTCAAGAAGGCATGTCTTTATCTCACCAACCAAATCAGAACTATGATATCCATGGAATGCAACTGAAGTAGCATTATTGGTATTAGCACAAAGTATACTGTCCATCGAGTCTTTGGGTTCTTGATTGGAACAGATTTGTGAAAAATGGAACTGGTCCAAAATGGCGCAAAATAGTCGCAGCAAAGTCTTCTGCTTTTGTGGATTCTTGTCCTTTTCTTGATCTTGAAAGCATCTAGTCAACAATGAGTAGTATGACTTCCATTCCACATGAGCAGAAATTGAGGCAAGAGCGTCTATGAATGCCTTTTTAATGTTTTCTTCTTGTGCATCGAACAACATATTGAAAAATAGTGGTACGAACACTTTATTTATGAAGCCCTGGAAATTCAATAGCAGCATAGTAAGTTTAAGTGATAGGTAAACAGTTTTTGAATATGAAAGTATATGAAAATAAAATAATTACCTCTGACATATTACTAGTACTGATAACTTTCCTAAAGCGAAATAGTGCACGTGCTCTCCTATGTTTCTGCATGAAAAAAGAAAGGATCAAACCAAAAGAAAGTTCAGTAAAAAAAAATGTTAAGAGCAACAAGAAATCAATATATGTTATCTAATGGCTGCATTCGGCTTAGACAAAATATAAATAAGAAATGTGAAAAAAAAATTTGGAAAAACTCTAGATTATAATAGTTCCTACATAGTCAGTTATAACATATCCCATAAGAATATTTAAGTAATTGTAATTCTGAAATATTCAGCTAACGTACAGCATAAAGATATTCAAGCAATTCTCAACATTGGATCTGCCATCTAAAAACATATGCAACCATACAAGGATATTACAGAAGAAAATCACCTGTAAGTGAATAATATTTTTGAAAAAATCTACTTCAGAATCTCCGGAACACAGATCTTTGAATGAATTGAGATTTGACAATTGCGGAAGCTTCAAAATCATTTCTCTCAGTAAATCAATCCATTCCTGAAATTATGCCCATCAAGTAGGAAAACCATGTCAACCTTGAAAAATTGAATGATAGACAACTTTGCAATTGTCCATTCTACATCCTTTGCATGCCTATGTTGGGACACTAAAAACACAGTTCATAAATATCAATGTTTTACTTGGACACATGTTTATCTGGTTTATAAGTAGTCAGCTATACCTTTTTAACTTTACTTCCTCTGCGCATTGCCTCTCCCACATGCTTTAAAAGAAATTTGTTTATGACTTGCTGAATGGATGTTCTAGTCCAACAACTCTTATTAATTATTTGTACTTCATGATCATAAATTTTCTCTCCATCGAGTATCCGGGATGAAAATTCGACAAACGCGAGCAGTGACCTATACGCGCTCTGCCTCAAGATTAATTCTTCTGATGACATGTCATAGACACAATGAGACAAAATGAGTAATGTATGATCCTCTTCTCTAGTGTAGAATAGATCAACACCAATCTTCTTATATGCATTTATTATAGTGTCATAATCAAGGCCGCCCATTTCTGAAGCAGAGGTCGCATTTAACTCATGAACAAGCTTTGCCTGTTTTTAAATCAATAATTATGAAAAATGTCACATCAATAAATTTGTGAACTAAATTACCCTCTAGATGTGATCATTAGGGAGATAAGTACAAAGAAAGTATTACCGGAAATTGTACAGAAGAGTCAGCTTCAGCAAGAGCCTCAAGAAGATCACAAATACACAACCGCATATCCAGTTCAACAGAAACAAGAAGTGGAGAAACTACACTAAGAATCTTTTTAGTACTCTCAGTCCCTGCTACCGGTATAATATCTCGAAGAACTTTCACCACTGCAACAAAGACATGCAAAGATCAATTTCAGACTTTTCGAGAGACAAGGAGAAAGGTACATAGTATCTATGAAATTAATCAGATATTATTACCAGAATCCTTTTTAATTTTCATTTTTTTTCTTTTTTTGTAAGAGTGTAATCTTACCAGAATCTTTAACTCCCTTTTCTAAGAAGGGTAGCAAGATTTCCACAAATGTCTTTGCTTGCAATGGGTCTTTTATGTACTGGGATAAAACTTCAAAAATTTTAATCTCCGCCTCCCCAGAAGATTTGACCAATTTTCTGGTACATAAAAAATGCATGTCAGAGAGATTAATAATCCATACAAAAGCAAGCAGAACTTTACCTTTACAGATTCATACAAACACTAATCATCATATGGTAATCATTGATCAACATTCAAGAATTCAACATAACATAAACAAATCAATCAACAATAAATCTTTTTAAGAGACTGTACAACTGAATATAGGCAGCAAGATTTTTTTTACTCAACAAAAACAATGATTTTATAGAGCACAGATATGTGAACAAGCCGTCACAACAAAGGAAGCCATTGCAAGAACTCAGTATGATAAAACAAAAATTTTCACCATAGAAAAAAAAAAAAAAACAAAGAAATAAGTTGAGAGGAGAGGAAAATGAGTGCACATTATTAAGGAGGAATACTGAATTTTTGTGAGACGAATTCAGTAGATATAAATATAATAAAGTTTAATGATTTTAATTGAAGCCAAAAGAGGCTTATAACCGAGAAAAACAAAAAGGACCCTGGATTTATTTTTTTAAATAAGTTCCCAAAGGTTCTTTTACAATATTACCCACTGTGCACCATTTATTCTAAGCCTTTGACAATTCAGATGTGTACTTGTGGACTAAATTGGCAAATTATTAGGATGCCAAAACAAACACATGGACCCGAAACACCCTGAGCACATGTAAACATAAGCAGAACCAAATTGAAAACTTAACAGACTTGCATCAGTGCATCATTCAACTGCATAGGGAATAAAAGCTTTGACATTTACTATTTCAAGATTTTAAGGAAGCTAGGATAGATTCTTGGAAGCATCTCTAGTCTCAGAAGACATGAATACAGCATGACAAGATCAACAACGAACAAGTTTAGCAATATCTGCCAACATGGAAAAACATTAATGAGCAAAGAGAGCACTACTCATACCTCTTGGTTGCACTCTGAAAGCAACAATGCAAGCTGCAGATTAGTGCCTCAAGATTCGGCAGAAGAAGTCTTTTGACATCTAAATCTTCATGAGCCAGCAGATTTTGAACGAACTTCAGAACACTAAATACAATTGCTTGGGAAGCAGTCGTGACAGTTAAAATTGAGAATATAGCAGGAACCAGATTGTTTTCCCTGTACAGCAGTGATACAAGTTTGTGGCTTCTACTCATAGCCAAAAAGCAAGAGAATAGTGAACTTGGTTTCTCACTACTAGAACCCTCATACTTAAAAGCATCAATTAAAGATTTCACGGACTTAAAGAAAAGGTCCCAGAATTCAGCACCAAAATCATGATCCTCATAGTTATCGAGAACAATGTAGATAATTTTCAAACAGAAAGACCTCAAATCCTTGAACTGCTTCGTTGAGCTGGTCTGCACACAATTCAAATCCTTTCAGTTTGAGAACCACCACATTCTTTAAATGTGACTTAATGCTGATGATTTACTTGAATTTTTGAAATTACAGTGAACATGAATTTATGTAACAAAGTTAGCTCAGGGAAATCAACTTAGGTTATTTAATGTGTGTGTGTATCCTTCCCTAGTGTGGAATCTCGTGTATAAGATAATGTGGTATAAGTCTTGATCATCATTGTTAAAATCTTGATTGTCCACATGATAGTCTTAACAAGTCTTCATCATGTTACAAAACCTGTCAAGACTCTACCAAGGACAATCAACACTTCCCACACATAAGTTATTCGTAAGATCCCGCACTAGAGAATTTCTTTGTGTGTGTATAAAACCTTAAATTCTAATAATACCACATAATCCAGTGTTAATACATAAACAGTATGAAAACAAAGTAGTTCTTACACAAAAATTTAATATTATATATATATATTATAAGTGTAAACAAAAAAACATAAGATAAAATCAATAGAATAATCCCCTTAATGGCAAGCCACATAAATAAAATCAATAATTATTTTGGCATTTAATTCAGCTAATCTAAATGCGTACATAAAGTAATGAAAGTAAACTTCAACATGAAAGATACCAGCACCAAACCGTTAGAGGGTTTAAATACTATCGTTGGGACCTTTCCTGTAGGCTTAAGCTTTTAAGTCTGATGGTTACTAACATGGTATTAGAGCCAGGCTCAACCCCCCCCCCCCCCCCCCCCCCACGTGATTGCATTTGAATTTGTTATTTGCTATTTGAATTTGTTTGAATATGTTTTTGGGCTTGGATCACGTGCCAAGCCATTTAGTCTTACACGTGAGGGGGTCTGTTAGAGGGTTTAAATACTATTGTTGGACCCTTTCCTATCAGCTTAAGCATTTGGGTCTGTTGGTTACTAACACAAACGATATTCCAAAATGTTTAGCACTGTAAGAACATTACCGGAGCATGATTTCCGACTGGATTGTCTTTCTCATTAGAAGTCAGGTCAGAACTCAAATTGTTTTCTACCAGAAAAGATCTATCACCCTTTACAGCATCAAGACTTGAAGTGCAGCTGAACAACACCCGAGCAACACACCCCATTAATAGATGAAGAAAGGGTTTGACGTGCAATTCATCAAAAACTCCAAGAACATCTTCAATCACATGCAGAAAGGCATGGATCTTCTTCCAAGACAGGGCTGCTACATTTTCTATGGTAAAATACTTGAAGAAACTTAATTCTTGAAATTCATCCATTGAGCAATTGGGTATGGTCCAAAATATATCAACAGTACCATCGGTACCTTTTGGAATAATTTGCAAAGGCTTTATTAGCAATGCAAAGAAAAGAGGGAGCTCATTAACATCTAATTGAGCTATGAAGCCAAGAATTGCCTTTCGAAGGTTCATGCTTGCATGCTGCCAAGGAAAAAAAATATAACAATTAATAAAATAGAAGTGCTGGTTAATTGAATTAGGAAAAAACATCATTCATAAAAATCTTCAAACCTCATAAGCTCCACATAATATGAATATAAGAGATTAGAAGTATATACGAGTTAGACTTACTTTCCGAGAGGCAAGTGTCTTCAATTTTCTGACTTTTGGCATCAACAGACGAACAACTAAGGGCACAAGATGAACTCTGTGACCTTCTTCTATCAGATTGGATTCTCTAGCTAAACTCCATGTTGTTAGTTCTTCTCTCATTTTCTTTGAATCGATCAAGTTTTTTAGATGCTGATCATAAGGGAGCAAAAAATCATCTTTCCACATTAAAAGACAATCAAGAACCTTGATCTGTATTTCAGCATCATTTTCATCCAGAAGCCTGGTGAACACACCCAAACATAATGTTTAACTAACATAATAGTGCTTAATTAATGTGAACAATTACAAGTATTATCCAACTTTGTACTAACCTATTTTGCAAAACATCTTTTAGAAATTGACTACGGTAGAAGGACTTAGGGTTTCGCATCAGTTTTAACAAGTTCAGCCACTCTTTAAGAACACCTTTCCACTCTTTGCCCTTGCAAATGTGAGAACTGAAGGATCCCACGCTGCAATGTCCAAACTTTTGATAAGATGATTCGAGTAAAACTTTAGCAACTTATGTAAAAGCGAAAACAATTACCGTACACGATCTATAAGACAACTACCTTACAACATTGTTATCATAGTAACCCAGAAACTTCAAGAACAGAGGTACAATTTGTCGAGACCGGGGTTCAACAACAGAAGGAGCTTTTTGTAAAGACTGGAGCACCAAAGATAATACTGTTCCGTGTGGTGAGCTTTCAGAAGCAGGAGAAACAAACAAATCAAAACGCTCAACCAGATCTGAACATAGAAATCAAAGTCAAATTTAGACAGTGGAACAATAGCATTCTTGCTCAATAAAAAAGTATGGTTGGCACAATTCACCATCCATTTAATTTTAACATCGTCTACTACATTTCTCAACTATTCCCCTAAGCAAAATATAATTATTTTCGAGTAAATACAAGCGTCCATCTACGTTAAATAGTCCAAGATACTTGAACCAATAAGATAATACAAAACAATAAATTGGAACCATACCACGAGACTTGTTAGACAACTTAGCATTCTTCCTGTCAAGTTGATCATGAGATGTCTGAAATATGGACTGGCAGTGTTCAAAATAGCAAACGAATTTATTCCAAACAAGTTCAACATGCTTGCTAATCAGAACTGCAAGGCATTCAGATGCTGGACTCCAAAGATAGCTGAAACGATTATGGAGGATGCCAATTATCCCATTCAACACAAGGGGTATATACGCTTCAGCTATCCTTCCAGTGGTTAAGCTCATCTGTATTCTAGAAATCAGTAGGATAACTTTTCTGCTTGTAGATATGGAAATAGGTGTTGTCTCAATAGAGAGGAGTAGCTGAATAACCTGAAAATTTTTAAGGAAAATCAGCCTACCATATCCAGATCAAAAAATATTCTCATATGGCAAGCAAGGCAAAAATTTTAATATTCATACATTACAGCCATAATAATCCATGAGGCTAGAGTGAGAAACACCGGTTTCAGTTTTCATTTTCTTTTGAGGCGGCTGATCATTAGTAGAGATTTCACAGCTTAGTGGTTCATAATGGCACAAAATTCTAAGAGTTGGAACACGGATCGCCTTGTCTGAATGGCACAAATTATCTGCAAATATGAGTACTGCATCCACAGCCTTTTGGGCTTCAAGCTCTGGGTGGTAGTTTTTATGGCTGGTATCTGCTTGTAATGTAGTCCTGTCATTTGTAATAATGATTTTCAAGCAAGAATAAAACAATGATTAAGAAAAACACTAAGAGAAGGAAACATTAATTATTGACACACAGATCAACCTACCCATGCACATAATCCAAACAATCAGCAGCAGCAGAGAGTACTTGCAAAGATGATTTATAAGTTTTAGCAAGATGCAGAACTTTGCTCGTTTCTTCCAACGCAGAGTTCTTAAATAAATGCCATTTGTAATAGGAAGCTAAAGCAGCACCAATTAGACTTTGCCAAGTGTGTTTACAAACACCTGCAACAATTTCTGAAAAAACACCCATGGAAAATAATAAGCATATATAGAAAATTATATAATCCAGATTGAAGAAGTGTCATTTCAGAGAACTTTCGGAAAATAGACCAACTAAGCTAGCTCATTCAAACCGTTGAAATCTATCAGTCAAATTCAGATAGGGAACATATATGGTAAAAACAAAAAGAAAAATATATCAGCAAAAATAACGATGAAGAGAACAAGATCTACAACCTCTGTTTTCAAAAAAAAAAAAAAAAAAATCAACAGCCTCAACCACAAAACTCCTCCATGGTATTTAATTTTACAAGCCTGCACATTTAAAATACAAAGCCGCTTCCTATTGACTATTGCATCACACAGTCCCATAAACTGAACTTGTTTAGTCATAAGAGAGGATGTCCTTACCAGCTCCATTCATCAAAAGTCGATCAAGTGCATCTATCAAATTCATCAGCAAAGATGAATTTTCTTGTACATCAAAGAAATAAGGATAGCATCCAATAGCTCCCCAGAGCAGAACCAACTTGGCCTCATCAATCTGAGCAGATGATGAATTGTCATGAATATTATTTATCACACTGATCCAACTGCAGATAGCCTCCTGCAGGAAACTGTGAATCCTAGAAACTCCTCCTTTAGATGTTCCATCTACGAAGGTAGAACATTGGTGGTTCATTTGCAGTTTCTCAAAAAAGGACAATAACAGACATATAACTTCTTCCTGTGAACTTTCTATCAGATCATTCATTGCACTGAAAATCCAATCACAAATGTTAAGAAAAAAGAACCCAACAAAAAATGTAAACAAACCAGAAATAATTGGCACGTCCATATTACCTTAAAATATTAACTCTGAAGGTATACAGTAAGCAAGTGTCCTTCAGTAGTAGCTCTTTAATAAATACCAACAAACTGCATCCCATTCCCAATTAAATAAAAGACATGTTAGATTAAAAAATGCTGTTGCTATAGACAGAGGCACCAAAAATCAAACTTTTCATTTTAAAGTCACCTTGATTTCTTTAACTCAAATGCAGGTGCCCATTGCAATGAAAAGCCAGAGATAGTAGACATATCATCAGCTCTGTAGAGACCGTCAAGGATGCATAGCATCAGTTGCAGAACCTTATCAACAACTTCAGCTAAATGATCGATTTCCTTCCCCTTGCCAGAAGGTATCATAAATGTATGGACAAGTAAATCCACAAGTTTAAGTAGTGGTCTGTAATCTGTTTGGCATCAAACAATCTATGTTGGCAATGCAAGAGGTACACATGCGGGGCATCATAATAATCAACTAAATACTAAATAAGGGAATCAAAATATCAACACTAGTTTTTTGCTCACCAGAAATTTGGCTAACATTATCAATCTGTGTGGTAGCAATAAGCAGTGACAAAAGATGACTTAAATGCAACAAGCTTCGATTAGCTACAGAGTCAATTATTTCCTGAAACAAGTGTTCCCACATCAAATTCAACTCCTTGAGTCCCAGATTGTCGCATGTTCTTTGAAAGGCTGAAATTAGAACTTCAACGATAGTCTCTGAACCTGTGACAGGGAGAGAGCCAGAGAGGCATAAATATAATCAGGGTCACGGCAATCTTCTTTTTTGATTTTGTAAAAGAATTTATCCTTAAAAGTCTAACACGCGTATATAACCATGTTGCTATTCATTGCAGATTAAGAAAGAAGAAATTAGATTGTGGGTCTTCAAGAGTTAACACTCCGTCCCACCTGACTAAATGAATTATAATTCCCTTATACATCCCTCGCTTTTTCAACCTTAGCCAAAATTCTAAACAAAACAGATGGCTAAGTACTAAAACATTAGACGGTGTAAACCAATATAAAATTACCATTTCATTCATCATAAGCGAATGTTTTCTACACGCAACAAAAATGGGCTGGTACTTAGAATCCTACATAATATTTATACTCAATAATATAAACTTCTGCAGTATCGATGACTTGGTAATCTAATTAAAAAAAAAAAAAAAAAATTCTTTATACACTAATGCATTTAATTGAGCAATAATTTCATGTTTATGTGAGAATGAATCTTACAAAGATGATTAACCACCAATTAGCAATGAAATAAATATGCAAATAATCAATATCAAGCCTTGTCTCAGAGAAAGAGCTTGCCTTGATTTAGCTTATCACCGATGGAAAATATTGAATTGCCCATCAGTAACACTAAAACATGTTCTGCTCTTGAATGAAACCCTGATGAGGTCCCTCTCATAACATAATAAAGCAATGCAGTGACTCCCGATTTTCGCTCTGTCAATGGTTTTTTCACAACCTCTAATATAATCTTTCTGATACCTGTGGCAAGTTATGAAAAATGAACATCATTCACATAAACAGAATTGTCAATTTCAACACAAAAAAAAAATCCTTATAGAAAAACTTTGATGTTAGCTGCATGCATTTTATTTGTTAGAGAGCTTACTATCATTGTTTTGGCCCTTACTTAATAGCTTAAGTTTTTGGATCTTACGATACCTAATATGGTATAAAATATATTATACGTTTATTAGGAATCTAGGAGTACATGTGTACAAGTCCTCCCATGTTATTGAATTTGTATCTGTTATTTGTGTTTGTTCTGAATCTGTCTGTGTTTGGGTTTAGGGTCACATGGCAAACCCGTTGGACCCTTACCTAAATGGTTTGAGTTTTTAGGTCTAATAGTTCCCTCACATTATTAAATCCAGGGGGATTAAAAACCTAAACTACAAAGTGGAAAGGACTTGTGTTTCTCATAGATGCACGCACATCTTGCAAATAATTTTCATCAACATATACATTAAATACATACAAATCGCATTTAAAAATTTAGAATCAAATTTCCAAGAGTACATCTAAGAAGTCCTAACAAATCTCATCCCAAGCAAGTTCCCGAAAATGACTTCATCATAAGACTGGCACTGAATTTTGCAATCAAAACCATCAGATAGAAATCACTTTCAAAGGCTCAACTCAATTCCACTAGATTGCAACTCCCCGGTCCTTAAATTAAATGTAAATGGACACTTCAAAATTAAAATTACATATTTCAAGTTTATATTGCACACACGCACACATATAGGATGTCAACACTATTGGATTGTCAATAAAATGCAATATTTTGTTATTTAGTCAACTCTTTATAAAAAGAGTATACTAAACACAAAAGCCGCAATTTAACAAAATATGTAAACTTGAACCGGAGATATACATTAGTTTACATGTAAGAAGGGTCCCAAATGGTTTCATGGGAACCTACGTTGATGAGATTTTGATTGGATTTCCCAAGTCATTTAAGCGCGATAAGGTGGACTCAAATTTGACCGAAGACCAGGTTGCATATTTGCGGCCTGATTGATCGGGCTATGCCGATATAAAGAGCCATGCATAAAAATAATAACAAGAATCTTTTTCCATTTTTAATACTATTGAGTGGGTCGAATTGGAACTTTTAGGATAAGTGACATGATGAAACTAAAAATGCAGATGAAACTAAAAATGCAGAGTAACACTAAAAATAAAGAAAATAAATTTGAAAAGGACCTTTTCACACTAAGTCCTCATTTAAGTCTAACCAAGAAATTTTAATAGAAACTCAGCATTAAAAGAACACTGAAAATTATAATCGAACTCTAATGTTAAGTAACACTAGCTCCTAATCTAATAAGAAGAATAACAAGAAGAGGGCTACCTACTTAAATGAGAAGAAGAGTTCCTAATAACAATTTAATTCTATCAATGCCACATATAAGAAATAAATTTACTTCGTTCAAAACTAAGAACCTAAATGATCAAAATTAAAAGAAATTAAAAATACCCTTATTAACACCAAATTGATTATGTGAAACAATTGTATTGCCATCAACATCACTGAATAGCTACTAGCTACCAGAAAATAGATGCAAAAACTTAAATTAATGTTCATATAGAAATTGGAAGAACTCGATAAAAAGAAATTAAAAAAAACAAACCCTTGGGAGAAACACTACAGCCTATCAATACCTGTTTTAACTTGCTCAATAGGTGCATTCCTGAGCAAGAATGATGTAGCCTCTGCCATAAATTCTTGGATATATTCTTTTGGGTAATATCTTAATTTTGCTGTAACCCTACAAAAAAGAAATAATGCATAAATGTATGGGCAAATAAAAGTTGCACGATAAAGGAGGAATAATAAGACTATGAACTGTAAATGTGTGAAACTCTCTCTTTTATCTCTTTATTATTACTACCACAGAAATTCATGAGGAGATCAGTAAAAATAAACTTCATCTAAATCAGCCTAACCCGGTAACTCCTTATCATTATGGAGTACTCTAAAAAAAATATTATTTCTACATAAATAAAAACAGCAGATATTACTGAAAAAATAAAATAAAATGAATGCAGGTCTCACTAAGATTTTGCAAGCTACCTAGCAGCCTCGCCCTCTCCATCACCTCCAGTGTGCCACTGAAGGCTAAACCAATAGAACAAACCTTCGGCAAACCTTGTATATAGGTTGGGTGCACCTAGTATTTTCTATCAGCAACATTTCATAGTTTAAAGTTTCCAAACAATGTCAGTGGATGTATTTGAAATTAGCTTCAATTTTTTTTATTTTTTTTTTACTTTGAAACAAAAATGAGAAACTAGCATTAAGACAAATTTTGAAATTTGCTTCAGTATTTCCAAAATGAGTGTTCAGTAAAATTGTTTATATAAAGTTGCACTCAATAGTTACTAAGCCTTTCTCCAGTCTTTTTTTTTTTTTTTTACGGATAAACCAAAAATCCCCCGACATGTTTAGAGAACTCAAGTTCGAAATGGGGGTTCGATTGAACCCGCAATCTTTAAGAAGCATAAAACTAATGGCATCTTGCCAAGTAGGCAGCTCTAAGGTTTTCTTCTCACAATTTGATCTCAAAATTAATCCAATGCTGACCAAAAATGAGTTAAATGGGTTCATCTGTGCAATTTATAATCCATAGAAAGCATGTTAATTTTAGAAGTCAATGGCCATCTCCCAGACTACGGGTCGAAAGATGGCTGTATCATCGTAATCTGTTTAGTACTAGAATTTGACAAGGGAAAGATAGGTTTGGGGGTGACTTGTTCACTTGATTTCCAAATTTAATCTGAATAAACAACTCATTTGCTTAAAGGTGGCAAAAAAAGGTATAACAAATATGAATGACCAAAGAAAGTAGAAATAGAATGCAAAAGAGACCTAGGAACCCAAGGCCAAAAAAAGAAAACACAATGTTGAAATCATCTCCAATTATCATAACCATCATAAAACAGACAACACTCTTATTATAAAACAAAACCCAAATTATTAACAAAAAGAATGCATGTGAGCAAGCAGTCCACAAAGGCCAATAAAAAAAATGCTTTCTGAGGATATAGAACAAAACCCAAATACTATGAATTTTAGCTTTCAAAAATATGTTGATGTAAAACCACCTACTTAGAAGAATCTAAAAATGACATAGTACTCAATAATAGTAATAAATTGTTGGAACGGCATCAATAATAGTAATAAAATGTTGGAACGACGTCAATAATAACCCTGCTACAGTATCATTAAGAGTAACACGCTACAGAGTACAGACTACAGTAACTCACAAAATCATTAAATACATTTCTACTCTAAGAGTAGAACAGATAGCAAAAATATATAGCAATTATAAGCCTGAAACTAAAAGTATGAAATGCTTAATCAACTACTTTAGACCAAAAAATCTTCTATAAACACAGTGCTCAAAACTTTAACCCAGGGTTACAATCAAAAAAAGTACATCTCTTCTAATAATCCAATAAATGTGGCATCAATTTGTTTCTCCCATGTTGGTTCAAGCAATAGAATCTGTATAAAGCGATCCCTCTTTTTTCACCTTAACATTATTATTTTTGTCTACCATCCTTTATCTAATCACTATATACCATAAAACTGGGTCTATCAGAAATCAGGGTGGTTTTGTAGAAGCTTTAGCATCAGAAGGTGGTTATGACGTATTTCTCTTCATCTACTTTATAAACACAAAGGAAATTTTTTCAACCACAAAGTTCTACAAGGACCTACACATACTAAGCAAATGAAAATCACAAAGCAGAACATCAATACTTACTTGAGTAAATTTACAATGTCACGGATGAGATATTTCTGCAAATACATCATGATATATGACCACGACATAAAGATCTGCATAACAGAAGACCGTGCACTTAATGTTTGTACCAGTACAAGCAAAATATTCCCAAGAGAAAAAGAAGATTAAAACTGATATTAACTAAGAGATTTAAATCATTGCTTTAACCTGTTCAATGATCTCTGGCTCTCGATCAGCACCATTTTCAAGTAGAGAAACTAAAGAATCAGCAAGTCTTGGCAAAAAACTGAAAAACCAAATATACTGCTTGTCAAGAAACAAGGAATTATATAAAATTACCCAGCAAAAGAATATCAGACTGTTTAGTGCCAACGTATTTCAAAATTTATGGGTCATTACATTGCTGCCTCCATAAATCATGGTCATCTTTCAAATTCAATAAATGGCCTGTTCAGCTCTTTGTTTTTTTATATAATTACTATTATCATTTTACTTCATCTAACTACTATGTACATCATATATATAGGACCTGTATAACAATAACAACAAAAGTTTGTGTCCATAATCAAAAAAGAACAAAATTTACAGAAACTATTAGAAAAAGCAAAACAAGGAATGAAAAGAAGACACAATAGATTATAATCCATATCCTATTCCTATCTTCAAAACCTCATCTTAAAAGATATCTATTCAATATCTATACATCATAAGGAACTCTCAAGGATAAATTAACTTCAATATTTCAAATGAAATTGTCCCATGTTTTGATTTAATGGTAGAAAATAACATATTGTGGAGAATCACTGCATGCCATCCAAGATGAAAAGCATAGTAAAATTGTATTTATTTCAAAGTGAAAGTCCTAGACAAGTTTAGACATGTCTGACAGCTCAAATTCTCCCATTTTGTCATCCAGTACCAATATGCATGTTTATTAAAGTTCAATTCATTATCAACAAAACCAATTGCTTTAATCTGGAATCACGGGGGCCAAGACATGCACCAATACCTTTCACCATTCATTTGGATGGATTGAACAAAATCTAGACAAAAGCATAGTCTAAACTCTAAAATATAATTTAGAGTTCCTTGTTTGATGCCCTTGCCATTTAGGGATGTTAATCTTTAAGTACAACAAAGATTTTAAGAAAATTAGTTGTACCAAAGTCACAATGTCAACTCAATGATATCAAAATCTCAAATAGATCATTGTATATCTCATGAATGAATTCCCATAGATACACATACTACAATGTAAACATTAATAGATAGAATGAAACACCGAATATGAATGAAATTTACAATTTACCTACAATCTTTTTCTTATATCATAAACCCAAAGGATGCATTAATGTAAGAAAAGATTTATAACTAATGAATGAGCTATCGGCAAAAGCAAGGAAAAAACTGGGGAGAAAATCTAATACAGTCACCAACTTTAAGAACGAGACAACAAATAACATAAATATCAGGATAGCATGATGCGATACTGTGCCCATCAGCCATTGAGATGAACTGAATCAAGGAAGAAGGGAACTCACAGGAAAAATTCCTCAAGCAGATCTCTAGATAAAGCTGCAATCAACCTGTAGAACCAAATTTACTTAACATCAAAACTGAATGAAGTAATTACTTAAATAAACAAAAAAAAAAGTAAATAAAAATTAAAAAGAGGACTCAAAAACAACAACTTGACCAGTTGACCTTGGTTTATTTTTCAAAAACAACAATTTCTCATCAATTTGAAGTAAGATGAACCCCATTGTTCAATCATTTGGCAACAGTGTCACACAATCATATAATTTTCTAAAACATGATAAAAGAGTTATTACTTCATACACCATACAATACGCTATAGCTGGTAATCCTCTCACATTATACAGAACATCCTAAGTCACTTGTTACTCAAATATGTTTATTTTCAGCAAATGCTCATCCATTTGTGCATATCTAGAACCTAACAGCAAATGGCACCGTCATATGTAGACCGCACTAAATGAAATCTTGTATAAATCTTATGCACTTCATGAGGCGAAGCATAGGCCATGCATTACATTATGTCTATGCTGCTCAATAAATTGAAGGAAAGTGCTAAAATGTGTAAATAAATATACCAACTATCTAGAATAGAACATTTAAAAAAATAAATAAATAAACAAATGATGAGAACGAGATCTGTCATATTCTGGCATACCTAAGGATAGGCTCAAGGGAGAGTCTTGCTTTCATTTGTAATCTCGAGATGAGTTTTGAGAATATCAATTCCTTGTGCAGTAAAATCAGGGGTAAGGTCTGAACAATAGGCATCATTTCCTCGTAAAATGAGATGAAGTCCTCAGCCGTATTTAATTCCTGTATTATTAATATAGGAAGAGAAGGTTTTAAAAAGGAAAAAAAAAAAAACGGAGAAGAATGAAGATGAAAAAATCAATAGGAAATGATATAATACTCTGCTAGTAAGCAAGACAGTTGAAATAAGATGCCTAAATGACCGCAACATATGACTAATCTTAAAAGTCACAGTTGATAGCATCTCATGAATGGAGACAATAAAGCTTATTCAAAAGAATTGTGTCCATAAAACAGAGAAAAAAAAAATCAAATAAAATCATATTGACAATCGATATTATGATAAATCACCAAACATCCAACATCAAGCTAATTGTGTCCTTCAAGAGTCAAGAAAATAGGTAAAGAATTTTCTTCACTTATAAAAAACCAACCAATAAATCAACTAGATCTTGAACCTCCTACTTGCATAGAAATCTATAATACTTCAAGTTCAAGAGGTAGTAGTCGAATGATTAATTAACTTAACAATCGAGTCTTTGCATTGAAATTGACAGATTAAAAGACAAGTGATAAAGAAAGAACGCGCGTGTGCGTACCCTCCATTCGATGAGACAGTCGCGGAAGAAGGAGGAGCCCTCAGAGGGCTCGGCTTTAAGTTTATCAAGGCTTCTGAAGACATTGATGTCGATGTCTTCTATTCTTTGAGACAATGTTTTGAACTGCACAAACCATACAATTTTAAATACAACAATCATAACATAAATCATATTATGTGTGTAAAGAGAGTATATAGAGAGAGAGCTTGAGCTTGAGCTTACGACAAAGCGGCGGCGGCCGGGTGATTTGTTGAGAGACTTGACAGCCGCAGCGTGTGACGCCGTCGCCATTATTGAGAGTTTTCTGCTCAAAAATCAATTTGGCGGTGGAGACACCAGCAAGCGACTCAAAGAGGGATTCTCTCTGCTTTAAACCCTTGTCTAAACCCCTTTTTTCTTTTTTGTGTTGAATAGACACATATATTAGAACCATAGGCAAATAATTCATAACATGATAAAAATAAAAACAAGTTCGTAGCATGATAAAAATAAAAAAGGGTTCACAAGGTAAAAAAAATATGAAAATATGAATTTAAATCTGAAAGCCGGAAAAAAAATCATCTTCAAAAATAAAAATAAAATAAAAAATTTAGTTTATGTAATTCCTCCTTGATTTTAAATAAATTTAAAATTTAAAATTTATTTATTATTAAATTGTTTTAAAAACTATTTTTTTTATTTGTAAAGATTAATTTTTTTTCCAGGTTTCAGATTTAAGATATATCTATGTCATCTAAAAAAAATTATATTTTTTAAACTTATTTTTTAATTTTTTAGTTTATTTAAAATAAAATAAAGGGTATTTTAGACTTTTTACACTTTTGACCATTGACTAACGGATCCATTTAATGGCAGGTGATGTTTATGCAATAATTTTCAAATGTTGAGGGAAGTATGTGTGTATATGACCAAAACTGTCATATATATGTAATTTCATCAAACCTCGAGGGTGTTTGTGCAATTCCCCCTAATAAAATTTAGTGAATGTTTGTTAGGTGAGATTGGATTGGGACCCCACATTTGTGGTCTACACAGGATTAAATTGTGGCGGGACTATTGAGTTTCGTCACAAAGGCTAGGACAATTATTTTTTTATTTTTTTAATAAATTATTTTTTATATAAAATATAAAATTTATTCAATAAATTTTAAAAATTAATTTAATATATGTTATTCTTTATCAATTAAAAATTAAATGTTATTTTATTTCAAATTAATTTTATTTATTTATAAAAATAATTTATTTTATTCAAAAATAATTTAAATAATTTTTTTAACCAAATTTAATTTTAAATAATTTTATTTTTTGTTTCTTTTAATTTATTTAAAAACTAATTTTATATAATTTTATAATGATCTCTAATAAAAGACAATTATTTTTTATCTAAACTCATGTTATATTAAACAAGAAACAATATTATTTTATTTCAATCCGTAGTGCACCAAACACATCACAATACTAATTTGGTTCAATACAATCTAATCTCATAAAAATAATCCAATCTAATCATGCATATCAAACGAGCCCTTAGGCCCCATTTGGTGCGCGAGATTGGATTGGACTATTTCATGGGATCATATTGGATTAAGATAGGACTAGGATTACATGGGATTGAATTGGACTGGACTGGATTAAATTAATACTATACTGTGTTTGGAAAAACATGGGACTGGACTGAATTAATATATTCTGTTTGGCGAAACATGAGATTTGACTAAATATAATAATATTTTGGTTATTGACACACTTGCCCCCTAAATTATACGCGAGTGTGCATTTTCCCCCTATACTTTTTTTTTTTAGGCATTAAAGCCCTGAACTCTCATTTTCTTTGCCCTTTGTTCAAAACCCTAAGGCCATCCACTTTTTTGTCATGGAAAATTACACTAATTACCCCTAATTATATGCATAATTACATCAAACTGAAAACAATTTAATAATATAACCCAAATACCTCTCTGACCAAATTTTAAAAATCAAATTATAAAAATAAAAATTTAAAATTTAAAATTGAAATAACGGTTAAATAATAATAATTATTATTATTATTATTCAAATATCCGTAAATATTACTTGTTCATTTACAATAACAAGGGTATTAATAATGTCAAAAACAAAATAAAAAATTAAATAATAAAAGAAAATAATATTGATAATAATAATAATAATAATAATAACAACAACAAGGGTATTGATAATATATATATATATATATATTAAATAATAATAAATAATAAATAAAATAATAATAACAATAATAATAATAATATAATAACAAAAACTAATAATGATGATAATAAATAATAATAATGATAATAATAATAATAATGATAACAATGATAATAATAATAATAAAATAATAATAATAAATAATGAAATTATAATAAATTATAATAATTATAATAATCATTATAATAATATAATATTAATAATAAAATAATAAAATAATAATAATGATAATAATAATAAATATATAAAATAATAATAGTAATATAAAAAATAATAATAAATTAAAAATTTTGATTTTTCAATTTTCTTGTAATTATTATTTCTTATTATTATTTGTTTTTTGTAATTTTATCACCACCATGAATATTTGAGAAAAATGGTGGAGATCAATCTAAATATCTACCTATATTTTAAAAACAAAATGATTTTTTATTATTTTTTATATTACTATTATTATTATTATTATTATTATTATTATTATTATTTTGACATTATTAATACCCTTGTTATTGTAAATGAACAACTGATATTTAGGGATATTTAAATAAAAAAGATAATTTAAATGATAATTCATCTAGGTTTTATATATTTAAGGATATTTAAATAAAAAGATCATTCAAATAATTGTTAAATCAATTTAATTTTTAATTTCTCTATTTACTTAATTTTCTTTATCGAAAAATTCAGAATATTATTATTATTTAACCATTATTTCAATTTTAAATTTTAAATTTTTATTTTTAAAATTTGGTTGGAGGGGTATTTGAGTTATATTATTATATTATTTTCGGTTTGATGCAATTATGCATATACTTAAGGGAACTTATTGCAATTCGCCATAACAGAACTATAGATGGTGTTAGGGTTTTGAACAAAGGGCAAAGAAAAGAAGAGTTCAGAGGGTTTAACGCCTAAAAAAAAGTTCAAGGGGGGAAATGTAAACTTGCGTATTGTTTAGGGGACCAATGTGCCCATAACCCATAATAATTTGATAAAAATATATTTCCAAAGTAGTGATAAAAAATTAAATTAAAATATGAATAAAATATTAATAAAAAAATGATTATCTAAAAAATAATTAAGTTATATAAAATAAAAAAAATAAAATGAATTCATTGGTATATAAATTAATTCACTTTTATTTATAAAATAAATTAAAACAGTTTTAATTTATCTTCTTTTTTTTTTTTAATATTTCAATTGTTCCATTAATATATATATATATAATAGAAATAAATAAATTGTTTTAATTAATTTTGATAAAATAATACTATTAACCGTAAAAAATGACCCAAATAATCAAATGAGAACTTTCCCCAGTACACCGCAGCAAGATTCGAACCGGAGCAAGCCACACCTAGATCATCAACGTATGACCCGGTCCCAATGCAACCGGGCCCAGCACGACCCCCCGCCCCCCCCCCCCCCCCCCCTACATTCACCTTCACCTTCACCTTCACCTTCAAAATCTACCCTCTAAGAATCCCAGTCCCTGATACAGTTGGGACTGCCCATGTGCCGTGGCGATGGGATTTAGCGTGACATTGCTCCACTCCCCAGTCCTAACCCCAAAAAGACACAGGGACTCATTAGCGCTACCAGGTGAAAGCCACCATAGTGAGACGTCCTAACACACCAGGTTAAACCAGAGAAGGGACACATGGGCTCCTTAAATCCTCTACTGTGATAAGGTCACCATAAACACACAAAAACCATCTAGAACCAACACCAAAATCAACCAGTGAACTCGTGAAGGGCTAATGCAAGCCCTAGCAGTAGGGTCGCCCTAAATAAGGAAAAAACCCAACAGATGACAGGGGGTAGGTGAGCATTAATTTCACCCAATTAACAATGAAAGGGAAAGATAAGAAATCAATGACCCTGATCGCGCTACATCAACTGATATTAACGCCCCGATGGTGGTCTAGCTCAGCCCTACAAAGGGTCAACTCCGATCATCACCAATGAGGGAGCCTGAGTTCCAACAGATAGAGAGGATGCAAAAAACACCTAGGTAAAAAGAGAAAATCGTGGGAAGAAGCACTTAACAGACGCTGCCACTGTCCCCCAGCAGATCCAAAGTGTGAAAGCGACTTGTTTGGCCAATTCAGACATCTCTGGCCAACTAGAATCGGGGAAAGCACCACGTAACCACCTACAAAGCATCTATGTGGACATTAGGGCATAGATGAGACCATCCCAGCCATTCGTGGCGTGTGTACCACCTATGCCCGATACGAACCAACAATGGAGATCTCCTAACGGTTATCCCACCTAAAAGAGGTCTCTTACCAACTCACTCGACCGTCAGGTCAGCCCTAGAGCACAGCTAGAGCAATCCCGATCCTCCGGGGCGTGTGCCGCGATAGGCCCAAGATGTAGGAGCGGTGAGGATCATGCCAAGGACTCCTACGCCAAAAGACCCTCCTCACCTACCACATTCTTAACACTCTATAAATACCTCTACTCTAGATGAGTAAAAGGTTAGACTCTTGCTAGACTTTAGGAGATAAATAGTGAGAGGTAGAGCTTTGCTACTATAAAATAACTCGTCTCCGCTTTGAGACGGAGAAGGTGTAATCTCTGCTACTGTAGAATGAATGGTTCTCGAGATAAAAACCCCCCATTGTAAGATCAAGAGAATTGTGTTCCCTTCCCCCTTTACTAAAGTTGTAACCCAACCTTGATAAATGAAAAGCATTGCATTTTATTCATTCATATGAGAGTCCATGCCTCGTTTACATAGCATTCCTTGAGTTGCGTCCGACTTTGGTCGCGATTGGTATCAGCATTCCTGGGAACCAGTCCTAACTAGTTGCTTGAACAGCCCAGTCCATATAAGGCAAAACCCCCGCTACCTACACCCTCACTCTCCTATCCTGATACCCCGTTGCAGTAGAACCGTGACCCGGCTATACCAGTCCACGCCAGAACCCCTCGCTCCGTCCGGGTCAAGTGTTACCCGGAAAACGATATCCGATTTCTAGGATAACAAATACATTAAAAACGTGTTTTTTTTTTTTTTGACAATATCTAATACTTCGGGACTAGATATTTTTTTTGAAAGCTTTTGCTATTTGTAGGATTCAAGCCACTTACCTGGGAGTCATTTACCCAAGCCTCAAGTTTATCCATCTACCAGCTGAGCTACACCCAAGCCCTAAGCTCGTCAATAACAACATGTTGAGGAGAAAGGAAAGTGGTTGGATGGGTAAAAGTAGCATTTAATGCATGTTAGGTCAACTTTAAAAATAATCCCAGGATAACTTAAAAATAAAAAAGTACCATGAGTCCATGAGTGAAACCATCAAACAATGCCAAAGTTTTTTTTTTATTCATATATATTAAGTATATAACTATATATGTATATAACAATTAGTATTAGGTCTAAATTTTATTGAAAAATTAACAAATAAATGGATTGACTTAGCAAATAAGAAACAACAAACAAACATATAATGAAATAAATCCAGACGAGATTACCACCCAATAAATTTAAAACAAGTGAAAAATTCATTAAAGTTTGACTAGAGAGTGGAGACAAACATTGACTGGAGAGAGATGGCCCACCGGAGATAAAGAATGAAGTCGCTGAAGAAGAAAGAGAAGAGTAGCTAAGAATCCAAAAAGAATATTGAACAGTGAGAATGATAGTCGCATTTGAGAAAACTTAAGAGCTAGAGAGACAAAGAACATGAACCTTGGCCGGAGATGAAAAAGAGCAGAAGTTGTTGATAAATATTCATACAAATGTGGTTTGTTGTATGTTTTAACATAGATATCTTCACATTAGACCTGGCAAGGTTCCGGTTCGAACCGTGGAACCGTAGGGGAACCGGAACCGAAACCGACCTCCTCCGATTCTAAGGTTTGAGGAACCGGGCGGTTCGAACCTGAATGGAACCGGCGGTTCCGGTTCTAAGGTTTGAGGAACCGACGGTTCCGGTTCACATATTTTTTTTTATTTTTTATTTTTTATTTTTTGGGTTACCGTTGGAGGCCCAACGGCTACCCCATTTTTTTTATTTTTATTTTTATTTTTCTATAAATACCACCCTAACCCACCCCACCACAACCCCCCCCCCCCCCCCCCCCCTTTCATTTTTCCTCACACTAATTTCTTCTCAATTCTCTCTATTCTCTAATTCTAATTTCTCTCCAACACTCTCAACTCTCAAGTCTCTCAATCTCCAACTCTCCAACTCTCCAAGTTTCCAAGGCTTTTAATATTTATTTCATTTTGTAATTGTTTTATTTGAAATTAATTTTATTTGCAATTTATTTTATTTCGAATTTATTTTATCTCCAATTTATTTTATTTGCAATTTATTTTATTTCCAATATATTTTATTTTCAATTTATTTTATTTGCAATTTATTTTATTTCCAATATATTTTATTTTCAATTTATTTTATTTCCAATATATTTTATTTTCAATTAATTTTATTTCCAATTTATTTAATTTCCAATTAGTCAATTTACTAAGTTTCCAATTTCATTTTCATTTATTTGCAATTACTAGTTTACTACTTTAGTACTTTACTACATAGTACCTACTATTCTACTAATACTTTAAATGGAAAGTGGAAGTGGTAGAAGTGGAAATGGAAGGGGTCACGGCCGTGACGGTCCTAGGCGTTTGATTTCGATGAAAAGTAAGAGTGCTATGATCGATAATCTCGGGCCTATGCTGAAGACCTAGGCCTAAACTGTCCTACTCCCCCTCTAATAATTTCTGAACCCAATCCCAAGGACACCACCCCCAATTTGACAAGCCAGTCAGAAAATATGCCTGATATTGATACACCTCCGGATTTTGATTATGATCCACCGGAAGTGGAACTATAAGAGGAGGAATATCTGATACAGAAGCAGAACAAATATGATCTTTTCGCCAAACATATGAAGAAAGTTAGGAAAGAAGATGAAAACTATGTAACGACTTGCAATTACTGCACTAAAACATATAAGTGGAGCAAATCCGGAGGGTATGGCACTTATTGGAAGCATATTGAAACCAAACATCCAGACGCAATGACCAGAACGAGGTCACAATCACAAATTCCCAGGTACGCTACTCCTAACCAACAATTATTTCGTTATACTGATGAACAAAATAGAGAAGAATTAGCTAGGATGGTAGCAGTAGAACACTTATCATTCAGTTTTGGTGAAAGGGTTGGGTTTGTTAACTATTGTTGACGAGCATAAAACCCTGCTGCATATCGTGTCCCTAGATCCACGCTCACACAAACACTTGAAAAGATTTATTTGTGAGAGAAAAAAAAAGTTAGAAAAATATTTTGAAAAATATAATGGTCGTGTTACCGTATGTATCGACACATGGACTGACCATTGGCAATCACATTCATACTTGGGTGTCACTTGCCATTATATGGATAATGCATGGACTATCCAAAAAAGAATTCTTGCATTTAGAGTTTTTAATGATGCACACACTGCTCAGAATATTTATAGACAGCTTAGAATTATTTTTTCAGAGTATAATATTGAAAACAAAATTTTTGCATTTGGTTTTGATAATGCTTCTACCAATACCGCTGCTATTCCATCTTTAATTGATTTATGCAAACCCTTTCTTGGTGGTACATTTTTTCATCAAAGGTGTGCATGCCATGTTTTAAATATATGTGTTCAAAAAGGATTAGAAACTCTTGGAGATTTTATTCTACCTATTAAAAAAGCCCTAACGTTTTTTATGGAGACATTCTTCTACAATGAAAGTATGGGCAAGATATTGTAAATAAAATGGTAGACGTGTCGTTAAATTTGCTCGTGATGTTTCAACACGTTAGAATTCTACTTATAAAATGCTTGCTCAAAGTTATGAGTATAGGGATTTATAAGTTTCTTTTATTCAATTTCATGTTCCTACCATTGAACTTTTTGAAGCTCATTGGGATGCTTGTTACAATGTTTTCAATTTATTAAAAGTTTTTAATAATGCTACAAAAAATTTATCTAGTATTTATTTTCCTACAACACATTTATTTATTATTGAGAGTATTAATGTTGCTGGTGCATTTTTTTATTGTGAATCTGACCCAGTAATAGCGGAAGCCGTTAGTGCTATGAAGGCAAAATGGTTAAATTATTATGAGGAGTTTCCAAATATTTATTTGATTGCTATGGTTTTTGATCCACGTTCTAGGAGGTTATTATGGCAAACAAGGTTTAAATATTGAATAAGATGTTGATGCGTGTTGTGATAGAGTTAAGAAATTATTATATAGTTTATATGATGAATATGTTACATTTTATGGATCCTCACTGAACTTAGATGTTACACGAACATAAACTGCATCTCAGCCTCCATCATCCTCCTCTAGATTTTTGAGTTTAGGGTATAGTATGTTATCAAAAAAAACCAAAAAACCAAGATGTTCTTCATCAAGCTCCAATTTGTATTCCGAGCTTGAATCTTATCTAGCTTCTTCTTGTGAGTTTACATAAGCATTTTATATTTTAAAATATTGGAATGAAGCTATAGTGTACTATCCAATCATGGCTATGATAGCCAAAAATATTTTTTCAACACCAGTTTCTACTGTGGCGGTGGAACAAGAGTTAAGCGCCGGGGGGAATATCCTAGATGAAAGACGTTTGTGCTTGACACCGAAAGCACTTCAGATACAGGTTTGTATTAATGATTGGACAAAGGCGGAAAACAGACAACAAGAAATCGAGCAGGAGCGAACATATGATTTCTTTAAAGATGACAAACCTAAAGGCTCTAGAGCAGTGGAGCCGGAATAGCAAACCTGTAATAAATATTAGTCCACGACTCCACGTCATCATCAAACCTGTAATAAAAGGTAAAAGAACTACGTGGCCTTTGATTCCTCTAAACTCCCCTCAAGAGGATACGTAGGTAACTTAATTGTGGTAAAAATTAAGTGCAAGACTAATAAGTTTACATTTTTTTTTTTTTTTGTTTTAATTTAATTTTGTAATTTGTCATTTATTTATTTTATGTTATTTTTAAAATTTGGGTGACTCAATTTTCAAATACCCAATGAAATGTAAATTGTAATTTGTCATTTTGTTTAGTTTTATTTTAATTTAATTTTGTAATTTGTCATTTGTTTATTTTATTCAAATAATAACCCAATGAATTTAATTTAATTTAATTTTGTAATTTGTAATTTATATATTTTATTTTATTCAATTACAATCTACAACTTATAAGTTACAAGTTGTCAAGTTAGAACTTATAAGTTTTTTTTTTGTTTGTTTAAAAAAAAAAAAAAAAGGTTCAAAACCGCCGGTTCCTATGGAACCGGAACCGGAACCGGAACTGGCGGTTCTATCCACCAAACCATGGAACCGGACCGAAACCGTGCAAGCACTACTTCACATGCAAGTTATAGACTTTAAATTGTATTCTTAATTAAATACTCTCTTTATAAGTCTATAAATGCTTTTATAGTTTAATGTATTATGATATAAGCTATCTAGAGAGACAAACTTTAGTTTGTTTCAAGGGATTGAAAAAGAATTAAAAAGCTATTCAGCCCTCCCCCCTCTTATCCCCTATAGGTTCTCTTTTAGCAATATAATCGTGTTTGTATATTTCAGGACATCCCTTCTGGTTTGGTTTCTCTTGAAAGGGTACTTTACTTTCTATCCTTCTATTATTGGAGGGCATAAGAAGTATATGGCTGAAGTAACAAAAACAATACCTATATACTTTTTCGGATCTTTTTTCTACAATGCCACCCAATGGTTCTATGGTTCTATCTTCCAATTAAGGACAAAAAGGTGAGGCAGGAAAAAACTAAGATAAGAAAGGAAAGAACCATAGTACATACGATTATCTCAATCGCTCAATTCTGTGGACTGTTGTTGGCTATGCTGGAAACATGAGGCATATCTGGCCACAATGCGATTGTGACCGAAGGAATATTATGTGTTGCAACCTTGTTTACTCTCAAAAACATGTTTGAGCATTTTAAATGGTTATGACTAAGATTTTTGAAACCCATCAAGATAGGGGACCGTATCATGGTCAAAACAGAAAAATTGGATAGAAAGGTGGGGGATGTTAGATTGACATCCATCACCATTATTGATATGGACACACGAGGTCACATCGCGGTTCTATATAAATCCATCGCAAGTAAGACGATTATCAATGTCACTCGAGCCACACATGCAATTGTGGAGGAGAAGTTCACTATACTTCTCAATGACCATGATAAGGTCGATGATATCATCAGGTGCTCGAATGAAAGGCTAAGATTGGATATTTTTGCAAAGAGTTTTTACGAAGTGACTGCAATAGGCGAAAATGGAATTGAATTTAGAGTTTTGTATAAGGTTAAAATGGTTAATCAAAGTGGAAACGTTGGAAAAGGGAAGCTTGTGGCCATTCATCATTCCATTTTAATTAGCATGGCTAAAATCATCCAATCATCAGGAGCCGCCCTGGAAGATGGAGAAGAAAAAAGATGAAAAGGAAGCTTGTGCCCTTCTTTCATCGGAGGGCATGAGAAGTACATGGTTGAAGTAACAAAAATAATACTTATATAGTTTTTCAGATCTTTTTTCTACAATGCTCTAAACTCAATGGTTCTGTGGTTCTATCTTTCGGTTAAGGATAAAAAGATGAGATAGGAAAAAACCAATATGAGAAAGGAAAGAACCATAGTACGTACGGTTATCTCTATCGCTCGATTCTATTGACTGTTCTTAGCTATGCTGGAAAGATAGGGCATATCGGTCACAATGTGATTGTGACCGATGGAATATTAGGTGTTGCAACCTCGTTTACTCTCAAAGACATGTTTGAGAGCATTTTAAATGGGTTATGACTAAGCTTTTTGAAACCCATCAAGATACGGGAATGCATCATGGTCAAAATAGAAAAATTGGATGGAAATGTGGTGGATGTTAGATTGACATCCATCACCATTATTATGAAAGGCAAACTCACCCAGTCGCCCTAGGTACCCGGCTTACCTGGGCCGAAATTTTTCGGGTAAGACCCGGAAATTCCTTAGCCGGCACCGAGCAAGGGTTTTCCAAGTACCTGGGCCAGTTGTGTTCTGACCCGAATCCGGGTATAACCAGATACTCGATGGAGTACCCGGTTTTTATTTATTTATTTTTTTTAAGTTGACCCTAATTTGTTTCCCAACCTTCCAAAAAAGTAAACTCAGATCTTCAAACAAAAGAGATTATTCTCTCTCTTCCAAAAACATATCATCAGAAGAAAATATTTTTTTATTTATTTATCAAAAATGGCAGAAGTGAGCAACTCAAGTGTCGATCTACGAAGTGGGTTTTGTAAATCGAACTCAATCTTTGTAAGGGTAGCTTTTGGAGGATTTTTGGTGAATAAATTGGTGGATTTAGTAGAAGAAAAGGCAAGGTTTCTAGAGAGAAGGAGGAGCGTTTAAGAGAGACTTCACAAATTTGGGCAGAAGTGAGCATTTAAGAAATGGCAAGGCATCAAGAGTTGAACGAACTGTATAATCTATGGTTTAGTCTGAAATGAGGATGCTTTTATAGTGAGAACCTAACTCTAAACGTTGACGTTTTGGATCCTAACAAATTTGGGTGCTATTATATATACAAAGAAAACAATTTAAAAGTAAATTGGTGTGACAGTGGGTATACTTAGAAATAATCAGGGTATAATGGGCTGAAAGGTAGTATTTTGAGCCCATTAATTTCCCAATACACATAAGGGGCATTGTTGTAATTTGGTAAACCCTAAACCCTAATTGAGGCTAGTTCTATCACTATATATATACATGACAGCCTTCTTATTGATCTGCACTCTCTCTTGCTCTTATTAATCAATGTTTTTGCTTGATTTTTAATTGAACTTTCTTGGTCGTAACTATACAATTCCCTTAAAAAAAAAAATTTGATTTACAATTTAGTAAATCTATTCTTTCTCCACTTTCCAAATAAGACCACATGATATTTTCTTCTTCTTCTTGAAATCTCACATCTGCAACATAAATAAAAAAATAAAAAAATAAAAACGGGTAAAATCCGGGTATGGATACCTGAATACCCAGATACCCGGCCCGGACCCGGGTTTGGGTTTTTGCCATCCCTAACCATTATTGACATGGATACACGAGCTCACGTCATGATTCCATATAAATCCATCGTAAGTAAAACGATTACCGATGTCACTCGAGCCACACATGCAATTATGGGGGAGAAATTCACTATACTTCTCAATGACCATATACGGTCGATGATATCATCTGGTGCTCGAATGGAAAGCTAAGATTGGATGTTTTTGCAAAGAGTTTTTACGAAGTGACTGCAATGGGTGAAAATGGAATTGAATTGAGAGTTTTGTATAAGGTTAAAATTGTCAATCTAAGTGGAAACGTTAGAAAAGGGAAACTTATGGCCATTCATCATTCCATTTTAATCGGCATGGCTAAAATCATCTAATCATCAAAAGCCGCCTTTAGGTAAATGGAGAAGAAGAAAGATGATAAGAAAGCTTGTGACCTTCTATCATCGAAGGGCATGAGAAGTATATGGTTGAAGAAACAAAAATAATACTTATATAGTTTTTCGAATCTTTTTTCTACAATGCTCTAGAGCCAATGGTTTTGTGGTTCTATCTTTCGATTAAGGAAAAAAAAAATGAGGTAGGAAAAAACCAAGATGAGAAAATAAAGAACCATAGTACATACGGTTATCTTCATCGCTCGATTCTGTGTACTGTTCTTGGCTATGCTAGAAACATGGGACATATCTGGCTACAGTGTGATTTTGAGCGGAGGAATATTAGGTGTTACAACCTCGTTTACTCTCAAATACATGTTTGAGAGCTTTTTAAATGGGTTATGACTAAGATTTTTGGAACCCATCAAGATAGGGGACCGTACATGGTCAAAATATAAAAAAATTGGATGGAAATGTGGTGGATGTTATATTGACATCCATCACCATTATTGACATGGACACACGAGCTCAAGTCGTGGTTTCATATAAATCCATCGCAAGTAAAACGATTACCAATGTCACTCGAGCCACACATGCAATTATGGGGGAGAAGTTCACTATACTTCTCAATGACCATGATAAGATCAATGATATCATTAAGTGCTCGAATGAAAGATAAGATTGGATATTTTTGCATATAGTTTTTACGAAGTGACTGCAATGGACGAAAATGAAATTGAATTGAGAGTTTTGTATAAGATTAAAATAGTCAATCAAAGTGGAAACGTTGGAAAAGGAAAGCTTGTGGCCATTTATTATTCCATATTAATCGGCATGGTTAAAATCATCTAATCATCAGGAGCCGCCCTTAGGAAGGTGGAGAAGAAGAAAGATGACAAGGGGGTTAACATTTTTTTATTTTTTTTTATGACCTTTATCTTCTAGCTAGACATCTGTTTGTCAAAACTATAGACGAAGCATACTAATATAACTAATGGAGTAGTGCCATTTATTGTTGTCAAAAACATGGTTCTTATAGAGAGAAAGTGAGAAAGAAACCCTCTGATCAGGTCGATCATGTAATTTGCAAAGATCTAAACCCGGTGGTAAGGTTAAAAGCGATTTTAGAGATAAGTTATTTTCCATTTATGTGGATAATTTGTATCCAATTATGGATTTTGGGGTGTTTATGGAGTGTCTTTAAATCTTTTAGGAAAGTGAGAGATGTGTATCTCTCTTCGAATGGCAAAACTATGAGGATGGGTTTTGCTTTCGTTCGATTTGGAACTATGAAGGATGCTTTAACGATGTCAAGTCTTATAGATGAGATGCCCATCTACACATGGCCGATATGATTGAAAGTGGCTTCTGTTGGTTGGAAAATAAGAAGGGTGAATGGATCTAATATAGAAAGGATACATTTAATCCTAAGTCATCCAGATATGGGGTGTCTAAATCTGGTTTTTCAGATTTAAGGTCGTTTGACGTGAAGGTTAATAAGTCATTGAGAAGCAAGGTTAATGAGGGCCAGATGGATAGGGGAATGAAGGTGCAGGATAAATTGGTTTCCTTTTCCTGGACCAACAACAAGAGTGATGAATCTTGTTTGGATTCTTGCACGGTTGGTATCCTTAACGGTTTTTCAAGTGTGCCCTCTATCAGTAATCGATTTGTGGATAAATGATTCTCCTTCTCCTCTTCTTATTTTGGGGCAAAAGTATCCTATGTTGTTTTAAGTCGGAATCGAAAAAAGAAAGCTTTATCAACAAGAAGTCTTATGAGGATGATTACTTTTCAGCAATGGTGAATTGGTCCAGTTCTGTGTCTTCTTCGTCTATGATTGCTTTGATAAATTGTGTGGGAACTCCTTTGAGTTGTTAGAACTCTTCCTTTCTTGAAAAGGTAGGATGGATGTTTGGGGAATTTTTGTTTTTAGAGAAAGATACAGTTCTCGATATGAGATTTGACAGAGGGAGGATTTTGGTTTTGATTCCCTATAATAGTCTTTGCCCTGATATGATTAAGGTTGTTTATAGGGAAGGTTCTTTTACCTTAAAAATGTTTGAAGATAGTTGTCCGGTGAACTTAGGTTGGCTAGAAAACCACTTGGGTTTGATGAAGATCCTAAAACTTTCAAACTTGAAATTTTTGCAGCAAATGGGAGAGGCTGTCAGAGTTGTTTCAAAAGAAAGAGATAAATGTGATGTTTTGAGTGTTTGTCAATTGGTGAAGGATGGTAAGAAAGGTTATGTTTTCGAGAATGCACAGCAAATTAAGGAGTGTTTTGTTCAAAGCTTTAGCAAGGGTATCAAGGACTTGAAATAGTATTGATTATGTTCAATTATATAAGCAAAAAAAGAATGGTAAGGATAGGGCATCTAAAGCTAAAGTTGTTGTAGCTTATAGGAAATAGTGTTTTGAAAGAAAGTTTATGGCTATACCCAAGCCTTTACCTTTAGGGTGAGCACGGTGGATCTAGAGATAAGTGAGGGCTTGGAGTGTAGAGGTGATAGTAATAACTCTAGTTTGTCTTTATGGAGGGATGTGGAAAAAGTAGTGTCGGGTGATCTTAAAAGCAGTGGCGATGGCTCTAGTGTTGGGATAAGTGGGGAGTCTTTTGATTATTGATTGGAAAGATAAGCTATAGATAAGCCTAGTCCTTTGCTTTTTAGGGAAAGCAAGTTGAGTTAAGAGAGGGCATGGGGAGTGGTGGTGATTATGATAGCTCCATTTTTTTTTTTTTTTTTTTTTTTTTTTTTGGTGTGGTGAGAGGGCATGGTATCGGTTGGGATTGGTCTAGGCTTAGTGGATAGGGGTTCGGGAGCTCCAACTATTGATATTTTGTTGATCTTGGGGGTTTAGAGACTGTTATTGATAAAAGAGATTATAGAAAGACAAGTTTCAAAGGTGGGAAAGTAGGTGGTGGTCTTTCTGAGAATGGCATTTTGGTTGCTATTAAAAGGAAGAGAATTAATAATTTTTTCTCTTCAAGATCTCATAGGATGAAGACAATGAGTGCTATATCAGGGTATCGATTTCAGTGGTTTAGACAAATAGCTGGCAGATCTTATTGCTAGGAGGAAGGAAGTTGTCAAGGTTAAATACAACGAAAAGGAATGAAGGTTTCGGTTTAGTGGGGTTTTTGTTTTAGGCTAAAGGTTTATGGTTGGGACAGTTTCGCGGTTGAGCTTTTGTTTTGTTGTGTTGTGGCGAGCTTTTTGCTCTAAGGTCTTTTGCGGTTGACTTTTCATCTTGGTCAACTGCGAAGTTTCGCTCTTCTCGGGCTGCGATGTTTTCCCAGTATTTCTCGCGGTTGTTCTTTCGTCATGGAGGACATCGACTTTTGTTTTGTGTGTGACTGCAATTTTCTACTTTGGTCGACTGTATGGTCATCAGTTTCTCTGCTTCTTTTTTGGGTATTTTCAACTGTATCGTCAGTAGGGTTGTGTTTTATTCCCCTCATCTGTTTGTCCGATCACTTAACTATTTGGCTGCGTTTTTTCAATAAAAATTGTCGTTCAAATAAAATAAAGAAATATAAACAATTGTAAATGTCGTTGAAAACTTGTCAATTGTTGATGTTTACAATGGTAATTGTGTGCAAGGATAAACAAACCACCATAGGGCCCCACCCCAAAATGGTGTTTTGGGGTGGGGGTGTGGAAAATTTGACCCCCTTAATCTTAAATGAGGGTGGGGAACCTCACCTCCCGCACCCCCGTTTCCCCATTTCCCTCAAATATTTTATAATTTTTATTTTTATTTCCAAATCCTAACAAATATCTATATCTAAATCTAACTCTAACTATTAGTTTAAATTTAACTATAACCCTAGTGAATCGAAAGATTGGAATGGTTGGATTCCAAATTTAAAATTCCAGATTTCGGATTGGACATTGGGATTAAAATTATGAGAAAATAAAGAAAATATGTTGGGTGGGGAACCTCCCCCCAAACACCCTCATCCCCAGTTCCTCCAAGTTGGGTTTTGGCCTTTGGGTGGGGGTGGGGAAGGAGTAAAGGAATGGGGGAGATGGTTGGGGGGACCCACCCCGCCCAAATGGGCCCACGCCCATCTCACTCGACATATTTACCTGTCAAGTGTAAGTGAAACACTCGATTGTATGAGACTATGGGAGAGAAAAAATAACAAATCTTAATTATGTATATTCTTATATGCTTGGTTGTAACTAGACCAATAAGGGTGCGTTTGGCACGCGGGATTGGATTAGATTATTTTATAGGATTGGATTGGATTGAAATGAGACTGGGATTAGATGGGATTGGACTGGACAAGATTGGACTAAATTAATACTATATTGTGTTTGGGGAAACATGGAACTGGACTAAATTAATACTATGTTTTGTTTGGTGAAACATAGGATTAGAATAAATATAATAATATTTTTAATTTGATAACATTTTAAAATTGAATAATAAACATGAGAAATTTTTATTTTTTTCAAGAGATCTGGGATGTGAGAACTAAGATCTTCATCTTCTTCCTTCTGAAGAGAAAAAAAATCAAAAATTCCCAAAACAACAATATCAACCATTAACTTATAAAACAGAGGACCAGTGGTGTAGAGTTCACGCACACCTTTCATTGATTCTTTTGATAATATATATACAGCAGTACAAGAGAACATATACAATTGAACAACCTAGAGATCTTGCAATTGAACGCCAGCTTCAAGTGATCTTGCAACCCACCAGTGAATTTGTCCCCACCATCTATGTATTACACTAAATTAAAAATCCCCTAAATCTAAGGTTCTATTAGTTATAAATAATTAGAAATTTTAAAATTGTGGTGTGAAGATTTGAAGAAGGATCAGATCAACCCAGTTCTGGGTTTTCTCACTTGGGTCGATGGGTTTCACACCTAGAACCGTGATTGATCTCGGGTCAACGCCTCCCCAGACTTGTGATCTCACTCGAGTTGGTCGGTTTTCGCACTAGACATGTGCAATTCGCGGCGACAATCATGATCGTCGGTTGTCATCCACCACGACCACCATCCACAGCCATCATTATCATCATAATTAAAAAAAAAAATTAAGAAAGAAAAAAAACCCAAGATTTATGGACTATCATCATCACCACCACCACGGCCACCAGATCTGTTGGAAAAGAGAGATGAACGGTGGGTTGGTGGTGGAAAAGAGAGATGAAGGAGAGATGAATAGTGGGTTTTTGCAAAAGAGAAAAGAGAGAAGAATGTTGGGGTTCTGCAAAAGAGAGAGAGATGAACAGTGGGTTGGTGATGGAGAAGAGAGATGAAATGATGAATTAATTACGGTGGGGCCCATATAAAAATAGTCCTAGGACTAATAGAGTTGGGGGTGGGGGTGGGTATATTTAGTCCAGTGTTGGTGGGATTATTTTACACTGTTTGGAGAATGTATCCCAGTCCGGTTGTTGAGCCAAACATGGGCTTTGGACTATTTTAGTCCAAACCCAGTCCAATCCCAGGCGCTAAACGCGCCCTAAAAGTCTACAAATAAAAAGGCAATGAGAGAATGTTGATCTGGCAAATCAAGTTATGTGGACCTCGCATACAAATTAGAAAATTCTCCTCCCATTTAACTAATTAAATCCTCTTTTAGATGAAACATGATTCCCATTTATTTTCATTCATCATTAGAAATGGCGTCTTATTTCTCATCTGATATTGGATATCTTGAATCTATAGTCCCTCGTTAATCAAAATTTTAGTGGGGTCAAAATCAAATTTATGATTTATAGTTAATGAATTTTTTTTAAATAATAAACTATTGTAACATAATATTAACCATCATTGTAGAAATACTATTTATAATTGGGTAAAAATCAAATAAATACGATGGTTTCAGAAGGTAATTCTCCATTCAATATCAGAGCTAGGGATGACAATTTGACCTGCACCCGTGGGCATCCACCCGAATCTGACCCTGTAGGGTTGGGTTTGGGTGGTGAATTTATGACCTACGAATCCATATAAATAAAAACCCAGCGGGTTCGAGTGCGGGTGCGGGTTGGGAAAACGAACTCGCAGATGAACCAGTATAAATAAAAATTATATAATATTTATTATTTAAAATACTATAAATTTAAACTCCAATTGAACCTTTTTAACCATATAGAGAATAAAATATAAGAACTTCACTCATTCTAAGTTTGAGAATTACAATTCTCAACTCTCATTTATATACAGTTAATGATAGGTTACACTTATTGGTTTTACTCTTATGAAACATCGTGCTTGCTTATTCGTTTTGCCTTTAGAGATCCATTTAGAGTTTTATTTGGTAGTGCTTTATATTATTGTATTTGTAATTCTCCATGATATATTATTATAAATAAAGAGGAGTTATGTATTGTATATATATAAAAAAAATATATAATTAAATATTAAATATTTATAAATTAATATATTTTATGGGTTGGTAGGTGTGAACCAGCATAAAACTCGTGAGTGAAACCCGAACTCGAACCCGTTTATTTTCACTTGTTCACGGACCGGCGTGGGTGAGGAAAATTTTTGCGGATGCAAGTTTGGATTTTACAAAACCTAGCCGAATCCGACCCGTTACCATCCCTAATCGGAGCTCTTTCTCATTTTTCACTTTTCATTTTATGACTTTAAATTTTTATGTTTCATTCTTCATGACAACATTTAAAGCCTGCTTGCGTAAGGAGTTTTGTTAATTATGTTTTATTTCATACCCTTTAAAACAAAAAACATATTTTCTATTGTAATCGAAATATTGAAAGTTGTAATTATCTTATATTTTTTAGACTTCCTGAATCTCCCTCTATTCTCATTTATTTGTTAAAAAATAATAATAACAAGTGAGAAAACCAAAAACAAAACCCAGCAGGAGTTTTCCATACGGAGGCATTTTTTTTTATAGCACTCTTTCCAAAGCCATTTATGGAAAAGTCACCAACTTAATAAGTTTTGTGGAAATAGCACCAAAGTATGTGAACTACCAAAATTGCCCCTCATTTATTCTTTCTTCCTCTCTCCCACTCTCACTCTCTCTTTCTTCCTCTCTCCTCTTTTTTTTTCAAAAACCTCCATTGATCCATCAATGGAGATCGAAATCACCTTTGCCGAAACGACCTCCGGCGAAACGGTTGACTCCCTTTGATGGAGATCAAAACGACCTCCGTTATAAAAAAAATTCTGGAAATAAGTCTCGGTTATTTTGTAATAAGTCTCGGGTAGCTGAAATAAGTCTCGGGTATCTGGAAATAGCTTGAAATAAGTCTCGGGTGACTTACCCGAGACTTATATCCAAATACTCGAGACTTATTTCAAAATACCCGAAACTTATTTCCAGAATTTTTTTAATAACGGAGGTCGTTTTGATCTCCATCAAAGGGAGTCGACCGTTTCGTCGGAGGTCGTTTCACCGGAGATCGTTTCAACAGAGGTCATTTCGATCTCCATTGATGGATCAATGGAGGTTTTTGAAAAAAAAGAGGAGAGAGGAAGAAAGAGAGAGAAGAAGAAAGAGAAAGTGAGAGTGGGAGAGAGGAAGAAAGAATAAGTGAGGGGTAAGTTTGGCAGTTCACATACTTTGGTGTTATTTCCACAACACTTAATAACTTGGTGATATTACCACAAAACCAATGGAATTTGGTGCTATTTCCCCCTATTTCCTCTTCCATACGTCGTTTGTTTGATCAAAAAAGAGAGATGTTTATGGTTAAGTAATTTTCAAAACCATGAAAATCGACCATAAATGATTCAAACCAAGCACGATCGATTCAAATCGGCTTTCTTAGCTACAATCAACATGTTATTGAAAACCAAACAATTGTCGGTTCAGTTTAGTTTTAAGTCAAAACCGAATCGAATCGAAAATACCCAACCATATATATATATGTTAACCACTTTAATATTTGGATCGTGTTTTGTCTTGGTTGACCCATTTAACCGTGAATCCCTCCATATTTATATGGATCAATAATAATTTATTGAGTGTCAAACAATTCACAAATCTGCCTCTTTTTTTTTTTTTTTTTGACCTTGCAATTTGCAAATCTCTCTAAAATTACACAAATATCAATGTCTAAAATAACTTCACCATGAGATTAAAAACAGCTAAGGGAACTCCTTGAGTCCTTGTACACATCATGACATCACCTCAATGAATATGTACTTGAATAACGTGAGTATTTCGTGTGTCAATTTATATCAAAAATATTTAAAACTTATATACAGCATTTATTTATGTATTTAAAAAACAATATTTCATTAAAATAAATTAGATATTTTTTGAAATCCAAAACATAATTTGAAATGATGTGGCGACAATTAAATTAAACTAATTTTGATAAGTTATGTGTGAAACTTTATACGTTTTTTCATGTGGGATTTGATCTTATAATTATAAATATACTCAAAGTCACCCTATAATATACCCACTCGAGATCCCACGCGAAAGAATGTGTATGATTCTCATGTAATAAATATTAATTACAATGTATCATTCTTGAAAGAAAAAAAATTAAAAAAGAAAAATAGAAAAATGACTTGCCCAAATAAATAAATTTAGTATTTTTTTTAAAGTCATTAAAAAGGTTATTAATTGAAGTTTATAACTTAATAAATAAATAAATAAGTTAATAAATAAATAAATTAATTGAAGTTTAGTATTCTCATGTGGGATTTTCTTTTAGGTTTGTTTTTACCTAAACTTGGAAAACTTTATACAAGATATACCATAATACAAGATATGCATAGTTTGATTTGATTGTGTAATCAATTTTAATATCGAGTGAAAATGAAGGCATCGTCTTATTATATTATTATCACAAAGTAGTATTATACTTCCTAATTATTACCTTCTTTTTTTTTTAAAAATTTATTATTCTTTTATTTTATATTCTTCTTAATCTTAAATTAATGTGACAAATAAATTAGCTTTATTGAATCAAGATCAAAACGATACGGGGTATTTTTAGAATCTCGTAAAAAGATCGATTGATATCGGATTCGAGTCTATAATATATGGTTAAAATTGTCTTGACGAGCCCCACATTACTCATTTGGGGAATCATGTGATGAGCTGTATTTTTCCCAAATTAGGTCATTTTAATTTATTTTTTCCTTGTTTTTTTACTTTTAGGCAGTTTTTTGTGGATCTTAGAAACCATTAGTAGGGATTTTCGTTTTCATTAAGATTTGTTTTGTTGTATTTATTTGCTTCAAATGAATAATTTTATTAATAATTCGTTTTTATTAAGATTCGTTTTGTTGTATTCATTTAGGAAAACTTTATTTAAACAGGATCCGAAAACTTATTATTAATAAAATTATTCTTTTAAAGCAAAATCTTGTTGTGGATTCAATTATTATACAATTTTTTCGCTTTCGCTTCATCACAAAAATCTATATGATAAATATATTACTTTGTGAGTTTAAAAAAATTAAAAAACAAATCTTATTAATTTACATGGTAAATTTTCATTATATATATAATTGTTTTGAATGGTAAGCTTGACAAAAACACAATTCTCTTCATTTTCTGAAAATATAAAATAATTAATAAATATCAAATCGTTGAGTTTATTTACATAACAAAAGAATGAAGACATAATTTAAAAAAAATAAAATAAATAAAAATAAAAATCCTTTTTCTGTTATGCAACTACTTTTAAAAACTGTACACAGTGCCGTCACTCTAGCATCACTACCCCTCTTGAAATCTTGAATCTTGAAATCTTGAAATTTCCAAGAATGCCATACAATCACTATAACCAAATGACTAAACTACCCCTCACCTGATACACCCAAGTCACACTATATCGATTCATCCGAGTTGACAAACTAATTAAAACCCCGGTACCCCTCAAGAAAAAGAAACAGAAAATTCAAAAATCACTGAATTTCTCAAATCCAAAAACAAATACAAAAACCAGCTTCTCTCTCAGAGTTCAAGTTCTCCCTTTGTCTCCTCGGAGAATTTCAATTTTTGTTAAAAAAAAAAATTGGTTTCGGGAAATACCCTGGCGTTTTCTTTAAATCCCAAATTCGTGAAATTCTTCTTCCAAGGTCGCCAAAACGACGTCGCCGCCGGGACTGAGATTTTTAAATGATGATGGTTAGGACGTACGGACGCCGGAACAGAGGTAGTTTAGCGAGGACTTATTCCGACACGACGTTGACAGCGGAGGAAGACGACGTCGATTTGGAGGAGGATCCGTACAGGGACTCCTTTTCTTCTATTTCCCAAGATACACCTCAAGATTTATACAATTTCCCGTTCTCGTCCTCTCAAGAATCTTCACCTCCTCGCTGGTCCCCTCAAGACAACAACAACAGTCAGAGGAGCAACAATTCGATTCCGGTTTTGCCTCTGACGACTACGACGAAGAGGACCCATTTTACGGATTCTGAAAACGGTGTCGTTAGGAGGCCGAAGAAGCAGAGGAAGCAGCAGGGATTTCCCGGGCCGTCGATTCCGGTGACTTCGACGCTGATGGAGGCGCAGGAGTTTGGGGAGATGATGGAGCACGTCGACGAAGTGAATTTCGCCATTGATGGGTTGAAGAGAGGGTCTCAGGTGAGGATCAGGAGGGCTAGCTTGTTGTCTCTGTTGTCGATTTGCGTCACCGCCCAGCAGCGGAGGCTTCTTAGGACTCACGGGTATGCAAATTTTCGAAGAATTCTTGATGGGTTCTTTCGACTTTCTTTTGAATCTTTTGAAATTTTCGATCTTGATTGTTTCGAATTTGGGTTGTTGAAAATGTTTGGATATCTGGGTACTGGGAGGGTCTTGATGGTCTGTGAAAAGATTTGAAATTTATTACTGGGTATTTTAAATTTTTCGGATTTGTTGTTATTTAGGGTTGAGGAGTTTAAATTAAATGTTTGATTTTGAAGTTTTATTGTTTAAAATGCGTGGAACTTATTGCATTGTGATGCGGGTATCTGAATTTGGAGAAGGATTTTCTGGGTTTTTTAAGCCCGATTTTAAGTATGATGCTAATGAATTTATGAATTTGAAGATCTTTAGGTGGTTCATAGGTAGAAATGCTAACAGAAGTTTCTTAAATTGACATGTGGTCTTTATGGATGAAATTTGAAATTTAGATATGAAAATATGCAAAAGATACAGAATTCACTTCAACTGTTATGTTATTTATGGTATAAAATTCTATTTGAGTGTGTTAAGTTATTGATTAGCAGTTTGTGGTCACATTATGTTCTTCTAAATGTTCTTTGCAGAAGCTATCCCAATTTATAAATGAGGGAGAACCTACAGTCTTGGGTCATTGCTTGATCATATCATTTATAAAAATGCACCTTTTAAACATCATCTACTATGTATGAAAAAATATATATATGTTTATCACCCAAGAGAACGTTGAGTAAAAAATAAAGTGGTTTAGTTAGTTTCTAATCACCCTGTTTTCTTGAGTTAGAAGAACCGATTGGGTTGTTAAAAATTTCAATGACATTCTTAAGTGTTCTTGAGTCAGTCCAACTAAAAAACATTATTAATCCTCATTTATAGACAAGTTTTCTTAGAATGTTAATTGTTGCTAAAAATATGAGATAAATTTCAGAATGGTTGTTCTAGGATTTATGGTACTTTACTAACTTCTGAATCATGTTTCCAGGATGGCCAAAACAATAATTGATGCTATTATGGGCCTCAGCTTTGATGACTCACCCAGCAATCTAGCTGCTGCAGCGCTTTTTTACATTTTGACCGGCGATGTAAGTTGTTCATATTGTGAAATTTATCTTCTATTTGTTTTGGAGATGATGATCTGTATGATTTGAACTGCCCTAAGCCGTCCTCACAACCAAAGAAAACATTAACAGTACAATTTTCAATGATATTTTAAGATAAAAAATAGTCACCTAATCTTTTGTAGCTTGTTATGACTTTTATATGATATGAACTACTTCAATATCAATACATTCAGAAAACCTATATTCAAAATTACAATTTTATATGCATGGAAAAACCTCATATACAGATAGAAGAGAATTTCATAGACAGACAGACATTCAATTGATTCTTAGTTTAGGGAAGCAAAAGCTTGTCAATCATAATGAATTATTCTTGTTTTCTCTTGTTTCCCTTCACCCCCAAGATGACCCACCCCACATTACCTGCGTATTTTGTCATGGGAAGTCAATGAAGTTCAGTTCATTAGACCACAGTGGAGTGGAGCATCTGGGGTATGAAGTTCATTAGCTGGATCATGAATCATGATGGTAGGCTGGCTGTGGATGTGCTATTTAGATTTTTTGTTCTCAACATGTAATCATAGAAGAATAAGTGATCCATTTGTTTGCAGATTATGGCCTCCCAATGGTGAGTCCCTGGGAGATAGGTTGCTTTTCTTCTCAGTCCTTTTAATCTGTTGATGCTTGCGTTGGAATGTTTCTGGTTTTATTAGAATTTCTTGTTACTCCATTTGTGTTTCAATTATTTATGGTCTTGTGATCTAACTTATTATAAGAGAGACCTATTTAATAAACTTTTAAATAATTTTCAAGTTGATATACCTTGAAATATATGTTTTGTGCTTAAATCATATTCTGAGATCATAAGAATTTTGAATCATATTCCGACTTCTTTTCTCATTATGAATAGTGATTGTTTAATACTTTACTTTTACATTTTTTATATTCCTTTAGAAGTTTGACGTACATTTTTCTGGGCTCATTTTGTTTCCCATCATAATAGTTTTAAAGGTTCATTTTTATAAATATACTTCAGGGTCAAGATGATCACCTCTTGGAATCACACGGCTGCATTCGATTTCTAATCAAATTGTTAAAGCCAGTTAGCTCTACTGCTACTGAAGACAAAACACGAAAAATAGGTTCCAAGCTCCTGGCATTACGTAAGGACTCTGACATCATCCGGGATACAACTAAAATTTCAGATTCAAGCTCTTCTGCCATTCTTTCGAAAGTTCAGGAAATCCTTGTCAGTTGCAAGGAAATGAAGTCCTCCTGTGGGGATGATGCTGGAACTGGGAGGCCAGAGTTAAGCCCAAAATGGATAGCTTTGTTAACAATGGAGAAGGCTTGCTTATCCAAGATTTCGTTTGAAGGTATTTTGGAAAAGACCTTCCACTATAGATTTTAGAGCTGATTTTTTAATTTTTTTAATATATATATTTTTTATTGATTTGTCTTGTTGGACTCTAGAGGTCATACATATTATTAAATATTAATTTGTTTGTTTATGAAAATCATCTATATTGTTAGTAACAACTAGACTCAAACTCAAGTTGACATGAAAATTGCCCACAATATTATTTAAGCTCTCTATCACACATTCTCACATGCAAGCCAACAGACTTGCCATTTTTTTTTTCCTTAGCGTTGTTCATTTGAATGCTCTTCAAATAAAGAATCTTTGTATGCTAGCATCTGAACCATGGATTTGATTTGTTTGAACTGTGAAATTTTTCATTCTTTGTTTTGCCTTGTAGTGCTTTCCTGAATTAAATCTTTTCTGTATTGGATGTGTCATTTTGTCTTCTATATTTATTTATATTTTTGTTTCCAAATTTCAATGGTTGTTTGCACTGTTCTACTTGGTGGTTAATTTACATTTGGGTTATTTTCTGTATCTACTGTTATGAAAAATGATTTGAGGTAGGTTACATGCTTGATTATTTGCAGATTTGATGAATAAATATTTGATTACTTGTTTTAGTGGGATTCTTTTCTCTTATTTGAGGTGAACCGGGTTACTTAATTGGAGGACCATTTCTGTAAGGTCCTATGGCTGCATTCTCTTGATTTGTAGACAGCTTGTTCACTTCTCTTTGTATCTTCCTTTTTTTTTTTGAGTTAATATAATCTTTTTCTGATTAAAGAAAAAAAAAAAAACACATTTATGTGCACTTCATATTAGACTTTTATCTTAAATGTTTTAGTCTTGCTAATTGTTTATTTGTTATTTCATGTCCTTTAATTTCATAATTCATTCAGATACCACTGGCACGGTGAGGAAGACTGGAGGTAACTTCAAAGAAATTCTAAGAGATTTGGGAGGGCTTGATGCAGTCTTTGACGTCATCATGAACTGTTATTCTGTTATGGAGGTGTGAGCCTGTACGTTTGTTTAGTCTCATAGTCTGTTGTTTATATATGAACTGTTAAGCCTCAAATGTGAAAAATAAAAAATAAAAATTAAGAGATCAGAATGTTCAGATTATGGAAAACTTTTCTGACTCCTATCAGCGCGAACTGGAAATTTCTTTTAATTATAACATGCAGTGAGGAAGGGAGAAAATAAGGACATCTGCTATTTTGATGAGGTTTCCCTTTGCAAATTTACTTTCTTCATCTTGCCTGTGCAGTCATAAGAGGAGGTGCTGAAATCTATAATAATTTGTAGCTTAACATTTAGATCAGTTTGTTCCTCCCAGTTATTCAATAGATTAACTGGGACATGTTACACTGTAGCATCATTGTGCATAGTAATGACTAATGAGACTTCTGATTTGCTTATAACTTCTTAGATTCACATGAGTATGCATCTATCCAAACACATTCTTTATTTATTAATATTGTTGTTGTATCATCATTCTGTATGTAATTTACGTGGAAATACATCAGATTTGTGAAGTCTTGCCAGTTTGTGCCCTTGATTATCACTCATCACTTGACAATTTGTCGTTTGTCGCCTTTCTTTTTCAATTTCTGTTTGGAGACTTTTTTTAATGGTTTTTTATTGTCATTTAAAGAAGAAATTCCTCTAAACGCGTAAATAATAATATCGGTGCAGGGTTGGAAAGAACGTTGTTCACCTTCTATTCAGGATGCAAATCATGACCTGGATCTGCAGAACTTTGTATTGCTATTAAAATGTTTGAAAATCATGGAAAATGCTACTTTCCTTAGTAAAGATAATCAGGTAAAAATGTCCCCCCTACTGTTTCTGTTTGCAAAGCTCAAAACAACCTGAGTTATCAAATATTTAATGTATAATTTTTTTTTAATACAGAGTCATTTGCTTGGAATGAAAGGAAATTTGAATTCTCATAGATCTCGGCTATCTTTTATCAAAGTCATTATATTTCTCATTAAGATTTTGTCAGGTAATCACTGATGCAAGAGAATACCCTCAACTTCTTTTTTTATTTTTTCCTGGTATATCTCTCCTTTCGTTCATTAATCTTGCATAGATCTGAATAATTGATGCCTTTGATTTCTAGATCTGTATCTACTTAGAATTTCTGCCACTTCTGATAAAAAGTCTTCCAAATCTTCTGGTGGGACTGACCTCATATCTGAATTGGCTTTACTTACAGACGATAAAGGTACTTGATAGTCCCCATATCACTATTATTTGTGGCAGCTTCTTCTCTTCTGTTCTCTAACTTTTGTGATCCTCCTTAAATCTGCAGTGGGTAACAATGAGATAATAGTTATTAGTTCATCTGAAAACTGCTCAAGCACTGGGTTGGTTTCCTCTCAAAAGAGCTCCAATGCATCTCAGAACAGTTCACAGTTGTCCTTTGACCAATTGGGTCGTTCTGAATCCAATTCTGAAACTACCACCACGTCCATGAATGACAATTGCTTGCTAAAGATGAGATCCCGTTCTTCCTTGTCCGGTTCATGTAGTGGGACGCTAAGGGGTTTTAGTGGTGGAACGTCTTTAAGTAGTAATGGTGCAAGGGGAAAGTTTGGTCTTGCAGAGATTCCAAATAGTAGAAAAGGTGACAAGTATGAACTTTTAGAGGATAGTGAAGATCCGTTTGCATTTGATGAAGATGCTTTTGAACTTTCAAAATGGGATTTACTATCTGGGAAAGAAAAGAAATCTCAAACTAAAAAAAGTAGGGTAATAAACAGAGGTCTTGAACATGGAGGCCAATACCAAATAATGATAATGAGCCAGGAAGATTCAAGTAATGGGGAAAATTGCCAACAGCTATCAAGTAACGGAGGAATTCATCAAAGATCAAGTAACGGAGAACATCCTTGTTCTCAAGGAAGCTCTCACTCTTGTGCCGTTGACAAAGAAAAGTCCACCCTTCTATCTGATTGCCTTCTTACAGCTGTCAAGGTATTTCCGATGTATATTTTTAATGCTATTACTCTCCTTTTGTTTGGCCTGTACAAATGTGTAAACAACATGATACTGGCTTGCTATTACTAAATTCTTCTTATGCCCTATTCGGGCTTCTCGGTTGTTAGGTTGATTAATGTGTGGGTTTTAACTTCTGACAGGTTCTAATGAATTTAACAAATGACAACCCTGTTGGCTGCCAGCAAATTGCTGCATGTGGAGGGCTGGAGACCATGTCTCTGTTGATAGCCAACCACTTCCCCTCATTCAGCTCATCTTTGTCTCATCTCTGTGTCAGTTTTGACGTAAAACATCAGGATGATAGACATTTGACTGATCAAGAATTAGATTTCCTTGTTGCCATACTGGGCCTTCTTGTGAACTTGGTAGAGAAGGATGGACATAACAGGTTAATTCTACTTCCTGATATTTATTTATCTTCTTCTTGCCTTTGCATGGAGCTGTTGGTACATTGGGTGACAAATTTGTTAGTCTAATTCTATCTAAACTGAATTTGGTACATGGAGCTGTTTTTTTGGTAAACAAGGCTAAAACTAAATGTTAATTTATTCTCTTTTATATAACCTATAAGATCTTTGTACATCTCCAACATACAGTCTATATTTATATGTCACCTGGGGATTATGAAAATTTTGAGTTTTGGTTTTGTAAACATCAAAAGATGAAATAGGCCATTTATCCAACATAATTAAGAATTGCAAGCAGCCATTGTGATGGTTGTCCTTATTCTTTTGCAACTGACTTATTCCACAACTGATATCTTCTCAATGATTTGGTATGCAAGTCGCTACTCTGCATGTTAGGATCACATTTATCCGATCGGATTACACAATCTGAGCCTATGATGCCTCATAAAATTTTTTATTTGTTAATTGTTTACTAAAAGTTTACAGTATGGTTACTGCAGATCACAGCTGGCAGCAGCCAGAGTCTCATTACCTAATTCAGATGGGTTAGAAGAGAGTCATGCGGATGTAATTACACTATTGTGTTCCATCTTTCTTGCTAATCGAGGGGCTGCTGGTGATGCTGCTGCTGCTAGTGATGCTGCTGCTGCTGGAGAAGGAAATGTAGTGACTTGGGTGAGTGAAATGCACTCCTCACGTTATTGGGGTTTCAGTCGGGTGCCTATTTTCTCAATTTGTATAATGCTTTTTGTCTGGTTGCTGATATATATCTTTGGAAAGACTTTGATCATAACTGACATTGATTGAAATCTGCATTATATTGAAATTTGAATTCTCCAGAATGTTGAGGAAGCAATGCTAGAAGGGGAGAAAGAAGCAGAGAAGATGATAGTAGAAGCTTATGCAGCCCTACTTCTGGCGTTTCTTTCAACTGAAAGGTTTACTTTTTTTCCCCATTAACTGACAGATTTGTTGTGAATTTTCGGTTGTGATTTTTTCTAAAGGATTGATGTTTTCTTTGCTGTCTGACAGTAAAAGTATACGTGCTGCAATTGCTGATTGCCTTCCAGACCACAACATTGCAATTCTGGTACCTGTGCTGGAGAGATTTGTGGTATGTACTTATTCCTAGTCATATGTAAATTACTGCAGCATATTCATAAAATTCCCTTTAACTTCCCTCTTCTTTCCTGGCCCTCTGCTCTCTCTGTGTTTTTCATTACCGGTCATTTGAGTGATGCCATTGTCTATCCCAGCCCATCATGAGTCCAGCATCTAGTTTCCCTGAAACTTTCAAAGGCAGGACACAGTTAGTGAAGTTCCTTTGCTGGTTCTTCATTGTTCATTTACTAAAAACAGCTATTTCATTGAAATGCTCCGTATCTTTCAAAGAAGTTCCCACGTAATCTTTTCCTCCGTGGTGTAGACAACCATTGAGGAGCACATACTATAATTGAACTTCGATAACATGCCTCAAAAAGTAATTTGCATCGAATTACATATGGTTTAGATGCCTCTGTTAAAACAATTTACATGAACTACATTATTCATTTTATTTATTTTGTTTAAAAAATACACGATCTACATTATGATATCATTTTATGCTTTTTTTTTCCTTCTTCAGACGTTTCATCTGTCGTTAAACATGATCACACCGGAGACTCATAAAGTAGTGAGCGAAGTTATTGAATCATGTCGAATACCGTGATAACTCGATAAAAACGGAGATTCTGTACATCCTTCCTCAGCCTTTCTATTAGATATAGCTATTCGTTTTTTTTTTTTTTTTTTTTTTGTTCTTACTGGATGTCAGAGCCCATGTTGATTGGATTGCTTCTGCATAATGTATCAAACTGACCACAGTCCTGTGTTATAGTTTGTTTTGTTTTTGTTCCATATATTTTGTTTTCTACAATATTCTTTCTAGGTATTTTTCTTCTTCTTCTCGACACGGGCTGGTACACTTGTATACAGAAATGGTAGCAGAATCAAAATGTTCTTCTCTGTGCATTTTCTGTGTAATTGGCAGTTGGAATGCATTTTACTTTTGCAAACTTATTTTCTCATTGAGACTGTAGATCTTGAAGGGGATTTTGATTTCACAAAAATGTAAATAGAGGTAGCAATGGAAATGGTTTTGATGTTTGCATAAGATTCATATCTCACACCCTTTCTTTTGTTCATTCCTTTTTTGGTGCGTCGATTTGTCAAGAGTTTTACATGGGACAATCGAATATCATACCATCATTGTTAAGTGATACTTTCGTTTAAATATAAGTTCATAATTGAACAGGCACATAAAACCCTTTCTGATTTGCTATCTTAAACACAATAATCTCAATCAAGCTCTCCTGAATTGCTTCAATTCGGAATCCTTGGAAAAACACGAATTCGGAAGAGTTACAATGATGCCTTGGTTGTCTTTAATCTTGATTAGGCACCACCTGATTGAAGAAGCTGATGATTAGCTGATTAACTTGATCTGGAAATTGTTCTTGAATGAAATGGTTTCCATCAGCCAAGAATTTAATCTCCAAATCATTTACATAGTTTTTCACTTGCCCACTTTTTATGTACTCTTCAATCCCTGGAAACTTGAGAAAATAGTCTTTGCCATCCATTATCAGTAGCACTGGAACTTCAACTTTTGGATTGGTTATGGTGAACTCTCCAAGCTTAGACAATAATGACCTACATGAATGCAATATTATTAGAGCACATTTCAACAATAGTTTTGATCAAGTGGAAATAGGGAAATGGAGAGTGTTTGTTATTCTCTTACGTGTAAGGAACTTGCATCGGAGAATCGAATCCGGAGTTTTCGTACAATGATGTATAGATTGCAAGGTCTTCGTTGGTCAGCCATGGCGGTAGAGGGGACGAGGGATCAACCATATCCATTAGTTCCTTGTCTTTGTCTGCTATGGGAATTTCACTTCTTGAGAAGAGTATATAGATATTCTTCCAGACAGTTTTCACATCGAATCGACTGAAGTCTGCCTGAGCTCTTCCAGGTTCCTGGAAAATATAAGAAAAAAGCAATGTAGCAAGGCCATGCTCAATGTCAAAGATCGGATAGGATCGTATTAATAGGATCATATTTAATACGTAAGTCTAAAATTTCATCGATGCATGTTCTAGTTTCATTATAATCCATTCCATCTAGTCTAACTCAATCCAATCCTGTATCGATATATGTTCTAGTCTCATTCATTCCATCTAGTCCCAACTCAATCCAAACCTACAACGATATATGTTCTAGTCCCATTATAATTCATTCCATCTAGTCTAATTCAATCCGATCTTTTATAGTAAACGTGGTCTAATATTTTATCGAATGCACATAGAGAGAGGGATAGGAAAACAAAATCAAGTACCTTCCACCTAGAAATGTAGAAACCTTCAGGAAGTCCCTGGTATCGCTGAGGCTTGGGTACGAAGAAGGGCACCCCTAATGATACAACTCCAGAAACCCTTGTAGGGTGAAGAAGAGAGAGTAGAAATACAGGCCATGATCCGAAATCTTTTCCGACGAGGAAAGCCTGTTAACCAATCAGCCTAGCTTAGTTGCTTTCAATCAATCAATCAATCAATCAAATATTCCGAATATTAATACTACAAATCGCAAAATCTATCACAAATTAACCTGTCGTTCATATCATTCATCACATCATCCTGTTAACCGTGCCCCACTCCGGTGGGCGCTTGTGAAATCATACCAAAACTTATTCTATTGCAGACTAGAATTTCATATACATATGGGTGTTTTGGATGACAATTGAAATCATGGTAAAGTTGCTCTACCTTTTCAATCTGAAAATGATCAAGAATGGCAAGGGTGTCATGGACAAAGTCACTGAAGGATGCTTTTTCGAGTTCCGGGTGGGGTTCAGACAAACCATATCCTCTCAAATCAGGAGCAAATGCACGGTATCCTGCAGCAGCCAGTGCAATCATTTGATGCCTCCATGAATACCATACCTTAGGGAACCCATGTAAAAACACTACCACTTTAGGACCTTCAAAAGAAGAGATCGAAACACATTAATGTAAAAACTATAATATAAAAAGCAAGTGTTTGAAGAGCAGCAAAATAGAAATTGAACCAGTTCCAATCTCAGATATGTGAAGCTTCACTCCTCTTATGTCAATGTACTTGTGCTGTATGATCTGATCCATTCTGTGAGAGAAAGAGAGAAGAGAGAAGTTGACTGATGAATGAAGATCATCAATAGTAATTAATTCTAATTTGAGGAAATGATCCAGTGGGTTGCAGACTTGCAGTCTGTAATCGGGTCACCCGTTTATTTATCTCGGGTTAGTGTCGAGTTCGCGGGTTCCCTGTGTAATCATGAGAAGCTAGTAGGAGTATATGACCAGGCCCATTTCATGACCAAGATTAACTTCAGGATCTCCTGGATGGATTTTATAGGCTTCTTGCATATTCATTTAATGTCCTGCTCCGAATAAGATACCGGGAAGTAAATATCGGTTTTGGTAAAATATCGGGTAAGAATTTTTTGAAATTTTGGTGAAATTATCAAATATATTATCAATATCCTCAAAATATGAAACATACCAGGATATATCAGGAATATTATTGATATTTACTTCCTTGATAGTTGACACCAACAAATGGTTTCTAGATTTTTGTATTTCGTACACCGTTATTCTCCGACTACTCTTTGTTCACTGGATTCTAAATCGGAGAGTACAGGAAAATTCTACAACTTTGATAGTCAAGGAAGTCGTATAAGGAGATTACTTGGTTTCCAAGCTTGACTATGCAAAGCCAAAATCGAAAAAATTACAAGAAACTTGCTATTGACAGTTTCTTTTTCTGTTGATTTCTTTGCTTTGCATCATACAAGCTTGGTTTATAAACTATTTTTGAACCAAATTGAGAGCTGGTTCCTCTCATCTGAACTGATAAGAACATCCAAGGCATCACTTGCCATTCAAAATAGGGGCAAAATTCTATATGATCATCGAGTGAAATTGTAACACAACTCCAAGGGCTAATCAAGCCTCGGAATGTATTAAATCTGACATATTATTACGCATTATAGCGTCTGAAAACATACATTAGATCCCACTTATGAGGGACATACTCAGTCCCAAATATTACGACAGTTCACAAACTGATTATTGCAGTGAAATTTGTATAGTTCTAAGGGATTCACACAAGCCTCAATCAAAATCCTGTAATACAACTATACAAGTACTTCAAGGAAGCTCAAAAGAATCAAACATGTTTGTTGAGGAAGGCGAGGAATAGCTGATTCACTTGTTCGGGAAATTGCTCTTGAACAAAATGGGTCCCTTCAGGCAAATGTATGGTCTCCAAGTCGGGGACAAAATCTTTCACTTTTCCGCTTCTTATGTATTCTTCCCGCCCTGGAAACTTGAGCGCAAAATCTTTGTCACCAATGATACATAGAGCTGGAATTTTAACTATCGGTTCTGCAATGTTGAAGTTTTCATCCACTGACCTACAAAATTATAAGATCAAGTCAAATTGTAATCAACCGCAATCGACAATTGTACTTAAAATTTGAAGATAAACAATTAACTGTGCAGTTTGATTCTCCAGAAGTTTTATAGAATATACAAGTCAATTTCTAAATAGCAGCAAGCCATTACCTATATGGAACTTTCAATGCAGTTTGAAATCCGGATTTCTCGTACAAAGCTCCATATGTTGCAAGATCTTCCTCGGTAAACCAAGGCGGAAGAGGAGTAGAAGCGTTCACCAAATCCATGATCTCCTGATTCTCGGCTGCTATTGGCACGTCACTTCTGGAGAAGAGAATGTATATTTTCCTTACCACTGTCTTGGCATCAAGACGGCCAAAGTCAGCTTCTGCTCGTCCAGGTTCCTGTTCGAACATTGAAGGGTTAAAAATGTAGCTAACGTCACGTTGTTGTTGTCTATGTAGATATAACTTAAAAACAAATGACCAAACAGTCATACCTGCCATCTCGATATGTAGCAGCCTTTGGGAAGAGACTTAAATCGAGAGGGACCTGTAGGTATTAACGGCATTCCCAATGTTATAATTCCCAATACCCTATCTGGGTGGAGAAGCGCAAACAAGTATGCAGATCGGGTACCAAAATCTTTTGCGATAAGAAAGACCTATATATGCTCATTGAGAGAGAGAAACATTAAGATTAGCACCATTAACATACCACATAATCTTAAATAACACCATTCTATACTGTTCAATTGAAATTCGATAAAATCAGTTTATGTGGTGAAAAGAACACCGAAAAGTACTTTCCTAGAAAGTGCTTATACAAAAAGAAAACTCTTGAAGACTTGAACCTAACAAGTGCACTATTATATAAAAGAAAATTCTTAGAATTTACTTATTAATTCAAGAATTCAAACCAACAAATCATGATTTCATGAATTAAATATTTTGAAATAGCTCATGCATATACATAATTGAAAGTGAAATGCATAACATAGAGAAATTCAAAAACAAATAAATTAATTAATCAAACAATAAATCAATCAATTAATTAATCAGGAATATTATTTACCTTAGCAAGACCAAGAGCATCGAAAATGGCAAGGAGGTCAGCGATGACATCTTTGTAAGAAGCCTTTTCGGGTTGAGGAGGCGGGTCGGATAGTCCGTATCCTCTGTATTCCGGAGCAATAGCCCTGAACCCGGCTTTTGCCACAGCGACCATCTGATGACGCCACGAGTACCATATCTCCGGGAACCCATGTAGGAACACCACCGTGTTTGGACCTGTAAATCGATCAAATCATCACAAAAAATAAAAGTAAAAACTTTTTTTAAGAAATAAAATAAAAATGAAGTGGGGTTTGATTGAGAATGGAACCTGTTCCGGTCTCGGCTACGTGGAGGTTGAGTCCTTGTACATTGATGAAGTTGTGTTGGATTTGGTCCATTTTCAGACAGTGAGAGAGAGAGAGAGAGTGAGAGAGAGAGAAGTGCCTGTTGTTTTCTTCAGACAAAACTGTTTTTAAGGTTGGTGAAACAGAGACAGTCAGACTGGTCGAGGGGTGCTCCCAAAATACTGACCCAGTGATCTACTCAATTGGACAGTTCTTTCACCCACGCCAAGATTTTTAATGCATGAAAACGTAAAATCCTAACAAAACTGAACTTCATATAACTATAAAGTGTTTGAATGAGATAAAAAAAAAAGATATATATTATGGTTCAATTGGACCACATCAATAGGTCAGTATTTTGGGTGCTGGGCTGACCGTCAGTATCTAAGCATTATCTAAAAATTAATACATAATATCAAATATTTTGGGTTTTAAAAATATTTTTATAATTAATAAATATTATGGATAAATATTATTATATTTTAATTTATTATATATTTTGTTAAATAGTTAATTATTTTATGATTTGATTTTATTGAATCAACTCTAATTTTTTTATGGTTTCTAACTAATAATTTGTCTTTGTCAATATTTTGTTTTTTAAGAAATGCATATTCTCATCTCCGATGCAATTATCTAAAATTAAATATGTATTCATTTTTGACTAATCATTTTAAAACATTTATTTCACCATCTCTCCTCTTTTATTTTAAATCAAATATGTATCAATATTTTAACCGATCATCTTACAACATTTATCTCATTCTCTCTCTTATTTTATTTTACAATTAAACGAGGTGTAATATTATTGATGGGAAAAAGTTAGAAATCCTAATCAGCATTTTTAGTAGAGTTTCTAAAGTTAGAAACCTAACTTCATATTCTCTAAAAAAAAAGTTTGTCACATCATCTCCATAATCAAGTTAGATAATTGTATTTGAGAGATTTTTTCTACCTCATTATCTAACTATCCTATATGTTATTTAATTTTCTCCAAATGCATAATAGAATTGGAGATGCTATTATAAAGGTTTATGCTGTTTTAGATTATGGTATTTACAATTTCCATTTATGATGTTTTAGGATTTAGTTTATTGTTTTCCTAATTATTTTAGGTTTTTTATTTAAAGGCTCCGTACAGTTATATCCTAGCAAAGATGAAAGTTTTGATGATTAAATAAAAATTCAGAGAGAATTTCTCTTTTTATACAAATATTGTTATTCTAACAAGAATCAACGATTTTTGATGTATGTTATTCTGGTATTCATGTCTGTATCAACGGATTTAGCTTCCTGTATTTAAGGATCAACGGATCCGAAACAGTTATCCCTTTTATCTTTTATCAAAGGTTGCTTGGGTCGATTTTTTCCCTCCATCAGATGGTCATGCCCGATTACCTAATACGGAGAAAAACTTGAACGGACTCGATATGATGATATCTTGAATTTCTAACAAACGGATGTATGCGGTATGCCATATGGTAAGGAAATTCATTTGATTGGTTCATCTTGCCACATGGCATGTACCCATTGGATACATGCAAGATTTTCTCCCCGATATGTCCAATGTGTTTCTTCGTCTCGTTACAAACTCGAAACTAGTAGTACGTAGTTAGATAAGTTGATGACATTAGGATTACGTTAGCATTTGTAATTGCGCACGTGTGAGTTGTGTGAATATTTGGCAACTCATTTTAAAATTTAATAATAATAAAACACTCTTTTTTGGACGAAATAATAAAACACTTTATTTATTATTATTTTTTTTTTTTGACAATATCTATCTGTCCATCTATGTAAACCAAATATTTTTTTAAAACTTTTGTCAGGATTCGAACTGTTGACTTGAGAGTCATTTGTCCAATCCCCAAACTTGTCTATCTATCAACTGAGCTACGTCCTTGGAGGCAAAAAAAAAAAAAAAAAAAAAAAAAAAGAGATTAAAATTCATTATTCTAATACTAAATATATATTGTATATTGTATTAAAATAATATCATACTAAAATTAATAAAAATCGATATGATTTTATCAAGGTCCTTACCAAAATTAAACTAAGAAATCCTTTATGAAAGACTTCCTATATATATTTATATACACAATGAGTCCCTTACTCTCTTCAGTCCACTGGTGCACCCATTGTGAGCATGACATTATTGTTTTGATCACATAAAACTCACATTTTTTTTTTTCAATCAAATAAAACTATATAAATAAAAAAAGAAAAGCACAAAAAGTAGAAAATGCCAAACCAACCACAAAAACACCACGAGCAAAATCCCCAACTAGAAAAGTGGCACGCAGGCCACACAAGAAAACAAAAACAACAAGAAAAACAAAAAGACTCCCGACCAATGCAGTCAACCCAGATCTCGTAGAACCTACCTCGTAGAACCCTTCACATAAGACTCACATGCAACACATTAGAATTAAACTTTCTTTTAGCACCATGCCACCATCACATGCTACTTATATTCATTACCAATTTAACATTATATATATGGTTTGACTAAAATAGAGGGACTATATTGTTAATGGACAATTATGTGAGAGAGACTTAGTTGTTTTTTTTTTTTATTTTTTTTTTTAAATTAATCTTTATTTGGATTCATCCAGATTTATTACCTAGCTAGGCAGATGCACAGGCTTCTTGCATATTCATTTTAATGTCATGCTTTTGCAATTGGACCAGATAAGATACCAAGAAGAAAATATCGGTTTTGGTAAAAATATAGAGGGTCCGAATTTTCTGAAATTTCGGTGAAATTATTGGAAATATTATCAATATCTTCAAAATATTAGAATATATCAAAAATATTATTGATATTTACTTCCTTGATAACAACACATGGTTTCTAAACTTCAACAGTTCTTTGTTCACCGGATTCTAAATCAGAAAGTACAGGAAAATTCTACAACTTTGATAGTTAAAGGAACTTATAAGAAGATTATTTGGTTTCCAAACTTAACTATGCAAAGGCTATTTGGTTTCCAAGTCTCTCATTGAACTTGACTCCCTATAAGAATATTCAATGCATCACTTGCCTTTCAAAATAGGGGCAAAATTCTAAATGCATCTTATGATCATCAAGCGAAATCGTAACGCAACTCCAAGGGCTAATCAAGCCACGGGATGTCATTAAATCTGACATATTGTTACGTTTTATAGCGTCTGCAAACATACATTGGGGCATACTCGGTCCCAAATACTACGACAGTTCACAAACTGATTATTGCAGTGACCTAAAGGATTCACACAAGCCTCAATCATCCCTTACAAGTACGTCAAGGAAGCTCTGAAGGATCAAAAATGTTTGTTGAGGAAGGCGAGGATTAGCTGATTCACCTGCTCGGGTGATTGCTCTTGAACAAAATGGGACCCTTCAGGCAAATGTATGATCTCCAAATCGGGGACAAAATCTTTCACTTTTCCGCTTCTTATGTATTCCTCCATCCCTGGAAACTTGAGCGCAAAATCTTTGTTGCCCATGATAAGTAGAGCTGGAACTTTAACTATCGGTTCTGCTATGTTGAAATTTTCATCCATTGACCTGCCAAATTATAAGATCAAATCAAATTGTAATCAACCTTCAACTCAGTTGAATTAGCAAAGCCAAACTCTTTCACGAATGCAACCACAATCGACAATTGTACTTAAAATCTGAAAATAAACGACTAACGTGTTGAAATTCCAATGCAGCAACAATCTGTAATGTGAAGTGGACACTGAAATGTTATAGAATATACAAGTCAATTTCTAAATAGCAGCTAGCCATTACCTATACGGAATTTTCAAAGCAGTTTGAAATCCAGATTTTTCGTACAAAGCTCCATATGTTGCGAGATCTTCCTCTGTAAACCAAGGCAGAAGAGGAGTAGAAGCGTCCACCAAATCCATGATCTCCTGGTTCTCGGCTGCTATTGGTACGTCACTTCTGGAGAAGAGAATGTAGACGTTCCTCACCACTGTCTTGGCATCAAGACGGCCAAAGTCAGCTTCTGCTCATCCAGGTTCCTGGTCACACATTGAAGGTTACGAATGAAGCAAAAAAAAACGTTACATTGTTGCATCTATGTAGCTATAAACTTAAAACAAGTGACCAAACAGTGATACCTGCCATCTCGATATGTAGAAGCCTTCAGGAAAGGACTAATAGAATTGAGAGGGACCTGGAGGTACAAATGGTGCTCCCAATGTTATAACTCCTGAAACCCTCTCCGGGTGGAGAAGTGCAAACAAGTATGCAGGTCGGCCACCGAAATCTTTTGCGATAAGAAAGACCTATACCTTAAGATTAGCACCATTAACATGCCAAGCAATCATAAATAACACATTTTCTTTATATTTTTTTTGGATTAAGGGGAATTGTGAAGAAGTTCATGATTCAAGTTCACATAATAAAAGGTTGAGAATAGTTTTCACAAGTATAAGTTCCATCATATGGGTTATGGCTTGTTTAGAAGTGGTTTTAGCATTCCTTAAAGGCTAAAGTGCTTTAAAATATTCAAAAATGAATTTTCGTTGCTCTATATTGTTTGATTGAAATTCGATAAAATCAGTTTATATGATGAAAAGAACACCGAAAAGTACTTTCCTATAAAGTGCTTCTTGTATTAATACAAAAAGAAAATTCTTGAACCTAACAAGTGCAGTACTGCAGTATAGGCGTTAATTCCCTAAAATGCTTACAAATATTCAAAAATTCCTTTGTGTTATTCTATATTGTTTGATTGAAATTCGATAAAATCAGTTTACGTGATGAAAAGAACACCGAAAAGTACTTTCCTAGAAAGTGCTTATTTGGATTAATACAAACAGAAAGTTCTTGAACCTAACAACTGCAGTATAAGCATTAATTCCCTAAAATGCTTTCAAATATTCAAAAATGCTTTTGTGTTATTCTATATTGTTCAATTGAAATTCGATAAAATCTGTTTATGCAATGGAAAGAAAACCGAAAATTACTTTCCTAGAAAGTGCTTCTTAGATTAATATAAAAAGTAAATTCTCAGAATTCACTTATTAATCCAAGAATTCATACTAACAAATCATGATCATGAATTAAATATTTGAAATAGCTCATGCATATATAATTTGAAGCGAAATGTATAACAGAGAGAAATTCAAAAACAAATAAATAAATAAATCAAACAATTAATCAGGAATATTATTTACCATTTTACCTTAGCAAGACCAAGAGCATCGAAAACGGCAAGGAGATCAGCAATAACATCTTTGTAAGAAGCCTTTTCGGGTTGAGGAGGCGGGTCGGATAGTCCGTATCCTCTGTATTCCGGAGCAATAGCCCTGAACCCGGCACTTGCCACAGCGACCATCTGATGACGCCACGAGTACCATATCTCCGGGAACCCGTGTGGGAACACCACCGTGTTTGGACCTGTAAATCATAAAAATCAATATAAAAATCAAAACTTTAAAAAAAAAAAATTAAAATAAAAATGAAGTAGGGTTTGATTGAGAATGGAACCTGTTCCGGTTTCGGCTACGTGGAGGTTGAGTCCTTGTACATTGATGAACTTGTGCAGGATTTGGTCCATTTTCAGACAGTGAGAGAGAGATGTGTTTGTTGTTTTGTTCAGACAAAAGTGTTTTACAATGAAAGTGCCCCATCCTATGCAAGTTTTTCTAGTAATTGAGATTTGAGACAATATTGAAGATTTTGGATTTTAAAAATATTTTTATAATTAATTTATATATTATCCATAAAAAAAAATAAAAAAAAAAGGACGATTTTGGTTTTTAAAAATATTTTTATAATTAATACATATCATTATCTATAAAAAAAAAAAAATTAATTCATATTATTATATTTCCATTTATTATACACTTAGTTAGTTAGTTAATTATTTTATAAATTAAATCTAAATTCCTTATTAAATAGGATTATGTTGTTTTAAAAGATGATTTGATAAGTGCATGTAGCCAAGTCAAAGTATTTAAATCCAATGACGCACATACAAGGAATTGATATATCTTTTGTTAGTTCGAACCGACAATAAAAAATTTGTATATTTAGCTATATATATATATATATATATATATAGTCTTTCTATTATCAATTCGAACTGACAAAAGTTATATCAGTTCCTTGTATGTGGGTTACTGGATTTAAATACTTTGACTGACAAGTGCATACAGCCAAATCAAAGTATTTAAATCCAACGGCCCACATACAAGGAACTGATATAACTTTTATCAGTTCGAACTGATAATAGAATTTATATATATATATATATATATATATATATATATATATATATAGTTTAGCTAAAATACATGACCTGTATTGTTAATAAGCAGTTATTTGAAAGAGGTTTTTTTTTTTTAATTATTATTATTATTTTTTAAATCATCCAAATTTATTACCTAGCTAGGTAGATGTACAGGCCTCTTGCAGGGCCGGCTCAAGGGTATTTGAGGCCTTAGGTGAAAAAACTAAAATTAGGCCTTTTTTGTAATTGATATTGAATTTTTTTTAAATAAAATTTATTTTAATTTCCGTAGTAAAAAAATACTCAAATTTTGTATTATATTTCTTCTACAAAGGTTTATTCAATATTTACTTTTAATATTGATATACTTTTTTTTAATTGTATTTATACTATCTTGATGTAGTATAATCACTCTTATTTGATGGTATTGGATGAAAGACAAATAAAACTTGTTGGGAGAGTTTGATAAGAATTAAAAAGAACGGTCACTTCCCAATGTGGATTGGTGGTAAAGAGCACCAATTCTGTATGTCTCAGATTGGAGCGCTACATCCATTGGTAGTGTGTATATATATATATATATATATATATACAGTGGTTCTCTCATAAGGGATCCCTTATTTTAATTTCGGTAAGGACCACCATGAAATCATATCGATTTGAATGAATTTTAATCTGAATTTTTTTGTGAATGATAAATTCATTGAAATCTACCTATGAATAAAATTTGAGAATTTTTCAAGCACGAAAACTATTTTTCTTGAATTTCCTATATTTCACCTATTTTTCTAATGCCTTTGTATTTAAAAAAATCGGTAAAAATAATTTTCGTGCTTGAAAAATTCTCAAATTTTATTCATAGGTAGATTTCAATGAATTTATCATTCATAAAAAAATTCAGATTAAAATTCATTCAAATCAATATGATTTCATGGTGGTCCTTACCGAAATTAAAATAAGGGATCCCTTATGAGAGAACCACTGATATATATATATATATATAGTACTCACTATTTTTGGAATTATAAATCTTTTAATTTAGTTAATGCTGGATTACAGTCTAATGAGAATTAAAAAATCAATTGGGAAATTAATGAAAATGTGTGATAATCTATTCAATAGAAAAATAAATAAAAGTGTCTAGAAGTTAACAAACTATCTAATAGGATACTTTAAAAATAAAAAAGTGGGGCCTAAATTTATTGAAGTTTTAGGCGGGGCCTTAGGCAACCACTTCAGTTGCCTAGGCCTCCAGCCGGCACTGGCCTCTTGCATATTCATTTTAATGTCATGATCTTGCAATTGGACAGAATAAGATGCCATGAAGAAAATATCGGTTTTGGTAAAAGCATCAAGTTCCAATTTTCTGAAATTTCAATGAAATTATTAAAAATATCGTTAATACCTTCAAAATATTGGAATATATCGAAAATATTACTGATATTTACTTTCTTGATAGCGGTGCATCGTTTCTAAACTTTTGTCTTTCATACGTAGATATTCTCCGACACTTCGTTCACCGGATTCTAAATCGGAAAGTACAGGAAAATTCTACAACTTTGATAGTTAAAGGAACTCGTATAAGAAGATTATTTGGTTTCCAAGCTTAACTATGCAAAGGCTATTTGGTCTCTCATCTGAACTCGACTCCCTATCAGAATATTCAATGCATCAATTGCCATTCAAAATACGGGCAACATTCTAAATGCATCTTATGATCATCAAGCGAAATCGTAACGCTACTCCAAGGGCTAATCAAGCCTCGGGATGTCATTAAATCTGACATATTATTACGCATTATGGCGTCTGCAAACATACATTAGATGTGACTTATGAGGGACATACTCGGTCCCAAATACTACGACAATTCACAAACTGATTATTGCAGTGACCTAATGGATTCACACAAGCCTCAATCATCCCTTACAAGTACGTCAAGGAAGCTCTGAAGAATCAAACATGTTTGTTGAGGAAGGCAAGGATTAGCTGATTCACCTGCTCGGGTGATTGCTCTTGAACAAAATGGGACCCTTCAGGCAAATGTATGATCTCCAAATCGGGGACAAAATCTTTCACTTTTCCGCTTCTTATGAATTCTTCCATCCCTGGAAACTTGAGCACATAATCTTTGTCACCCATGATAAATAGAGCTGGAACTTTAACTATCGGTTCTGCTATGTTGAAATTTTCATCCATTGACCTGCCAAATTATAAGATCAAATCAAACTTCAACTCAGTTGAATTAGCAAAGCCAAACTCCTTTACAAATGCAACCACAATCGACAATTGTACTTAAAATCTGAAAATAAACGATTAACATGTTGTACTTCCAATGCAGCGACAATCTGTAATGTGAAGTGGACACTGAAATGTTATAGAATATACAAGTCAATTTCTAAGTAGCAGCTAGCCATTACCTATATGGAACTTGCAATGCAGTTTGAAATCCGGATTTCTCATACAAAGCTCCATATGCTGCGAGATCTTCCTCTGTAAACCAAGGTGGAAGAGGAGTAGAAGCATCCACCAAATCCATGATCTCCTGGTTCTCGGCTGCAATTGGTATGTCACTTCTGGAGAAGAGAATGTAGACGTTCCTCACCACTGTCTTGGCATCAAGACGACCAAAGTCAGCTTCTGCTCGTCCAGGTTCCTGGTCGCACATTGAAGGTTACGAATGTAGCAAAAAAAAATAAAGTCACATTGTTGCGTCTATGTAGCTATAAACTTAAAAACAAATGACCAGACAGTCATACCCGCCATCTTGATATGTAGAAGCCTTCAGGAAGGAACTTATGGAATTGAGAGGGACCTGGAGGTACAAATGGCACCCCCAATGTTATAACTCCTGAAACCCTCTCTGGGTGGAGTAGTGCAAACAAGTATGCAGGTCGGGCACCGAAATCTTTTGCGATAAGAAAGACCTATGCTCATTGAGAGAGGGACATATTAAGATTTACACCATTAATATGCCACATAATCTTAAATAACACCGTCCTATATTGTTTGATTGAAATTCGATAAAATCAGTTTATATGATGAAAAGAACACCAAAAAGAACTTTCCTATAAAATGCTTCTTGGATTAATACAAAAAGAAAATTCTTGAACCTAAGTACCTAACAAGTGCACTATAAGCATTAATTCCCTAAAGTGCTTTCAAATATTCAAAAATGCTTTTGTGTTATTCTATATTGTTAGATTGAAATTCTATAAAATCAATTTATGTGATGAAAAGAACACCGAAAAGCAGTTTCCTATAAAATGCTTCTTGGACTAATACAAAAATAGAATTCTTGAACCTAATAACTGCAGTATAAACACTATAATCCCCTGAAGAGCTTTCAAATACTCAAAAATGCTTTGTGTTGTTCTATATTGTTTGATTGAAATTCGATAAAATCAGTTTACGTGATGAAAAAAACACCGAAAAGTACTTTCCTAGAAAGTGCTTATTTGGATTAATACAAACAGAAAATTCTTGAACCTAACAAGTGCAGCCTAAGCATTAATTCCCTAAAATGCTTTCAAATATTCAAAAATGCTTTTGTGTTGTTCTATATTGTTTGATTGAAATTCGATAAAATCAGTTTATATGATGAAAAGAACACCGAAAAGTACTTTCCTAGAAAGTGCTTATACAAAAAGAAAACTCTTGAAGACTTGAACCTAACAGGTGCACTATTAATCTATTATATATATATAAATCTCAGAATTCACTTATTAATCCAAGAATACATACCAACAAATCATGATCATGATTTCATGAATTAAATATTTTGAAATAGCTCATGCATACATAATTGAAAGTGAAATGTATAACATAGAGAAATTCAAAAACAAATAAATTAATTAATCAAACAATCAATCAATTAATTATATAATTTACCTTAGCAAGACCAAGAGCATCGAAAATGGCAAGGAGATCAGCGATGATATCTTTGTAAGAAGCCTTTTCTGGTTGAGGAGGCGGGTCGGATAGTCCGTATCCTCTGTAATCCGGAGCAATAGCCCTGAACCCGGCTTTTGCCACAGCGACCATCTGATGACGCCACGAGTACCATATCTCCGGGAACCCGTGTAGGAACACAACCGTGTTTGGACCTGTAAATCGATCAAATCATCACAAAAAATCAAAATCAAAACTTAAAAAAAAAATTAAAAATAAAAAAATGAAGTGGGGTTTGATTGAGAATGGAACCTGTTCCGGTCTCGGCTACGTGGAGGTTGAGTCCTTGTACATTGATGAAGTTGTGTTGGATTTGGTCCATTTTCAGACAGTGAGAGTGAGAGGGAGAAAGAAGTGTCTGTTTTTTCTTCAGACAAAACTGTTTTTAAGGTTGGTGAGTACAGACAGATAGAGTTGTCAGTAATGGTAATGGAGATAATATCGATGATTTTGGGTTTTAAAAATATTACTGTAATTAATATATATTTTTATATTTTTATTTATTATATATTTAGGATGTATTTGGTATATCTTTTCAAATAGTACTTTTAAAGTAAATCTTTTAATAATAGAGCTTTTATTAAGTAGAGTTTTTAATATAAAAAAAAGCTTATAGTTGTATAAATTACAAAAAATATGTTGACAATTTTATTTATAATGAAAGAGTTGTATAGTGAATTATCTAAAATTTATAAAGGGTAGTTGAAACAATTCATATATTTTAAAAAAGCCAAAAAAAAAAGCTTTTTGGGAAAACCCAAAATTTTGGCTTCTCTTAATAGACATAAAATATATTTTATAAAGTACATTAAAAAAAAAAAATTATAAAAGGTAATTGAGACCATTCATATATTAAAAATGTTGTTTTGAAAAAAAAAAATTAATTAAACAACTTCTAACATAAAAAAATAAAATAAAATAAATAAATAAAAAATAAAAAACCCTTTGGCCTTTACAAAAGCCATACCGAACACACACTTACTTTGGTAGTTTTAAATCAAATCTAACTTCTTTATTATATAGGTTTCGGTTGTTTTGGGATTCTAGTATTTTCAATTTTCATTTATGATGTTTTAAGATTCTAATTTATCAAAATATTGGTATTTTTATGAGAATTAATGATTTTTGATATATGTTATTGTGGTATTTATCTGTGAATTAACATATTAATAGAAGGTTTCGCTTATGGTATTTAATCAACGAATTTAGTTTCTAATATTTAAGAATTAACAGATTCGGATCAATTATCCCTCTTATCTTTTTATCTATTGTTATTTGCATTGATTTTTTCGCTGTATAAGATAGTCATGTCCGAAATCTTGAATTTCTAACCAAATGGGTGTATGCCATGTGGCAAAGAAATTCATTTGATTGGTTCATCTTACCGCATGGCATGTACCCATTAAATGGATGAATTGCATTGGTATTTGGTAGCAAGCAAGATTTTCTCACCCATTCGTCCAATGTGTTTCTTCGAGATAAGTTGATGACATTAGGATTACGTTAGCATTTGTTATCACACACGTGTGAGTTGTGACTTAATATTTGGCTACTCATTTTAAAATTTAACAATAATAAAACTTTTTTTTTTTTTTTGGACAAATAATAAAAAACTATCATAATTCTTTTTCGTTAAACATTTTTCTTTGAAGTAAAAATCACTTTCATTTATCAATGGTCCCTTCTGTGTACCGTTGCACTCGTTGTGATCATTTTTTTTTGTTGTTCTGATAATGCGATCACATTAATTCATATGTAATCACATAGAACTCACATATAAACATATTAAAATTCAATTTTGTTTTGTACGATCACATGCAACTTTTATTAGGTAACATTATGCCTCTAGTGGCGTAGCGAAGCTAGTAGATGGATAAATTTGAGGCTTAGACAAATGACTCATAAGTCAGCGGCTCGAATCATACTAATAGTAAAAAGTTTTAAAAAATTATCTAATCTAAATAGGTAGATAGATAGATACTGTTAAAATATATAGATATTTGGTAACATTATATATACATGAATAAAAATAAAAATAAAATTCCATTTACTATTATTGAATTTAAGTTGTTGGGTTGGGCGGTTCGAACCCGACTTGCACCCGGCACATGCTGGCTTTAAATAAAGCTCGGGGAAATTAATCAAAATAGGGATTCCACCGACAATAGGGATTCGATGGAGTTTGGCCCTTAATTTAAAGTCGGGTGCGGGCCGGGTGTAAGTCGGGTTTGAACTACCCAACCCATTTACCAAGAAAAATTAGATATTCCATGAGGAAATCATGGATGATAGATGTACTGTAGAGTATGATGGACATGCCAGTACGCACTACTACAGTACTACTTCCCCACAATAAGACCTTTTTTTTTTTATTAATAATAAAATAAAACAAATAATATATTATTACTTTATCACTAAAATATTTTGTTGGCTTAGTCGGCTCAAATTCAGCGCGGCTCAGCTGCTTTTTCCTGTCTGTGTTTTTTTTAATGAGTAATGTTATTTTATCCAAAATTGATACCTATATTTGGTGTCCAGATGAGATTCATTCATTTAAATCAACTAAATTAATAGATCAAAATGATGTCACATCATTTGGACACTAGATTTGGATAAAACAGCATTACTTTTTTTCTTTTATAGTTTGAAATAAATTAAAGGAGTATACATTGCATAAATGGATCACCCATTATTTCCTTGTCCCACCTTATGTGGGTGTTCTCTTCCTTCTTGTGGGAGTAGTTGTCTGAGCTATGCTAGCAGTGTCCAATCCTCGCAGGATCCCGGTAGTTGTTATACATTCAAAAAAAAAAAAAAAAAAAAAAACAATTATAGTCAATGAAACTGAGAGGTACATTAATAGTACAATATAAGGTATACTATCGAAATATATAATATTACGTTAATGTCCGGTTTGGTGAATAGAACTTAGAACACTCATTCAGTCGAATAATTTCTAGATTTGATTCGCTACCACCGCATATGTTATTAAAAAAAACGATTATATAACATTATATAGCTAGATATACAATGTTAAACTATCGTAAAACCTTTTTCTCTCATGTTAGGAGTCTATAGAATTTTATTTTTTGTTGTGCTGTGCTTTATTTTTTGCTGTGGTGTGTGGTCTGCTTTGCGGTTGTTTGGTCGTTCCGCTGGCCTGTTTGTATGTAATCTTTGCCTGTTTTGGCTTTTTATCAATAAATTTGCCGTTTCAAAAACATATATATAATTTTATTTTTTATTTTATAAAACGTTATATAATTGCTCGACGTATATGTTAGGGTACACATTAAAATAAGCCAAATGTATATAAAGTTTGACTAGAGATTAAGCAAGATGTGACCGGTTTAGATGTGCATATTAAAGATGAGCTACGGAGAATTCATATTAAATTCACCTCCGACCCAAGACTCATAAACATTAATTATTGACAAAATAAAATGTTTTATTGTTGTTTTTTTTTTTAAAAAAAATACAAATTATGTTTTTTTCTATTAAAATAATGTTAGTGGCATTTTTAAATTGGACCATGGATCTTAATTCCTTAAATTAAAACAACAAAATAGAGTATAAAATGCAACTAATACAACTCATACATATATCAAAAAATAAATAAATAAATAAATAAATAATACAACTCATACTAAGTATAGATCGCTAATGATGATTTTTTATTTTTTATTTTTTATTTTTTTATATGAAGTTATTGATCGGCCTATTTTGTTGTGTGTATATATATACAGTCTTTCTATTATCAGTTTAAACTGATATAAAATATATCAGTTCTTTGTATATGGGCCATTGGATTTAAAAGATGCTTTGACAAGTGCATGTAGCCAAGTCAAAGTATTTAAATCCAATGGCCCACATACAAGGAACTTATATATCTTTTGTCAGTTCGAATTGATAATAGAAAAATTGTATATATATATATATATATATATATATATATATAATATTTGTATGATTGCACCTTATCAGTCCTTCTATTATCAGTTCGAACTGACAAAAGTTATATCAGTTCTTTGTATGTGGGCCACTGGATTTAAATACTTTGACTAACAAGTGTATACAGCCAAGTCAAAGTATTTAAATCTTGTGGCCCACATGCAAGGAACTGATATAACTTTTGTCAGTTTGAACTGATAATAGAATTTATGTGCATCTTATATAGCCCCTTTTGTTATTTTGAGAAATATTAAACTAAAAAAAAAAACATTGATATTTAAATATATATTTTTTTTTGATAGACAGTAACATTATATTTAGTGTTTGCTTCACAAGATAAATAAAATAAACCAATAAACAAATAAAAATTATATAAATATTGATCATTTTTAACTTTAAGATTACATTTAATGTCAACATCTAATTCAATCTTTTTCTTTAATCCTTTACAATAGTAATAACTAAAATGTTAATACGTTCAAGTTAGGTTAGTTCTTCCAGAGATCAAGAGCAATACCAATCAACACCCACTCATAGCAAAGTTGTTGTACAATTCTCATTCACTTCAATTATATGAGTTCAAGTCTCACTTTTACCTATCAAATAATTATAAAGTGCGGAAAACTTCTTTCAGTGGTGAGAGTTGCATTATAAACCTTATTTATAGTAGTTTATCTCGTTAGATCCCGATATACTTATGATATACTCGTAATCTGATTTGTACAATACCAACTTCGATTATTATTATTTATGAGTATCGTTTTTAACAAAAACTCATATAAGATAACTATGAAACGATCAGCATAATTAATATTATAATCAAGTTACTTGGACTCACCAAGTTATAATGCAAATAACTTGTTGAGTGTAATTAAGTTATATATTGTTGTATATTTTATTTTTTAAACATTCGTATGATTGCACCTTATAGTGTTTTATATTAGACATTACCCTTTTATTATTTTGAGAAATATTAAACTAAAAAAAAAAAAACATTGATATTTAAATTCAGTAACATTTTTTTTTTTGATAGACAGTAACATTATATCTAGTGTTTGCTTCATAAGATAAATAAAATAAACCAATAAACAAATAAAAATTATATAAATATTGATCATTTTTAACTTTAAGATTACATTTAATGTCAACATCTACCTCAATCTTTTTATTTAATCCTTTACATTATTTATAATAACTAAGATGTTAATACTTTTAAGTTAGGTTAGTTCTTGGAGAGATCAAGAGCAATACCAATCAATTAACACCCACTCATAGCAAAGGTTGTACAAATCTCATTCATTTCAATTATATGAGTTCGAGTCTCGCCTTTACCCATCGGATAATAAAGTGAGAGTTGAATTATAAACTCTATTTATAGTGGTATATTTCGTTAGGTCCTAATATACCCATAATCTGATTTGTACAATACCAACCTCCGTTATTAATTTATTATTATTTATGAGTATCGTTTTTAACAAAAGCTCATGTAAGATAACCATGAAACGGTCAACAAGATTAATATCATAATCAAGTTACTTGCACTCAATAAGTTATAGTGCAAAAAACTTGTTGACTGCAAGTTATATATTTTATTTTTTTAATATTTGTATGATTGAACCTTATAGTGTTTTATATTAGACATTAAAACCCTTTTATTATTTTGAGAAATATTAAATTAAAAAAAAATATTGATATTTAAATTCAGTAACATTATTATTATTTTTGATAGACAGCAACATTGTATTTAGTGTTTGCTTCATAAGATCAATAAAATAAACCGATAAACAAATAAAAATTATATAAATATTGATCATTTGTAACTTTAAGATTATATGTAATGTCATCATCTAACTCAATCCTTTTATTTAAGGGAGCCGATATTGACACCCATAAAAATATTAAGCACACCCATATTTTAATAAAAAATTTAATTACAAAAACATCCCAATAGGAATTTACCAATAAGGACAAATTAGTTTAATTAAAAAAAAAAAAAAAAAAAAAAACTATTTACACCCATTAATTACACACATATCTTCAACTACTTCACTTAAAAAAAATTAAAAATAAAAATAAAAACCCTAATTCTATTTTTTTTTAAAACCCCTAAACTTTATTAAGAAGGAAAAGAACAGAAGATCAACGTAGTGCTTAAAAAGGTTAATTGGGCATATGCTAATGAATCTGAATCTGATAAAAATTTCTAACAGATAAAACTTAAAGTAATAAAATCTTGGTTGAGCTAATTGCAGAAGGTGCATGCAGATGTAGGATCCGCCTTACTTAGGGTAAGGGGAAAGGTGGACCTAATCATCACCTGGAGTCATTTCGCATCTGGTGGCCGACGAGTGGAGGTGAGCTGAATCAGCTCCTAGCCTTTGGAGACCTAATGTACTTAATCCCAACCTTCCTGGCATCTAAGGAGAAGCCCTATACCATCATCAAAGGGGCTTCGAGACCCCTCCGAGAATATATTTTGTTTTGACAAAATTTCATAATCTCGTTGATTTTAGTATTTACTAAATCTGATATTAAAACCAATTATAGAACAATTTACTCTAAATATTTGATATTGCAAGCCCTAATGTTTGAAGAGTGCAACTAGTCTGCCTCTTTGAAGTTTAAACCCTGATGGTTGGGGAACTCTTGATACTGATAAGTGATAATGGCATGGAAAATTCTAAGTCAAGCAGAATAACAATGTAAAGTATACAACAAGACAAATACCATTATATGCACACCAATGATGGTTGATACTGATATGTGATAAATTGAGGATTTACTTTGTTCTTTAATCGATTTTCAATTAGTTGATGATGCTCTCTTTCCTTGCAGCTTCTATTCTGTCCATTCTTATTCTTTCTTTTGTATAATTTTTCTGTTCTTTATCCGGTTTTGATGGAGGAAAATCTGTCAATTTATGTTTAAAAATTTGTGTAGGAGCTATGCATTTGTAAAATTGGGTGTGTAAATAACTTATGAGGGTTTATAAATAAATTGTATAAAAATAAAAACATTCATTTAAACAAGGGTACTGTTGGCATTAAGATGGGTGTTTCTAGTAATGTTTTAATTTTAAATTTTAGACATTGGTGTACTTATAAATATAGGTGTGTTTATCATATTTATGGGTGTCAATATCCGTACCCTTTATTTAATCCTTTACATTCGCAATAAATAAAATGTTAATACGATTAAGTTAGGTTAGTTTTTCAAGAGATCAAGAGCAATACCAATCAACTTCCACCCGTAGTAAAATGGTTGTACAATTCTTACTCACTTAAATGATATGAGTTCGAGTCTCACATTTACCAATCAAATAATAAAATGCAAGAAACTCCTTTCAATAGTGAGAGATGCATTATAAACCTTATTTATAGTAGTTTATCTCGTTAGATCCCGATATACCCATAATCTGACTTGTGCAATACCAACCTCGATTATTATGATTTATGAGTATCTTTTTAACAAAAGCTCATGCAAGATAACTATGGAACGATTGTTAGATATGACTCGTATTTAGTATTCCCATGTTTATCAAACGGGATTTAACCAATACGAAAACTTCCTAGAGACATGAGAACGTTTGGATGTAGAAGATCATGTTTGAGGGAGGCTTGAAGTTCGAAGAAGAACTGAAGAATCAGATTCTGGAAGGAACCGCGGCGCAGGCATAATGCATAGACAGTGGTGTGGACCGTGATCAATTCCATACGATTAGCACGGTGAAGGCAAGAGGCGCATACCGTGGTATTTTGAATGGTCGTTTCCAGTAACTATGCCGCAATGTAAGGCGCATGTGGCCAATTGCGACCCATACTACGGTGACGGCATATTTTGCACAGATCATGAAAGGTGCGCGGAAAAAGGAAAGGTTTTCTTTTGAAAGTTTTTATGCTTAAAGGAAAAAGAGTTTGTCTTTATGCGGAATAGGAAAGTCTTGTGCATAAAGGAAAAGGGCTTTACGTGGAATATGAAGTATTGTGCGTGAAGAAAATGTGTTTCCTTGTAGGATTCAAACTCCCTGTAACTAGTATAAATAGATCTAATAACTAGGTTATTGTGTGTGGAGCAAAATAGCAAATACTAGAGAGATCTCAGAGAGTGGGCATTGTGTGTAATTAGGTTTGGGGTTTTAGGGAGAGAATCCTGAGTGTGTAGTTGTAAAAATTTGTTACATAGTGAAATCTTTTCTCTTGCGTCCTGACGGCCGTGATTTTTCTTTGTTCTTGAGTTTCCACGTAAATATTGTGTTTTTGTGTGTGATTGGATCAATTTATTTTCTTTCATATTATTTTGTATGCAAATCATTATTATTGTTTGTTTGTGGTTATCCGACAATTCTTCCACGTAGCGTTATTATTGATAACAACGATCAACAAGATTAATATCATAATCAAGTTATTGGCACTCAACAAGTTAGTGTATATATATATATATATATATACAGAAATTCTATTATCAGTTCGAACTGACAAAAGTTATATCAGTTCCTTACATGTGGACCACTGGATTTAAATACTTTGACTTGGCTGTATGCACTTGTCAGTCAAAGTATTTAAATCCAGTGGCCCACATACAAGGATCTGATATAACTTTTATCAGTTCGAACTGATAATAGAAAAACCGTATATATATATATATATAAATTTTCAAGTCAGTACGCACTGATATAACTTATATCAGTGCGTTGTATGTGAACCACTAGCTAGATTTACATGCTTCGATTCAGTGTGTATGCACTTGCTAGTGCTTTCTCATAATCAGTGGTCCACATGCAACGCACTAATGTATGTTATATCAGTGCACATTAACCAAAACCAAACTGTAAATATATATAGCAAATAACAACTCATTAATTTGTTTACCTGGAAAACATTTCTCATGGACTTTGTCATTTAGTCTCCTTTCCAAAATCAAATATTTTAATAACAAAAAATTATATGCACACCTTCTCAAAAAAAAAAAAAAATTATATATATATATATATATATATATATTAATGATTACAATTAATTTGGGGTTTTTAGGAGGGAGATGAATCGAGCTCACAACTTCAAAGAGTTAAAGGTATATGTGTGAGGGGTATACCTATAGATCCATCAACCACATCTTGTCCACACCTTCTCAACATTTAAGTAACTCAATTAGTGAAAATCAAATAAGGTTTCATTCAAATACAATAATGCATGTAATTTTTTTTAAATTTTTTTTTTGACAGACTGCATCCAAGCAGCCGAAGCAGACCAAACAACAAAAACAACAGAGAAAGAAACCACAACTGGCAACAAAAAAACAAAGCTTAAGGAAGATTATCAGCTTCAATCAAACTCCTAATACAAGGAGGAATCTTCCATCCAGAAGGAATTCGTCAAAGTCTTCAGAGCAAGACTAGCAAGTTGCTGAGCAGCACGATGATATTATGCATGCTCTAAGAACAAAAGTTAACAACTTTAATATTATGTGAAAGTCATATTGCCAATTAAGTCAAAATTTCAAATTTTAAATGATTATGATTTTAAGAAACCTAAATACACGACTAATTCCAAATTAATTCTTATATATTTTTTAGCACGTCAATGATGAAGGTTCGCCATCGATGATATTATACATGTTCTAAGAACAAAAGTTAAACAACTTTAATATCATGTGAAAGTCATATTGCCAATTAAGTCAAAATTTCAAATTTCAAATGATTATGATTTTAAGAAACCTAAATACACGACTAATTCCAAATTAATTCATATATATATTTTTAGCACGTCAATGATGAAGGTTCACCATTTACCGGCATGTGTTATGAGAGTAGATGAACTTCGGTTGTGAAAGGAGACATAACAAACAAGATTACCGATTGGAATCGAATCAATTAGCAAACAAATTTGAAAGCAAATTAAGTTGATAAATTAGTAACTCATTGGCAAATGGCAACCGATCAAACAAATTTGAATAGCAAACAGGTATCAATACCTACGTATCCGAACCATAAATATAGTGATCGATTAATTTCCCGACAGACCGCTGAGCCGTTCAGTGTATATACATATACACATATAAAAAAAAAAAAATCAAGTCAGTGTATCCTGATATAATTTCGTGAGGATATTGAATGTGAGCCACTTGTTTTACATTCCTTGACTCAAGTGTGTATGCACTTGTCAAAACTAGTGACTCACATTCAATATCCTGATAAAGTTATATTAAGATGCACTGACCAGATCAGGATTATGCATATATATATATATATATATTATGATACATGTGAGCCAGCCAACTAAAGAGCTTGGCTAGTGAACTTGAAGCCTTTGGCTTCTCTTCACTTCAAGATTAGAACAGCATGGTCTCACTCTCTTTCTCTCTACCTTTCTCTCTCTACTTTCAATACAAAAAGTAACCTCAACGTTTTTGGTTCCCAATGTCAAAAAACCAAAAACATTTCATCGTTTTTTATGTTTTAATTTGCCGCCTCCTCCATTAAAATCTCTTCTTCTTCTTCTTCTTATTCTTCTTCCTTCCATTACTCTCTCTGCAAAAAAACATGTTTAATGCTTCTCATTAAACTCCACAAACCCAACTAACTAATAAACTTCTTTTATGTTTTTTCATTACAAAACCAGACACTATGTACCAAATAACAAAACTTTATCACTACTATCTTTATTGTCTTCAACATTTACAAAACATAAAAAGACATATTTTTGATTTCCTTCTCTGCTTACCAACTTCACTTTTTGCTCTTCTTCTTCTCATCCTCTTGTTCTACAATGGTTTCTCTGTCTTCTACATTCACATCCCTTCCATTCCCGCCAAAATCTCGCCGGTTCCCGCCGGAAAACTCGCTGTCGTCAGATCAGATTCTTCTTCTTCTTCTTCTTCGTCGTCGTTGGCGTCACTTCATGAAAAGCTAGCTTCTTCTGTGTTGTATGCAGTGAAAGAAGAGAACCCACCTGTGATTTTGAAGACTACTACCCAATGGACTCTACTTGACAGAGACAATTTCTCAACTGTACCCATCAACAGTTCTTTAAAATTCAAGCACCCAAAAGTTCGAAAGAAGAATACCGAGTTCAAGATTCTAAGTTCAGGACCAAAATCAAAGAAATTTTCTGTCAAAGTTAAGAAATTTCTTGACAACTCTTCATGTAAGTTGAATTTTTTCATGACTTGGATTTCTTCAGTTGATTCATTTGGTGTTAGAGAGTTATTTGTTATAGAGAGCTTGTTTAAATCACACCCAAATGCTTGTTTAGTCATGGTTTCAATTTCACTTGATTCCAAAAAAGGAAATTTGATTTTCAAGCCATTTTCAGACAAGGGTTTTAAAGTGATTGCTGTTAGGCCTGATTTTGATTATCTGTTCAATAACACACAAGCTGAAACATGGTTCAAGAAATTGAAAAAAGGAAATGTTGATCCTGGTTTGATTGCATTAGGTCAAAATCTGTCTAATTTGCTTAGACTTTCTTTGTTGTACAAGTTTGGTGGTATATATTTAGACACAGATGTTATAGTGTTGAAAAGTTTTTCTGATTTGAGAAACACGATTGGAGCACAGACTATGGATTCTGAAACCAGGAATTGGACTAGATTGAACAATGCTGTGTTGATTTTTGATCAGAATCATCCATTGCTTCTCAAGTTTATACAAGAATTTGCACTCACATTTGATGGTAACAAATGGGGTCACAATGGTCCTTATTTGGTCTCTAGAGTTGTTTCAAGAGTTGGTGGTAGGCCTGGATTCAACTTCACCGTATTACCACCATCAGCATTTTATCCGGTGGATTGGAGTCGAATTCAAAGCTTTTTCCAGGGACCTGGAAATGAAAAACACACAGAATGGTTGCATAATAAGCTGAAACGCATTCGCAGACAGAGCTTCACTGTGCATCTATGGAACAGACAGAGTAAACAGCTTCAAGTTGAAGAAAAAAGCATTCTTCATCACTTAATGTTGGACTGTTGTGTCTTCTGCAACTCTTCACTTTCAATAAAGTTTGTAAGTAAATAAATAAATAAAATTACATGACAATTGTGCTAATTGTCCCACTTTCAGACTTTGTTGATAGAAAAATAATCTGAAAGTTAAAGTTTTTATTTGATTAATTTCCTTTCTTGATCTCTCTCAAATTTGCATTACTTTTTGTTGTTTGAAAGTTAACAAAAGAAAAAAGAAAAAAAAGAGAAGGAATCTTTCATTGTGCAGAATCAATAGCTTTTTTGTTTTTTTTTTTTTTGTTTTTTTTTTTCCTTTTCTTCCACATGATTTCTTGTACTTGTATCATTTTACAGGATATAAATATATATATATATATATAACATGCAAAGAGTGTAATGATTTGAGCATTTTGTGTCTTTAATTCCTTTTAGAAACAGAGCATCTTGTGATTTTACTTTACAAAATTATGGGGATTTGATTATTGGGAGATTTAGGAAGCTGTTTACTTGTTTAGTTGTTTATGATGTTTTTTTTTTTTTTTACAGTTTCATTCATTATGAAAGTGATTTTTCAACTCCCAAATTCCAATCAATGTAGTCAACTACCTTCTGGCCTTCTCTGCATTACCATCATCATATAATCATATATATATATATATATATATATATATATTATTATTTTTTTATGCTTCCATCCCTTGCCATTATCTATACGACTATACGTTCTGAATTCGTCATAAACTTTTAAATTATCAGGAAAGTCGTCGATCGATGACGTGTATATATATATATTATATTTTATTCTTGCATGATTAATGCAGCCAGACAGAGAACATATATTAGTGATAAATAATAAAACATTAACATGTTTTAAGTCAATGGATAAAGCCAACATCACATAGTTTAGTTGGTAGATGTACGAGTTTAGGGTTTGGGTAAATGACTTTCAGGTTAGCGGTTCGAATCCTATCAATGGCAAAAGCTTTCGAAAAAATACCTGATCCCGAATTAATAGATATTGTAAAAAAAAAAAATAAAAAATAAAATCAAATGGAAAGAGAAATCTTTCCCATTTTAATTTGATGAGTTGTGTCATGTGTGTGAACTAACAGTTCCTCCATCTGAAAACTCATCATCAGTTTTGATGATTTTTAGCTCATCACATGCAAACTTGGTGATATATCTACTATTAAAACACATACTTCTTGCAGATGCTGATTTAAAATCAGAATAAAATGGAAGAAATTTAAAATAAAATAAAAATTAATGAATTTGGACAGGTACCCTACACCAATCACCATAGTCAATGACTTCTAATATGTATATATATATATATATATATATATATTGGTTTTTCAATAAAAATACCAGGTGTCAAGATAACAGCCTTAGCATTAACAATGGTGCAACTAATAGAAAAAAGTTATTAATGAGAATTGTTCTGCAGTGTGGTGGGGCAGAGCATGAACTTTCATTAACATCTTCATTTTATAATGTATTTTGTTTTTTATCTTTTCCATGGACTTGGAAGTAAGATTGAATCTTTCCATGTTAGTTTTTATTTTTGGTGTAGAATTTCATGGAGGGTGCACATGTCTAAATTCCCTTTCTATTAAACATAACATTGTTAACGAGTAAGGTTCAGGATTTGTATATAAGATTCGGTTTCCTTTAACTAAGTAGATCCGTTTGGGGCTATGAGTGAAGGACGTTTGCGTGAAACTGATACGTGCATGAAACCCATTTGTCAAAAACATTCTCTTATATTGTATAACTCAAAATGGGTTCTTACAATTTACCCAAGCTACCATTGTTTTGGTAAAGTATGTGATAAATAGGATGGATACTTTGTGGTCTCAAGTTGCATGAATGCAAACAGGGACCGCTTAGCTACCTTTGTGGGCCAAAATCTAATCTGTACATTTATGTTCAAGCAATCAAAACCTTCCTGGAAAGTCCTTGTCTCTCTCTAGTCTCTATATTGTGCTGTTGTAAAGAACAGCACATGTGATCATTCTATGCTCTTTTGCTTTCAATGTGTTTCATTTTTGCTTTCAAACATTCTTCAAGAATTCACAACTCTCCAAGTTTCTGACCTCAATTTCATAGAATACCTGGATACACCATTGACACAGGCATAAAAACACACGAGCAATCGACAAATAAATCTGAAATTCCGGATGAAAAAAAGTTTCAATGTTATTTAGTTGTATCAATTGTATAAATATGACAGCAATGACACTTTACAATGCAATCTCTGTATAAGAAATTAAGAATAACTCTTCACCTGAGGACTAGTACTAGTTTTTGAACTTCAAGCACTCCTATAAGAAGTTTTGAAGTTTAACAATTTAAGAATTTGCTGCACACTATTGTTTCTGCACAAGACGCTCTACGTCGCCCAATTCCACCTCAACTCCTCCCAATTCCACCTCACCTCCTCCTACTCCTTGCCATTCTCCATCACTTTGGAAGATCATTTCGATTTCCTCCAATGATTTCCCTTTCGTTTCTGGAACGGATGTATGGACGAAAACAATAGAAAGAGCTGCAATCAATGCAAAGACGAAGAAGGTTCCGCCAACTGTGATTGCATGAGACACAGAGAGGAAAGACATAGCAACCACACCACTACTGACCCTACTTCCCACTGCCCCAAGAGCGGAAGCTTGAGCTCGTAGCCTTAGAGGGAAGATTTCAGATGACAAAACCCAACAAATCGGACCAATTCCTACGGAGAAGAAAGCTACATTGCCACAAACCGATAGAATTGCCAATCCAATCCCAAGATTTCCACTCCCCATAAATGTTAGACTAAAGCTCAGACAAAGCAAGCAAACAGTCATTCCAATCGTGCTTATGTAAAGCAAAGGTTTTCTACCAACTCTGTCAATTAGAAATATTGCTATCAAAATGAACACAGTTTTGGTAAATCCAACAGCAACAGTTGCCCCGAGAAGCTCAGTATTGCCCTTGATCCCAGCGTTTTTAAATACGGTGGGGCTATAGTACACAGTTGCATCAATACCTGTCATCTGTTGGAAGCATTGGATTCCACAACCTGCAATCAACATTCGTTTAACTGGAGGAGAAGGGCATACGATTTCGCGCCACACAGCTTTGGCTTCAGAATTAACAGCATTAGCATGGTCAGCTGCTACTTGTATTTCTGCCAATCTTTCCTCCACTTCTCTTTCACTCCCGTTTAACTTTAATAGCACCGATCTTGCTTCATCAATCCTTCCTTGCACCACCAACCACCTTGGAGATTCAGGGATCACGAACAATGCAAACCCAATTAATACTGACGGGAGGATTCCCACACCAATCATGATTCTCCAGTTTATATGCACAGGAAGTCCGGAAAAAAGCATAATTCGATATATATCCAAGTAGAATTCCAAAATTCACAAAGATCTCAGGGAAGGAGGTGAGCGATCCTCTAGCAATGGAAGGTGATATCTCAGCTATGTATATAGGTGCAATCATGACCCCAAAGCCTATCCCCACACCAGCCAAGAGTCTTCCAGTCATTAATATTGCAAAAGACGGGGAAACTGTCATTATAGCCGCACCAGACTGAAAAACAATAGCTGCAAGGGCTATCGTCCATTTTCGACCAAGGATATCTGATGTTTTCCCTCCAGCTAAACTACCCAAAAGCGAAATAATGCTCAAAATTCCAACAAGAATCTCTACTTGTACTTCACTTATCTTCAGATCCTCTTGAATGAATATTATCGCTCCACTCATTACACCCACATCTGCGAAGTTGTTGTGGCACATTGTAAATCAACACAATTCTGAGCAGATGCCGACAAAGCCAGCTAAAACAACGCAATTAAAATGGTGCCAAAATAAAATTCTTGAATCAATTAACATGATAGGAAACAACAGTTAACTGTCTACTACAGCATTATATTTTTTCTTATTCACTGCATGTTACACTTGACCATTGCTTTGCTAATTCCTAGTGTGTGTGTTTATTGCATGATCAATTTTGGATTTTTGTTGATAAATTTTGTCATTTTCCATAATAGTACCAAATATTTTCTCCTTATCCATCTGCAATTACAACCAACCATATCTGTGCCATACACAACAAGTCAACAACCAACCCAACCGGACCGGTTCATGATGTTTTAATGGAAAAAAAAAAAAAAAAAAACATGTTACACCATCTATCTACCCTTGTCAAGTCTTGTTCTACTTGTGTATTCAAACATCAAAGTTGAGGTTACAAATCAAAACCTATTATTCAACTACTTTTTTCCCCGATTGAGTCTCAAAAGTCCTTTTGCCACAAAAATGAAGATCCCATATGTAGTAATCAAGAACATTTCCAAAGTCATAAAAAATATAAATTCTTGCATTGCCTACTAGAGTTCTTATTGTATAAACATCAAATCCAAAGAGATAAAGATAAGAAAAAAAAACTAACCATAGCCAAGCAGGACAGAATTGAGAGAAGCAAAGATTGCACAAGCGAAGACAAACTTGTTTGCTCTTTGATCACCATTATCAACAAAACCCTGTTCTTGATTGTTTGACAAAGTCAAATCTTCTTCTTCATTTCCTTCACCATCCATTCTTTTGTATTTGTTACCATTTTCCTGAAACCCCATCTCCAAAAGCCCTCTCTCTCTCTCTCTTCTCACACGTCTGTGTATATATATATATATATGTCGGTGTGTTTTGTTGCATAGGAAGAGAGAGGAGGGCAAAGGGTTTTTCTGATACTCGGTTTGATTTTTGAAGGAAGAATAAAGAAGTGTTTTTTACTCAGATCTGGAGATTTAGGACGAAAAATGGAGACTTAGAGAGTGGTGGGTCCGGATTTTTTTTCTTTTGTGGGTCCACGACAACCTGTGTGGACCCGAATTTTAACAATATTACTGTAATAACAAGGCACAACCGAACAACGTAAAACACATGTCGGTGTTGCGGTCTCGTGAAGGGAAAAATATGTTTGGCCGACGAATGATAAATTTCAATATAATTCGGTGTTACATCCACTGGTATTTCTCTATGTGGTTGTGCACTTCTCCTTCGAATCGAATCGCTGATAGGTGTTTGAGTTTATTTCTTTTTGAAAGTATAGGTGTTTGAATTCTATCTTCTTTTTTTTTTTTTTTTGAAATTATAACAATTGGACTCTACTAGCACAGCCCGGACAACTACTCTCACAAGGGGGAGAGGGCATCCACACATGAGGTGGGACAATGAATGAAATTGTATATATATATACACATTCCGGGTGTTGAACCGTAGTGATGGAGTCTCTCATTGGAGATTCACACCACATTGGCAAAAGACCATTGGTTATATAAAACTTTTCTATATAGTGAGAGTTGGTTTCCATTGTAGTTGATCTAGCATATTCGCCGATAGACCATTCTCCATCTTCAAAGGAGAAAAAACAATACAATTTTTAGTGTTTGACTATGACTAACTTGGCAGTTGAAGAGTCTTATTGACAACCTAATTGGTTCAAAAAAATCAACAAAATGATATGGAATTTTGAATTGTGCATTTAACGTGTCATTTATCGTAGAAAGTCATTTATCGTAATAGATAATATGAGGTTGGTCCGAAGTATACCTCTTTATATATCTATACCATACAGTTGTGGATTTAAGTTGTATCTCCTACTTTAAACCCCGAATTATTATAATATTTTAAAGCCATAATATTTTTATTTTTTTTGAAAGAGCATCATGGCATAATTTATGTGACAAAAACAACTCACTTAATTTGGGTTAATTTTGGACTAAATTTCTATATTGTATAACATTACTCTGGTCAATTATATATCTAAACTTTTTAATTATATATCGTGTTTAAATTAGACCATTGTTATTAGGGATTTTTCCTTATTTCTTTATTTATTTTTGGTTTTCCGAAATGTAGCTTCCACAATCGGGGGAGGTACAGTCCAAATATATACTACGATGAGTGAATTTTTCAATATCAAACACTATAAAGAAGGTGTGGGTTTGAACCCTAATGCCTGATGGTAGAGTTTCGTTTTAACTAGGGTTGGCAATTTGAGGGCCTAACCTGCACGGGACCCAAGCCCTCAAAAATTTTAAAGGTACTAGACCCTGCCCTTATATAGCCATTTATGTATGAGTGACGATATTTGCACCCCTCTAAAATCTTATATACACCCAAAATCAATATATTTTTAAAATTCCAATATTATCCTTAAATAAATTTATTAAAATGATTAAGATAAATATATCTTGTATATATATTAATAAAATATGTAATATTTTTTAATATTTAACAACTTTTTTAATTATTCACACAAATGTAAAAAAATAAAAAAATAAATTTTGATTAAAATATTATTAATTAATTAATTTTAATTTTAATAGTGATTATACTATAAATATTAATTACTGTTATATTTTTTCTCAAAAAAAAAAAATGTAAATGTTATAAAAAAAATATCTTTGAATTTAATTAAAAAAACTAAACTAAAAAGTTAAAAGAAAAGTATAAGAAAAATAAAAAGAAGACAAGCCGCCTCCTCCATTTTGTTTTTTGAAGGTCGCCTTCAGTCCTTCACCATCTTCAATCTGGAGAAAAATCTAATCTGGAGAATGGAGATTTTTCCTTTCTGGGAGCCTGGGAGGAGGTGTCCTCCATACCTTTTTTTTTTTCTTTCAATTTTCCTTTCCTTTTAATTATCTTATAATTTATAATTTAAAAATTAGAACATTAAAAAAAAAAAAGATAAAGGACATATTTGATAATATGCAAGGTGTGCTTACAAAATATAATATTTTAAAATTTTTTAATGTGGTATACATACAAAAGGGGGTGCACATATAGTTTTTTAGAGGTATAAATATCACAACTTTTTATGTATAAGGGTAGTGTTGGAACTCAACCCGCAAAGTAAGAGTTTTACCCAAACCCGTAATTTGACATGCACTTTTAATCCTATTTTGATGTAGAATTGGATTCGAAATTTGACCCGAATATTGACACGGATATTTTTGACCAATTTTTTATATTATTTTATTTTTTAGACATATTTTTTACATCGATTCATTGGGCTGAAAGTTTTTGGGCCATAATTTGTACAAATCAAATTAATTAAAAGTTCTATTGAAACAGTTAATTAATAATTCAAATAGAACAATTTTTACGTCTCAATTTAATTAGAACAATTTTTATGTGCTAACAAATTGAATAAGCAACTAAGCATCTAGACACCATAAGTTACATTACAAGTATATCACACTTATGAGACGATGAATAATTAGAAAGGGAAAATTCTAGTTTTGCTTACAAAACTAGACAAACAATCGAAAGAATGCAAATAACCCTAATTTTGAGAGAAGCTAACAAGAGCAATTTTTTGTTAGTGATAGTTAAACAGTATCCTAAACAATTTTTCAGAGATAATCAATCGTAAACCATAACAAGAGCAAAAATTGAGCAATTAAAATGTAAACATTAAAAAAATAAAAAATAAAAAAAATAAAAAAAAACACATAATCAAGGATTATAAACGATTTGTTGTTTTCGACAAAACTTGGGCTTCAAATCCAATAAGGCCCATGAAAACTTATTTGGGCCTAATTTGATGTCTCAGTCTTTTTAATTGATGAGCTTTATCATTATTTTTTTTTTTTAGTGACGAAATTTACACCCCTCAAATTTTTTTTAAATTTCAATATTACTATGGATTAAAATGACTAAAAAGACTAAGTGCTTATTTGGTTGACTTCTTACTACCTCAAAAGGTTTACGAACGTCTATTTGAGTTTTTTTATAATTGTTTGGTTGGGTTTTTGAGATTGTTTATTTTAAATCGAATAGAGGTTAGTGGAGTTTAAGTGCTCGTTTGGTTGAGCTTTCTATTGTTTCAAAAGGTCTACCAACGTCTATTTGAGTTTTCTATAGTTGTTTGGTTAGACTTTTGAGATTGTCTATTTTAAATTGAGTAGAGACTAGTAAAGTTTAAACCTCTATTAGGCAAAAGCTCATGGGGAGATGCTTCTCCAAATAGACTTTTTTTTTTAAAAAAGTCTACCAACCAAACAACTATAATTTTTTTTTTCAAAACCTCTACTTCTAATAGATCTACTACAAGTAGATATTTTACTAATAGATGTTTTTCAAAAGCCCAACCAAACAAGCTCTAAACCTCTACTAGGTAAAAGCTCATGGAGAGGTGCTTCTCCAAATAGGTTTTTTTTTTTTTTTTTTTTTTTTTTTTTTTTTTTTTTTTTTTTTGGTAAAAGTTCATGGAGAGGTGTTTCTCTTAATAGATTTTTTTTTTTTTTTTTTCAAAAACTCTATTTCTATTAGATTTACTACAAGTAGATCTTTTACTAATAGAGGTTTTCGAAAGCCCAACTAAACAAGCTCTAAATAATTTATAAGTATACCCAGAAGTTATTATTCATTTTCCTTTTTTTTTTTTTTTTAATCCAAGTAAATCTTTTACTAATAGAAGTTTTCGAAAGCCCAACTAAACAAGCTCTAAATAATTTATAAGTATACCTAGAAGTTATTATTCATTTTCCTTTTTTTTTTTTTTTTTTTAAAATTATATTTAACTAGTTTCCTATTATTTGTCTATCATAGTACCATTTCTATTTTCTTAAACCCTAACTTCTCTTCTAAATACTAATTTCAAATACAAATTAAAATTGTCTGCAGGTTGTAGCTCATGTCGGAAGACAATCCCACATTATTCCAATAATAAGGAGAGAAAAATTCTATACCTCTACGGCTCTACCCCTTTATTTTTGATGTATGTGTGTAATTCATGTACCCTCAATGCTTACATAGCAAATTACCGATAACATTGATTTTTTTGCTTTGTTTCTATGTGCGGCCTTTTACATGACACACTGTATATGTGTTTTCTGGGCATTTACTTTTTATTTTTATTTATTTATTATTATATTATCTTCTTTTCTGTTATTTTAATCTACCTTTTATCAATAAAATTAGTTCAAGACCCAATTCAAGTTGGTATAATTTATGTAGTTTTTTTAAAGTATAATTTATGTATTTAAGAGTTAGAATTTTTTTTATTTTTTTTTTAAAAGCAAGAAATAAAATAACAAAAATTTAAATAATAATAAAATAGGTGTACGTGATTTGTAGTTATAAAAATACAATACAATTGAAATGAAGAAAGGGTATTTTTACCGTTAAGTGGGGTTTAATTATAAAATAGAGTTCTTTAAATTTTTTTTTAATAGGGTGTGCATACAAGAGAGGTATACCATATACATACAGCTTTTAAAGGGCGTAAATATCGAATTATCTTTCTATACTAAATAGCTATAGTGCTACACCGACATTAGAGTCTCGCGTGTTAACTAATCTACACACGTGCTAGACAATTTGACTATAAATATTTTATTTTTTTGTGTGTATTGAAAAGCTCACTCTCCATTGAAAATACCCCGTTCGGCCTTTTCATCAATCCCAAAAAAAAAAAAAAAAAAAAAAAAAAAAAAAAAAAAAAAAAGAAAGACATCATCCCTCTGAAAAAACGGTGTAGTTTTGACCAACGGAAATCTAACTAACCCTGGACCAAATTATCATTTAAATGTGATATTTTACATCTATCAAAAGTTAATTTATGACTTTATTCAATTTATGTAATAGAAAATACTTTTAAAAAAAAAAAAAATGGTTTATTCAATCTATGAATCCGTGATAGAAATAGCCCACATTATCATTTAAATGTGGCATTTTACTTCTATTAAGAGTTGGTTTAGTTTCTCTTATATCACACTATATAACATAGACTGAATCAAACCAAAAAATCTATGCAATTCACCTCAATCAATTCAAAAAATTTATACAATTCACCTCAATCAATTCTGCTACTGTAAAATTTTCTGCAAAAAATATCTATATTTCTTCTTTAAGAGAAGTGACACATATTGAACTGAAGACATTACTGGGATTCCTTCTGCTATGTTTTCTACAACTTCAAGTATTGATCATGGCTAGCAACTGTCATTGCTGAAGCTGCTAGTGAAGAGATCAACCCGTCATGTGATAAAACTGACCATGTGAAGCACCCTTTTATATATCGGTACCTTACAACTGGGATGTGGTTTAGCTTGTGACTTCATTGTGTGTTAAATGATGAACATATAAGTAATGAATTTCCTCTTTGATTTAAAAAGAAATGTCCACCACAGTATCTATTTTTTATTTACAATATATGCATAATGTCATGAAATAACTTTTTACCTTGTCACCAGCAATGATAACGATTTCATGATACATGAGATGATCAAATATGCATGATTGTAAGTTTTCAGCAATTGTCTTGATATGTATGCATTTTTTACTTTCAATCGACCAAACCTGTACATTGTCTGTAGTAATGGAATCAATATACTCCCCACTTACAACCCAACAAAAAGAATTAACAGTTCTATCATGTTTCTATTAGATGAGAATAAAAAAAGTATCTAATATAAACATGACGGGACGGTCAATTCCTAGATTGACTTCAGTCATCACTACAAGAGATTAACAAAAGCATCAGATATAGTGAAATTAATCTCTACTACTATAACATAACTATAATGTCGGCTTAATTTCAACAATCCATCGAGAAGGTTATTACATTTTTTACTGACCTTCATTGCGACGTTCAAGCATTGGATGCATATTTGTTTGTGCATCAACAATGGTAAGATTCGTAGGTGTAGGTAGGGCGTTTGCTGGTTATTCTGCATAGTTGAGTAAAAATTTAGTTAATTGGAATTGAAGAAAATATTTTAGACCATTTTATTGTCTGACTTGAACTTTCATGCATAATCTTAAAAAAAAAGATAATTTAGTGGTTTGTTGATTAACCTACATTGTTTAGTAAATTTTAAGTACTTGAAATTATAATTGATAATAAGTAAATAGTTTAGACATCGAGAATATGCCTCGCTGTTAACCGACTATAGTCATGTGTCATCCGTGCCTAGAAAAAAGAAACAAGTATAATTAATAGCTCTAAGGAAAGAAATAACTGTGAAATGCTTTTTATAACATTTTTGAATTGATGGCCTTTTGATGCTGCTTGCATTTGAAAACCATTCATCTATTCAAAAAAATAAAATAAAAATTGGTTTATTCAATCTATGAATCTATGATAGAATAGACCACATTATCATTTAAATGTGGTCTTTTACTTCTATTAAAAGTTGATTTAGTTTTTCTTATATCAAAATAAATAACGTATACTGAATCAAACCAAAAAATCTATACAATTCACCTCAATCAATTCAAAAAATTTATACAATTCACCTCGATCAATTCTGCTATTGTAAATTTTTTTGCAAAAAATATATATATTTCTTCTTTAAGAGAAGTGACACATATTGAACTTAAGACATTATTGAGATTCCTTCTGCTATGTTTTCCATAACTTCAACTATCGATCGTGGCTAGCAACAGTCATTGCTAAAGCTGTCAGTGAAGAGATCAACCCGTCATGTGCCAAAACTGACCATGTGAAGCACCCATTTATATATTGGTACCTTACAACTGGGATGTGGTCTAGCTTGTGACTTCATTGTATGTTAAATGATGAACATAAATGTAATGAATTTCCTTTTTGACTTAAAAAGAAATGTCCACCACAATATCTATTCTTTATTTACAATATATGTATAATGTCATGAAAAATGTTATGAAAGAACTTTTTACCTTGTCACCGGCGATGATAGCGATTTCAGGATACATGAGATGAAATATGCATGATTGTAAATATTCAGCAATTGTCTTGGTATGTACACATTTTTTACTTTCAATCGACCAAACCCGTGTATTGTCTGTAGTAACAGAAGCAATATACTCCCCACTTGCAACCCAACAAAAAGAATTAACAGTTCTATCATGTTTCTATTAGATGAGAATAAAAAAAGCATCTAATATAAATATGACGGGACGATCAATTCCTAGATTGACTTCAGTCATCACTACAAGAGATTAACAAAAGCATCAGATATAGTGAAATTAAATCTCTACTGCTATAACGTAATTATAATGTCGGCTTAATTTCAACAACTTATCTAGACGGTTATTACATTTTTTACTGACTTTCATTGTGACGTTCAAGCATTGGATGCATCTTTGTTTGTGCATCAATAATGGCAAGATCTGTTAGTGTAGGTAGGCCTAAGCTAAGCGTGTGCTGGTTATTTGGAATTGAATAAAATATTTTAGACAATTTATTGTCTAACTTGAGCTTTCATGCATAATCTTAAAAAAAAGATAATTTTGCGGTTTGTTGATTAACCTACATTGTTTAGTAAATTTTAAGTACTTGAAATTATAATTGATAATAAATAAATAGTTTAGACATCGAGAATATGCCTTGCTGTTAGTCGACTATAGTCATGTCTCATCCGTGCCAAGAAAAAAGAAACAAGTATAATTAATAGCTCTAAGGTAAGAAATAACTGTGAAATACTTTTTATAACATTTTTGAATTGATGGCCTTTTGATGTCGTTTGCATTTGAAAATCATTATATATTCAAAAAAAAAAAAAAAATGGTTTATTCAATCTATAAATCTGTGATAGAAATAGACTACATTATCATTTAAATGTGGTCTTTTACTTCTATTAAAAATTAGTTTAGTTTTTCTTATATCAAAATATATAATATAGACTAAATCAAACCAAAAAATCTATACAATTCACCTCAATCAATTCAAAAAATTTATACAATTCACCTCGATCAATTCTGCTACTGTAAAATTTTCTGTAAAAAATATCTATATTTCTTCTTTAAGAGAAGTGACACACATTGAACTTAAGACATTATTGAGATTCCTTCTGCTATGTTTTCCACAACTTCAACTATTGATCGTGGCTAGCAACAGTCATTGCTAAAGCTGCCAATGAAGAGATCAACCCGTCATGTGCTAAAACTGACCATGTGAAACACCCTTTTATATATCGGTACCTTACAACTGGGATGTACGGTCTAGCTTGTGACTTCATTGTGTGTTAAATGATGAACTTACATGTAATGATTTTCCTTTCTGACTTAAAAACAAATATCCACCACAATATCTATTATTTATTTATAATATATGTATAATGTCATGAAAAATGTTATGAAAGAACTTTTTACCTTGTCACCGGCGATGATAGCGATTTCAGGATACACGAGATGAAATATGCATGATTGTAAGTATTCAGCAATTGTCTTGGTATGTACGCATTTTTTACTTTCAACTGACCAAACCCGTGTATTGTCTGTAGTAACAGAAGCAATATACTCCCCACTTGCATCCCAACAAAAAGAATTGATAGTTTTGTCATGTTTCTATTATATGAGAATAAAAAAAAACATCTAATAGAAACATGACAGGATGATCAATTTCCATATTGACTTCAGTCATTACTGCAAGAGATTAACAAAAGCATTAGATATAGTGAAATTAAACATCTACTGCTATAACGTAACTATAATGTCGGCTTAATTTCAACAACTTATCTAGAAGGTTATTACATTTTTTACTGACCTTCATTGTGACGTTCAAGCATTGTATGCATCTTTGTTTGTGCATCAATAATGGCAAGATCCGTCGGTGTAGGTAGGCCTAAGCTAAGCGTTTACTGGTTATTTGGAATTGAAAAAAATATTTTAGACCATTTTATTGTTTTACTTGAGCTTATGCGCAATCATCAAAATAAAGAAAAGTTAGCGGTTTGTTGATTATCCTAAATTGTTAGTAAATTTTAATTACTTGAAATTATAATTGATAATAAGTAAATAGTTTAGATATCGAGAATATGTCTCGCTGCTAGCTGACTATAGTCATGTGTCATCCGTGCCCAGAAAAAAGAAACAAGTATAATTAATAGCTCTAAGGTAAGAAATAACTGTGAAATGCTTTTTATAACATTTTTTAATTGATGGCCTTTTGATGCTGTTTGCATTTGAAAACTATTCATCTATTAAAAAAAATATATATATATATAATATTTTTTAAAATTTTAATGAGGTATACATACAAAAAGGGGCGCATATACAATTTTTTAGGAGTGTAAATATCGCTAATTTTTATGTATACGGGTAGTGTTGGAACCCAACCCGCAAAAGTAAGAGTTTTACCCAAATCCGTAATTTGACATGCATTGTTAATCCTATTTTGACCTAGAATTGGATCCGAAATTTGACCTGAATATTGACACGGATATTTTTGACCAATTTTTATTTATTTATTTATTTTTTGAAATGTTACCCCAACTTTTTTACACTTATTTTTTACATTGATTCATTGGCCCATAATTTGTAAAAATCAAATTAATTAAAAATTCCATTTAAATAGTTAATTAATAATTCAAATAGAACAATTTTTACGTGTCAATTTAATTAGAACAATTTTTACATGCTAACAAATTGAATAAGCAACTTGAGCATCTAGACACCATAAAGCTACATTACAAATATATCAAACTTATGAGAATAATTAGAAAGGGAAAATTATAGTTTTGCTTACAAAACTAGACAAACAATCGAAAGAATGCAAATAACCCTAATTTTGAGAGAAGCTAACAAGAGCAATTTTTGGTAGTGATAGGTAAACAGTACCCTAAACAATTTTTCAGAGATAATCAATCGTAAACAATAACAAGAGCAAAAATTGAGCAATTAAAATGTAAACATAAAAAAAAAACCCTGAAAACCCTAATTGCAAACAAGCTAAAATTGAACAAAACAAATATTAAAAAAAAAAAGAAAAGAAAGAAAGAAAGATAAAAAAACACATAATCAAGGATTACAAACGATTTGTTGTTTTTGACAAAACTTGGGCTTCAAATCCAATAAGGTCCATGAAAACTTATTTGGGCCTAATTTGATGTCTCGACCTTTTTAACTGATGGGCTTTATCACTAATATATATATATATATATATATATATATATATATTTTAGTGACGAAATTTACACCCCTCTTTTTTTTTTTTTTGAAATCTCAATATTACTATGGATTAAAATGATTAAAAAGAATAAGTGCTTGTTTGGCTGAGCTTTCTACTACCTTAAAAGGTTTATAAATGTCTATTTGAGTTTTTTTTAGAATTGTTTGGTTGAGCTTTTGAGATTATCTATTTTAAATCGAATAGAGGCTAGTGGAGTTTAAACCTCTTACCAACCAAACAACTATAACTTTTTTTTTTTTTAATATTTTTTTTTTTGCAAAAACTATATTTCTAATAGATCTACTACAAGTAAATCTTTTACTATTAGAGGTTTTTCAAAAACCCAACCAAATAAGCTCTAAATAATTTATAAGTATACCCACAAGTTATTATTCATTTTTTTTAAAAATAAATAAATTATATTTAACTAGTTTTGTCTATAATAAAACCATTTCTATTTTCTTAAACCCTAACTTCTCTTCTAAATACTAATTTCAAATACAAATTGAAGTTATCTGCAGGTTGTAGCTCCGGTCGGAAGACAATCCCACATTATTCCAATAATAAGGAGAGAAAAATTCTAATACCTCTACCCCTCTATTTTGATGTATGTGTGTAATGCACATATTCTCAACGCTTACATAGCAAATTACCAATAACATTGATTTTTTTGCTTTGTTTCTATGTGTGGCCTTTTACATGACACACTGTATATGAGTTTTCTGGGCATTTACTTTTTTTTTATTTATTTATTTATTAATTTTTGTTATTTTAATCGACCTTTTACCAATAAAATTAGTTCAAAACCCAATTCAAGTTGGTATAATTTATGTATTTTTTTTAAAGTATAATTTATGTATTTAAGAGTTAGATTTTTTTTTTAAAAGCAAGAAATAAAATAACAAAAATTTAAACAATAATAAAATAGGTGCACGTGATATGTGGTTTTAAAAATACAATACAATTGAAATAAAGAAAGGGTATTTTTACTATTAAGTGGGGTTTAATTATAAAATAGAGTTCTTTAATTTTTTTTAATAGAATGTGTATACAAGAGAGGTATACCGTATACATACAGCTTTTTATACTAAATAGCTATAGTGCTATACCGACGTTAGAGTCTCGCACGTGTTATTAATCGCCACACGCGCGAGGCAATTTGACTATAAATATCTTATTTTTTTTTGTGTGTACTGAAAAACTCACTCTCCATCGAAAACGCCCCATTCGGCCTTTTCATCAATCCACAAAAAAAAAAAAAAAAAAAACAAAACATGACGGCAGACACCGTCCCTCTGCAAAACGGCGTCGTTTGGACCAACGGAGATCTGACTAACCCTGGTGCCACCACCGCCAAGAAGTCCAAAGAGAGCGAGCGGCGTCGCCGGAGACGCAAGCAGAAGAAGAACAAGGCTTCGAAGCAGGCAACGGAATCGAATGCCGACACTGGAAACGATACCGACGACGACGAGACCAAGGAGAACGCCGATTCTCAACTACAGGTATCATGCGATTTCTAGGGTTTTGAATTTATATAGATGTATATATATATGCTTTGCCTATACTTGCTAGTTTATTTTTTCGAGAAAACTTTTAGGTTTTTAGTGAGTCGATTTTTTGTAGTGAAATTAGGGGTTTTTGAGGTAATAGCTAAGGTTTTTAGTTGCTAGCCAGAGCTTCTACTCTTTTGCGGAGATTGGTTAGAGAAATTTAAAGCTTACTGAGTTGTGTGGTTATATTGTATTTTTCAATGTTTTAAAAGGCGTTAGTCGGGCGGTGGCCTGGTGCCTAGCACCTCGGTGGCATGGCCGCCCTTAAGTGGAGAAGGGTTGTGGAGAAGACGAAGGGAGGAGAAAAGAAAAGAAAGAAGGGCTGCTCGCCAGGATTTTTTATTTTTCATTTTTTTGAAAAAGAAGAAGATTAAAAACGATGACGATGCTTTGGACCCCATCTTTTTCAAAAAATAAAACCCTAGTGTCACCTAGTGATTTTTCGCTCCACCTAGGCCAGGCCTGCCCGTCTGCCTAGGCTGGCTGATAAGGCCAAAATTGCGGTGGCCAGGGCTGCCTAACACCTAGGCGGCCGCCCAGAGCAATTAAAAAAACAAAGAACGCATACCGGTTCTCTTCGTGTTCTGTCGCAATTGTGTAGAGTATTTATGTATAATTTTCAGGTTTTTTTTCTTCTCCTGTTACCCATCTTTGTGAATGTAACCAATAGAATATTTCATGTACTTTTATTTTTTGTTAAAAAATTTATTTTATAGTTCCTTATATACAAATTTTGGAGCATAGTGTAACTTATGCATTTCTTTTTCAAAAATTACTTGTCAGGCTGTTGAGCAAGTTATAATTGAGTATGTACCAGAAAAGGCAGAGTTAGAGGAAGGCTTCGATGATGAATTTAGAAAGATCTTTGAGAAATTTAGTTTCCGTGACGTAGCAGATTCTGAGGTAAGCACAAGAACTTTAGTTGACTGCTGGGCATTATTTATTCTTGTTCTGTTATCTGAAGCTGTTCTGATTGTATTTATCCAGGAGGACGATAAGAAAGATGAGTCTGCCCAAAATGCTGACTCTAAGAAGAAGGATGACTCGGATTCAGAAGAGGAAGAACAGGATAATCAACCAAAAGAGAAAGGAGTTTCTAATAAGAAGAAAAAGGTTTTTTTCACTGATGTTATCACTGTTACTGTTGTTAATTTAATTCTATAACAATCTTATTTTAATTATTATTATTATTATTATTATTATTATTGTCATTTTCATTATTATTATTATTATTATTATTATCATTATTATTATTATGAGCAGCATTGTTGTTACTACTGTTGGCATGAGACTAATAAAAAAAATATTTTACTTTTTTCAGCTTCAAAGACGGATGAAGATTGCTGAATTGAAAGAGATATGCTCAAGGCCCGATGTTGTTGAGGTAATGAAAATGCCTATGTTCTTCTAGTTTGATTTTTTTCTTTCTGTATCTTTGAACATTGTTGAGGTAGTTGTAACTTGTAAATATATTCTGCATTTTGTAAATGCTTAATGGAGTCACTAGTACAAGTGTATATATCTTAAGAGTTTTATATGATTTCAATCTGATTACCTGATGGCTTTCAAAATTTTTGTTTTTATATATAATATACTTTAAGCATAAGTGTAGATATGTTTATAGTCTATGTGATGTCAATATGATTACCTAATCATTAGCAAAGTTTTTGTTTCTATATATACTTTTGCTATTCTCTCGTAGATTTTGATGATATATTTTGTTTTTGTTTTCATGGTTACTAATTTATCCGTATATTTGATATTTAGGTGTGGGATGCGACTGCTGCAGACCCTAAGTTGCTGGTGTTTTTGAAGGCATATCGAAATACTGTTCCTGTGCCAAGGCATTGGTGTCAGAAGAGGAAATTTTTGCAGGTCAGTGGTTCCTGCTAAAAACTGACTAATTTGGGCTAAAATATGCATGCAATACTGATGGGAATAGTGAACGTGAGGGATTTAGGGAAGGGGGTGAGGAAAATCACGTCGATAAGGTTTCCCTTATATGTATATATGTGGTTCTTGCAGGGTAGCGGCTGTGACAACCATGGAGCCTGGACTTGTATGTGTTTTGCAAAGAGGACCGATGAATGATTTCTGTTTTAATATGTTTTCTAGTGTGGGTTGGGATAAAGATACTTATCTGATGCTTTAATTGGGAGTAGAATGGCATACCTTTGCATACTAGATATAGGGGATTTGTTCAATGTTGAGGTGCTAATTAATCTGCTTTGTAATTTCAGATGCCTTTCCAATGTGCCTAATGCTCTGGCTAGATTCGTCTAAAGATTTTTTTATATATTTGAAGTGATCTGAGTTGATTGCAGTTCTTTTTATGTGTGAAATTATTTGAATCTCATCAGGTTTTGAATGTTTGTTTTTTCAGGGGAAGCGTGGAATTGAGAAGCAACCATTCCAGCTTCCTGATTTCATTGCTGCGACAGGAATTGAGAAAATTAGACAGGTAATTTTAATTTTGTTAATTTATTAGTATACCTTATTTTGGGTTTCTTTCCAATCATTTTGCCAATATGAATCTTTTGAAAGTCACTGGTAATTTGTTTCATATTCTTGGATGCAGGCTTACATTGAAAAGGAGGACAGTAAGAAGTTGAAACAAAAGCAACGTGAGCGTATGCAGCCAAAGATGGGGAAAATGGATATAGACTACCAGGTTTCTTATATTTCTTAATTGATCTGTGTGAATTTTGCAGTTTTATTTGCTTATGTTGAGTAATGTATCTTGCATGCATGCTCTCCATGGGCATATGTGATATACAATGTATTATCATTTTTAACCAGATTACGGTTTGTATTTCAGGTCCTTCATGATGCATTTTTCAAATACCAGACGAAGCCAAAGCTGACAAATCATGGTGACCTGTACCATGAAGGGAAAGAATTTGAGGTACACTATATGATACTTGTCGAAAATATATACGGTACCTACTTAGTTTTTTCAAATATGCATACTTATTTTGTGCTGACTGCTGAGGTAAAAGAAAGGAATATTATTTGGTTTGTTCTGCTGTTTAAATTATATATGTAAGATAATGGTGGTATTTAGTACTACACGAGTTCATTTAATTTACTTTAGCTCTTCCATTATGTCCTGTAGGTAAAGCTAAGGGAGATGAAGCCGGGCACATTATCACAAGAATTGAAAGAAGCTCTTGGCATGCCAGATGGTGCTCCTCCCCCATGGCTTATAAATATGCAGGTGAGTTTAGCAAATATAGCATACTTATTAATTGATTGATTTACTTGTATTTTATTATTTATTTGATTTGTTTGTCTAACTATGGAATTTATCTCTCAGAGATATGGTCCACCACCATCGTATCCTCATCTCAAAATCCCAGGGCTGAATGCTCCTATTCCACCTGGGGCTAGCTTTGGTTATCACCCTGGTGGCTGGGGCAAGCCTCCTGTCGACGAAGTAAGTGTTTTTAAGTCATCTGTGTTTTCATAGTCTATTTTTGTTTATTGAAATTATTAATAGATAGATGCTGTGTTGGCTTTATTTTCAGTGTTTAACCTTTTTCTTATTATTGTAAATAGTACGGACGACCTTTGTATGGAGATGTCTTTGGTGTGCATCAACAAGAACAGCCCAACTATGAGGTACTATCTTGCACTAGTTTCTGTTTTTCACCTGGTTAAATGTGATTTCACTGAGTGGAACTACAATATAAGATGTTTTATGCTGCAACTGTATTGGTGGGCTACAAAATTTTGTCTCCCTCTCTTAATACTATTAGTGTCCTGATCTTTAAGTTTTGTAAGTTCTTGTGAGTTGTGAATAAATAAACATCTGTTATGTGGACTTCAAATACATGCCATCTTACTTTTGTATTTTTACTAATCTATTCAGGAGGAGCCAGTTGATAAGACCAAACACTGGGGTGATTTGGAGGAAGAGGAAGAAGAAGAGGAAGAGGAAGAAGAAGAACCAATTGAGGAGGAAGAAGAGTTGGAGGATGGCATTCAGTCTGTTGATACCCTTTCTAGGTATCTATTTTATAATTATATGTTGTCATTTCCTTGTTTACACTTGAATTTAAACATTTCTGTCGGTTTTAGGTTTGATGATGTGTGGGTTCCTTGGCTTCATTAAGCCTACTATATATATATATATATATATATATATATATTTTGACCTAATATCTTTGTCTCAAATAATATCTTATTTTTCTGTTACTGAGTAATTGCTTTTCTGATTTAGCACTCCTACTGGCGTTGAGACACCTGACGTCATTGATCTTAGAAAGCAGCAGAGAAAGGAACCTGAGAGGCCTCTATATCAAGTGAGTACTGCTTTTTGGAAATCTCTTTCTCACATCGATACTTTTACTTTCACGAATCATGCTGATAATATATATTTTCCATTTCTTTCTCTCGTTCTTTTGTAGGTGCTTGAAGAAAAAGAAGAGAGGATTGCACCAGGGACTTTGCTTGGAACAACACACACGTATGTTATTTATTTGATTTAGGAAATCTCAAGCTTTTATGATTTTTATTTGGTTCAGTTCTCCAATGATGATCTAAAACTCTTCTTTTTTTCCCTGCAGGTATGTGGTTAACACTGGTACACAAGACAAGACAGGGGCCAAAAGGGTAAGGATGATGTGTGCTCGTGCTTTTTCCTCAATATAAGTTGTTTTCATAAGATGATTAATTAAAACACGAAATCAGACATAATATGTGGTTGCCTTTGGATTGCCCTTAATTGTTTTTAACTCTCATGGAAACTATCTGGCAGCATTCATATGCTTGGAGGAAGTTCCCAGTGGTAGATGGAGAACTTAATGATCCATATTCTGTAATAATATTTTAGAGAGATTTGCTGTTATTGTGGAAATTGTTTTTTCTTACTTTTAAAAGAAATAGCAAAATCACATAATTTCCGATTAATTAATTTGAGATCAGTAACATTTGGAAGCAGGGTATTGATATTTTGTGCTTTATCCAATCTCACTTTTGAATGATCTACCTTGATGGAAGTTTTTGGGTTTTGAGTAGAGGAACAAACATAATTAGCAAATTATTGTTTTGCATTGCAAAGCTTTTCTCCTATACCCTAGTTGGTTTTTATTACCTATTCCCTAGTTTAGTTAAAAATCTGTAGATCAATTTAATTTTACCTAGAATCTCTGCTATAGATTTCATCATTGATTGATTGATGATTTTTGTTTAATGTTTTTTTGGCAGGTTGATCTGCTTAGAGGCCAGAAATCAGATAGAGTGGATGTCACTCTTCTGCCAGAAGAGCTGGAAGCTATGGATAATGTTCTGCCTGCAAAGTAAGTTGAATCCTTATGAATGTGAAATTTTACTATTAGTGTTTTAGCATTCTATGGTATAGAGTGAGTTCCTAATTTTTGACTAATTCGACAGATACGAGGAAGCAAGGGAAGAGGCGAAGCTCCGTAGTCAGCCAGAAGATTTCAGTGACATGGTTGCAGAGGTATGCCTTGAAAATTTACTTTACTGTTTTGTTAAATGTTTATGTTCAAAATAGATTAGATTCTAGCCTGCAGAAATCTCTTTCTGCTCATGTTTTTTATTTTTTTTATTTTGACAAACTTTAGCACCATAATGAGTTGTCGTATTGGTGCAGAACGAGAAGAAAAGGAAACGTAAGATGCAGGAGAAAGATGGAAAGTCGAAGAAAAAGGATTTCAAATTCTAGAGAATGTGCGAGGCTTCTATTTGTTTGAGTAGAGAGCATTGATAATGATCATATGAGAAATCTGGAGTACTAAAGTTTTGTTTTGTTTGGAGCCTGCAGCTGCTGCCAATGTTGTTTAAAGAGAAGAAGAATTACTAATTTTCTGAATGTTGTTAAACATAGTTTTTTTTTTTTCATTCGCTGTATGATGTTAAATATATAATACACGTGAGTTGCCCCTATCATCTTTCCTTTGGTTGATCACATGTGGTACGTAAATGGTGTGTGTAGGTGCGAGGGTTATATCATTCACTAGATTAACATCAACGTTATCTCGTCGTAAGAGGTCATCTAATTATAAAGTGAAATACTTTTCAAAAATCAAAAATCAAAAAAATTCTAAAGGAGTTGGAGAAACAACCAAAATAAGAAGTTCATATAATCTTTCTCTTTTTTCCTTTTCTGATTAGTATTAATTTCTATTTCCTTGTATGATAATAATAAAATTTAAAATGTAATTAAAATGGGTACTCTAAAACCCTAATTCACTACCAAGTACTAACCATCATACACCACTTTCACATAACAATTCCCAACACCCACAAAAATTGCAATTATATTCACAAACCCACATGTAATTTCAATATTTCTGAAATGGGTTTTGAACAATTAGTGATAAAGCAATTACCTTTTTTGCGAAAGCATCCAATTGCTGTTGAAAACGAGCTCCTCTCTAGATTAGGAAGGTCATCTAATTAAAAGCAATCATAATAAGAAATTCATATAATCTTCCTCTTGTTTCGTTTTTCTGTTTAGTATTAGGATTTCTATTTCCTTATTGGATTAGAACTCAAAAGCTCTCTATAAATTATCCCCTATTTCTTTTATATCGGCTTCAAGCAAAATAGCCTTTGAAAATACAGCATCATTCATCAATGGAAGCGTCAATTGTCAAAAAAATAAAGAAGGATAATGTGGAGGTCAAATTAGGACCATTCCTTCCCAATGAAATCTTCTCGGAGATCCTGAGCTGGTTGCCGGCAAAATATCTGGGACGATGCAAGTGTGTGTGTAAGGAATGGTGTAATTTGATCGAAAATCGCTCCTTCGCTACAAAGCATTTAAGTCGTTGCTCCCTCGTTAGTGTCTCTAGTGTCTATCTTAAAAGTAAACAAGAAAGTTTGGATGTGGATGGTACTATTGTTCGAGAAAAATTCATGATCATGGCGTCGTGTGTTGGATTAGTTTCGGAAAAGGGTGGTATCTCAGGTAAGTGCCGATTGAGGAACCTCACTACCCAAGAGATTGTTTATCTTCCCGATCCTCATCAAGGTACATTTAAAATATTCATTAATTACGATTATTCATTTAATGAAATTAAGTTGGTGTCTGTATATCGTGATGATGAAAATAATTCAACGGTAGAAGGGTTTCAGGTTCTTAACCTCGATAGAGATGATATGTGGAGACCGTTGAAATTCCCCATTTTAGAAAACCATAAAATAAGACAAGTGACGAAATCTTTTTTTTTAATGAATAACAAAGCTTTTTATCATGTCCAAAGAGCTGTCTATGGATCAAAAGGCTACATTGAGGTTAACAGTTTTGATATGAAGACGGAGTGTTGCTTCAGCAATACTCTACCTGGAGGCTTCTTCTCCGATCAATCGAATGTTATGAGCATGAAATGGAATGACTGCATAGCATTTGGTGACATAGTGGAATATAATTTGAATGTGATTGTATTGGAAGATGAGAAAAAGAACAAGTGGAGTGAAAAGAAGATCGTTATTCCTTTGCCATTCTTGAAAAGAAATCCAGATATCAAGAAATTGAGTCGGTTTTCAGCTGCCTTTAATCTTGGCATATTGCAATTCGTCTTGAAGAATGAGTCATTTATTTACGATACTCGATCGAGGAAACTCACTCCAACCAAAAATGTGATTCCTCCATGTGTTTTAACTTTTAAAAGGAATGCCGCTCAAGGTTAGTAAAAAATTTAACAATCTTCTAGATAATTTGTTGAAATTTGATTTGTGAACATACCATTTAATTTCAGTGTTAATCTCTTGCAGTGACGGATGGAACGAATTTAAATAATATTTTGGATGATTTAGTGGTAAGAAGATTGTGTATGAACCAGAAATTGGTCTAAAATATTTTTCTTTTCAATTATAATTCCAAACAACTGAAATTTTAATCAACAATGCAGCCTAATCAGCAATCGGATGGCTTCGCAAATCATGGCACTGATGCCAATGAAGGTTAGTAGAAAATGTAATAACCTTTCGTTTTTTGGCACCGAATTGAATTAACTAGATAGAGATTAGCTGGCAGCAAATAATAGTATCACTTTCTCATGTGAATATGTTATGGTCTTGAGTTAGGAAAGTAAGAGCAAGCTTCTTATAATCTAATATGACTAATCAGATGTTGCTGCTGCTGGCTTCCACTTTACTGAGATATAGGCTCCACATGTGTGGTCTTCAGTTGAGAAAAATAGTATCCACCGTTTGGTATGGATCTGAAGTTGGTTTTGATGAGATGAGAGCTTATTTTTCATATTAATCTTTTGTGTGCTGTCTATGTCTCTAGTCTCACCTAGCCACAAACAAATGCAGTGAGAGAATCAAATTTTACTGCAGTATATAGTGGGCAAAGTGACTTAGCTTGGCCATTACTTGGACCAACATTGCCCTGTATTGTTTGCACACATTAAAGTGTCAGCCAACCAGGACCGCATTTTCATTTTCATTCTAGTTTTGCTTCTTAAAAGCTAGAGTTTCATTAATTCTTTAACACTGACCTGCTAAACTAAACTATCAATCATATATGCATATATAATCACATGGAAAACAGAAGGCTACCAAGGCAAAACGACAACAAATGTACCAAAACTGAGTTATAGAAACAGTAGAATCCTATGCAACTAGTTGGCACCAAATTCTTTTACAATTCTCTAATATATCAGCACAAAAGAGTCAAGACTGGGCTCGATATTATCATCCTGTACTGATATGGTATCTGTCCATGAGCCCAATCTTCTAAGCAGATTTTGTTAGACTGATTTGAATCTGGTTTCATTATTAGTTGGGTTTATTTTTATTATATAAAAGAGGCATTGTAGCCTATGAGAGATTGAGTTGTTATGATTTGAATTTCATGAAGTTCGAGTTACTTCTGTGTGTGATATTTGCTGGTATTCTGCATAAATCAACGGCAGCTAATCTCTATCTAGTTTCTTATTTCGCTTCCCGTTCAACAACTTGTGAACAAACCATTTAATTAAATTAACTTTCGTTTGTTCATTTACTCCCTCGCATGCTTATATCTTGTTTGTTAAATCTAATGCCTCTGTTGATCTAACGCAACTAGAAGTACAAGAAAACTACGGAAACGTCACAGTGTCATCTGAACATCCTGCATTGTCATCTACGGACAGCTGTGTGTTACACTTTAACTTCTCTGAGGTGAAGGTCAATGTACTCAACTTGCTTTTCAAAGAGGTTGGGCGTCTCAATTCTGGCGTGGTTTTGAGCTGCCAGTTCTCAACGGATGGGAGATTTTTGGCTTGGTTCTCCGAAGATTCAAAGGTGATTATTTTGAAGTTTGATTAAGCTATTTCTAGTTAGTTTTAATGATATGTATTTTAAACTTTGAGCTGATTGTCACTGCAGTTTAGGATTTGGGAGGTCAGAACTGGTCACCTTATTACTCCTCCAGTTGTACTTGGGGAGAACATCACCGACATCCGTTTCAAAAAAGGATGTTATACATTTGCAACAGCTTCGAGAGACAGAACTGTGCAGCTAAGGAGTGCTGAAAATGTATAACCTTCTCTTGTCGTACTCTTTTTAAATTTGTGATTTTGTCAACAATAAATATTCATTATTTGATGTTATACAGCTAATCCAAACGCCAGTAACGCTTTTCGGACACCTCACAGAAGTGCTGTCATTGGATTTTCATCCAACGGATGAGATTCTATGCTCAAGCGATGCTGACAGAAACATAATGTGGTGGAATGTCAAAGAATCCAGACCTATTCGCACCAAGAAACTTCGCTCATTTAAGGTCGGATCCATATTTTTCCAAATTAGATAATCATGTTTTGTAGTACTGAATTTTGATCTGAAATAAATATAGGTCGACAAAGTAAGATACCAGCCCCAATCTGGGAAAATATTGGCAGTCATGGAGGGTCTGAATATCCATTTAATGGAGGATGAGACTGGAAATTTACTACGCGGCTCGATGGTAATGTTTAAATACATTAATTCATATGTTAGTATAGCTCTTTCAATGGGCTTTCCATTGTACCTGACTGGACCTTTTTCCCTCATCTATTAGAAACATGACAGTACTGTTAAGGCCTTTTGTTGGGACACAAGTGGAGCCTATATTGCTTCTGTTGCCGGAGATAGTGCACGGGTTTGGTCAATTGATAGGAAGCAATGCATTCATAGAACTAGAACTGCTGAAGAAAACTTACAATCGTGTGCATTTCATCCTATGTATCCTGAAATCGTCATCATCGCTGGTGACAAGGTAAACGTTCTTTCATAACATTATGCATATATTGCTAATAAATGACATTATGCATGACATTTTTCGTGATATTGTGGTTTTCTGGCACAGTTGCTTTATTTATGGGATACAAAGAAGGGCTCCACATGGACAGTTAAAGCACATGGCGGGTTGATCTCTTCACTGGCAGCTTCAGCAACAACGGTTGCCTCTGGTAGCCATGACCAATACCTGAAGCTGTGGAAGACTGAGCTGGAGGAATCTCACTAATGTCTCAAGTTCAATCTGTGTCACTTCTTTTTACAGAAAATTTTAAAGTAGCAGAATTGATTGTATAGATTTTTTGGTTAAAATTTTACAATTATATTTTGACATGAGAGAAACTAAACCGAGTTTTGATAGATGTAAAAGATCACATTCAAATGATAATGATAAGAAATATAAATTTTGATAGTTGTGACAATTATGTATAGATTTTACAATCATATGTAATGAATAACATAACTTTTTATCATGTCCAAAGAGCTATCTATGGATCAAAAGGCTACATTGAGATTAACAGTTTTGATATGAAGACGGAGTGTTGCTTCAGCAATCCTCTACCTGGAGGCTTCTTCTCCGATCAATCGAATGTTATGAGCATGAAATGGAATGACTGCATAGCATTTGGTGATATAGTGGAATATAATTTGAATGTGATTGTATTAGAAGATCACAAAAAGCACAAGTGGAGTGAAAAGAAGATTGTTATTCCTTTGCCATTCTTGAAAGAAAATCTCAGGTCAACATATCAAATCCTACTAATACCTGGTCTTGGATTAATAGGTATTGTCAAAAAGAAAGAAAATCCAGATATCAAGAAAATGAGTCGGTTTTCAGCTTGCTTTAATCTTGGCATATTGCGATTCGTCTTGAAGAACGAGTCATTTATTTACGATACTCGATCGAGGAAACTCACTCCAACCGAAGATGTGATTCCTCCATGTGTTATAACTTTTAAAAGGAAGTGTGAAAAATTTTAAATTATGTAAGAGTTTTTGCATATTTGCTAATAAAGTTTATCAAGATTTATTTTTGTTTTATTATTATTTTTGCACATTCTGCTGCCGCCTAAAAAGAATAATCGCTAATTTTCTGCTGGAGACAAATTATGTATCAAATGTTGTCATAATTTACTCACCAGTTAACATAGTTTTGGTTTATGAATTATGATTTTAAATATATATATACAGCAGCCCTTCTCATCTTTCCTTTGGTTGCTTACAATATTTGCCTTGGTTCGTGTTATTTGGTTAGGTGGAGAGCCCTAATTTTATATGCATTGAATTTGGGAGAAGATTATTTGACTCTAACCCACGAACAAAATGGTTTAGGCACAAGGGTTATATCACTTGATCAATATCATCTGGTTGCAAATAACATTAACATTATTCAAATCAGGTAATGCAAAGTGATCTTAAAATAAACTTGAAGGAACTTTGCTGCCAAATTGGATGGCATTAGACTATATACTGAGAAGAGTAATTCTATATTACTCAAACTTTTGTTCAAACAAATAATCTTCCATTCAATTCAATCTTGTGCATATTCTTTGATCTAGACAAACTTGAAATTGTATGGTTTAAGACTAACTATATATTTAATATGAACCGGTTAATATATCACCTGTATGAAACTACTAGTTTCACGTGTATGAAACTAGTGAAGTTGTGACAATTACGTGTAGATTTTACAATTATATGTACATTTGATAGAGATTTGTAGTATTTTTGTAACAAATATATAAAAATACTATGTTATTATTAATTGTGTTACAGATATGTGAATGAAAGAATGGATGGTGATCTTTGGGAGAAGGTTCTTAATCCTGAAAATGAATATAGAAGACAAGAGCCCAGAACAAGTTTCTGCTGCTGTTAAAGCTTTCATGACTGCTAATTTGCCTCGTTAACTAATTGAACAAGTTACTACTATACTTACATTTACATGTAAAATATATCGAAAAAATTAATCTTAATTTCTATTAAAAAAATACCATTATCAAATTAAATTATTTAATTTGATAATGGTATTCATAGTTTCACATAATACACTAGTTCCACACTTCCACGTGTGTGAAACTAGTTCATTTCCAAATCTATAGTAGTTTCACATGTATGACACTAGTTCGTTTATCAAACTATAGTAGTTTCACGTTTATGAAACAATTATGTGTAGATTTTACAATTATATGTAGATTTGACAAAAATTCTTAGTTACAATTAAATTATTTTGATACTAGTTCACGTGTATGAAACTTGTTCACATAATACACTAGTTCCACATGTATGAAACTAGAACATTTATAAACCTACAGTGGTTTCATGTGTATAGAACTAGTGAAGGTGTGACAATAATATGTATGAGAGAGTGTGGTGTGGTTGAGCTATGGAGAAAATTGTACGGGAAAAGGATTTAAGAGTTTGGAGGGGGCAGAAAGAGTGAAAAGGAGACAGAAAAGATAGGAGGATGTATTACAATTTACAAGCATATGTGGAGAGTTTTTACCTCTACTTGTGGGAGCCGCACATGTATTACAATTTTGCCATTATGTGTTCATTTTTAGAAATTACCCTACATTTAATTTTTTTTTTACAAATGCTAGCCACTTATTTAAACCCCCCTCTTTTAATCTTCGAATTCTTACAAAATGAATAATTATTGTTTACTTGTTATTTTCAATAATTAAAAAAGAGACTACTTTATTTGGTGGCGGCTTGCACATGAGACAATGTCATGTTGAATAAGCATTTTTACCACTAAGCCATATTGCCCGATGGTCATATATAACTTTAATTAATTAGATATAACAAATATGAGTGAAAGAGCAGATCTACATGTGGTGCTTATAGAAATTTACAAAAGAAAATTTAATAAATAATAATTAAATAAAAGATGATGTTGATGTTTAGTAAAAAAACAAAAAATTCTATCCCACGTTAATCTTTAATCATGCTTACGTCCATGCCTATAAACCAACCTAATCGATTTTTTTTCTTTAACAAAACGAAACAATTGGTTTGGTTTGGACGGGTTGATCGGTTTGACGGTTTGGGTGCCCATCCCTACTCTCAGTATTAGGATTTCCTTATAGGATTAGGACTCAAAAGTTCTCTATAAATTATTTATAGTGACTTTTGGCCTTAATTTCAAGCAAAAAATAACGTTTTTAAAGATACAGCTTTCATAATGTGGATGTCAAATTAGTACACCATTCCTTCCTAATGAAATCTTCTTGAAGATCCTGAGCTAGTTGCCGGCAAAATATCTGGGACAAAAGTTTGTGTGTAAGCAATGGTGTAATTTGATCGAAAATTTGTCATTCGATGTAAAGCATTTAAGTCATAGCTACCTCGTTAGTGTCTATCTTGAAAATAAACAGGAAAGTTTGGACGTGAATGACACTATTGTTCAAGAAAAATTCATGATCATGACGTTGTTTGCTGGATTAGTTTTAGATCGAAAAGGGTGGTATCTCAAGCCAGTACCGATCGAGGAACCTCACTACCCAAGAGATTGTTTATCTTTCCGATCCTCATGAAGGTATATTTAAAATATTCTTTAATGATGATTATTCATTTAATGAAATTAATTTGGTGTCTTTATATTGCGATGAAAATAATTCGTTAGTAGAACTTTATCATGTTCTTAACCTCAATAGAGATGATAGGTGGAGACCCATAAAATAAGACGAGTGACGAAATATGTTTTGTAATGAAGAACAAAACTTTTTATCATGTCAAAAATAAGATGATACTTAATTTTAATTTTTTAGTTATAAGTGACAGAGATTGAACTAAAGTGTGATATAGGCTTTAATAGATTATATAAAATTAAGAATCTATAAAAAAAATGGACCACATTATCATTTAAATGTGATCTGTTACATCTATCAAGAGTTAGAGGTCATTTGTTTTTTTATCTGAAGACTGAATAGTCTTGAATTTGATTGAAAACTGTATAGCGACTGAAATCTAAATCTGAATGATATGTTTCTTTTTTATTTTTATCACCTCTGAATAGAATGTCAACTTTCTTGTTTTTTTTAAATATATAATGGTTTAAAAACAAGTAATTTGACATGTATACCCTTGTTACTATTAATTGTTATGTATTTTCATTTATATGATACAAACAACAAAATAAAAATAATTTAATAAATCTTAAACCATTTTTATGTAATAATTGCAATATATTATTCATGATTAAGATATGATGATTTTTTTTTTTTTTTTAAAAGGATAAATAATGATTTGGAAATGGTTTTAATTTAGTGATTAATGTTTTTTTAAGTTGTTTATCATAAGTAATAGGTTAAAAGAAATAAATGTGTATAATATAAAATTAAGATAAAATTGGAAATATGTTATCTTTGATAGGATTGTCTTGGAAGAAAATATATATATTAAATGCAATTCAGAGATTTGGAATTAAGTTAAAAGTCATGTTTTCTTACTTTTTATTTTAAGTTGTTTTTTGGTATTTTTAAGTTGTTTGACCATTTAAAAAAATAAACAAAACAACTTCAAAATTTCAATTTAGACCCATTAAGTTTTAAGTGCAAAAAACAAACGACACCTTAGTTTATAGCTTTATTCAATTTATGTAATAATGTAATACTTAAAAAAAAAGTTGGTTTATTCAATCTATGAATCTGTGATAGAAATAGACCACATTATCATTTAAATGTGGTCTTTTACTTCTATTAAGAGTTGGTTTAGTTTCTTTTATATCAAAATATATACCATAGACCGAATCAAACCAAAAAATCTATACAATTCACCTCAATCAATACAAAAAATTTATACAATTCACCTAATCAATTCCGCTACTATAAAACTTTCTACAAAAATTATATATATATATATATATATATATATCTTTTTTATATATATCTTTTTAAGAGAAGTGACACATATTGAACTTAAGACATTATTGGGATTCATTCTGCTATGTTTTCCACAACCGTAAGTATTGATCATAACTAGTAATCGTCATTACTGAAGCTGCCAGTGAAGAGATCAACCCGTCATGTGTTAAATTGACCATGTGAAGCACTCTTTTATATATCGGCACCTTACAACTGGGAAGTACGGTCTAGCTTGTGACTTCATTGTGTGTTAAATGATGAACATACATGTAATGAATTTCCTCTTTGACTTAAAAAAAATGTCCACCACAATATCTATTTTTTATTTACAATATATGCATAATGTCATGAAAAATGTTATGAAAGAACTTTTACCTTGTCACCAGCGATAATAGCGATTTCAGGATACATGAGATGAAATATGCATGATTGTAAGTTTTCAGCAATTGTCCTGGTATGTATGCATTTTTTATTTTCAATCGACCAAACCTATGTATTATCTGTAGTAACGGAAGCAATATACTCCCCACTTGCATCCCAACAAAAATAATTGATAGTCCTGTCATGTTTTTATTAGATGAGAATAAAAAAAACATCTAATAGAAACATGACAGGACGGTCAATTCCCAGATTGACTTCAGTCATCACTACAAGAGATTAACAAAAGCATCAGATATAGTGAATTTAAATCTCTACTGCTATATCGTAACTATAATGTCGGCTTAGTTTCAACAATTTATTTAGAAGGTTATTACATTTTTTACTGACCTTCATTGCGACATTCAAGCATTGGATGCATCTTTGTTTGTGCATCAACAATGGTAAGATCCGTAGGTGTAGGTAGGGCGTTTGCTGGTTATTTTGCATAGTTGAGTAAAATTTTAGTTATTTGGAATTGAAGAAAATATTTTAGACCATTTTATTGTTTGAATTGAGCTTTCATGCGCAATCATCAAAATAAAGAAAATTTAGCGGTTTGTTGATTAACCTACATTGTTTAGTATATTTCAAATACTTGAAATTATAATTGATAATAAGTAAACAGTTTAGACATCAAGTGAATGCCTCGCTGTTAACCGACCATGGTCATGTGCCTTCCATGATTGAAAAAAAGAAACAAGTATAATTAATAGCTCTAAGGAAAGAAATAACTGTGAATTTTTTTTTGGAAGAAGTCAACTGAAATAGATGGGTTTAGTACTTCAAATGAAAAACAAACACATAAGTACTTCAAATGAAAAACAAAATAACAAAAAGATAAAGAGGGCATTTGAGATTCTTAATCCACTATATCTTAAATTGGCAATGAAAGCAACATACAAACCCTTAGTACTGGGGGGGCGGGGCGGGGAGAGCAAAAGAAAACCAACACCCTCAATTTCCTACAAACACCAGGTAGTTACCGTCCACCATAGTTCCAGAATTCCCCAAGATCTTCCAAGTAGTTCTGCAGATCGATATTCCAAGCCGAGTGCAGTACCCCATACTTAATTTGGTTCAACCAAAGATTTGCAAAATAAGAGGTAGCAATTCTATTTCGCACCCTTTCATAAATCAACGGACTAGGGAATTTTTTTCCTTTCAAGATATCATCAGCTTCATCACTTGAATGTCTTTCATCCGCAAATGTAAATGGAAATTGCCTCAGCATAGGGACAACTTCCATTCTCAATTCAAAATGTATTTTATAACACTTTGAATTGAGAGCCTTTTGATGCCGCTTGCATTTGAAAACCATTCATCTATTCAAAAAAAAAAAGGTTGGTTTATTCAATCTATGAATCTGTGATAAAAATAGACCACATTATCATTTAAATGTGGTTTAATTTCTCTTATATCAAAATATATACCATAGACTGAATCAAACCAAAAAATCTATATAATTCAAAAAATTTATACAATTCACCTAATCAATTCCGCTACCGTAAAACTTTCTGCAAAATATATATATATATATATATATTTCTTTTTTAAGAGAAGTGAAACATATTGAACTTAAGACATTATTGAGATTCCAGGTAGTTACCGTCCACCATGGTTCCAGAATTCCCCAAGATCTTCCAAGTAGTTCTGCAGATCGATATTCCAAGTCGAGTGCAGTACCCCATACTTAATTTGGTTCAACCAAAGATTTGCGAAATAAGAGGCAGCAATTCTATTTCGCACCCTCTCATAAATCAACGGACTAGGGAATTTTTTGCCTTTCAAGATATCATCAGCTTCATCACTTGAATGTCTTTCATCTGCAAATGTAAATGGAAATTGCCTCAGCATAGGGACAACTTCCATTATCAATTCAAAATGTATTTTATAACATTTTGAATTGAGAGCCTTTTGATGCCGTTTGCATTTGAAAACCATTCATCTATTCAAAAAAAAAAAAAGTTGGTTTATTCAATCTATGAATCTGTGATAAAAATAGACCACATTATCATTTAAATGTGGTTTTTTACTTTTATTAAAAGTTGGTTTAGTTTCTCTTATGTCAAAATATATACCATAGACTGAATCAAACCAAAAAATCTATACAATTCAAAAAATTTATACAATTCACCTAATCAATTAAGCTACTGTAAAACTTTCTGCAATATATATATATATTTCTTTTTTAAGAGAAGTGACATATATTGAACTTAAGACATTATTGAGATTCATTCTGCTATGTTTTCCACAACTTCAAGTATTGATCATGACTAGCAACCGTCATTGCTGAAGCTGCCAGTGAAGAGATCAACCCGTCATGTGTTAAATTGACCATGTGAAGCACCCTTTTATATATCGATACCTTACAACTGGGATGTACGGTCTAGCTTGTGACTTCATTGTGTGTTAAATGATGAACATACATGTAATGAATTTCCTCTTTGACTTAAAAAGAAATGTCCACCACAATATCTATTTTTTATTTACAATATATGCATAATGTCATGAAAAATGTTATGAAAGAACTTTTACCTTGTCACCAGCGATGATAGCGATTTCAGGATACATGAGATGAAATATGCATGATTGTAAGTTTTCAGCAATTGTCCTGGTATGTATGCATTTTTTATTTTCAATCGACCAAACCCGTGCATTGTCTGTAGTAACGGAAGCAATATACTCCCCACTTGCATCCCAACAAAAAGAATTGACAGTTCTGTCATGTTTCTATTAGATGAGAATAAAAAAAAACATCTAATAAAAACATGACAGGACGGTCAATTCCTAGATTGACTTTAGTCATCACTATAAGAGATTAACAAAAGCATCAGATATAGTGAAATTAAATCTCTACTGCTATAACGTAACTATAATGTCGGTTTAATTTCAACAACTTATCTAGAAGGTTATTACATTTTTTACTGACCTTTGTTGCGACATTCAAGCATTGGATGCATCTTTGTTTGTGCATCAACAATGGCAAGATCCGTAGGTGTAGGTAGGGCGTTTGCTGGTTATTCTGCATATTTGATTAAAATTTTAGTTATTTGGAATTGAAGAAAATATTTTAGACTATTTTATTGTTTGACTTGAGCTTTCATGGGCAATCATCAAAATAAAGAAAAGTTAGTGGTTTGTTGATTATCCTACATTGTTTATAAAATTTTAATTACTTGAAATTATAATTGATAATAATTAAATAGTTTAGACATCAAGGGAATGCCTCGTTGTTAGGCGACCATAGTTATGTGCCCTCCATTCTCGGAAAAAAAAGAAACAAGTATAATAAATAGCTTTAAGGTAAGAAATAACTGTGAAATGCTTTTTACTATATAACATTTTTGAATTGAAGGCCTTACGATGCCATTTGCATTTGAAAACCATTCATCTAAGCTTCTTGGATCGACTTCAGCCATCATTGCAAGAGATTAACAGAAACATCAGATATACCCACCACATTGGAGGTGTACGAGCGAGGCCATTAACTAGAATGAACTCATCGAAATTTCCCTACTGCTAATGTTGACGCAGTAGGAAGCTAAAGATTCAAGCCAAATCCATGGCCACAACAAGAAGGGAGATCTGCTCTACCATTCTTTCAATATCTGATAACATTCAACAATAAACAACTCCCTCACAAAGCTACAGACCAAACATATATATACATTCTACAAACCCAAAATAAGGCCCAAGTCTAATTGCCCAAGCCCAAATCTAATTACAATATAACTCCTACATCAGTCGCCCCTTCTTCGAAAAGAACTCGACCTCGAGTTCGGTTGAGACATGCGGAACAAGAACTAGTTGAATGAGAATGGAGCGAAGTCCCATATTTGGCTTGCGGGAGTGGTAGACGCCAACCGAAAAGTCCCTTCGAAGCGCGTCCCAAACCCACAGCGGTACCAAAACAATCGTCCAACGGCATGCTGAAAATACCTAAGCTATTTGCCATTGGCGTCGCCTTTCCAATTTGATCTTGAATTCCGAAAACCCAACGTGAGCTTCAATGACAACCCCAAGATCAATTGCCTTCACCATCACAACACAAGAAATAACAAGCTTTTCTTCGACAGTATCATCAACAACCTCAAAAACATTTTCTTTAGCCCTCACAGAAGACTCAAATTGAACCCCTTATGTGACAGCAACAGCATTACAATCATCTTCATTTGCAGAATCTTTCACGAAAACGGTCACTTCTGAATCACTCAAACCCCCGTTTTCTACTCCAATTAATTCACCACAATCAGAACTCACAACGAGCTTCACTGGGGACAATGGCCCGTATAATGGTTCATCTTCTCCTTCAATTTCTGTCACCTTAATTCTAGGTACACTATGAACCCTCTCAATACCCACAACACTAGGAACCTTGACCAAGCCCGGAAAACCACCATTTTCCACTTCACTCACCATCCCTTCATCACCACCAATCAACTCATCAAAATCATCATCCTCCATTTTCAGCCGTGCCACAGGCACCACAGTGCTTTCATATTCATTGACAGCACCGCCACTCTCAATTCTGCTACTTCTTTCACTCTCAGTACTTTCTTTTTCCTCAAAATCAAACCAATTAGACATGAAATGCATCATATCAGTGAGGGTTGGGGAACAGTTTCCAGGTAAAGTGGGTCTAGGTTTAGAATTGGAATTGATTGAAGCCATGTTCTGTGGTTGAAGGTGGATTTCGGTGGACTGATAATCTGTTTTGGTGAATTGGTTTTCATGGTCTGCTGTCAACGAGATTGTGGTGTTTGTTTTGGTTTGGTGATTCACAAATTGGTGGTTTGGGGGTTTGTATGTGGTGACTGAATTGTGGTGGCTGAAACGGGAATGGGTTTTGGTGATTTCGAATTGATTTTCATGGGCATTTTCGAATTGGTGGAATTGGGGTTTGTAGGTTTCACGTTTATGGTGGGTTGGAGGTTGATTTGGTCTACGCGTGTGTGTGTGTGTGAACGGGTTGAAGAAGATGGTTGAGATGGGGTTTGTATTTGGGTCTTTGCTGGTTGTAAGGAATAGAGGTCAGTGGGTATTTGATTCTTGGCTTGAATGTGATGCCGTGAAGAAGATGATGATGGAGGTGGATGAGAGTGACGATACCTGTGAGATGGTGGTGGAGGTTGAAGATGATGAAGATACCTTGGTTGAGCAGCAAACTTGGGTTCCCCCAAAATCCATTGTTCAACTTCTTCATCTGAACTTGAATCACGACCACGATACCTCCGATGACGAATTCCTTCTTCATCGGACTCAGAGAGCTCAGGTGGAGCAGGGATTTCACGTCGTCGGGCTCTCCTCAGATCACGATCTCCCCTCGATGCAAGTCGAGCTTCCCGGTGTGGTCGAGCTCGAGCTTCACAGTCTCTGAGATTCGCACGTGCAGTCCACAACAATTCCTCCAAGCTGCGATTTCCACCGCCGGTCGGGAGTCCACCGTCGTCATCGTTGGCCATAACTACCCGATCGTCGCCGAGTGCTCTGATGCCACTTGACGCAGTAGGAAGCTAAAGATTCAAGCCAAATCCATGGCCACAACAAGAAGGGAGCTCTGCTCTACCATTCTTTCAATATCTGATAACATTCAACAATAAACAACTCCCTCACAAAGCTACAGACCAAACATATATATACATTCTACAAACCCAAAATAAGGCCCAAGTCTAATTGCCCAAGCCCAAATCTAATTACAATATAACTCCTACATCAAATGTTCAAAGCATCTAAAACAAGAATAAGAACAACAAAGAGAGAAATGTCCAAAAAAAAAAAAAAAATTTCATTTTAAAAAAGAAAAAAAAAAAAAAGATGATGTTTTGGATTGGGCTTAAACAAGTCAATTTATTTTAAGCAAGTGGTCAAAATGTTTGATTAAAAATCATCCCAGAATATATCATTCATTCTAGGCCAAAGTCTGTAAGATAATTGATACAGAATAAATAATCTTGGTTATCAAACAACCCAACATTACACTTTCTATTTACTTGTTACATATTTAATGACTGACACATGAAAATAGTGGCGGACCCAAAAATTTTATCCAGATAGGACACTTGAATAAAATAACAATTATATAAAAAAATATTGAAAAATTAAGATTATAGTAAAATGAGTTTATATATATATATATTAAAAAAAATTGATGATATAATCAAGTTTATATAAAATAAAACAAATAAAACACTTATTCAACATGAACTAAATAATCTTACATTAAAAAAGAAATAATAAAAACAAGAAACACAATATTAAAAAATAAATAATAATAAGAAAAACAACATAAACAATGGAAAATTAAAATATTTATTCTTAAAAAAATAAATTACAATATAATTCTATAATAATAAATTTTGTTTTGTATTTATAATAAATTCACTTTAAATTTATAGAAAATTAATTGGTTAGTAAATATTAATATATATGTTTTTTAATTTTTTATTCTTCTAATTATTGGTAAATTATTGATTCTAAATAAATTAAAACTATAAAATAAAGAAAAATATTAAAAAAAAAATAAATGGATTATAATAATAGATAGACTATTTTAATACAATAAGTTAAAATTTGAGGTTTGAGAGTTTATTGATCGGATGTGTATGGTATGTTAAACTAAAACTATTAGAAATAATAATAGATAATTTAATGTAAAATGAAATTGAACTAAGTAACCACACATTGAGGGTAATTAAGAAGTTAACAATGACAGAAAAGAGAAATAAATTGTTTTGTTATAGAAGAAGACGAAAATTTGAGAAATAAATTGGAAAAGAGGGTAAAATAAAAAAATACAGTAAAAAAAAATTACAAACAAGATGCTTTACCAACTGTGCTACTAAATAATGTCATGGTGAGTGATCCACACGTGGGTCCACCCCTGCATGAACGATAACTCTAAAAACATGAAGCGTCATATATGTAACTTTCAAAATCATGAAACCCTAAAACGTAGGAGGCTGAGTTGGAGTTTGCTTTTGCTTTATACAGATGATCAAAGACTTTTTTTTTTTCCATGAAAAACAGAGTTGCCATGCCAAAAGTGAATGCACATAAAAGTGATTTTCATCGTCATCCACAAAAGCATGCCTATTATTTTAGTAGCAGGTTCTTCAACATTAAGAAAACAAATAAAAAAATAAAAAAAGAAGAAGAGAGAGAGTCTTGGAATTGGATTATCCATTACTGGAATGTCAAATGCTTAATTAGTTGCAATCTCAAATGATTACTTAGATAAATCTACTTCACTAATGATAGTTCTTCTACTAAGTGATATTACCATAAAGTTTCTTGCTATACTAGCTACTAAAAATTCAAGAACAGTAAAGAAATTTATCACATATTCCACATCTTTAGTGAATGAGGTTAGGGACTTGTATAAAAACTAGCTTTGATCTCCATTGAAGTGTATGATCCAAAGTAAATTTATGAAGATGAAAACAAAATATGAAACCTAAAATAAACATTATCTACTTAGTGGGTCAAGACTGTTACCAAAAGTGACACTTCAAGTTAATTAACAGTGTTATCGATGTATGCTCTAGTGAAAGGCACCATAGTTATTTTGGAAACAAAAATTTTTAGATTTTAATTTATTTAGTTATAGCAGACCTTGATCTGACATATTCCCGTACAATAAAATAAGAGAATGTAATTTCAACGAAGCAGCTAGAAGAAGAAAAAAATGTCATCAAATTCATGATTAGATAAAAGAGTAATATATATATATATATATATATATATATATATATATATTTTCTTCTAGGTAGTACCTAATTTTTGATGTAACATATAATACATTTAGTCTTCTTAAATAGTCACTAATGTATGACTTTTTAATTCTGAAGAAATTGAAATAAAATGAAACATCAAAGCCTACTTTGACACTAGAGATTTATTCTATTACGAAAATACAATTCATGGATTATTATTATTATTACTTTGACAAACATTAGCAGCTTGACTGCACTACTGTTTATTTATTTATTTATTTATTATTATTATTATTATTATTCCTTACTTCATGGCTACTCTCTCAGTCTCTTCATGGTTTGCATCACCAAATCCCAGTTCATGCATGGACCCACCAGCACTATCTCTTTGAATTACTGGTTCGTGTAAACGCACGTAACGTGTTTCAGATAAGAACTCAGAACAATTTTTTATTAATTGTTTCTAATGATCATAATAAGAAGAAAATAGATCTTAAACATTCATAAATAATCATATTAATATGTTATGGAATTTTTAAAAACCCGTAGAAAAAGTTGGAGGTTTGGCAAAGGTAGTATGATTCGAATCGATAATTTCATGATATAGGTGTGAGAGATATATTATATTGGAATAATCTCATCTCATCTAATTATTAATTTGTTGGACGCACACAAGTTTTGACTGACTAAATTAATTAAACGGTGGATTAACTTAAGCATCATTTGTGGGCAACTTGGACTAAGATTTTTATTTGGTCATTTTCTGCCGCCCTCAAAAAGAAAATTTGTCCATTTCATCATCCACTTTTGAGATGGCTTAGGAGTTGGTTTTTCTATAAAGAAACTTAAAAAGAAATTAATAGTCTCACATATATATATATGACTATCTAATGAATATTCTAATGTACCAATTGATTGTTGAGGGAGCTAATTATATTCTTTTGTATGAGTTTGCAATTATTAATTAATCAAAAAGAAAAAGGATAACAATTTTTGGCAACCCATTTGTAATTGGAATAATATAACAACTATCTTATACAATCAATTGATTATAAAAGTCATATGTGGTCTTAATCGTTAAAGCTTTGTTTGGCACGATTATGATGGCTGCAGATAACTCAACATTCAACGATTTCATCATCATTCTTGGCCGCCATAGTCATTATATATATCGGTCTTTCTCCTTTTAGAATGAACTGACTTTATTTATATTAGTTTCATAACTATCGACCATTAAATTCATATATTTCAGCTTAATTAAAGTCTTTTTAGACATAATCAATGACTCATAAGTCTCGTCATAATTTTAAAATTTTAGTCTGGTCAGAGGAAAAAAACAGTATATACTAACTAAATATTTATTTATTTAATTAATAATTTTAGTAAATAGAGTGAACTGGGTTTTCTTGAAAATTAATTAGGTTTGGCAACAACATATATATATATATATATATATATATATATACAGAAATTCTAGTATCAGTTCGAACTGACAAAAGTTATATCAGTTCCTTGCATGTGGGCCACTAGATTTAAATACTTTGACTTGACTGTATGCACTTATCAGTCAAAGTATTTAAATCCAGTGGCCCACATACAAAGAACTGATATAATTTTTGGCAGTTCGAACTGATAATAGAAAGACTGTATATATATATATATATATATATATACTAACTAAATATTTATTTATTTAATTAATAATTTTAGTAAATAGAGTGAACTGGATTTTCTTGAAAATTAATTAGGTTTGGCAACAACCTTGATAGTTAATTAACTAAGAATCCATGTTCCAACCTGGAAACATCAATTGCACCGGCTGTCCAATACGAACGCTCCACCTCATCCTTTCATGTAATGACAAGTGGCAACAATAATATTTAGATTAATATTGTAGTAATCTTATATTAAACTTCTATTAAATTAATTAAGGACATTGACACTAAACAAATAAATTAGATCCAGAGGCAAAGTTCAGAGTCACTATTGTTGACAGAATCACTAATAATAAAAACTTATGTTAATTAGAGAGTGTTTTGATTACTATTATTCTATTAATCACTTTTTGTAAGAACATTTGACCATTTATGAAAAAAAGGAGAATATTTACCAATTAATTCTCTAAAAAAAAAAAAGCATGACTTAAATCTAAATATTTTTATAATATATATAAATAATATTCCAAAATATGTTATAATCAAATGAATAAATAACATAAAGTAATTAATTAATATGGCATGATGAATGGATTGTAATTAATGGAAAGATTAGACAAATTATATATAAATTAAAGTAATAATTCTCTCTTTAGGAAGGTAAAACAAAATAATTAGAACGATCTTTATGTAACGTTACAAGTCGCCTTTGTTCCTGATTAAATAAAAACCCTAAATTAAAATTGAATTAATTAGTAAGCTCAAGAGCCAAACTCATATTAGTTGCTTTAAAATTAAGTTGTTGGAAGAGACATTCCATTTTGGCTTTTTGAAAAGTGTTGAAAACGCCCAAACAATCACCTTTACCTAACCAACCGACCAGATTATAATTTTTTATATAAAAATATATATATATTTTTCCACATTCACATTCCTTCAACAATTAACGAAGAATCTCTCTTTAATTAATTATATTAATCACTACCTACGTTTAATTAATAATTATGTGCATATGGCTCTCGTGGTCCAAATTCCTTTGACGCCCAACTTGGGCAAATCATTCTTTGATATTAACTTTCTGATGTTCTTTCAAGCATCATGTGAATCTGTTTGATATTGATTATATATATATATTTCATATTTTTAGGGTATTAATAAAAAACTATATATTTAAATATCGTCAAGTATTTTTAATATTTTTATCGAAATTTCATAAAATTTGAACCATAATATTTTCATTTATTTCCACATCATATTATTATTCACATCCTTTGCAATCCAACAAATTTTTCAATTCACATTGATCTTACACATTTTATATTAAATATCCCACATTACCGAAGTTTCGTGAATTTGGATCCTAAGTTGATTTTTTTCCTGACTTCACTTGATCTCATGACATAAGATTGATTTTCATGACCACTTTACCAACAACTAATCATATGTTTTTAAAATGTTAGGAAAAAAATCAGATCAGCAGAAGTTCCAAATCCAAATTTTGAACGATTAAGATTAAATATACATATTTGTTTATCCTTAAAATTTTCAACTACCATCACAATATTTTCATCTCAATTGATGGGACAATCGAATTAATATATCAATATAATATTAATACAATCGAATTGGATGTATTTTAGTCAATATATATAGTTAAAAGTTAAAATAGATTGATGAGCTTTCTGTGATATGATATGTATGATGAGAGTTTTCTTTTATATGCGTGTCAAAATTTCGACCTTTCATTTCCTTCCTTTCAATCTCAGCCATGCATTTAATAATATAGGTCTCTCTAAAAATGAAGTGATTGTTGAATAATCAGGTGGTGTTTGGTTTCATTTTTTTTTTTTTAAAAAAAACAACTCTAAAATTGTTTCATCAATTATTTTGTAAAATTATTTTTGAAAACAAAAAACAACTTTTTAAAAGTTATAACTAAAAAACTAAAAACAATTTTTTATTGTTTTTCATCATTTTCAAATCAATTTTTTAAAATAAACCACAACTTTTCTTAGGTATCGAAAAAATAAGATAAATATAGGAAAATTCAAACAAATATTTCTAGTATTTGTAAAAATTCTTAAATTTTATTAATAGGTAGATTTCAATGAACTTATCATTATCCATGAAATGCTTCAAATCCCACTATAGTGTTGTGTTCTGTGTGGTCATATAATGTTGAACAACTGAGACCAAGTGATATTAAGATTTTACTTGAGTTTGAATTCTCTCCTTTGAAAGTTGTTTTTTAAGAATAATTGAGTTTGGATGAAATAAAAATCAGAGATCCGATCTTATTTTTTACTAGTTTATTATTTTTTGTTTTTAGGAGTAATTAAGTTTGAATGTAACAACCAACAAGACAAAGAAAATAGCTAGAATAGCTAAAATAGCTTGTTGTACATGTACTCAAATTCCAAAATAGCAAATAGCTAGACAAAAGAAATCATGTCTTTTCATGGCCGGTGTGACTACTAATTTGACAACCAATGGACCATATATTTGTAGCATATATACACGGGTCAATTTGCTACAACACACACACTCATGTCATTTCAGACAAATCATAGAGACACATTACATTGTCACAACTTGTGCCTTCATTTCATCAATAATGTAACATGCTACAAATCCCATTTCCATATATATATATATATATATATATATATATACAGTATTTTTATTGTCAGTTTATCCTGACAATAAATATATCAGGACGAAGAATGTGGACCACAGATTATTGAGAAGTTTTGATAAGTGTAAACACTTTAAGTCAAAGTATGTAAATTTAATAGTCAACATTCTTCGTTCTGATATATTTATTGTTAGAACGAACTGATAATAGAAAATTTGTATATATATATATATATATATATTTCATTGGTTTAGAAATTCATTAAAATTTTAGGTCAATTAATTAGTAGTATTAGAGAAGATGATTACAATCTATTATTTATCACATATTTCTTTATGTGAGTATATATATACACAAGTCACAAGGTGATCGAATCACACGAGCGTGGAGCACACCAAGAACATGTAAACACATGTGCCATAGGCCCCCCATAAGATTGTATCATATGTGATTCATCATAATCATCACAAGTCACAACCTCAAAATCTACTACCCTACTAAATTAATCACGTGATGCCTACTATTGTTATACATGGGCCTACTACTCTCATGAAATCGAATAAAAATTAAACCGATCCACGTATGATATCATCTATATGTTTGTTCAGACAAATTAATGATCTTATATGTTATGTGTTTATAATTTATTTGACGAACGTATAGATGTACATACAAAATATATATAGTAAGTGAAAGTTCGATTGCTTCGTGACAACTCTTTCATTCTTTCTGACCAGTTTAAATTATTGAAAACAAGCATGAACTATATTTGAACATCTACATCTCACTTTACAACCCACTATCGACGGTCCAACCATCTCCACGTGTCACCAACCCGATTGTCCACCTTCAGAGCTAAGTAATAGAAACCTCCTCATCTCTCTCTCTTTAAAAATGTGTTACCAAATTTTTTATAATATATATAACTATATAAGTGAGTTTGCATACACACACATAAAATCACTCAATTTTTTTTTTTTTTTTTCTTTTCTCAAATCCATTAAAATCATGATCATATAATTATTTCCATATATATATATATATAGAATTAGACAATAAAAGATAAGAGAGACAGACACTCACACACAAATACATGCTCACTTCTCATCACCTTCTTGATCATTTCCCTACTCACTTGAGTCACTTCTCATCACCTTCTTGGGCATTTCCTTGTCTTTGACACATCTAAAAGTGTTTGGCTTACAAGGCAAAAAATTTATAATCTCATGATGATCATCTTCTTCTTCTTCGGATTGATTTCTCCTCCTCGATCCAAGGGCTAGGATTTGTTCTTGTTTAGTTTCTTGATCAAATTGGATCATCATCATCATCATCGTATTTATAGAGAATTTGTTTGATTGATCAATTTTTGTTTATATATAGAGATGGGGTTGAGTTCAAAACAGGTTTCGAGAGATGGGGTTGGTTGGAACCTAGCTTTGTTGCAGGCTGATCATCAGCAGCTCCCAAAACCACCATCAATGAAGCGGCAGCAGCCAACGGCAACAAATCAGCAACAACAAACTGCCGCAGAGCCACCATTGAAGTGTCCAAGGTGTGATTCCACCAACACAAAGTTTTGTTACTACAACAACTACAACAAGACACAACCAAGGCACTTTTGCAAAGCCTGTAAGAGACACTGGACCAAAGGTGGCACTCTCCGCAACGTCCCCATGGGCGGTGGCCGCAAAAACAAGCGAATCAAAACATCAAACACCTCCGCCGCCGCCGCCGCCACCACCACCACAAGTGGCAGCAATATCAACAACAACAATAGGCTTAATAATAATAATACTCATTTGGCAATTCAATGTCATCAGCAGCAGCAGCAGCCAATCATCAGCAGACAGAATAATCTTGGTAATTTTGTAATTGGTGAACATGATCAGAAAAACTTTTCTGAAATTCTCTATCAAGCCATGATTCATCAACATCATGATCATTATCACTCACCAATAGTGCCATCTTCAAGCAACTTCATTGGTTCATCATCAAATCATGAAAGCAGCCTACTCTTTCCTTATTCAAGCTCATCAACCTCTTTCGACACAACGACAACGCCGTCTTCAATCTCAAACTCTATTAATCAATCCTCAAATGTGTACAATTATGCAGGATCAGAAACCATAATAGACGACCCAAGTAGCAGCACTGGCATGATCAGTAGTACTACAACACAGCCATGGCAAGTTTCTACTACCAGTACTGCCATGGACACCACAACAGCAAGCTTCTGTAACTGGGATGACATAATTGACACATTTGCTTCATCAACTCAGGATCTCAACATACCTAATTGGGTTGTCGACGATTCTCATGACCACCATACCAAACCTTAAACTAGATATTTTCTTGAATTGGGTGTTTTTTGTTTTTGTGTTTGATGGAGATCAGGAAGATACATTGATGGTGATCAGTGAATCTCAAAACAGTTTTATAATCAATGAATGATGAGAGTCAATTTTTTTTTTTTTAAGGTTGTATTTGTAATAATCATAAAAAAAATGTATAGTTCTAGTAGTACTTCTGTTTCTCATCAATCTGTAACTGTTGTAGTGATCAAATGGATGTAGACTAATCGAAGCTGTCTTTATTTTTATTTTTATTTTGCAGTTTCAGCTTCAGGAAATTAGAGGTGTCAATTTTCTGTACAATGTATGTATCTCTTGTTTTTCTCTGGAGATGTTAAATAATTGTGTAAAGATTGGTGGTGATAGGATACTGTGACCACATTTCACAGGCATATGTCAGAATTGAGAGACATCTAGAGTGACCATGGGGTCTTCTGGCCAGTTGGGACGGGCTTATAATAAACAAGACGTATATATAATAATTATCAGGTGCAACATCCGGAATTCCTACTAAGTTGAAAAAACACGTATGAGATCCAGCACCGTCATCAACACCACAAGCTCTTATGGGTCATGTTTGCTGATATAATTCATAACCACTTGTTGAGAATCATTCTCTCTCTTTTTTAGTCCTGACACAAGTCTGCTGATTTTCTTTTCTTTATATATATATATATGTGGTGGTTCTATAATAAGGACGTCTATAAATTATAAGTGAATGATGTCCAACCACAGCCACACATTTATATTGGGTGTGGGTATTTATTAATATAGGGCTATAGGCCGACTATGAATGTGTAACGTCTTGAAATTATAAAGTCAGTACGGTTCTATTAGAGAAGTATTATATATATATATATCCTTGAAATCTTTGTTCCACAACCATCCATTGATTTGAATTCCAGTGACCATGTGCATGTTGGGACCACATTGGGGAAATATTGTTTGTTTCTTTTTCATCACACTCCATAAACAGTGGGACTGAGAGTCTTCCATTATCATATTATATATACACATTTTCATTCCAGCTCACACTTAATAAGTTATAAATTGGGGTTGAACTTGTAATCATCATCATCATCATCATCACACAAGTTAGTTAAATCAAGTTTGATTAGTGGAATACAACTAAATTTGTTTAAGAGATCTCATGCAGGATTCGACTCTGTAACGTTAAAAATTCAACAGGTTTTCAAATATGTAACATTATAGAGTTATTTTATATGGGTCAAGCATTAAAGTTGTTGGGGTTTCTTTATTGACTGATTCAACTTGTTCACAAAAATATGGCTTGAAATTTCCTAGAAATCAAGAGCTGCTTTTGTATTACAAGGATGGTTCCTAGTTATCCACATGAGAATCTATTATCTTTGTGGGGCTTAAAAAAAAGGAGGTGCCATAATGATATCATCCACTTTGTGCACCTTTTGCATGGCTATCTACACACATTCTTTGGGCCTTAAAAGGATACAAGCAAGTAAAGAGGTTTCAGGTGCGGGGTCCTGAAATGTGTAGGATCCATGTCTGTATCATTACGTAATCAACCTCACATAAAAATAAACGTGCAGCATTTCTTCACTAGATAAGGACTCCTAAAACAAACACGAGGTTGAATAACATAAAACAACGTAGTATTAATATGTGCCCAGAAAGATTGAAAAAAGTGAATGAAAATCTTTTGTAAATAAAATAAATGTATACTAAATCAAGTTCACAGTCACTCTAAATAGTCTGAAAATACTATGGAAAGCCAACTGATTAGCAATTACATACTAAAATATTGATCACCGTGTGTGTCTTCTAACTCCATTTGATCAGCTATATATTTCCCATCCTTATGCCAGCGTCTCTGCTGTATGGACCGTGCCCATCATTAGCTTTGGAATGGCAAACATAGTACAGCTCGGAGACTATGCCTGTTAAGACAACGAAGGCAGCTCCAGCCCCGAAGATTCCCTTTCTCAGAAACTCACACGACATCTTATGTGAGGTGTAATTCCTGTATTTGGTATGATAAGCATTTTGCACTGACCCCGCTAGCAAGCAAATCTCAGCAACCAAAAAGAACACCCTGAAATAACAATGCATGAAATTTGACATTACAAAAACAAGATTTTCAAGCAAAACAAAGGTTTATGGATATCCAATACAAGTCTCTAATCAGAAAGCAAGACCAAATTATGTGCACGTCGCCTAAACACATACCAGCAGGTGATAAATAGGATGATAGCCCATGCCCTCGCTCCGCTAGGTCTCATAGCCTTTCCACAGCACAAGCATCGACTTACCACCATAATAAGTATTTGGCTAGCCAGTAGGAGCAGGAACGAACCCACACCAAGGCCGGTTGCAATGTCCTTGTCATATTGACAGTAGGTATAACCTACCCCTGGCATGATTGTAGCCTGTCAAAGAAGTCAGCAAGCAATGAGTTGAGCCTTACGGTAATATAGAGAATTCAGTCCGGGGTTCACAATTGCTCACATCAATTCGAAAAAAAAATAATCAAGATCACTCCATGTTTTATGACGGGTACAAACTCATGTAGCACCACCATCTAACTTAAAGTAATTTATCATAAAACTAATCCCCAAAACCTCCTCTATTCACTGCCAATACTCAAAAACGTTATCACAAACGTGCTAAGCCATTATGAACAAGAACAAAAGGCACATGAAGTTATAGTATGCATAATGCATTAACATAAACTTATTCGCTATTTTTTCAGGTATCAGTACCATGTGTATTGCAATCTAAAAATTTTCAGATTGCAACAGATAAATTAAATAAATGTATCTGACATTTGTGATTGAATCGAAATCTATCAAAGACAAATCCTTCATGCTCCAAGTAATGGGACAAGTTTCCAAATCTTGATATCTACTGAAACATAATGAAGAATAACATCCCTCAATTTTCAACCAATTATTTCCTGAAAATTATCAGAACGGGGAAGCAGGCTGAGGTTCTTGCAAGGTCTGATATTCTTTCTTCCTCAATAATCACTTCAAGCTTTTATTCTTTACTTTCTTAAATCTTTTAAAGCATAGAAGCCAGCATAACATTGGAAATGCAATAACAAGCAGGAATTCTGGTCAAAATTGTAGCGGAAACATTTCGTAAGTAAAATACAAAAAAACAATAGGCTTGATAAAAAAATCTGGCATGGTTGGACTTGGCTTGCAAGTATGCATAAAAACAAAGCATTAACATCGGAGCCAAATCACATAATTAAAGCTGTTCAATCAACCCATCTCAGCTTCAAGAATTTCAACATATATTCCAAATTAAGTTGTTCGTTGTACAATTGAACACACACTCCAAAAACAGCAAATTTACTCAATGTCCTGTTTTTCAGCCAAACACTTTCACATCCAAATCTGTTTACAATTTTGTTTCCACAACTCACAAAATCCAATTCCACCCAATTTCATCAGATTGTTACTGGTCATCTACATGACTAACATTCAAATTTTCCATGTCCAAATATGATAAACTTCTCTTGAGACCATTTCAATTATGTTTTTTTTTTTTTCATCTTCTTTGTAAAAAAGTTCTTATCTTTTTAGATTTCCCAGTTCTCCTTATCAACTAGTATGCACCTAGTTTCATCTTTAATGGTAAAAATCATCCCTTTGAGCTTCACTGTCAGATCTAGAAGCCAGTTTTTGAACTTCTTTATTGAAAAAGATTAAAAAGATCTCAAGATAATTAATAATCAAACAAACACACCCTTTCAGTAACTGGGTTCACTTCAAAAACTGATTTTTTTTTTTTAACAACAAAAACCCATCTAGAACCCAAAAATATAAACAAAAATAAAAAAGTAAGCAGAAAAAAAAAAGAAAAAAAGAGAAGAGAAACTCACTGTAGACCTCCTCTGCTCAGCTGCAACAGCAAGTGCAAAAGCAATCAGATCAAGCAGGAAAACAATCACCAACACCAACTTTGAAGCCATCCCTGTATGTATCTCAGTTTTCTCTGGATGTGTAAACTGGAAACCAAAGCGTTAGATAAAAGCAGAAAAATAAACAAGCCAATGAAGAAACAATAAATAAATATTAATAGTGTTTTAAGTTACAATTTATAGATGTGTTTGTTTAATGTTTTAATAGGTAGTTCAGCAGTTGTTCGTCTCATTGAAAATTTGATCAAAATAAAATAAAATAATAAATATAAAATAATATTAAAATATATATAGGTGCAATAGATAATACGGCAAGACAAGAAAGCGAAATTCTCTCTCTTTCTTGCTAAAATACTAGGTTTATTTTATAAAGGGCAAATTGCACTGAACCCCTTAAGGTTTGGGCAAGTTACACTTAGCTGGAAATGTTTTGTTATTATACACTGACACCCCTAAGACTTAAATTTGACTTTAAAAATACCTAAAATGCCCCTACTTATATTATTTTATACTTTTTTTTTTACCTTTTAAACAAAAACTTTATAAACTTTAATAAAATAAAATAAATTAAATAAAGATATGATTCATTAAATAAATTAATAGTCTACAAAAAAAAAAGTTTAAAATAAATAAATAAATAAATTTTAAAAAATAAAATAAATAAATAGTTTTAAAAAATTAAATAAATAAATAGTTAAAAAAATTAAATAAATAAAGTTTATTATTTTATTAAAATTTATAAAGTTTTTGGTTAAAAGGTAAAAAAAAAAAAGTATAAAATAATATAACTAGGGGCATTTTAGGTATTTTTAAAGTCAAATTTAAATCTTAGGGGTGTTAGTGTATAATAAAAAAAATTTTCCAGCTAAGTGTAACTTGCCCAAACCTTAAGGGGTTCAGTGCAATTTGACCTAAAAATAAATAAATTTATTACATGTAGGTTATAGCATGAGTACATCAATGTATCATGTATTGGATGTGGGAATAGATGTGATCGACTATATATATATTGGATGTTATGGAGTATAACAGATAGGAAACCTAGGCCCACACCCTCGGCCACACAAAGATGTAAGCGGGTAATTTAGAATTCGTCTTCATCTGGGTAAGAGTCGAACCGTTGACCTGGGAGTTACCTGTGCCCTAATCCGATCTTTTCACCAGCTAAGCTAGCGTCCTGATTGTTGGCCACAATGTAATTGCCAAGAGTAGAACCAAGGACTTGAGATTTTCATCCCAAGCTTTGGACCACCAAGGCAACCACCTCGTGGTTATGAATCCATTATTATCACTAGTAATTTACCCCCAAGTTGAATTGATAACCAATTCTGTTTAATTCATGATTTAACATGTCTATAGACATAATGAAATTAATTAAAAATAAATAAATTTATTAAACGTAGGTTATAGCATGAGTACATTAATGTATCATGTATTGGATAATGGAAATATATGTGATTAACTATTCATATCATATGATATGATTTATACGGATTATATACCGTGAATAAAAACGATTTTCTCTTTAGTGGCATTCTATTAGATATTTTTTAAAGAAATAATAAATGTCATTATCATACACCTCTATCAACTATATAAACATCAAATAATTAATTGAAGATATGGTCCATAATAAAGAGGCCACCTAGCCATCATGAAAGTGGATTCCCTCATTACAATAAGTCAATAAGTCCATTGCATATCCTCTCTATAATATTTGTAATAAGAAGTTCAGGTCTCCCTAATAAAGAAGCAAATATTAATAATATTCTCAATATCTTTTTGATATTTTTGATATTTTAGATGGCGATGGAGGGAGTGGGCATCCGCATTCCGCAGCAGTCATGATCCCATTTCCCTAAAATCTTTTTTGAACATTCTTATAAAAATTTATGTATTTGCTTGTAAATTTTGTAAACTTAATTCTTTATACTTTATCCCCTTCTATATATATAAATACACGGAAATTATCCTATCAGTGCATCCTGATAGAATTATATAAGGATATTGAATGTGAGCCATTCGTTTTACATACTTTGACTTGGTATGGATGCACTTGTTAAATCACTGTTATAAATGAGTGGCTCACATTCAATATCCTGATAAAGTTATATCAGTGCATCCTGATAGGATCGGAACGGTATATATATATTATTTTAATGTATTGATCATTCCAAGAATGAATTTATGATTCCGCCCTAATATCTCTAAATATCCTCACTATTTAAAGGTTATTAACGATATTTTTGATAATTTCATCGATACTTCCGTCAAATTATACCCTCTATGTTTTCACTAAAAAGATGGGATAGATTTCAAAGCCGCCTATATAATTCATTGCTGTTAGATTCCAAAAGAAAAAACCAAATCATTAAGTCAAATCACATTCACACCCAAATAATTGACTTCAATAAAGGGATAAGCACGCACCTAAAAATCTAATCAAATCCATCCATCGAAAAAAAAAATAATTATAAAAAGACCAACAACACAAGACTTGTCGTATAGAAATCCTATATTGTAGTAATTTATAAAAGGGCAAATTGCACTGAACCCTTTAAGGTTTGGGTAAGTTACACTTAGCTGAAAAATTTTTGTTATTATACACTAACACCCTCAAGACTTAAATTTGACTTTAAAAATACCTAAAATGCCCCTAGTTATATTATTTTATACTTTATTTTTTTTACCTTTTAACCAAAAACTTTATAAATTTTAATAAAATAATAAAATTTATTTATTTAATTTTAAAAACTATTTATTTATTTTATTTTTTAAAACTATTTATTTATTTTATTTTTTTAAAATTATTTATTTATTTATTTTAAACTATTTTTTTTGTAGACTATTAATTTATTTAATGAATCATATCTTTATTTAATTTATTTTATTTTATTAAAGTTTATAAAGTTTTTGTTTAAAAGGTAAAAAAAAAAGTATAAAATAATATAACTAGGGGCATTTTAGGTATTTTTAAAGTCAAATTTAAGTCTTAGGGGTGTTAGTGTATAATAACAAAACATTTCCAGCTAAGTGTAACTTGCCCAAACCTCAAGGGGTTCAGTGCAATTTACCCTTATTTTTAATTAATTTCATTATGTTTAAAGACATGTTAAATTATGAATTCAACAGAATTGGTTATCAATTCTACTTGGGGTAAATTACTAGTGATGATAATGGATTCATAATTACGAGGTGGTTGCTTTGATGGTCCAAGGTTTGGGATGAAAATCTAAAGTCTTTGATTCTACTCTTGGTAATTATATTGTGGCCAGCCATCAGGACGCTAGCTCAATTGGTGGAAGGATGTGATTGTGGTACGGGTAACTCCCAGGTCAGCGGTTCAAATCCTACCCAGACAAAATGGGTTTTAATTTACCGACTTGCATCTTTGTGTGGCCAAGAATGTGGGCCGAGGTTTCCTATCTATTATACTTCATAACATCAAAATAATAATAATAATGATGATGATGGATTCATGAATCAATATGCGTACAACAACGGCCAAAGCATGAAATGTTAGAGGCACATGACACGTGTAAAACAATGGATTGTGATGTCCACCTAGAAATCCAAGAAATGTGGATTCTATGGATTGTGATGTCCACCTAGAAATCCAAGAAATGTGGATTCTTCTTCTTCACTATGAAAAGTGAATGACAACCATAAACAATAATGGAACACACAAGCCATGACATGAACAGCAGCAACAATATGCTAGTACCCTGTAAGCAATTTATTGCAATATTCCAATTATTTAGTTTAAGCATTTTGGTCTCATGAATAATTTGATATCAGAATCACAAAATCGATAGTTAACAACTTGCTATTAGAGTCAAGTTTGATCTAGGATGTATTTGTTTTTATATTTATTTTAAGAGCAAATTACAGTCAACCTCCCTGAGGTTTAGTTTTTGACAATCAAAAACAACTTTATGCTTAATTGATAATGACTTCCTTTGCCATTAGTCAAAGTTAGTAAAACTTAACAGAGATAAGGATATTTTCATCATTTCAAGCCTTTTTATTTATTAAAAAAAAAAAAGATTTAAAAGCTTTAAATCTTCACCTTCATCTTGGCCATATTTTTTATTTTTATTTTTGAAAAATCTAATTGAAGAAAAATATGAAAATACATTAATGGAAGAAGAAAATGTTGTTAGATTAGTTTTAGATGAGCTAGGTTTTTTTTTAGTTTTAAAAAATCTAAAAAACTTGAATAAGAAGAAATATCCGGGAATCCATATAGAAGAAATTTTTTTTTTGTGAAGAAAATGTTGTTGGATTGGATTTTGATGATCCAGATTATTAATTTTTTAGAATTTAGAATTTGAAGAAAAATATATAGTTATGACCTATGTCTCCGAGTTTTTTTTTTAAATTTTTAATTTTTTTACAGTGGAGATCCAAATTTGTTTTCATATATTTATATATTTTTAAAATCAGATTTATTTTTTTTTATTCATGAGCATTTAGTTATTTGTAGTGGCCAAATCCGGTCAACCGTTAAACTTGACTAGTTTTGACTAACAGTAGGGGAGGTCATTGTCAATTAATGATAAAGATGTTTTTGGTTGTCAAAGGCCAATTCTTAGGGAGGTTGGCTGCAATTTGCTCTTATTTTAATAAATATCTCTTTTTAGGTTTGGTCCACATACCAAACCCACTAGTCTAGCACATGACGGGTGTATTAGAGCTTTTGAGTCCGATGGTTAATACCAACCGAGATGATTATCTACCGTGAGTACTAATTAGTTCAACTTGTAAGGTATGCGAGTGCGTGCATGCGTACCTTCACCTTTCAATTCAACCGGTAATGTTTCTTATAAACGAAGATGTTGTGGTACAATCATTGAATGATTTCAAGTTTGTTACATTCAAAAAAAAAAAAAAAATTAAAAAAAAATCAGAAGATAGTAACAAATTAAGTTCTGAATCAATTAGTCTTGCATATGATTTCCTTTAGAGCGATTCTCTGCTGATGTTCTTTCTTGAGAGCCTTGAATTTGGCTGCCAATTCATCATAGTCAGGAAGCTTTGGATGTACATGGCTATGAGTATGAGATGATTTGGTGCTTCTTTTTGAAGGCTTTGGTTCTACAATGTCAGGACTTGATGATCCTCTTGAGCAGGATGCAAATCTGCCCGAAAAATCCGAAACTTGTGCTTCTTTTCTCATTTTCCTGCACTTCTTAACTTGAATGTCATTGTGAAATTCCAGGACAGTAGTGTTGCAGTAGCATGGTTGCTCCAGGGAGCAATTCAAATCCATTTCTTGGCTGAATCTGCAGAATGATTTCCTGTGATTGTGTTTACAACAGACGTGCATCTGCGAAAGATGATGCTTGTTGCGGTGACCAGATTGATGGCAGATGAACTTCTTCCGATTCTGTGAAAAGTCGAAAGTTTCTTCGTAATATTTCCCACATCTCACATTTTTCTCCTGTAATGCTGCTTGTGATCGACAGGATTGGTAATTAGCTAATGGAAAATTTGATAAATTGAACAAAAATGTTCTTTTGTCTTCCTCTGTGGATTGATCTTGCAATGTGTTGTTGAATTGAATCTCCTCCACTTCCTGAAAATTGACAATGCTCCTGTGCAATTGATATGCTGATATACTTCCAGGTTCTGCCTTTTGTTCCAAGGAAACTGTAGAAAGCTTCTTTTTCGAGCTGCTACAACTTTCTAAACTCCCCCTCCGGTGGATCGTTCCAGGTTTGTACAAATGTTTAATTTCTGAACAATTCTCTACTTGCAGAGTACTTCTATGCATCGCGGTCACTTGCAGGGGTTCGAGTATCAGTTTTGCAGGATTTGAGATACAGGACCTCCCAATAAGTACTCCGCCAAGGCTATTATTATAATTGACTCGTGTAGCTTCTTCCTCGAAAATAAACCCTTCCCATTGACAATCAGTACCATTTCCACACAACTTATCAATCAAACAAAATGGTATTAGTACAAGGCGCGCAACATACATATTTGATTAATATCTGAATTTAACGTGCATTGTAACTCTTTCAAAACATGATCAAATAAGGCATACATACTTACCTTCGGTAGATGAGGTTCGGATAATCTGTTATCATCGCAACCAAGAAGCTTTTGTGGGAGGTTGTAATCCTTGGCTATTTCATACATCAATCTTGATTTAACATTTTCTGGAATGGATTTCTTGCAGAGTTTTTCCCTAATCTGAAATATTTTAATTAAAGTAAAATAAATAAATTATTACAAAGTACTAGTATATATGCTTATTCAAACTTCAAAAAATTGCACATAACCTGACTATTAACAAGTGTTCCGGGGCACAATTCAACAGCAGCCTTTGCGAATTTGTGGCCATACCGCTCTCCAAATAGCTTTCGAATCTTTTGAAGTTCAGGCAGATCACCACACCAGGCAGCAGCAAATATTAAAGTTGAAACTGCTTCATTGATATCATTAGGACAGTCCCTGGAAATAATATGTAACCCATCAGAATGACAAATTAGCACGGAAACAATTTCACATTGTAGAATTTACGTACTTGTGTTTGCGAATATAAGGGAAGTGGATGATGATGAATTCACAGTAATGTTGCAAGAGATCATATGCAGCCAACAAGCTCTGATCTTGGAAAAGCTGCTCAACCTGAAAATGAATCAAATCAGGTAATTAAAGATCAGAGTGAAGATTAATATATTTATCTATAGTGAAAATATATAAATTCCAAGTCAGGTATGTACCCTGGAAAAGGCGATATCATTGTGTCCATTTTCGATAAGCTGAGCAATTTCATCGCGTAATTGCATTACAATTGAGTCTCTCTTGATCTTCAGGAACTTAAGCTTGCACTGTACACGCCTAACCAAATTCTTGCTGCAAGTACACAAACACATGCAAATTAACAACATGATCATATGCAAATGTGTATTAATTGTTGCTAATTAAAGAATACGAAAAATTAAAAAGAATCCAAGAACTTGATTGATTGAATGATCGATCTTTACCATTTAGAAGCTTTTCGCCATCGGAAGAAGATATCAAACATGTCAAAATACTGATTGCAGCAGACCTTTAGGTGGGTGTGGCTAGAGACACAACTTCTTGTTGTACATAGAGTGACAATGTGTGTCTATGCAGGTGCTGTGATCAGGCCATGGCGATTGTGTTGTATGTGTGTGTGTGAGATGATGGAACAGATGGAGGAGCAGTTACCAGCACACCATGATCAAGTTTTCAAAATTGGAGGGAAAATATATATATATATATGGAGGGAGAGAGTGTGACAGTTCTCCATTTTCTAGTAACTGCATCCACCACTTTTTTCTGTGGCATTTTTGGTTTTTGACTAATTCAACAGAGCAGAAAATGCTAACAGAGCTTTATAATGGGCTGGTTTTGAGAGAGAGAATTGGACCCAACTGCTTGTTTGGGGCAGGTCCAAATAAAACTTCGTCCAATTTTAGTGTTACAGTATACTGACAATGGGTCGAGTGGAACGATAATTGGATTGACTCAAATTTTACTCGACCCAAACCCACCCGTTAACCATTTTTGGTGAATGGGTGTAATTCTGTCAGGTCTAGCCTGTCAAGTCTAGACTATTATATATCAGCTATCAGGTGTGAGATCCTACACGTTTTGTCCGTATGGGATTTTAGTTGCCACATCTTATAAATCAGGATACGTGTTAGATCCCGCACCAGATGAGGTCTCTACAGGATAATTCAGTTGTTGTGATTAGATTATATAATTATGAATCGATTTTTAATTTTTTTCGTTTGTGCTAGATTAGTAGTGAAGGAAAGATTTTCATTTTCATGAAATAATAATTCAGAATCCTCTTGAAAACCAGCCTGGAGCGAATAACGAAATTGATCCCAACATCTATTACAAAACTATATTTCTAAATTAAATATTTAAACCAAAAGTTTGTATGACTTTGACACGTTCCCGATATATAAGTATGTTTGGAGAGTTTTCTCTTTAGTGTTGTGGAAATAGATATCAACAGGTTATTGGATTAAATATCCAGACTGCACATGTAGTGATTGTTTTCGAAAGGTCCCGATAGACCCCTGATTCATCCGGTGTCAGATTTAAAAATAATATAAATAAAAATTGTTAGACCATTGAATGACAGACAGCTTAATCAAGGTAGGTAGCGATGGCTATTGAGTTATGTTTAAGGATTAATTAGCGATGATTATGCAATAACATAATTTGTAGATAAATTTTGGAAATTTTGGATTAATATTTATATAATTAAGGAACTCCAGATCCTAACTTTCTGGTTATATTACATAATATATCATGCACTAGTATTATCAGTAGATTAATTATTGAACAAGTGGACTTGTATCTTTAATAAATAAATTATAAGATCGAAATTCGAATGTGGAATTGGTAAAGATTATTTTTATGGGTTGAATATTTATATTATATACATATCTTTCTCGCCAAGATAAAGAATTTGTGATCAAAGTTGCTTCTCAAGCTAATTCACAATTGGTTTTTATTTTATTTTTATTTTTATTTTTTTTACTTCAATTGGCTATATATATATATGTACAATTTTTTTATTGTCAGTTCGTCATGATATAAAATATATTAGGTCGAAGAATGTGGAATATTAGATTTACATACTTTGACTCAACGTGTATGCACTTGTCAAAACTTCTCCATAATTTATGGTCCACATTCTTCTTCCTGATATATTTTATATCAGGACGAACTGATAGTAGAAAGACTCTCTCTCTCTCTCTCTCTCTATATATATATATATAACAAATTGATTTTTTTTTTTTTTTTTACTTCAATTGGCTATATATATATATATATATATATATATATATATATATATAACAAATTGATTTTTATATATACATAAATACAACATTTTTCTTTATATATAGTTTTCTCCTTATCAATCTCTCTAGAAAATTGACTATGAAAGTTAGATGAAAGTTTTATATATACTCAAATTTGAAAAGAAAAAAAAATTATAACAATTTTGTCATAAATTTAAATAAAAAGAAATTACATAAATTCCGATATATTGAATTTTTTTGTTTTGTTTTTATCTAAATTTGAAGAAAATATAAACAGTCGGTACAAGAAGAAGGCTACTATAATTAATCATCTAATTAGCAATTCAAAATAAAAATGTTAACAACTTGGACATGATCACATTTTAGAAATCCAATGGAGTTTTATGTACTCATGTGCTGTTTTAGGTGAGATTATATTAAACATTTTCTAATATTAATTATGAGCTGAGTTTTTTTTAAAAAAAATATTGTTAATGCATTGACATTATTAATTATAAATGGTAAACATTTAATTAATTTCTTATCATTCTATTTTTTTTTTTCTTCTTATTAATACTCTCGTCATCCTATGAATGTGACATCTATCATTAAATCAAAAGAAAATTATTAAACATTTTCACAACCATTTTATTTTCTTTTTGTTTTTTGTTTTTGTCTCTTTACAACCATCCCTCAGTCCTCACCCCAAATTTAAAACTTTTTTTTTTTTTGAATTTACAACAACTGTTGGGACCTGACGAGATAAGACTCTACTAGTACAACCCGGAATACTACTCCCACAATTGGGGAGAGAGCACCCACACTTGGGATTAATGGCCAAGGAGGGACAAATAATATATAAATATATATATACACATCAAGGCGTTGAACCGTGGTGGTAGAGGCTCTCCATGAGCCTCAGCCTCCACCACCACGGTTCAACGCCTTTTAATATTATATATTTATGAGTAATGTTAGAGGACCCAAAAAAGTGACCCAAATTTTGGACCCAAACCAATGTGGCAACATCACATGGGATCTTTGGAAAGAGTGACGTGGGCCCATGTTGTGTGTGATGTTGCCACATAGGTTTGGGGCCAAAATTTGGCTCACTTTTTTGGGTCCTCTAGCATTATTGTATATTTATATACGTATGCAATATGTCGAAGTGGTAGCTAGTACAGTGGCATAATTTCACTTTTCACATGCATGTCGATATTAAATATAAGGGAGAATTATACTTAATTATTTGTTAATTATTAGATTAGTGGATTAGGTTGAACTAATCTTTTACTAAAAGAATTCATTAGCTAAATTGAAGGAATTTTGTATAAGAGAGAGTCGTCTATCATGCACCCGATGCATGGTACTATTTTCCCTGGTATATATAAATAATTCGAAGTGATTCAAAATCCCCTTGCAAATTACTTCTACAAATCTTGAAGCTTATAACTTTTCCATTTACAATATTAATTCCAAAAAAAAAAAAAAAAGAAGAAGAAGCTAGAACCTCTTTAAATTTCATTGCGGATAGTAATTACAGTCGTGATGTAGATCGATAATCTCTCAACCAATATTTTCTTATTTTCAATATGTGGTTAATTAATTAAAAACAGTACTTTTTCTTGTCGACTACTTGACTTGAAAGATTGCATAATTCGTTTAATGTGGTTTGATAATAAGAGCGTTTATTCAATCTCATAATGTCCATGTTCGAGAGTTGTAGCCATCACATTGTGTTATATTAAAAAATAAAAAATAAAAATAAAAACCTTACAACATGATCATAAAATATAGAGAAAAGTCTCATCACTTTATTGATTATAAAGACAATCCAAATCATACCTTATGATTAATCACATGTACATCACAACATTTCCAATTTAATCATGGCTTCTTTCTCTCCACCATCCTCCACCACTACCACCACCGCGGCTGCCACTGCCAATGTCACTGCCACCACCTCTTTCTCTCCCTTTTTTCCAAAAACATCCCAACTTTCCATTCTTGGAAAGCAAAAACGTTTCATAGTTTCATGCAAATTAGCCACAAATAATATTAATGATGACGATCATCAAAAAAACCCTAACACTAATTCAAAGAAAGTTGATAGAAGAGACCTCCTTCTTGGTCTAGGAGGACTCTATGGTGTCACCACCACCAGTCTCTCCTCCTCCTCCGTCCCACCAGCCTTCGCTGCCCCAGTTTCGGCCCCTGACCTCAGCAAATGCGTCAAAGCAGACTTACCCACCGGTGCAAAACCCACAAACTGCTGCCCACCAAACTCAACCAAAATCATAGACTTCAAGCTCCCTCCCTCCAACTTCCCGTTAAGGATTCGACCCGCCGCACATCTAGCTGATGAAGCACACACAGCCAAGTACTACAGGGCCATAGAGCTCATGAAAGCTCTTCCAGCCAATGACCCGCGCAACTTCATGCAACAGGCCAACGTTCACTGCGCATATTGTGATGGAGCTTACCATCAAGTCGGATTTCCAAATCTGGATCTCCAAGTCCACAACTCTTGGCTGTTTTTCCCGTTCCATAGATATTATCTTCATTTCTATGAGAAGATCTTAGGAAAATTGATTGATGATCCAACTTTTGCTTTGCCTTTCTGGAACTGGGATTCTCCTCCTGGCATGCAAATGCCTTCCATGTTTGCTAACCCTAAATCGCCACTTTATGATGCTCTACGCAACTCAAATCACCTGCCACCAACGTTAATCGATCTTAATTATAGTGGTATTGTTTCAAAAAAAAAATTATAGTGGTATTGTTTGAAATGATTCTTCTCTAGTCTGACCGGTCTTCAAAACCCCAACATGTAACATTATATAGTCATACGAAAACAAGAAGTTTTTTTGTGTGACTATATAACGTTACTTACAAGGGCAGAGGGAAGGGGCCCATATGGTGCGATGGCTCCTTTCCCTACAAAAATAAAAATAAAATCCTTCAAAATAATTGATAAATTTTAAATCTTTGTCACGTTAACCCTTAAAGTTTTTTATATTTATATAATGGTCCCTAGAGTTAAATTTCTGACTCCGCTCTTGGATTTATATATAGCCCACTGTTGTATAAAGTGCGATCCTAAACTTCTTTTTTTCTAAACTGACTTGACTGGACTAGAGAATTATTATTGTTGGAAATATTTCATATAATTTATTAGATCAGGGTCCAACCGAAAGAGTACTAGTTTAATTACTTGGTTGTAACTCTAACTGATGTAATTTTTTTTATTTTTTTACAGGTACCGATGAGAGCACAACTAATGAAAAACAACTTTCTAGAAATCTAAAGATCATGTACAGGCAAATGGTATCTAATGGCAAGACTGCTAAGCTTTTCATGGGACATTCGTACCGTGCCGGTGATGAACCGGACCCAGGAGCCGGTGCGCTTGAGAACATGCCACATGGACAGGTTCACATATGGTGCGGAGATAACAAGCAGCCGAATCTTGAAGATATGGGAAACTTCTATTCAGCTGCAAGAGACCCCATTTTCTTCGCTCATCACTCGAACGTAGACCGCATGTGGACCGTTTGGAAGACACTAGGAGGGAAGAGAACCGATTTCACAGACCCGGATTGGCTCAACGCCGGTTTTTTATTCTATGATGAGAATGCCAACCTTGTACGTGTCAAGGTTGGTGATTGTTTGGATACTAAGAAATTGGGATATGTTTATCAAGATGTTGATGTTCCATGGTTGAAAACCAAGCCAACGCCTAGAAAATTATTAGGCAAAAAAATTGAAAAAATTTTCCACCACCATCATGTAGCTCATGCAGCCGAGACACCACTGCTGTTTCCGTTGGTTTTGGACAAAAGTGTGAGCGGTTTGGTTCGGAGGCCGAAGAAATCGAGGAGCAAGAAGGAGAAGGAGGAGGAAGAGGAGGTTTTGGTGATTGATAACATTGAGTTTGAGAGAGATGCGGCGGTGAAATTTGATGTGTATGTTAACGATGAGGACGAGCCGATCGGACCGGGGAACACGGAGTTTGCAGGGAGTTTTGTGAATGTGCCTCACAAGCACAAGCATGTTGGTGGGAAGAAAATGAAGACGAGTTTTAGACTCGGATTGACTGATTTGTTGGAGGATTTGGGAGCTGAAGATGATGATAGTGTGGTTGTCACTTTGGTTCCAAAATATGGGAAAGGTCTTGTTACAATTGGTGGCATTAAGATCGATTTTGCCAAAGATTGATTAATTGCTGATTGAGATCAGTAATGTTTCGAAAACATTTTTAATTATGATTTCTGTAATTTTCTATGTATTGTATCGTGCATCTTGGAGAAATTTAAGGGGGGTGATCAATTTTATGTAAATTTCTCAAGTTTAATTATAATTACAATTTACAAACGATTGATCCATAATAAGTTGAACAAATATAATAATGCGATTTGAGTATGTGATTGGTTGGTGATAAAGTGATGGTAAAAATTATCCTCACATCCTAATCACTCAATCATTCATTGTTATTGTAATGCTTAGAAGAACTAAGGTTAGGAGATGATCCAAACTCATCATATGCATGGATATCATGCCATCATTAATACAAAATGGGTTCGAAAATTTAATAGCACTCTTTAAAGATTGAGTTTTAAGACTATCATCAACTTAATAACTTAAGTTTCAAGAGAGATGCCGTTAACAACCCATAAATTATCTGTTTACAATCTATTTTAATTTTTTTTTATTAAACCTGAATTAAAATGACTAAATAAGATAAAAAGTTCTAAAGACACTCCAAACTATTTTTATTTATTTATTTAGAAAACAATGTTTTTTCCATCTTTAGTTTTTTTTTTTCTTCCTCTTTTGTATTTTTTCCTTTTTATTGTTTTACAAACCCTAAATTGTATTCTTCTTTGTTTCTAATATATTTTAAAGTTTTTCTTGATTGAAAAGTGATGGAGAATGATATGCAATCAGAAAAACATAGCTGATTATTGTTACAGTCTACGGAGCTTCAAAAGATTAACTTGTTGGTTTAGTTTTAATATATTATCAGGTATTAGATTTATATTTCTTTGTTGTCTTAATTCCACGTCTTGTTATAATATTGAAAAATTCAAATTGCCCTATAAAGAACACAACTGATTATTGCCTCTGGCTTCTGGTATTTTGCTAATTTGCTTGCTATTTTGGAAGCTATTTTCTAAAGAATTGTGATTGACACGTCTTCTAACATTGTTTTTTGTTAATCGAGAATAATTGGGTACTAACAAAAATACTCTTAAAACACACTCACAAAAATAAGTCTCACGTTTTTTTTTCGAGACTTATTTTGTTTCTGAGACTTATTTTGGTGTTTCTAATACTTATTGGAGGACCTCCATTGGTCCTCCATCAGTGGAGGTTTTTGAAAAAAAAAACCCTAAAAATGGTAAAAACGTAATAAAAGAAGGAGATAAGAGTATTTTTATAATTTTACCTATTGATGCATTTTAAACTTAACTTATTAAACTGGTGTCACTCTTATAAAAATAGTGTATTTCTCCCTATTTCCACTACTAAAAATTTACATGACTTGTTTTTATTAGATGAATAAACATACATTTAATTTAGCCTTTGTCTTTGGCCTTTGTTAGTCTTGTTTAGTTTAGTATATACTTAAAGTGTTTTTGCTTCTTTTGTTTCCGACTGCAACTGGCAGTGAAATTGAAATTGCAGAAAATTCCCACTTGGAACATACAATTCTTGCTCCACAAATCACGAGATTGTCAACTATACATTGCTTCAAAAAAAATTTAAATAAAAAGTACATTAATGATACGATAACTGAGATTTATTAGATGCAACAAGTCGATCTTTCTTTAAAAAATGGCTGAGATCATGAAAGAGATCGAAAATCACACATGCCGATAAATGTATATTTTTTTAAAAGGCAGCAAACTTCATAGAACAGGGCAAAAAGACCCAAGCAACAAACCAAAGCAGAGAAAAACAAGTCAAAATACTGCGACAATGGGTACCACAAGACGACCCGCTGTCGCCAAATTTTGACGAAGCCAAACAGAAAAAAGGCAACCAAATAAACATACACCCCACAGCCCCAACCCGCTCAAAACTACAGAAAAAACCAGAGAGGCTTCGAACAGACGAAACAAAGAAAAGCAAGTCCCCCACAAAGCCGCACAAAACCGAGCAAAACCGAGCTACACACTCCATTGAACCTCTTCCCCACCTGCAGCTCCTTTTTTTGCAAGAGAATCCGCAAGCTGATTAGACAACCGAGGACAAAACTCCACAGAAGCTTGGCCAAACGAATCCAACCAGTTGCAAATATACTGGATATTCTGAGTATGCCTATCACCTCCCATCCCCCTTTTCTTCACCCATTCCACAGCTGTTGAGCAATCACTAGCAATGGTAATTTTCCTTCCCGCCATATCACTTCTTGAATCCAGAATTTCACAGGCCCTTGCCATAGCAAGAATCTCCGCTGTTGTTGCATCTTGAACTCCAATGAAAGAGTAGAAAAGACATAAAACCTTGCCACGATGATCTCGTAAGACCCCTCCTATACCTGCTTCTCCATTCGAACCCCCCACTGCGCCGTCAACGTTAAATAAAAGGCTGTTAGAATCAGGTGGCCTCCATTTCTCAACCCTGTTCGAGTTCTTTTTAGACACCTCCGAACAAAGATCAACAATATTCAGCAGAATTAACGTAATGGGATCTGACGAACCTTTCCCGAAATGTTTAAACCACCAGCCAACTCTGAATCTCACTAAATCCTCCACCCTAACCATGTCCGCTTGAGTATTCATGAAGACCAAATTGTTACGCATCTCCCAAACAGACCAAACCACTGCAAAAAACAGAGAAGTCCAAGCTCTGGAACTTTGCGGACGAGTGCACAAAGCCGGCCACTCCTTCCACCACTCGGCCAAGGAAGAAGGCACACAACTGCTGTAGCCCCACCAACTGATACAATTTTGCCAAACCTTCCAAGTCCAATTACACAACAGAAAAAGATGGTCTCCAGACTCAACTTTTTCTTGACACAAAGAACAGACAGAATTAGCTAGAGGTAGAATTCCAAATCTCAGCAAAGTTTCTTTCACCACTATCCTCCCATGAAGTAATTGCCACACAAACAATTCAATCTTCGGAGGGCATATACCCAGCCAAACATCCTTAAAAACAGCCCCTCCTTCGCTACTCCCCTCCTCCAATTTCCTACGAAACGATTTAACCGAAAACTGACATGAGGACTCGTGTTCCCATCTAAGAGAATCCTCAACTGTATCCATAATTTTGATTGACTTTAAGCACTCAACAAAGTTCATCCATTGATTGACTTCCCAATCGAATAGGCTTCTTCTTAACGTTACCTCCCATCTCCAATCCGAACCTTCCCTTTTCCCATACTCTCTAACTGTCCCCTCCTTTTCTGTTGCAAGAACAAAGATTCTTGGGAATGCTTCTTTAAGAGTTGACCCCTCAACCATTATATCAGACCAAAATCTTGCTTTATCCCCTCTCCCAATTCCAACTGACAACCCTTCCTTCAGAACAGCCGCCGATTGAGAACTATCTTGGAACAAACGAGCGACTGAATTAACAAACCCCGAACTATTCACACCACACTTCCAATCCCACCTAAGATTATCCTTCTGAACACCATACTTCGCACACACAACCCGCTTCCAAAGAGAATCGGATTCCACCCCAAACCTCCACACCCATTTGGCTAACAAAGCTTTATTCTTGCCACCCATGGAACCAATACCTAAACCCCCCTCCTTCTTACTTTTACACAGAATATCCCACTTAATTGGGTGCATTTTTCTCTTATTATCTCTATCTCCCCAAAAGAATTCCCTTTGAATCCTTTCTATTTTATTCGCAATGGCCACTGGCATTCTGAAAACCGACATCATATAAACCGGAAGGCTAGCCAAAACAGATTTAATAAGCACTAAACGCCCCCCTTTATTAAGGAAAGTTTTCTTCCAAGGCGCAAGGCGCTGCTCCACCCTTCTCACCAGGTCCGCCCAAAACAGTTTCGAGCTCGGTCTTCCTCCCAGCGGGAACCCAAGATACTGCAGCGGTAAAACGGCTTCCTTGCATCGAAAAATCTTGGCCCAATTAACTTGAAGGTGATTTCCTTTACCCACTTTGACTATGCTTGTTTTACGAAAATTCAAACGCAGCCCAGAAATAAGCTCATAACACCTTAAAATTCTTCTCGCATTGCAAAGATACTGCTCCGTGGGCTGCACAAAAAGGATGGTGTCGTCCGCGAACTGAAGGTGGGTGATTTGCACCGCCCCTTCGCCAATCATGGCCCCTTTTACCAAATTCAGCTCTGCCGCTTTTCTAAACAAAGCATTTAATCCCTCCGCAGCCACAATAAACAAAAACGGAGAAAGAGGATCGCCTTGGCGGAGACCCTTTTCTACACCAAACTCAGCAGTAGGCTTCCCATTAACAAGAACCGAAAGTTTAGGAGTCGATATGCAGCATTCAACCCACCTTCTCCATTTTACTCCAAACCCCATCTCCTTAAGCATATCGTCAAGAAAGGTGTGATCTAAGGTATCATAGGCCTTCTCAAAGTCTAGTTTTACCAACAGCCCACCTTTTCCTTTCCCCTTTCTCCAGTCATGAATAATCTCGTCTGCTATCACAAAACTGTCAAGAATTTGCCTATTCCTAACAAAGGCCATTTGAGACTCCCCTATAACCGAATTAATAACCTTCTTAATACGATTCGCAAGAATCTTGGCTAAAATTTTATACATACATCCTACCAAACTTATTGGTCTAAAATCCACAACAACCTCCGGATTGGCACATTTGGGAATTAAAGTGATAAAAGTCTTATTAATCTCTTCCACCACCGCTCCATCCCTATGGAACTCCTCAAGAAACTTCAAGAAATCTTCCTCTATGACCTCCCAATTTGCCTTCACAAAACCCATATTAAAACCATCCGGACCTGGCGCTTTGTTTCCATCACAACTCGCGAGAGCTTCCTTCACTTCACTCAAGCTAAAATTTCCTTCCAGCCACTCCCTATCTGTTTCCGAAATTTTTTTAGTCAAGATGCCACTCACCTTCGGTCTTTTCCACTTAGCATTCCTATACTGTCTTTCAAAATGGTCTGCAACTCTCAAACTGATTTCCTTCTTGCCAATAACAGTCCCTTCTTCGCACACTAGTCTGTCAATAAAGTTTCTTCTACGGCGGCAACTCGCAACACAGTGAAAATACCTGGTATTCCTATCCCCATGTAGCAACCACTTGACCCTCGACTTCTGGATCCATTCTTGTTCCTCAGCCCTAAGAGCTTTCCAGAAATCAGCCAAAGTCTTCATCCTATCTTGACGAAGAGTATCCGTCCAGCCACCTACAGCTGCTAATTCATCAATCCTCCCCAATTGCCCCTCCAAAATCTTCGTCTTGGAATTGCTCTGCGAACAACCCACCGCCCATTTTTTGATGAGAGCTTTAGCAGCTCTTAATTTGTGTTGTAACACACTACTACTCGTCCCCCTCACCTTATTGACAATCCAACCTCTCTTCACCTCTGCCATTAACTTCTTGTCTTCCAACCAAATATTATGAAACCGAAATGGTCCCGGCCCCCATTCTTCCTCACAATTACCCAAAGATATCGCACAATGATCAGAAATATTTCTAGAATAACCAGTCTGCACTAAATTTGTGAACCAGGACAAAATAACGGGGGAAACAAGAAAACGGTCTAACCTTGCCCAAGATTCGTCGATTCTGTTATTAGACCAAGTGTACGCTACCCCCCTCATCGGAATGTCCATCACCTTTAATTGGAGAATGAATTGGTGAAAATTTCTGGCAGACCATTTATCGTAAGACTTTCCTTTTCTCTCAGCGTCGTTTAGAACAGTGTTGAAATCTCCCCCAAGACACCACGGCTGCCCGAAGGATTGCTGAATACTTAGGATAAACCCCCATAATTTCTTCCTCTCCGCTTCAACATTCGGAGCATACACATTACAAACTATCACCTCTTTTTGTAACTTTATCAACTGGCCTATCAAAACAATACACCATTGGTTGGAGATACAATGAGAGACCGAAAAAAGGTCTTCATTCCATAATGTCATCAACCCCCCTGCTGCGCCCACAGCCTCAACCCCCACCCCTCTCGTAAGAAGGTTTCCACCGATACTCCTAATCAGGCTGTTATCAAAAACTTCCCTCTTTGTTTCCTGAATGAACAAAATCGCAGGATTAAACTTCATCACCACCCTCTTAACCTTCCTTCTCTTCACCTCTTTGCCAAGACCTCTTACATTCCAAGAAAAAAGTAACATCAAGAAAAAAGGAAACCCAGAAAAACGAACAACAGCAGCATCTTTACTCCTCAATTCTGTCCGCATCTTCTTGTTCCCTCGAACTCAAATACAGAATAACTTCTGCCTCCCTTCCACTGAAATCTATTCCTAATGCAACTCCTGTGTCAATCACTTTCTTGACTTCCTCCATCAAGTCCCATTTGCATCCTCTACGAACTCCATCCCCATTCTCTGAACATTCGTGATACTTACTTGTTTTAAAATCGATCCCAAGTTCTGCCCCTTTCTCATAAACTTTTGTAATCTCCTCATCAAGATTCCATATAACCTCTTTACATCTCCTCTTGGGCTCAGCTTGGTTGTTCGGCTTGGATTTTCTTGTCTTCATGGGTTGGCTCTTAACCCTTGAATCAAGACCTTTCCGACTTCTCTTCTTATCCCGATGGCTCTTCTTCCTTCCCACCTCCCCCTTCTCAGAATTGATCGCAGAAGTCTCCTCCAAATCTCTCTGATTTTCAACGCTTTCATCCCTTCTAGAGTCCCCTGATTCATGGCTTCTCAAATCAATGCATAAGCTAATCCCCTGTCCTTCTAACTTTCCTTGAGCATTCAGCTGAGTTTCAGCCACGAAGGTGTCATGTAAATCCCCAGAACCAATCTCATGGGCTTGATTGTCGGAATGAGACTTATCACTCATAAGAGAGGTCCTATTATCAATAACATAATTGCCACCTCCCCTCTCTGTAATAGCCCTGCTTATGGTAATTGGGTTGAGCTCCCCATTCTCCAAAATAGAATTGTTTGGTCTGGTGCAATCCATTTCCCTAACCTTAGAATTTTCCCCCACAAAGAAATTTGGGCCGTTGTTAGGCATAAGACCCGGCCCAGAAGAGCTGGACTCTTCCTCTGAACTTTGAGATTTCCTCTTTTTTCTTTCAACTCCGATTCTGATCCCACTTTTGCACATGGGGAACCACAATGATTTCGGATTCATCTTACAGATCTTCCTCCCCTTACCTTTGTCCACAATTCCTCTTTCCCCACCTACCACCTTAGCATGGACAATAGCGTCAGATGAAGTAGGTACGTTGTCAGAACTTATCTGATCCCTTTCTGTTCCTTCTCTCGTAGATTGGATGTTCTGAGATGAAAGCTTGTTGACTATTGCTTTTTCTTTGATGCTGACCGACTCATCCACTCTCTCTGACAGATATCCAGCCTGTTTCCATACCTTTTCTGACTCCTTCCTTTCTTCCCCATCCATCTTTTTTGAAAACTCTGTACACCTGGATCCTGAACGAGCATCCATTTTCAAAGGGGGACGCAATCCCAGAAACCGATTAACCCATCCGATGGGCACCTCTTGAACGTCTTCCTTTAGACGAACCTTGAACTCTCTGTACCCTCCCTTAACTGTAACTTCTGAAAAAATCTTTCCATCAAGAGGTGCTAAAATTAAAATTCTAGCTTTATCCAACCTGGTTCTTGATTCAGTATCCTCATCCACACACACCATTTCCCCCATTTGACCTCCAAGTTTTTTGAAGAAATCTTTACACCAGCAATCACTTGGCACCCCATACACCTCAACCCATACCATTCTAGATACACTTGGTGTAGCATACTTCCAACAACTCACCGAGGAGAAACAATCCCTCCAAAAGAAAGCGTTCTTAATAAACCCATCCCTATCACAGTCTGATTCAAATGTCCACATAATGTACTTTCCACCTAGGTAAACTGAGGAGAATTTGAATCCTCTGGTCTCCAACTTGTTATTAACCAACTCGATATTAATAAACTCCTTGAGTTCCCCTACTGCAGATCTTAAGAGCCACTCCTCCTCCCTGCCAGAACCAAACCATGACATAGCCTGTTCCACCCCGCTTCGAGTTCCTTTGAGCTCCGTATTTGCACGCATATTATTTCTGACCGCATCCACAAAGGTTTGATTATCCCGATCTATGAATCTCGCCTTGTTCTCCATGCTGACCTCCTCAGCTTCCCTGCCACCTACCTGGGTATTCTGATCTACGCCATAAGAGAAAGCTTCATAATGCCTGCCATTCGTAGCTGAGAAATTTCTCCTATCAACCAATTTTCGTCGATGATTCCAGCCATACTCAGCCACCTTAGCAGTAATTGGCCAGCCATAAATATGCATCCCATTCACCATATTAGCCACCTTAGTTGCCTCCTCCATAGTCCCAAATCGAATGAATGCATACAGACTACTCCTAGATTCCTTCTTAGATGAGAGAAAGACATCCCTCACCTTCCCGAAAGGCTTGAACATTCCCCACATGCCAGCATAATCCACTATTGGATTAAGGTTGCTAATGAAAATGGAAAACAAAGTTTCCCGAAAGTCTCTACCCTCCTTTCGCATTGAGGGATGAGAGTTTCTCTCTCTAGCTTTCTCTCTCCACATAGACATTTGGAGTGACATACCGTGCTTAGAGATGGTAACAGTGGCCGATAAATGTATATTGTGTTATATTTATTTATTTTATTACTATTAGTGGGATCAGGATACATGCATCACTTGGTTTGTCATTTATCCGATATAATTACATAAAAAATTAACAAATTGAAAAATAATAATATATATTTGATCATTTGTGAGTAAATAAATGAATCCATGGTATATATAGACCGATAAACGTATAGTCATTATTTTGTACCTATTCAAAGGGAGGTTCAAACATATTAATTATTTAAAATAAAAAGTCTTATTTTGCATTTGAAAACCCTTATAAGATCACCTGCTTAAGAGTCCCTTCCATATCTAACATTCTTAATTGGCAACCGGTTATTCAACGAAGGCTACTTTTTAATTTTTATGATCCCATAACGAGAGAGATATATACATTATTTAATCTTACTGTGTTGCGGTCAACGGTCCTAATAAGACCTGTCAAGATCAAACGGTATATGTACGGTCCAGATATTACATTTGTAACGGTACGTAGATATCTATTCCGATCCTACGACATTGAAGAAAAAACTCATTACACGTGTTTATAAAATGTGTATGGTAACTTGATAAGACTCGAACCCCCACCACTAATGTGTGAACTGGGGAGGTACAATAGCACATGTGCTGCACGATAACTTGATCATAAGACTCGAACCGCCGCCACTAATATGTAAGCTGGGGAGGTACAATAACACATATGCTAAGAGATGGATGTGCAACAAAGACTACTTTGAGTCGATTAATTAAAAATGAAGAAACAGATAAATAATGGGTACCCAAATACATGAACACATTACACATCACAATATTCACATGAACATCTATTCGACTAGCAAACAAATTAACAATTTTTACGATTCATGTCATAGAGAAAACTTAGGTGCAATATCCAATATTCATTATTTGGTATCTAATATATGGTATATATTTGATCTAATCAAATTTTGATATAGAGTGATCAGATATGTAAAAAAATCTTGTTAATACGTACAATTTCTTGTGTATGTGCAGGATAATATTGATAAGAGAGTACATTAAAATCAGTGGTGGTTTTGACTTGTATCAATCTCATGAGCCAATTCTGTTGTCAGCTTGTCTGCTCGTTCGTCTTGTCCACCAGCAAAAGTGTAAACCCTAAATGCAAACTGGAATGCTCTCCATAGCATTTTCACATATTCTGCTGCATGTTTTTCGTTTTTCGTTCCGTTTACTTCTGCTGCCTTTCCTTCCCTCCTCTCCTGAATCAAATTTCAGAGATAACCCATCTTAATTTTAGTCATTTTATTCCTTTATTCTTTAACCATCGTTATGTTAATGCGTGTCTTAAGAGCAAATTTTAAGAAAATACATTTTTAAAACTGTAAAATTAAAGAATAGGAATCCAATATAATTTAATTGTTACATGGGGGTACTGTGTTTTTTTAACCTGTCCTAAATACGACTTCATTCTTTATCAAATTACCTTTAATGCCAACTCGATACAGTTTGAGGAAATATCCACCATTAGTTCTTTGATTTTGATGAGGATTTGGAAGTCGAAATGGATATTATGACTTTTAAATTTGCTGGAATATTCTTCATCTTTTGTTCTCTCCAATTCTTCGATTTCTCCTTTGATCTAGCAAGTCACACATATATATTTCTTATGTATTATTGCTAGCATTGTAAAATATCCAGATAAATAATTAAAGATTACAGAACAAATTAAAAGCTAATTAATTACCTTGTTGAAGTAGTGCTCAATCTTGTCAAGAAGTTTGCCCAATGGAGCCACTATTTTCCAATTTTGCAATTCTATAACAATTGCATTTAATTTTGAATATAGTGCTGCTGCTGTTCTCATTGCTTCCAATTTCTTTGAAGGGAAGCCTTCGAATCTTGCTAGTACCTGCATTTTAAACCATTCATTTAATTTAGGTCATTATTAATTAAGCTCAGAAAAGTCACAATATCTTGCTAGAAATTAAGGAGCTAGAACAAGATTTATAAATATTGTTTTTCACATTAATATTGACCTGTGATTCATCGGTTAATTTCTCAAGAACTGATTCGACTTGTTTACAGAACTTGGCAAGCTCATCCATGTCCTTTGTCTGGAAAGTAGTAATGGAAGACTTCATCTCCGTGATTGATTTTGCATACGTTTGAACATCTTTTTCAATTTGTTTGAAGTAACCTGATCTGATGAAAAGATTTGCAACAAATGTTTAGATTTACATGATTGTTCATTTTAGTAAGAAAACCTTTAGTAGCATGGTTTCATCATTTAGTTTAACTAGCTAAAAACTTTTTAAAATCTGTGAAAGCTCGGTTTCTGTTAAAATTTAGGGTTTACACCCCAAATCTTTTTTTCATTTTACTGTTATGTATGAAATATTTATTTTAATTTCTCCACATTCAGAGACATTATTTTGTGTGTTGTACTAAGTTCTCGGTTGACAAGTCAGGTCAGATCATTATTTTGTTAGAATTGATGGAATCCACATAGGTCAAAGTCGAACTAAGAAGAAGTACGTTCTCATATGGGAACTTCTTTGGTTGTATTATGTTCTCGGTTAGCAAGTCAGATAATCATTTTATTAGAATTAATGGAACCTGCGTACATAGATCAAAAAATCAAATTAAAAAGGAGTTGTCATCTCAGAACTTCTTTGGATACTAATAGCTTCAACCTATTTCTCAGCATTATCTTGTTTTAACCTAAAAGAAACTTAAATGAACAAGTAATTTCCCTATCACGTTTTGTAATAAAAACAGATTTCATTGAGACACACTTAATCCCAATTAACTATCTAGTCAATTAATCTTTAACATGTGATTATGAAACCCCTTTATTTACTGGATAATTAATTAGCAGAGATTTGACACAAAATGGACCGAGAAATCATATTGTCGGAGGTACTTAAGAGTTAAGAGGGGTGTGACATAAACCCTCCAGTCCAGCCAAAGTGTCAGAAATGCACCAACAACTCTCTATAAATAGAGTGACCCTCTAAGTACAAGCTATGCACACTTTTTGCAAGATGAAACTCTTATCTCTCTCACTCTAGAAATTATTCATTGACTTAGTTTGACCATCAAAATATAAACTCGGGCTGGTGACAGACCACCGTGCAACGCTCATAATAAGTTACTTTCTTCCAGGTTTTAGGATTTCACCGAGAGCAAGCAAATCAACGACTTAATTTTTCTTTATCTTCTTACGTGTCGCTTTGACTGTTCGACTTTAAATAGTTTAATTTAACATATAAATTTGTGTTAAAATCCGTTCATATAGATAAGAAGTGGGAGCATATTACATACCTCTTTGTCATCTCTGCTATAGTCCCGGCCATTCCTTGCTTTCCAGTGGCAGGTGCTGCAGCCGCAGCTACACTCCTCTTGCCACCAGATGGTTTATTGACAGTACTACTTCCTTCCACTTTCCCTTTAAGAAGCCGATACAAATTCCCCATTTGGCTCGATCTCTTCAACTTTGTTGAGCCTTTCTTCGGTCGCAACGACATCCTTCCTCCTCCGTTTGCTACCGGCATGGGTGGTAGCGGTGGTGGCGGCATACCAGTTGATCCCTTTTGAGGCATCATGGGTGGTGGGGGTGGTGGTAGCAGTGCACCTTTTGTAGTCGACATTCCAGGCGGTGGCGGTGGCGGTGGCGGTGGCGGTGGTAGTAGTACACTTGCTGACTTTCCAGGTAGTGACGGTAGTGGTGGCGGCGGCGCAGCGGCTCCTGACTTCCCCGTCAGCGGTGGCGGCGGTGGTGGCAGTGGTGTTGGTAGTACACTTGATGACTTTCCAGGCAGTGAAGGTGGTGGTAGCGGTGCAGCTCCTGACTTCCCCGGCGGTGGTGGCGGCGGTGGTGCAGGTCTTAACATTCCAGATGTTTGTGGCGGCGGTGCTTGTTGAACCACAACATTCGGTTGTGATGACATGGGTGGTGGTTGTAAGAACCCTACATTTGGCTGCATCGGTGGTGGCAGTGGCGGTGGTGGTGGCGGTGGAACAGCTAGTACAACAATTGGCTGCAACACTGGTTGAGGAGGAGGAGGAGGAGGCGGCGGCGGAGGAGGTGGTGGTACCACTTCTCCTGTAATCCAAATATTCAAGTTAAAGACGGAATTACCCTTTGAAGTTTCAGTTCTATTACAACAAACTTTGGTTTCCTCAACTTTGATTATCTTCACTACTTGATCATCATCATCAGAATCTCTTATTTGATCAGCTGGAAATTCCAAATTATCAACCGTTTTGGCCTTTTTAAACAAATTTTTGGGATCTTCAACTTCAACATGAGAAACCATGTGAAAAGAGAGGAGCTTCACATCAATGGAGTTGACCTTCCCAATAGCTTCTACTCTCAAAGACAACATAAGCTTCTCAACTGCTTTCTCAGCTTTCCGCTGGTTCCATATTTTCAATTATATTACACATCATTTAGGATTCATTGTCGTTAAATCGAGAGGTGATGTAATTCAGAGTGCACAGAATAGGAATTTTCAACTAGATAAAATCTTGGTTTAACATTTTTTTTTGTTGTTAGTTGACTTGTCAACAATTTATTTTTATTTTACAAAATACATTTATCATTATACTGTTATTAGGTTTTCAATTATTGAGTTTATTTTTAAAAAAAATTAGTGTTATTATGATGAGGGCATTCTGGGTATATTTTAACCGAGAGAATTTAAAATGTTTCATTCAAACGGTCTTTAAAGCTCTTTTGAAAACAAAAAAGGTAAAAAAAAAGTTCAGGCTTTTACTTCAACTACTTTCTACTTCCATATTTTTAATTATATTATATATCATTTATCATGCAGTAATTAATATTAATTATTAATTTTTGAACGTGTGGACTTTTATTAATACGACTTCCTCAGGAAGAAAACAATTTGTGACCAAATATTAGTTGCTTGTCAAACTTAACAATTGATTTTTTTGTTTTTTTCTTAGATTGTTTAGTTGAGACGTTGAGTTAATCAAACTAATTTGAATTTTTCTTTCTAGTTTTCTCTTTGTTAAGGTATCACTTGTCCTTGAGGAAATGTGAAACCTGTCTATGAAATTTAATTAGTAAATATTTAAATAAACTTGCCCCTTCAAAGAATACTTGCCCATCAAGAAAAATCTCTATTGACTCTATCGATACCCAAGAGCCCATCAGCCCAACTCATCAAAGCCTAAAAATATTTTACACCCAACAATCCATCACCTGTCAACCCAGTTATCACTTATCATTAAGCTCATAATTAAATTGCTTTCAAATTAAGATGAGATCAAAGGTGGCATATGTTTAACAAGTCATTATCAGATGCGATAAACAATTTATCAGATGTGATAAACCAAAAACATTATATTAGCAACACAACACAGGAGAGGGTGATGTCGGACTTCAGCTTAATGTTTCCAGAGCATATAAATACACATAATATATATATATATACAAACTCTTGAATCACTTATTCTATTAATTTACCACTATATTTCTAAAATATTATATAACAACAACACTCCAACTCAAACAAAAGTCTCTCAAAAAAGATGCAAATTCCATGCACTCAAAAACTCACATATTCTTCTTGTCAATACAATATTTTTCTTGTGTATATAAAGTGCATGCATAGTACTATTAATAATTACTTCCATTTGAAGAAGGAAATATGATATTGATATAAGAGAGTAAATTAATTAAAATCAGTGGTGGTGATTTGGATCATTGTTTTCAATCTCATGAGCCAATTCTCTTGTCAGCTTGTCTGCTCTGTCGTCTTGTCCACCAGCGAAATTGTAAACCCTAAATGCAAACTGGAATGCTCTCCATAACATTTTCACACATAATTCTGTTGTCTTTTTTTCGGTTTTCGTTCCGTTTACTTCTGCTGCCTTTGCTTCCCTCCTCTCCTGAAGATTAATCAAATTTCAGAAATGATTACCCAGTTTAATTTTAGTCACTCTTTTCTTTATAATGATATGATCCACAATTTGTATTTGTTTTGAAGAAATTAACAAGTTTATATGAACATATGACAATTAATGTACACCTTAAGAGCAACTAATATGACATATTATGATCGAATTACGTACCTTCAATGCTAACTCCATAATGTTTGATGAAACATCCACCATTAGTTCTTTGATTTTGACGAGGATTTGGAAGTCGAAATGGATATTATGACTTTGAAATTTCTTGGATTCTTCATCTTTTGTTCTCTCCAAAGCTTCGATTTCTCCTTTAATCTAGCAATCAAGTCACATAAATATATAATTCTTATGTATAATCCTAATTGGTATTGTAAAATCCAGACAATTAATTAAAGATTGCAATACAAATAATTAAAAGCTAATTAATTAATTAATTACCTTGTTGAAGTAACGCTCAATCTTGTCAAGAAGCTGTCCCAATGGAGCCACTATTTTCCAATTTTGCAATTCTATAACAATTGCATTTAATTTTGAATATAGTGCTGCTGCTGTTCTCATTGCTTCCAATTTCTTTGAAGGGAAGCCTTCAATTCTTGCTAGTACCTACATTTTAAACCATTGATTTTAGGTCATTATTAAGCTCAGAAAAGTGACAAAATCTTGCTAGAAATTATGTTAATCAAGATAATATTTGTTTTACATATATTTACCTGGGATTCATCGGTTAATTTCTCGAGAACCGATTCAACTTGTTTATGAAACTTGGCAAGCTCATCCATGTCCTTTGTCTGGAAAGTACTAATGGAAGACTTCATCTCAGTAATTGATTTTGAGTAGTTTCGAACATCTTCTTCAATTTGTTGGAAATACGCTGATCTATAATAAGATACACAACGAAAATAGTTTCATTTAAGTGAGAAAAAAAAATTCTTTAGTATGATCACTTTTTAGAATCCAGACTTCTAGTAAACTGTTTGATGCATCTGATGGATGAAATATAGATTGTTCTACAAGAAATTCATATCTTGACTTCTTGACAATTACATGCATCATTTTGTGTGGTCATGCATCAAAACAATTAAAGATCCAAACAACTTTGTTTGGTGCCTGTTCTCAGGTTTTTAGGACCGTCCTTTTGTAACGTTACAGAGTTAGTTGTGTAACGTTTTCTGTAACAATACAGAAGGACGATCCTGAATATATATATATTTTTTTTAGGATGGTCCCAAAAGAAAAGTATTATATATATAAGATACCTCTTTGTCATCTCTGCTAGAGCATCGGCCATTCCTTGTTTACCACCTGCAGGCGCCCCACCTACACTCCGTTTGCCGGAAGATGATTTAGTGTGAGTACTTCCCTCCACTTTCCCTTTGAGAATCCGGTACAAATTCCCCATTTGGCTCGACCTTTTCAACTTTGTAGCTTTCTTTGGCCGCAATGACAACCTTGCTCCACCACCAGGTGGTGGAGGAGGAGGAGCACCTCCTTTTCCTAGCGCCATAGGTGGAGGCGGTGGTATACCTGAACCCATCATGGGTGGTGGTGGTGGTGGTGCACCTCCTGATGACTTTCCAGGTGCTGGTGGCGGTGGTGGTGGTACACCACCTGATTTTTCTGGCAGTGACAGTGGCGGCGGTGGTGGTGTACCTTTTGATATAATGGAAAGTGGGGGTGGTGGTGGTGGTGCACCTTTTGATATAATGGAAAGTGGTGGTGGTGGCGGTGCACCTTTTGATATAACAGAACGACCTGGCGGTGGTGGCAGTACAGATTCTGACATCCCCAGTGCTGGCGGCGGCGGCGCTGGTGTAGTTCCTAATATTTCAAGTTTTGGTGGAGGAGGTAAAGATTTTGCTAATGTAAGTACATTTGACTGCAACATGGGTGGTGATGGTGGTGGTGTTTGAAGTACAGCTAAATTTGGTTGTGACATGGCTGGTGGCGGCGGTGGTGTTTGAACTACTACATTTGGCTGTGGTGGCAGTTGGAACCCTACATTTGGCTGCACCACTGGCACTGGTTGTGGTGGTGGTGGTAATGGTGATGACGGTGGTGGAGGAGCAGCTACAATTTGCTGCAACACTGGTTGAGGCACCGCCGGTACCGCTGGAGACGGTGGAGACGGTGTAGCTACGTTTGGAGACAAATCAAGGCGAGATGGTGCTTCTTCTGTTTTAATAATCTCAATATCCAAATCCAAAACCGAACCCTTTGAATTCATTTGATCAATTCCATCACAATTACAATCTTCCATCTTCATTATTTCATCATCATCATTAGAAGAGTCTCTCTTTTGATGATCATCAGCTGCACATCCCTCCTCTTCCTTATCATCATCTTCATCTTCATCAACCATTTTCGGCTTTTTATTAATAAACACCAAATTTGTTTGATCAGCATGAGGAAGCATGTGAAACGACAAACGCTTCACATCAATCGGATTGAGCTTTCCGACAGCTTGGACTCTGAGAGACATCATAAGAGGCGAAGTGTAACTGTTTCCGGACAGCTTGTCTCTTGCTTTCATCAACTCCGGAAGCACCGAGGTTGGTGTCGCCGGAGAAGCACAACATGACACGTTGGCGCTGTCTTGAGATGGGCTACTTATTGGACTTGATCCTGGACTCGAATCTTTCATCATCTTCTGATCATCATCTTCATCCATCATATCGAATTTTTCTTTCGATATTTTTATCAAGTTGTTCAGTATTCCCACCACACATTCAGCTGCAACATGATCACCACATTAAGATTATTATCGGAATATACAGTAACTTTCAGGTGCAGGCAGTGTTTTAGTAGACATGGCAGACTAGCGCCTAGCGCCTAGACTGTCTGGACGGTGAAGCTGAATTAGCCAGAACGACACCGTTTTAGGCTAAACGGTGTCGTTTTGGAAAAAATAAAAATTTAAAATTGTCAGCACCTAGGCCGCTTAGGAAGGCTGATTTGGCTTTCCTCGCGGCAGCCGGGTCCACTTATACTGATTACTATAACCATGGGTGGAGGATTTCCAGTACGGAATCTCAAATAGCTACCGGTATTTATTGAATTAACACCAACAGCTATTGGGAATTCTGCACCTGATTGAACCAGACACAGAAGTTTGAATAGAACCTGGAACCTGGAACCTGGAACGTACCGAGTTGCTCTGGATTGTAGTTCTCTTCATTTTGTATATCACAATCAAATATGTCCATACTATCATCTTGATTCATCATCCATGAATCTCCAATAGATTTCAAAGCCTTGCAAAAGTTGGGCAGTACCTGTAATTTTATCATTAATTAAATTGCTTCAGAATTCAAGAATTTTATTAAAATTATATATGGATCATCAAATTAGGATTTTCCTGAAAAGATTAATTAACCTGATCCAGAGAAGCTCCCTGCATTTCTGATGATCGAATCCTGGGAATGATTTCCGGGTACAGATCGTGGAGGTCTTTAATAGTCCTGATCACCAAAGGAGTCATGGAAATTGAAGGAAGATCATCAGCTGGAGGAAGATCAATAATGTCCCTGAATGTGAAGATTTTCTTCTTCAGATTCATCATCAGAACAAAATCATCCACAGATGCACACGACTCGTCTTCTTTTTCTTCGATCCTCATCGATTTTTTTTGAACTTTTTTCTGTTGATATTTATTATTATTCGTATGGGGCATTGAAGACCCTTTAACTACTTGAAGCATTGTTTTATTATTTTCCTGTCAACATGAATTGTAAGAACATATAAATAATTTAAAAAAAAAAAAAAAAAAAAACCGTTTACATTTCCAATATAATAATTGAATTGTACCTGAATTTTGAATAGCTTACGACCAAACAACAATGGTGACAAACCGCAACAGCTAGGTAGTGGCATTAGCTTCTCTGCAAGTCATATATACAAAACATAACAAAAATTTGATAATTTTTTTTATTTTTTTTGTTCTTTTGGGTTTTTTTCTCTCTTTTTTTTTCCTTTTTTTTTTATAAAAAATCTCTTTCAATGGAGAATAAAATTAAACAGTGATTTTTTCATTAACAAGAATTCCCTAAAATTAATGAACTGAAAAAATTCTCTATGCATGGATCCTGGAACTTTCTCTGAAAGAGAGAGCCAAAGAGAAAGAGACATGGTAGTGGCCTTTTGAAGCCCCCCCAAAAACACAACACAACAACCAAAAACAACCACGTAAACTGCTTCCTGTCTTGTTGCTAGTTAGTTCTTGTCATTATTTTTAGTTTACTGTCTCTGCTTTTTTGACACCCCCTTAATTACAGGGATTTTTTTTTTTGTTGTTGCTTGATCTGATCCATGCCAAACAGGTTTTTAACAGCTTATTTGTTAAGGTTGGTTGAATTTTTCTATCATTATCTGATCGAAACCAACAGAAATCGTGTTTTTGTAATTGTTTCGAATATTCTGATGAATATGTTTCGTAAAGTTTGGTTAAAATATGGACAGACTTGATTAATTTATATATATATTTTTATATATTTGTGTGTAATCTCTAATGTACAGCACCATCATCCAATGTGACTCAATAGTAAGAGCGATTATTCAGCCCGACAGAGTCCTAGATTCAAGTCGCCTTACCGTTCAAGTGGTATATAAAAATAAAAGATAAAAAAATTTTAAAAAAAATCTCTAATATACAGCACATTTTTCTTATCTAAAATTTTTCTGTTTCAAAATTTAAAGTTTCAGGTTCTTTTTTTTTTTTTTTTTTTCAAAGTAAACTATTGCTTAATAAAATAAATTTGTAGTCAAATATTGATTTGGTCAAACTCTTGAAAGTAAATGAGTTCCATATATAAGCATGTACATGGGGTGGCTGCAAAAGATCATTCAATTAATCACCGACCAGGTATTTTATATATATATATATATATATATATATATATATGTATGTATGTATGTATGTATTTTCGTTTATTAGTTTATATAAATGGGAAGCGTGTCAAGAACATGAAAATGCAGTTTGGTATGATTTTCTCAACTTTCAGAATTTGAAAGTTTCAGCGACAATGATGCTTCATGCTTATCTTTGGAAATTTAAACAAATAAAATGTTGGTCAAATCAAAAGTGTTAGCCTGTTAGAAGGACTCAACAAATCCCCTCCTGGAAGGCATTGCCAAACTCTAATGATATCAGATCTGAAGATACACCTTTTATAGATGTTGAATAGTTCCACATTGGGACCAAACTCACAAAGACATATTCTCTGTAAGTTGAACTGTTAAACTCAAAATTACATGGTTTCAGGGTGGAAAATAGGATTTCTCACGTTTCAATATAAAAGTCAAAAGATAGACTTAAAGGAACAATTGCCCCTGAATTGTTCGCGAATTGCTGATGTGCCTCCTGAATTCTTAAAATGGTCATTAAAACCCCTAAACTCTCCTTTTCTTTGCGCCACTCTTAAATGTCAGAAAAATTCTGTTGACCACCGTCATATTGACGTTCTGCAACCAAGAGTAAGGAAGACATTTCTTCTGCTGCATTTCAACCTGATGTTTGAAATTCTATCACAAATTTGGAATACATGATGATATACACACATAAACTGATCATAAAAAATCACTCTTTGTCATAACATATATATATAACAATGAAGAAGTTTTTACAATCTTCAAATTGAAAAGTTTACAACTGCTGAGAGATTATTTTTCTTTTCTCTAACAAACAATGACAACTTTGGACTTCACTCATATCTCATAAGTTTACACCAAACAAATTGAGGAAAAAATAATAATAATAATAATAATAATCAAACATGTAAATATGTAATGTAAATAATATCTATACATTATAAATGAATCACACTGCACAAAAAAAATTTGATATCATGAAAGATATGTAGAGGTACAAGCTGAAATCAGCTACAGCAGTTGAAAGTTTATGTGGTAAGAAAATCTGATCAAGCAGAGTGTGGCATTTAGCTGGGTAACAATTCAAAATCGTCATGATCTTTGAATTTCAAGTACAACCATGATGAGCAAAAATCGGCAAATGAATGTCGTTTTTTAAGTTGCCCTGATTTTGACAGAACCAATCCTGTTCATCTCCCGAGCAGTTGAATGAGTACCTTTTGCTGGTCCTTTTCTGGATGCTGTCGAAGCCACGCCGCTAGCAGCAGTTCTCTCAGCGATTCTTTTCTGTCGTTGAATCTTTAATTCCTCAATCTTATTCCGCATCTCTTCTTCCTGCTTACAAGAATGTTTAATGAAGTTAAAATGGACTACAAAGCCTGGATTAGTAATAAAAGAACTACTCACATAAGCAAAACTACATTTCATCGGTACATACCTTCTCAAACTTGCTCTTCTGAACTGCTGTTGGTCTAGTCACAAGAGATGGTTTCCTGTTCTTCGATATCAGCTCAGGTTTTCCCTTTCCAATTGATCCGCGTAAGACTTTAGACCTTGCTTCTTTTCTTTGATCTTTGGATCCATTAACCTCATCATTTGAAGGAAGCTTCACATCTTCAGCAACCGAGGACCTCCTACTATTAGCTTCTACAAGTGATTCATCGATTCCAAAATCCACAGTCCAAGAATCCTTGGTAGATTGAAATTCGGTTTCTCTTTCAAGCACCATATAAAGGTCATCAGGTTCGTATCCTTCTTGCTTTTCCTGTGAAACATTTGCAGAACCGTTTCCAGGACTGGCAGCGGAAGTTAGGCCTGCAACCATGCTAATGTCTGTTCTCCATTGAGAATCATATAGATCGTCAGTTGCTGACCGACCTTGTACCATGAAGGAATCGTCAATAAGGTCTTTCTTATGTTTCTCGGAGTGAAATTGATCACCTACTGGCAATATATGGTCACCATCAAAGATTGTTTGCCCATTGGTTGCATTCCAGTTGTCTAGTTTTGCAGAGTTGTTGGCAACAAACCAATCTTCTCCCTTAGCTGTCTTGGTTATGGATGATTCGGCAGCAAAAGTAGATTGAATACCCCCATTCTGACTACCTGCTTCCGATCCCCGTGAAAATAACAACTCCTCATCTGTACAATCCGCTCTCTTCAAGACTGAACGGAAATTCTCCCCATTTTCAAAATCTTCTAACTTGGCTCTGCCTTCACTTCCTCCCTCCCTTCCAGTTACAACAAAGGAGTCGGTTACTATCACTGGTTGCTTTGGAACTTTTTCCGACTCCAGATCAACAGCAGGCCTGGTTGAAGAAGAAATTCCACCTTCGGAGATTCTGACTGTAATTTGATCATCCTGAACATCCATGGCGTGCAACCTTTCTACCCCGTTAACAGTCGCCCCCTCGTCTATCATGAGAAGGTTCTGGAAAGCGTCCCAGTTCTCATTTCCTTTTCCTTTCTTAGCTGCTTCTGCAACTGAGTCATCATCAAAATCCGGGTCAGTAGCACCATTCGAACCATTTGCGACATTGAGGCTCTTATTAGCACCTTTTTGCTTCGAATTTGACTTGTGAGTTTTCCTCAATAATCCAACTGCATCATCTACCTTCTTTTTGATGGAGTCTCCATCGATGAATTCATCCTCGCCTGACAAAGATTCATCAGAGCCTCCACCGTTTTCTCCATTTCTCCTATTAGGAGTAATGTAGTTAATATTACGAATGACGACTGTTCTGGAGGATTTCTTCCTATGCTTTTTCCCATGTGAAAGCTCTGTTGAAGAATTCCTCTTTTCTTCCTGTACATTTGACTCCGAGTTATTCTCAGAATCCGAGTCACTGGATTCCGTTTGTGTGTCTTCTCCTGAATGTTCAGGATCTTTTCTGTTAAGATACTTCTCTTTCTTTCCAAAAGATGACTTCTTTCTGTGATAAGCTTCTTCCATATCGGGACGCCACTGCATATTCGCAGCATAGTGAGGCTGCATAGGAGGAAACGGATATCCTTGATATGGAGGCATATGTTGAATCGGTCCTTGAAAACCGTACATATAGGGAGGTAACTGGTTCGGCCATGTTACTGGAACTTTTGATGGTACCTGACCCGATGCAGGTGAATTGTCATCTGCACAATACGTCTTTGACATCAGATTACAGCCAATTGTTTGGTGTGTGTAAATTTTATAGTAAATGCTAGTTAGTACAAGCTAATATACATGCAAAATCTCATATATCTTATAGCACTAGACTTTTTGATGATTGTGTTATATATTGGAAGTAAAGATCGCTAGTGATTTTGCATAGCAGACAAATTAGGAGTACGAAGAGCACAACACATGATCAAAAAGACAAGACAAGACTTTAAACGTTATACAAGAACGGAGTTGAGTGAAAAACCAAAGCAGTGTAGATGGTAACAGGACAATTAGTTTAACATCAATGACAAATTATTGATTGAAGTAGAATTATCTCATTTAACATAAAGATCAAATCATCTAAAATGCCCATTTAATTGTTTACGTAACTTCTGTAATGTAATGCTTCTGACAAAATGAGCCACAGGCTTAATATGTCAACCATAATTGTTCCCACATCGGACATATTGCATCGGCCTCGGTTGGTACTACTTCTAGCAAAGTTTGCTATTCATTCTAATGCATGCAACAGTTAAGCAAGGAATATGAAATACCTTTTTTGCTGTCTGAACTCGTAGTTGAGTCGGATTTTGACCCATCCAAAGGTACATCAAACTTGGTAAAATTTAATAAAACATTCTGATTAGGGGCACTGGTTTCATTTGCAAGTACAATGCCTGACGTTCCCATAAATGTCAGTTCCGATGGGGATATTGCAGCTAATTCCTCCATCCAGAGACCATCTCCACGCTTTTTCTTGCATAATTCCTTGAAATTTATGCATGCTTCCCTGCATATAATCAACGTGAGACTTTAATACTCAAGCTGGCTCGAGATAATTAAAAACTACACAACTTTTATCACTCAAACTCAGACGAGGTAGGACGTGTACAAGGAAGACATCTCTATTACATAGAATCTACTTAAAATGGCTGAACACCCATTAAAATGCTAATAGCTCTTTATAAAATTTTCTTTTGATCTTAATAAATAATGTTTCCTAAAATCAATCGATAAGAAAAGCATTTATATTGTCAACCATCCGCAAGAAGAATGGAAATAAAATAATGTAAAGAGTTCCAAAAGTGAGAGCTCCGGTATGAAGTAACCAAACAAAAAAGGAAATTGTTTAGACTATATAGTATATACTATAGGGACTCAAGAAGACATATGACAATTCCCATACAAATATAGTTGCCTAATTAACTTCATTTATTTTACTTGCTTTATTGGCATTCAATGCCGATAGTTTTTGGCAATACATACCTTAACCGTGCAGCTCCATATGCATCTGCAAAGGAAATGAGATCATCTAAGTTCTCCTTTTCGAATCCAGCAACAACCCCACGAGCAAAAGCCATTGCCTGCTCTTTCCGCAGCAACGTTCTCCGAGTTTCCAATAGACGTTGAAGTTGAATCCTTATCATTCAAACAACTTAAAAAATCAATCAAATTGTACTACTTTAGTCACCAATGCAGATACTTTAAAGCTAAGATGAATTACTTGGAGTTTTCTTCTTGCACAGATTCATCAGTTGACTTTCTTGTATTATTACCATCAGCAAATGAAACACTCCCTTGCTCTATCTGTGTCGACAACTCATTAGCTTGAATGGATCCCTCGATCTGCAAAATTTCTTTCTCGATACTAACAAACCTCTCAAGTACCGCTGGTGTGCTAACAAACCGCACAAATCTGCCAAAGTTAAAGAGGAAATGAATCAGTTTAAGACTTCCCAGTTCCAGTGTCTTCAGTATAATACATGTTAATTTCAGTCATGATAAGATTTCTTCTTTAAACTCCACATATATCAACAGGACTTAAACAAAGGCCTCGTTCTCCAACCGATTCAGCAATTCATTGATAAATTTCGAAAATAAATTGTTTGGTCATGAAATTGATATGCAGTTATGTATATATAAAGGATATCCAATAATGAACTTGCATAGAAGACTTATGAGAGACATAAAGAACAGAGCTTTATAAACTAAATTTCATTCAGGACAGATTCAAATTCCTCTATAAATGTAAAGTTTTGAAATTGTTCATGAAATTCAAGTAATAAACTAATAATTGTGCATCTAAGGAGCCAATTGGGTAATTAAAATGTCTAATAGTAACAAAAGAAAGACAAAATGGAAACTTAAGAGGAGACTTATGAGACATAAAAAGATCAATGATCATAGACTTGATACATCAAAAAAAAAAAAAAAAAAAAAATCAAATTCCTTTATAAATGTAAATTTATGAAATTGTTCATGAAATTCAAGTAATAATTGCAATTGGGTAATTAAAAAGTCTAATAGTAACAAAATTGAAGCTTGATAGGAGATTTATATGATGAATTGATGATTACCTCTCAAAGGTAGCTTTAGTGAACCAATTTGCAGCCTGAGTTGGTGGACGAAGATTGATTGAGTACCCACCTTTAGAAATCTCATCTCTAGCAAATTTAAGATGGGAAATGAATGGATCAAAGAGCCCAGAAGCCAATTTCTCATTGTTCCCTCGACAGAACAGAACCAGATCAAATCTTCACAAACACAAAGAACACAAAAAATCATAAGTACAGTTAGCTGTGTTTTAAAAGTAGAAAAAAAAAACACACACACACACAAACTGGTAAAAAGGATTGAAATTTGTGTGGAATTTACCTGGTTCGAGTTGGGGTGAGTTGAAAGAGAGCGTAATCTAGGCGAGTTGATGAGTCCATTGTGTGTGTGTGTGAGAGAGAGATAAGAGAGAGAATCAGTAGTGAAAATGCATAATGTTAATTGTTATTGGTTCCTGTGATGAAAAAGTTTGATGTTTTCTTGAAGTACAATCTTGGGATATGATTAAAGGTTGTGAATTTGATGTAGTGGGAACGTGGGGTGGTCATGTTTTGGTTGAAGAAGAAGAAGAAGAAGAAGAAGTAGTGTCCATGACATCCATGAAAATCTAAAAAAGCCAGCAACAGATGATGAGGTTTGCACATGGTCTGTGATTGGGCATCTTGGATGGTGGATTTGGATACTGGGCCCACATCTCATGAACACTGCACAGTCCACCTCTCTCTCTCTAACAGGGTTCCATGTCAAAACATAATCATGGTATTTTAGAGATGAGAATTGAGAAGTGAGTGAAGTGATGTTCATGTTGAATTTTAGATTGGTTTGTTGAGGGGTCTTTTTTAACATTTTTCGCTTCTTTTTATTTTTTATTTTTATTTTTTAATTTTTTTAGAAAACGCACTTATCTTTAATGGCATTTCATTTCGATAAATTTCGATAGACCCTTAACTCATCCAGATTATATGAATCTCACATCTAAATGAACTTAATTGTCTTTCCTGTAAACTTGATTCGTACTCATTTCATTCTCGATTAATAAATGTCTATTTATAAATAATAGATATTTTCAATCCATTACCATGTAGATTTATATTAATATATGTTTTCTTACGATGTACTATTAGTAATATATATTTATAAAAAAAGACACATTTAAAGAGATACTCTACAAACTCTAAAATATAAATTTGACATGTTCAATCTTAGATTATGTAGTCGAATAATAAATTTATGATACGAAAATTGTATATGTGAAGTTGAATGTTAATTTTATATAATTTAACGAAATTATATATCTATATATATATATATATATATATATATATATATATGATTATTTGATAGTCCAAATACCATATGGAAAATGCCTTCAATTTTTTAACACAAAAGTACTTGGAAGTTGAAAATGGTTGCTTGTAGCTTGGTGTTTTAAATTGTGAAAGTAGGTAAAAAGATTGTAATTATAAATTAGCTAGCCTAATAAATTATGGGGCCAAAGAGGGGCAGCTACCGTATAAAGATAAAGTGTCATATGCGCTCTTCCTTTTTTTTTCAATATTCTCACATGAATTCTTCACTTATTTATGCTCTTTATTAAACAACTATTTTATAGATACCATCTAATGATATTTTTAATTATTATTCAACACATCATAATCACCATTATTATATATGGTCATCACTTTCAACTTTTTTCTAAAGAGAGTCCAAAATCTTCTTACTGATTAGTTTTAAATTTTCACAATCAAGAATTGTGAAAGCTCCATTTTATCTACCACCATTCATTGTAGAAAGCTTAATTTGGATTTATTTTTTTATTTTATTTTTTTAAAGTAAAAAGTGTAATGAGAGATTTGATGAGAAGCCAACCATGAGACAGCTATATAGTATATAGTATATACTATATAGTGTATATATATATATATATTCCTTAGCTGGAAATAGTGACTTATTATTATATTGTGACCACTCACACACCAACTTTTTCATGAATATATTATATGTGTGGTTACATGTGGGGTTGACAAACCGACATTCACTCTTAGACGGAGCCCTAAGCTCGGAGGGGTTTTACATTTTTGTTGGATATGGCTTGAATACTCCGATGGTTACCAAACACGATTTACCAATGCGAAGACTTCCTGAGACGTGAGAGCGTTTAGGTGTATGAGGTTATGTTTGATAGAGGTATGGAGAACGTGACAAACAGTAGAAGCGAGGAACAGTGCAAATTGCTGTCACTGCCGCTGTGGCTTTAACAGTGGTGGTCATCGCTGTGAATTTTCGCAGCGCAATGAAAAGCAGTCCAATTCCAGTGGATACCGCTGTGGAAAATGATGTGGCTTCCACAGCGGTAGCAAGAGCGGTAGACGATGATGTGGCGCATGGATTACAGTTTTTTGAATGGTAAAGTTCAACACGGTTTAGGAAGCTGGTGGCCAACTGCAACTTAAATCGTAATCAATCACAAACATGCGTTAAATCAGGAAATATTTATGGAAGAGGAAATATGTTGCTTATAGAAGTTCTAATAGGAATATGATTTCTCCTTAAAAAAAGACTTGTCATAAATAGGAAATAGTATTTATGTGGAACAAGTAATTTTTATACGTCTAGGAGTAGGATTTCCTTTTATCTTAAACTCCTTGTAATTCATATAAATAGACCATAATAACTAGGTTATCAGTGGTGGAATAAAATAACAAATACTAGAGAGATCTTAAAGTGAGCATTGGGTGTAATTGGGTTTGGGGTATTATTTAGAGAGAGATTATGAGCGTGTGGTTGTAACAATTTACTACATTTTGGAATTTTCTCTTGTCGTCCTGACGACCGTGGTTTTTTTTTTTTCTCCCTGATTTGGGTTTCCACGTAAATTCTCGTGTTGTGTGTGATTGAATTTAATTACTTCTTTTCATCTTATCTTTTCTTTGTTATTGTGTTTGTTTATGTTCTATCCGGTAACGCTTCCGCGCGTATAGTGACGTTTGTTTGCTAACAATTTTCCCTTTGCTTCGAGTCTAGTGTCTCACATTTTTTCATTAATCGTAAAGTGTGGATATACTCCTATTTAGTAGTGGAAATTGCATATTATAAACCGTATTTGTAGTCATTAATCCGGTAAAATCACCTTGACAAACCACTTGGTGTCAAAATTTTAAAAAAATTATGAGGATCTAGATCTATTATTATTCTTGAGCCAAATTGACAACTAGCCAACTAGCTAAAAGCCTATCTACTTCATATAAAGAAGCCAAATTTTCCTTTTGCTTTGTCATTTTATTTTTCTATTGCAAGGATTTTTCATGTCATAAAGCTTGTAAACCCATTGATTTTAACTTTTAAGCTCGGTATGCAAAGAGAATGTTTATTTGTGTAAGGTATTGTATGCTATTTTGCATTAATTAAAATTTCTATTAAGAACTATGTACACATTAATTTATATAGGTATTATTCCCCATTATTTTTTTTTTATAGAAAAACACCAAACATGATATCTATCCCCATAACACCGGAAAGAAAATTCATCATGTATGCTTATAAAATACGTATTGTGAGACTCGAAGTTCCCACCATTAACGTGGAATGAGAGATGCGCACTATCTATGAGATATTATATTACCATGTTAGAATTGTAAATAAGTTTGCATTTCAGTTCAAATATATATATATATATATATATATATATATATTTCAATTTAAGGTAAGCTTCTGAATCTATATATCCATATTCTTTCCATTTCAAGCAATAAGTAGTGACAAAGAAATTTCTTTAATTAACTGATTGAAAGAAGTTGTGTGCATTTTCTCTAGTTGGAATTATAATTGCAATGCATGTTACAACTATGGTCAATTTGTCTAAGCACATGATCATGCGTGCTCTTACTCTCCATCACAATATTGTATCGAAATTATTCTTTCTTTGTCCCTAGGTTGACTTTGTGAAATTAAAATAAATTGAGAAATTATATCGAAAGTTGTGGATACTAACTAGTTCAACTGATATCACTGTATAATATGGCTTGATAGTAAAGAGCACCCATTCAACCTGACAATGTCTTGGGTTACTAAGATTTTTTAATCCTGTTTGCCACGGAATTTTTATATTTTTAACTGTAAATTTAATACCATTTTTTTTTTATAAAAAAAAAAAAATCGACAATTTTCTCACATTTCTCGTTTTTGCTATCTTCAAATTTATCTGGAGGTCAATTCAAATAAGTGGATCATCTTAGGCCCAATTAGCAATCTATTCCTAAATACACCCACACTTGGTTTCACAAGTCAAAGTTCTAAAATAAGTCCACTTCAATTACAAATCAAATTCATGATACACATATTAAAAAAAAACAGTAATGCTATACATCCCACCTAAAATCCCACCTTTTTCATCTGACTACATGTAGTATGTGAGGTGTCAAATTGTGAGTGGATACACATTAATTACACCTACCCCATGTATCCACTCACAATTTGACACCTCACATACCACATGTAGTGGGATGAAAAATGTAGGATTTTAGATGGGATGTTTAGCATTATTGTAAAAAATAAATAAATAAATAAATAAATTATGATACACATAAATTGATATATTTATTTGTTCTTTCAAAATTTGATATTATCCTGCCCTTCTCACACAGCCCAAAATAGAAATTGATCTCGTCAAATCTCGATAAATCTTTGATCCTATGTCAGACTGTAAAAAAAAAAAAAAAAAACAATAATAAAATTGTGATGATTCATTCTTTTATATCTGATTTTTTAAACCACATTCTTATACCTTACTTCATTTCTTCTTTTGATAAAAACTTTATATGTATATATATATATATATATATATATATACAGTCCCGATCTGGTCAGTACATCCTGATATAACTTTATCAGGATATTGAATGTGAGTCACTAGTTTTGACAAGTGCATAGAATCAAAGTATCTAAAACGAGTGGATCACATTCAATATCCTCACGAAGTTATATCAAGATGCACTAACTTGAATTTATATATATATATATATATATATATATATATATATTATACACTCTTATAAGAGAACCCTTATTTTAATTTCGGTAAGGATTTTGATGAAATCACGTGGATTTTTATGAATTTTGATCTGAATTTTTTTGTTGATAATAAGTTCATTGAAATTTACTTATAAATAAATTTTGATAATTTTTGAAGTACTATAACTATTTTTCTTTAATTTTCTTATATTTCTCCCATGTTTATGATGCCTTCATATTTAATAAAACCAGGATAAATAATTTTAGTACTTGAAAAATTTTCAAATTTTATTCATAGGTACATTTTATTGAACTTATCATCAAAAAAAAAAAAAAAGATTAAAGTTCATAACAATCGATGTGATTTCATCAAGGTCCTTACTGAAATTAAAATGAGAGATCCCTTAAGAGATAATTACTAATATATATATATATATATATATATATATTGTCCCGTTTACATCAATGCGCACTGATGTGACTACATCAATACTAATAAATGTGGACCACTGATTATGGAGAAGCTTTGATAAGTGTATACACCTGTCAAAGTATGTAAATTTAATGGTCCACATTAAATACACTGATGATGAAGTTATATATATATATATATATATATATATATGTGTATGTGTGTTGGGTGATAGGCTGAGAGCTACATGCCTACATCTGCTCTGGTTTAATATTCTGGAATATATCATTAAATTATCCACCAAATTTCTGTGTGCTGTAGCCTGCAGCCACATGTTCTCTGGTTTAATATTCTGGAATTTACCGTTAAATTATCCACCAAATTTCTGTCTGCTGTAGCCTGCAGGCACATGTTCAATTAGAACAAATATGAATGTGACTATCACCCAGCCGTCGCTTCCAATATCTTCCGTCTACAAAATATATAAATTAATAGACATTTCCACCGCGAATATTTTTCGGTTGAATGAAAGCTTTTTATTATCCAACCATATTAGGCTATGGTAAATTATTATCAGTTTTATAATACTAATAATCTAATATTTGAATCATATTATATATAATTATATACATAAGTTATATACAACTTTGTTTACTTTTTGCAAACCATTTACATCGAAAAGGTTGAGAAAATATATAGGATACTTCATAGTTATTTCAATCCAACTTCATATTATATATATATATATATATATATATATATATAATCTTGACTATATATGGTGTGTATATATATACTTTGGCGATTTAACCATTGAATTATATTGTTTAATTAATTATAACCAAATATCATAACATGTTTTTTTTTTTTTTTTTTTTTTTCTTTCTGTCACATGAGTAATTCTCATAAAAATTAAGAGATTAATTAGTTATCTATATTTCCCTTTTTTAAATCAAACCAAATTAAGGAACAAAATGTACGTGTTGAATTGCAAGTATTGTCATGCATTTTGCATAGTATAGTGTTGAATTTATTTCAACTTAATTTTCAAGTTTTAATTCAACCTTCCAACATCAGAAACTCATATACACATGCCCAAATTTGAAGTTTGATCAGTTTCAACTTTATTCTTGGCAAACAAAGATTTATTAAAAGGAAGAAAAGTATAAATAAAAATTTCATAATTGTCACCTCAATGTTCGACAATTCGACCACATATACTATGCAGTCAATTCGAGAGGTCCCCCGGCCCCCACCACCTCAATGTCTGTCGTTTTTTTACTCAGTCAAGAGCACATATTTGTCAATTCATCAGTCAAGAATTCATTTACATGCTTTTTACCCATTTGAAAACTTCCAAATAAATTCATGGAGAATAGTAAAAGTTAATGTGTACAGTACTTTAGTTAATTAATTAATTAATTATTCAGTGACATTGCTTTTGATTTGCAACTTGGAACTTTTTTTATTATTTTTATTTTTTATTATGTCAGTACTACTTGAGCATAGATTAATTTATGAGTGACGCTACGTCACACCTACAATCACAATTTATATGGCAGTTGAGATATTAATTGGTAAGTGGAGAAATATTAATAATGATTTATCTCATCACTTACCAATATATCCACTCACTTAATTTATGAGTAATGCTATATGTGTTATGATTGAAAAATTATGATTATAGATTTATAGGTGTAATATCTAGTGTTACCCTTAATTTAAATATCTATTAATCTATATATTATATATGTATGGCCCCATCATAAAATAATAATATCTATAAAATAATTTGTTCGTATTAGTAGAACCATTATCATCTCAACAACATCACCACAGCAGTCATATAAAATATTGTTTTCACACTTCTGGTTTGAATTTCATACTAGTATAAAACGATGAACTTATTTAGCATTGTAAATAAGTGTGTGGACATATTAAATTATATATATATATGTGTGTGTGTGGACAAATTAAATTAGTTGTAGCTTTGCAACTTGAATCATTTTAGATTTTATTATGAAAGTAGTGGGCTGTTGTTCGCACATTAAAGCGGTACATGAGCTGGGTTTAGAACGTCGTGAGACAGTTCGGTCCATATCCGGTGTGGGCGTTAGAGCATTGAGAGGATCTTTCTCTAGTACGAGAGGACTGGGAGTGTGCATAGACTAATTATATATATTAAATATATTAATACTATACAACCCAAATAATTAACCTAAATGATGTGGTAAGTGAGTTGTCATTATCACACAAATCATGGATGATGTGATTAATATTGAAATTAAAAACCATTTACCACATCATTTGTGCTGGTATTTGAACTAATTTTTTTGGTTTGTCTAGCCTTACACATTATAAAAGGAGGAAAGAGTAATATCTTTCCGAAAAAAAAAAAAGAAAGAATAATATCTATAAAGTTCGTTCGTATAAGTAGAACCACGATAATCACATTGTCATCTCAACCATCACAATGATCATTGTAAAAAGTGTTGTTTTCGCCTTTCGGTTCGAATTTTCTTAATACAAGTATGAAAAGATGAATTTATTTTGCGACTCATCATTAGATATGCAGGGAAAAATAAATCAGCTTTTGCATTATTGTAATGCATTTCACTCACCTATATATATTCTTATATAGGAAGAAACTTGGATATGGGATTGGCCTTTTGCTTGTTATATATAAAAAATTGACGACTTTTGACTTAATTTTTTTAAATACCACTTTCGGGTATGGTGAATCGAACTTAATTAATATATTATCAGACTGAATGAACGTACATGAGCTTCTATGTCCGAATTTTTTTATTTGATTTAAACAATAATATATTCTTGTTACAAAAATATACAAAGTTTTACATCAATAAATTCATCTGATATTTATCTTTAATTAAATTTGTCTCTCTATTCAGAGTACTTATCATATCATATAATCGTTCAAAATTTTATTTGATATTTTATTGCAAGAAAAAAACTAATGGGCATAATCATGGTTTTGGAAGCCTGAAACATGTCAAACACATTTATGAAATTCGAGCTCTTTTGCATTTCCTTGGTAGAACTGTGGTATCTTTCAATTCAAGGTCAAACCACAATTTCGCTGACTCTTTGGCAAAGAACGGATCAACTATGGAAGGTGACTCGGTAGTGTGGAGTTTCGACAGAAGCCACGCTGTTATCTCTTTTTAGGATTCTGCTGGGTTTATGTTTTTTTATGTCTTTTCGCTTGTGTTTTGGCTTCTGGTGCTTTTCTTCTGTTTTTTTCTGGGCAGTGTTTCGTTTTTTGGTGCCTTTTGGCTGACTTCTGCGTTTTTCTTGGGTTGTTGTGAGGTCCTATCCTCTGTTTTTTCTTTTCTCCTCTGGGGAGTGCGTTTCTTTTTGCCTCTATGGCTTTAATAAAAGAGTCAGCTGTTCAAAAAAATATATTCTCCTAAAGTGATAATAATCAAAATTATTAATAATAATATACATGTAACACACATCACCTCTTAGCACAAGTTATAACGTATCTCCCCTTTAACTTTAGGGGTGGTGGATTTAAGTCATACCATACACATTTTAAAAGTATATATATAGAGTTTTCTCTCCCAGTGTTACGAGAGTAAATACCCAGGCTATAAATGTGTTGGTTGATATTGACACACCTATTGTAAAATAATATAATACATATAACATTTGCCAACATTTGAAACATGGTTCGAGTCTCGCATTTACTTGCAAAGTCCATGTAATAGGACTTACATTCCGAATCGTTCTTGTAACAGCTGATCTAGCCTCAATAGATCCTCTGAAGATGCATGTAACCATAAATGGAAATAACCCATGATGGGCCTGAGGAGACGATTCATAGCCCAAATAAGAAACCATGCAAAATTCACGAGGTTGTGATTTGTGACTGACCATGTCAGAGATTTAATATTACAAAACATAAAAATAGAAGTTGAACGTGTTTGAAGGTTCCATGTAAACCTAATACAAAAGAGTCAATATTTTCAAAAGCTATCTTTCTCTCTCTGGTCTCTAAAGCGTTTTTGCTTTACATTTTCTCCCCCACCAATATATCTTCGTTAGAATTGTAGACTTCCTCTCTTCAAAATCAAAATCAAACCAACACCCTTCTCAACGTCATCATCACCTTCAAAACCTCTCTCATATCTCATAATCAAACCTATAAAAAGCCCCCCACACCACCGTATCTCATCAGAAAATCATTATTCACCAGATCAATCCACAACCAGCAAAACCAAATTCTTCTACATTTTTATTTTATAAAAAACAAAACCTTATATTAGAATATTAGCTAGCTTCTTGAAGCAGCCATGCAGCGATTTGTTTCATCTTCATCTTCATCACCAGTTGTTTCTTCAGCGAAACACTTGTGTGGTACAATCCTGAACAATTACAACCAAATCCAAACACCCGTTAAGAGACCATGTGATGTGTTCATCAACCACCGTGGCACGGACACAAAGAGGACCATTGCTGGTCTACTTTACGACCATCTTTTCAGGATGAGACTGAACCCTTTCTTGGATAGCAAGAATATGAAGCCTGGAGATAGGTTGTTCGACAAAATCGACACGGCCATCAAGCACTCCACAATAGCTGTTGCCGTGTTCTCTCCGCGCTATTGCGAGTCCTACTTCTGTCTCCATGAGCTTGCTCTGATAATGGAGTCCAAGAAGAAAGTCATACCCATCTTCTACGACGTAAAGCCGTCTCAGCTTCAGGTTAAAGACGATGGAACATGTTCCTCCAAGGAGTTGAAGAGATTTGCACGGGCTCTTAAAGAAGCCAAATACACCGTCGGACTTACATTTGACTCGTTAAATGGGTATGTTTATAAGAAATTATTTCATTTTCAGGTGCAGATGTTTGTATTTTATTAAAAATCCTGATGTTAACTCTCAGGAATCTGGATTTTGTACTTGCACTTGAAAATTACTAAATAAGTTTGATTTTTTTATTTTTAATGTTTTAATGGAGTTTCTGATGTGGTGATTTTTTTGGTTCATTGCAGGGACTGGTCGGAGTTCTTGACTACGGCAACCGATGCAGTGATCCAGAACTTGATTGAGGAGGAGCAAGAACGTGGAAACGAGGGAAAAAGTCTATGCTTTCCACAGGATTATTAATCAAAATTAAAGTTCTTTTTTTTTTTCAAGAAAAAAAAAACAAAAATTAATTTGATTCAATTATTCTTTTGTATAGGAGAAAACGAAATGTCATCTCTTGCTAACAAAAACAGTTTGTTTGAGTTTTTTGTATTTGTTAAGGCTTCAATTTACTGTAAAATTCTTTCTTTCTTTTTTTCATCTTGCAACCAAACGTTGCAGATGGGTGTATAATAAGTTTGTAGAAACATTTGTAAACTTGTAAAACATTTTGTAATGGTTTTTGGGCTGAACTTCTTGTAACAAGTTCAGGTTTCAATTAATTGTATTTTTATTTTTATTTTTGTAAGCAATAAAATGCAGATGATATTATTCATTCAATAAGGTTGCTCTCTCTTTTTCTCCTATCTCTCTTTCGATTTCTTTTTTAAATATTGTTTTACATCAATTAAATTTAATCCAGACCTAAAATTGGTGCGAGTGAGATTCGATGCTAAACCTTTATACAAGGTTTCGAAGTCTCACATCTGTCACTTCCCCTTCACCTCATCACTTGTGTGACAAGGGTTCGGAGTCTCACATGCTAAAACTTTATACAAGGGTTGAGTCTCACATGCTAACACCTTATATAAGTGGTTTAACACTTCCCATTCACTTATGTGACAAGAGTCCGACTCTTACATTTGTTCATTAAATTATAAAGTGTGGTCCTTTTTTGTAGTGACAATTGTATTCCGAATTGTACTTATAAAGGTTGATCTAGTTAGGTCTAGTAGACACTTGACCCGCAAAAGAAAACTTAATTTTTCTCTCTCTAGACTCTAGATATGTATATACTATAGACTTAAAAGGACAAAATAACATTTTTTTGTACTGATTTTGTAGGACTAACACCAGTTTAATAACTTGAGTTTTCATAGCATAAAAAATGTATTTCTGATAAAAATACCGTTACTTATCGAAAGATTTGAAAAAAGCGCAGACTTAATAAGTTCCGAACACAGAAAAATTAAGTCTCGACAGAAAGAAATAAGTCTTGATCAAATGAAAATTAATTCTCGATCAAAGACTTGAAATAAAAATAAATAAATAAAAATAAATAAAAATAAAAAACCAGTGCTAGACTTATTTTGTATTTGTATGATAATTTTGTAAGATTTACATTTTTAGAACTATTAAAACTCTATTCATATATTAAATTGATGTTTGTTCAACACAATCAGCATCAATGTGTTAGAAATTTTATTAACTCTACGGTATATAAACATTTTGTGTGGATTAATATATAATATTTGTATTGATCATGAGATGGAAATTAAAGTGCCCACTAAGAAGAAGATAAAAGTGGATTTCGAAGAAGTTGAGTGGATGAAACTGAGAACTTTCGGTGATTACATGTAGCTTTTTCCTTTTTTGGTAAATTATTTTATTTTATTTTATTTATAAATATGATCATAAACGGCTGCAACCAACCTTAGAGGGGAAATATCGAAACTATTTGACCAGAAAAAAATAAATATTAAAATGTAACATACATAGATGCAAACATGGAATAGATCGTAATGCAAATTGATGTAACAAGTAACAAGTAAAATGGATAGTGTTAAAATGAGTTTAACAAGGTATTGATCATGAATATGAATCTTTTGAAGGCCTAATATTTTAATTATCTACGTAACGTTACATAATGCAAATAAATAAAATTACACAGCGTGTTTTCTATCGGAGATTAGGAACAAAACTCAGGATCACATATATTCTAAGATTTTTGAATGTTAAAGTTTTCTGTTAATAAGTAATGCTAGTTTACTCAAATTATTTATTCAAAATTATGCTCAAATGATGTGGTACGAGACTATATGAGTTGTAACCACCATATAATACATAAGATGATGTCCGATGTGTTAGTTACAACTCTTTTACCATGTCATTTAGACATTATTTTAGACAAATAATTTGGATAATCTAATATTATTCTTTGTTAATCACCGGCTACCAAAATAATATACTGATCAATAAAAGAAAAAGGAAAAGGGGATTTGATTTTCTAAGTAGAATAGGCTTAATAAGTTACTACAGTCAAGTAAAAAAAAAATCACTACAGTCATGATACGCTAGCTAATCTAATTAATTAACTATTTTTAAAGCCTAAAACGATACTTAATAGAATTTTTAATCCTTATATGGGTTTTATGTACTTGTAAATAGTTTTGTTTAGAAAGCTAATTAAATCATGGAAGAAGCTTAGCAGCTTCCACGTATTAACCAACAATATTACAAACATTAAAATTTGGAAAATATGATTATATGAATATATGCTGATATTAATTTTGACCGAACAAAACACCACCGCAGCCTGCAGGATATATATATATATATATAATTGACCAATCAAACAGTCAAACACTAATAAAAGTTTTCAGTTCGTTTCGAAAATATTTTTCTCCACCTTTTTTCAGCCACTTTTTTTGTCAAAAAAGAGTAGAGTTGTTGTGTGATAGATTTTCGATATATATATATATATATATATATATATATATATATATATAACATATATTATTATATTCAAAACAAAACGGTGCTTTATAAGCAAATACTATAGGTAACTGACTGATAATTTGACTGAATTTATTAAATCGACCCTTCAAAGGGTTCTTATAATAGGAAAATTACAAATTAAGACTTTGAAAAATTTACAATTAATCAAATGGTTCTAATATGAAAATGGTAATTTCATTGAACTCTCTTAAGATATAGTTTATTTAATTACAAACAAAATCGAATAAAATTCTTGAAATTTTGTGAGTTACATCTACTCTTAGCTGCCTAGTTATGCATTTTTCCTTTTACATTTGTGATAGAGATTCTAGTATCCGTTAAATTGGATAAGTGTGTGGTGACCCCCCCTATAGTGGAAGTTGCATTCCGGATTATGTTTGTAGCAGTTGATCTCATAAAAAGTTGCATTCAGAACCGTAGAAGTTGCATTACTGATTGTGCTTGTTACGGTTGATCTCATCAGGTCTCGACAGACTCCACAACTTTCTGATATCCAAAAGGTTCATTACTAAATTAGGAGTTAGAAAGTTCATTACTAATTTGAGAAAGATTCTCCTACACAGATATACAGTGTCCAATGATTTTATATTTTTTTTTCCAAACTGGACAACATGAGATTTTGATATATAGTATTAGAAGAACAAGACATATTGTTAATTAATTAAACAAATAATATCAAAGTTTTTATGGCCTGGCCGGCGCCTTAACTACCATAGCGATGGAGACCCATAAAAGTGAAATTAACTGGTACATGTATATCTGGATATTGTTTTGTTGTTATTATTATTATTATTATTATTATTATATTGTGATATTTTTGAAGGGAAGTGGACGCAAAAGACTGTGAAGATCATTGAAGAACTTCAAAATCTAAAGAAAACACAAATACTTAGACCGTGACCGCCACCGACAATTTATTGTACCAACAAAGCATGAAAAACTAACCACCAACCACACCATCATCGGACCAAGAAGAAAACTTCTGTGGGAATTTGACCAGCTGTGATCAAGCCGCCGCAAGACCTACACTAGATACATCGCATATGATTATTAAACAAATAAACAATTTAGCCTGGTTCTCACCAAGAATGTATATCAGTGCAAAGACGGAGGTTTCCCCATAGAGAACATGCATGGAAATTACCATATTATGTTAGATTCAATTTTAGTGAAAAACTTATGAACGATTTTGCATTTATGTTACTGAGTTTAGATCTAAGGAGTTTATAAAAAACTCATTACACGTTTTTTTGAGATTTGACCGTAAAATAGAGAATAGAGAAAATGTATATACTTCCGTAAATAAATAAAGAGGTAATCACATCGAAATTCATTAAAATAAGATTTTCAAGTACGTTAATGAAAAGAAATCTCACACGATTGAAGTGTTATATATAGTGTGGCAGGGGAAGGGACCACAGGGTCATGTCCCCTTCCTCTTGGAATTTAAAATTTTTAGTCCTTTTTTAAATTTTTAAAATTTTGCCATTAAATTTTAGGGTAAATTGCAATAACAGCCCTCACATTTACCAATATTACTACTATATCGAACTTTTCTCTTAATTATAAAAAGTTACCCTTGACTGTTTGACTGCCGTTTTAAGAAAACAGTTGACCTTCATTAAATCTCAAATGTCCAAATTATCCTTCCTTTAATAATTTATCAATTATTTTAATATTATTCCTTAAAACAATTTTAAAAGCAATAACAAATTAAAAATTAACTAAATAAATAAAAACACAAAAAGTAACAACATAAATTAAAAAAATATCAAAAATAATTGTACAAGAATTTAAAAAATTATATTTCAAAAAAATTAAAAAAAAAAATTAAAAGATAATAATATATAAAACAGAGGACATCTGCTTTTGAGGACATGTAATAGTAAGAGTTTATGAATTCTCTAAGTATTTGTCATGTAAAGTTTCTAAATATTTTTGTATTATTTATTACTATATATGTATTAAATTGAGCAACTATATAATATTTGTTGCTTATATTCGAATAATTTTCAACTATTTATATGACTATATGGGATATTCATAGTCGGCATAAGTTTATTCCCTTGAATTTATGTTCGTAATTTTCTACATTTATTTTTAATTCTTGGCTATATGACCCATCTAGCAGTTCATTGGGAAGCTGATAAACTCAAGCAATCCTTCCATCTCTAATGTTGGGTTGATCATTCATTTGCTAGAAAGTAATCCAAATTGTCCCTAGTTTGGCCAATACGGTAGCTCCAAGCTTAGTTTATATTCTAATAGAAATTTCTTTTGGATGGAGGAGGTTCCACCATGTGTGGTTCCTTTTGTTCCGGGTGATTGCCCAGCTCTAGTGTACTTCTTTTTTCGATGAATGAATTTTCCTTTCAAAAACAAACCTATATAGTTGGAGAGATCTAGTTGGACCAAATTAAATATCTAGTTTTCACCAAAAACCAAATTAATAAATCCATATCTCCATTTGTATCAAACAAAATTTATATTTTTTCATGAAATCATTGAACAAGACACTAGACTACCCAACCCACAACAAAAACTAGAGCTCCACCACCACTACGCTCACCGCTGCCGCACTCATCAAACCATAAACAACCCAGTAAAATCCATGGCTCCACCATTACTACCTCCGCCACACTCATCAAACCAGACAAAATACATGGCTCTACCACTGTCATGCCCACCTTATCCCAACAAAACCCACGGCTCTACCTCCGCTGCAACACTCATCGCACCAGACACAACCCCACAAAATCTTTGGCTACACCGACGTCGTGCTTATCATCGCCGTTCCCACCACCACCCTAACAGTTCCCCCATTTTGGAGGAGATCTGGTTCAATCTCCACATTGAGATCGCAATCGATCTGCAAAGTTTTATTTATTTATTTGTTTTTTTATATATTTGTTGCAAATTTGCAATATTTTATTATATTTATATTATTTTTATAAAATATGCTTAAAAGGACCATTTTGCCCTTACACTGTTAAGTCCACCGTTAAGTCTAACTATGGTCAACATAGTCAAGGGTATCTTCCCGTAATTAAGGCAAAGGTTCAATATGACAGTGATATTGACAAACATGAGGGTATGTTATTTTAATTTACCCTAAATTTTATTAATATTTTTATTTTTACTGATTAATGATTTAATTAGTGATGTGAATTGATATATAATTATATATAAAAATAAATAATTTAATGTTTTTTTTTTTCTTTTCTTTTTTTTTTTTATATACGGAAAATGCTAATAAATTGGAGGGTGATTGTGATATAAGCAGGTAACATACTTTTTAAAGTTTGGTGAAGTACATTTATGTTGTAATTAATTACAAGTTGAAAATTCCCATGCAAGAATCAAGATCAAGTGTAGATAATGTTTGGGTGAAATTTGTGATGGAGATGACGAGATGCATAGAAATACATGTCCCACACTATCTCGATATCAGTGAAATCAAAATCACATCTAAGAAAGTTGTCTTCACTCCCATCGACGAGAAAAACTTACATGCACCTGGTGCAACACTCACCACATGCTGAGTGTTGCACCCCAACCAATCAAAACTTAACATATCATCCAATTCATCCAACTCAGCCATCCAACTCAGCCCTCCAATGGTAACATCTCATCCAATTCATCCAACTCAGCCATCCAACTCAGCCCTCCAATGGCTGAATTAGAGGGCTGAGTTGGATGGCTGAGTTGGATGAATTAGAGGGTTGAGTTGGATGGCTGAGTTGGATGAATTGGATGAGATGTTAAGTTTTGATTGGTTGGGGTGCAACACTCAGCATGTGGTGAGTGTTGCACCAGGTGCATGTAAGTTTTTCTCCCGACAGACATGCATGTCTAGCTGACCAGTTACTTCATTATGTTCATTATTATTTGCAAGTAAAGGTAGTAAAACTACAGTTTTTATTTATCTACACAGCGCTCATTTGCATTTGTCTGATTAATTTTTCTTGCAATTAATATTATTCAACCCACGAATTAATGTTTCGATCTTGTTCATATATGTATATATATACATTATATATATATATATATATATATATATATATATCACAGATCCAAAGAGCTTCAAACATCTTATATATCTTTTTGTTTCCTTTTAAGATAAAAATGAGATTTTTAGACATCTCTCTCTTTACTGTTCTTCTTCTTGTTTCAGATGTTTTGTGCATCAGTAATGTGACTAGTACTGCTATGAACATCAGCAGCAGCAGCAATGGCTATGGAGATTATTCTGATTTCCTTCTAGGCAATGGCCTCGCTCGTACACCTCCAATGGGGTACTATCAAAAACCTTAGCTTAATTTATTGTTATTATTATTATTATATATGTTGCTTTCTGATATAGGACATTTGGGAACTTTCATGAAGGGGCAAACGATCTTCAATTTGATCCAACGATATATTATAAGCCCAAATAAAAGAAGATCGTTTGCCTATCAGTGGAAGCTCTCGAAGTGTCCCTGCATCACTTTCAAGGTGATTTTATAAAGTTTTCGAGAGAGGCCGATAAATTAATTCTAGTTTATTATTAAATTGGATTGGCCTAAGTGGATGGATATGTGGATAATGGAAATGCTCAAATGCAGATGGAACAGCTGGAATCATTATCAATGCAATATAGATGAGAAGATTGTGAAGAGGACTGGTACTTTAATTTAATTTAATTTAATTTTCTCTTCTTGATGATCACTTCTATCACTTTTTGGTTTTCTTTAATTTCTTGGTAATTCCAAGTTTCCAACACAAATTAAACAAATTAATTATAAAATCAATGAAGTTAATTTGCACTTTTTTTTCTTTGTTATTTCACTTTATTTCACCAACAAATTGAACTATAATTGTGGTCTCATTTCTTCACCAGAATAGGACAAAACACAAACAAACAATTATGTTGTTTTCATGATGGTCTACTTCTTATTGTAAATTATATTATAACCACCACTTAATTGTATGGAGTTCTCAACTTGGAATAGACTAAGTGAATGCAGTTGAATATTGAATATACACATATCTATATATAATTTTAGATTATTTGACTTTGAATATTCTGCAGTTGCTCTTTATCCATGGTATTATTTGCATAATTTATTCAATTTTTTTTTTTTCCTGACATAATGTTACAAAACTGTAAAGATAAATGATAACTTTATAACGTTACAGATCGAATTAGCTCCGTAACATTACAAAACGATGATCTTGAATTTTTTTTCTTTCCAGGTCCGTCATAACTAGAGAATTATATATCATGATGAGCTTGAATACCTTATAGTTTGACTACATTTGCTGCTGAATTGTTCTTACAAATTTTGAGCTTGATGAATAGAAACCGTGTATTACCCATTAGGTTGGATGATGAACTTTCTCATTGAGTTTGTTATATACGGAGAAATGAACAAGTCCAACCATTAGAAAGTTTGAAATAGAGACTATTAAAAGGTCCATTAACAGGCACTTAAAAAAAAAAAACAACAAAAAAAAAAAAATTAGACTTTTATTAAGAGTTCTGTTTGACAACCATTGAAAAAATATGCACAAATTTGAGACAAAGACCATTCATGGACCGACAAAAATTATGCTTAAGTCATTGTTAATGAGTCTGTTCAAGGCTTCAAGCTATACAAAATTATTATTTTATTTTTTTTATAAAAAAAATTGTCATGCTGGAAATTATAATATTGATCAGGTTCAATTAACTGTTCAAGTTATGTGACTTTTATTATCATATGATCATGTGACAAAGATTTGAAATTGACCTTTTTCAATTCTGTTTGCAATTCATGATTTTTACAAAACAGCTGATGCTCTTGTTTCAACTGGTTTGGCAGCTGTCGGATACAAATATGTAAATATTGGTATGTTGTATATAACTGTTGAAAATCAATCAAAAAAAAAATTCTAATTGTGGTAATTATCATTTCTCTTGAACATATTTTTTTTTATATCTAATTGATTGTGGAGATCAAACAGATGATTGTTGGGCAGAAGGAGAGAGGGACTTGAGAGGTAATTTCAAGGCAAAAATTTCTACATTTCCATCTGGAATCAAGGCACTTGCAGATTACATTCATTCAAGAGGATTGAAACTTGGAATATACTCTGATGCTGGGTAATTAAATAAATACGTGTTAATTGTTTTGATTATATATGCTAAGTCAAAGTAGTTGAATAATTAAAATTATTATATCAATACGCAGTGGGGAGAAAATAATAGTAAACTTTCGTAAACTTTTGAACATCTATTATTATTTTAATTTTTTTTCAGTTATAGAACTTGTAGCAAGACGATGCCAGGATCATTTGGACATGAGGAACAAGATGCCAAAACCTTTGCTGAATGGGTTTATTTTCATTATATATATTTACTTTTGTAAATAATTTGCAGAGATGGTTAATTTTGATTGATCAGTATAGATAAAACTTAAAAATGTTGTAGGGAGTGGACTACTTGAAGTATGATAACTGCTACCATGATGGATCCAGACCTCAGCAAAGGTTGCATATTTTGTCAAATTTCTCAAATATATATAAGAATTTATAGTCATGTTAGATGAAGTTCCTTGTTTGTGTTTGGCGAGGACAGATATGCTAAAATGAGTTATGCATTGCGTAAGGCTGGCCGCCCAATTCTTTACTCGATATGTGAATGGTAAGCGTCACTCAAATCAAACCTGTGTACGTGCGTGCATTTCCTGTAAAACAACGTTCGTTTAGTTCAACAATGTTAACCGAACACAGAAAATATATATTCTCATAGGGGAGAAGAAAATCCGGCGAAATGGGCTGGTTGGTATGGTAATGTTTGGAGAACTACAGGGGACATTAAGGACTCATGGGAGAGGTTTTTAATTAGTTTCTGTTATTCCATTTGATCCTGATTTCTGTTCAGTGAATTGATTTGATTTGATTTCATTGACATTATATTTGTGTACTCTATATTGTTCCAGTATCACATCCATTGCTGATCAAAACAATGTTTGGGGAAGATTTTCAGGACCCGGCAAGTGGAATGGTAACGAAAAATGTTTCCATCCCAGCTAGCATTGTGTTATGACTGCTAGTACATATATGTGTGAAATTGTTTCCTAATTTGTATATGATGATCTGAGTAGATCCTGACATGTTGGAAGTGGGCAACGGTGGGATGAGCCTGGAAGAATACCGCGCTCATTTCAGTATTTGGGCTCTCATGAAAGTGAGTACTAGTTGTGCCAAATCAATCAAAACTAGTTATATATGTTTACACAACATGAACACACCATACTTACTTTGACAGGCTCCTTTGCTGATTGGATGCGACGTGCAATCTGCAAGCAGAGAGACTCTCAGGATCCTCGGAAACAAGGAGGTGATAGATGTTAACCAGGATTCGCTAGGAGTTCAAGGGAGGAAAGTGCGATCAATATCCGGCCTAGAAGTATGATTCCATGAACACAATTTTCATCATCCATAATATATGCACATTTTGAACATGTTTTTTTTTTTTTGTTTTTCATCAATGTGATGCAGATTTGGGCAGGACCACTATCGAAAAGGAGAGTCGTGGTACTTCTATGGAACAGAAGCAACTCTCGCACTCCAATTTCTGTTCGATGGAGGGAAGTTGGACTTGCTCCATCAATTTCTGTCACTGTTAGAGACTTATGGACGGTACAATATAATTTTTCATCTGAATAGTTAATACTAACAGAGTACTCTGTTGAATTTTTGTGAATCCTGAACCTACTTGTCATTCCATTGCAGCACTCGTTTGTTTCGATGAATAAACGTTATGGATTGGCCGCGTATGTTGCTCCTCACGCTTGCAAGATGTATATCCTTACACCGATATAGATGATCATGATCGAGGCCTTTATATATATATAATTAGTCCATATAAGAGAAGAGATGTCACTCAATCAATCAATGCAGCTTCTTTGAACCAAGAAAAACTCGATAAGTTCATCAATTGAATATCATCACCATTACATTTCAGTCCTCTAAAAATTGTTTCTTGTTGAGCAAAAATCATGTTGGTTGAAATCAGATTGCTTTCAGGTTCTACCAATATCTATTAAAAATTAAAAAAACATAAAAACAAGAAAATTCTGCCAAGAAGAGACACATGAACAAGTTAAGCAGAGTTGATCTAGGAGCCATAAATTTGTGGCAACTCACACAGTTAGAGTACTAAGAGAGAGTTGTTCCTTGAAAACAGCCTATCATACGTTCCGCATGAATCGTGCTTCTCCTTCGATTGTTATGTGTCAAACAAAGATTGCTTCTGCAAATTAAGTTAAGAGAAAATATGGAAACTGATGAAATGGAGAACATGGAAGCTGAAGCTGAAAGCCAGACAGAACACAAATTCAAAGACATTTTTAAGAAAGCAAAATTACTTGTTACTTTAAAGGTTATAATCTTCTTTTTCTTCCATGTTTTTAAACGTTTCTGAATTTATTTACGAAATCGAAAACAATTATGTATGTGCAGTTTGAAGATGTGAAGCACAAAATCAGAATCAACACCAGAGGGGGTTTTTGTTCCAAACATGAAAAAAAACCTGAAGAGAAATTGATTCTAAAAGGGGTCAGTGGAGCAGTGTCCCCTGGTGAATTGTTAGCCATATTAGGCCCATCAGGAAGTGGAAAAACAACTCTCCTGAAAGCACTTGGCGGCCACGTAATTGACAGAAACAACACCACAGGAAAAATAACCTACAATGGTAAGCCTTTCTCGGCTACAATGAATCGAAAAACAGGATTCGTTGCTCAGACGAACGTGTTCTATCCACACTTAACCGTCACAGAAACACTAGTCTTCACTGCTCTTCTCCTTCTCCCGGATAGTCTTACGAAACAAGAGAAAATCCTGTATGCTGAGGCAGTGATGGATCAACTAGGTCTGACACGGTGCAAGAACACTATTGTGGGAGGGCAATTTATACGAGGCATATCGGGTGGAGAAAAAAAGAGGTTGAGCATTGGACAAGAACTTTTGATCAATCCAAGTCTCTTGTTTCTTGATGAACCCACCTCAGGTCTTGACTCCACCATAGCCAAGCAAATTGTGTTGTCTCTCTGGAGATTGGCTAAAGGCGGACGGACGATTTTAATGACTATACACCAGCCTTCTAGTAGCATATTTTACATGTTTAACAAGCTCTTGCTTTTGTCTGAAGGTAGTAGTCTCTACTTCGGAAACAGAGAAGATGTCATGAATTACTTTTCCAATATTGGATTTGTACCTCCTTCAGTGGCCATGAATCCTTCTGATTTTATACTGGATCTTGCTAATGGTACGTAATTTGATTTTACTCAAATTTGATTCAATGATATTCATTGTGATTCTTGAGTGCTCAAATGTGTAGGCGTTCTTCCTGGAGATTCGAAACAGGACCGAAAAGCTGTAGTACAGACTCTAGTATCAGCTTATCAGGAGCATAGTCTTTCGGAGAAATTGTTAATTGTGCACCAGGAGATGGAAAATCATTATGATCACATTGTTACAGGAAACAACAAATGGAGCACAACTTGGTGGCAGGAGTTCTCTGTGTTGCTTAAAAGGGGATTAAAAGCAAGGAGGCACGAATCGTTTTCTCGCTTGAAAATTCTTCAGGTTTTGGCTGTTTCTTTCATTACAGGTCTTATATGGTGGCAATCAAGTACTTCTAACTTACAAGATCAGGTACCAGAACGGATTCTAATAGAAATCTGACTGAATCTGATACCTTGAACGAATGATATTTTATGAAATTCTTATGATCTCTGCAGGTTGGACTTCTTTTCTTCTACAACAGATTTGGAGGATTCTTACCTCTCTTCCAAGCAATTTTCACCTTTCCACGAGAACGATTAATGCTCGAAAAGGAAAGGTCTTCAGGAATGTACAGGCTATCATCATACTTCATGGCAAGGACCACAGCTGATCTTCCAATGGAACTTGCTCTTCCAATAGTTTTTGTCACGGTAACATACTGGATGGGAGGCCTTAAACCCACATCCGTAAACTTCTTCCAAACTCTATCGATCGTCCTGTACACAGCCTTAGTCGCACAGAGCCTAGGACTTGCCATTGGAGCAGTGGTGATGAAACAGAGAATTGCCACAGCAATTGGATCAGATATCATGCTCACATTCTTGTTGACTGGTGGATTTCTTGTTCAGGATGTTCCAGGTTTCATTTCCTGGATCAAGTACCTGTCTCTCACACATTATTCTTACAAGCTCCTGTTGATTTCACAATACAAGCCTGATGAAATTTATGTCTGTGATTCAAATAATAATGTCACCTGTTTGGTTGGAGAATATCCTAGGATCAAGTTTGTGGGGCTTCACCAGCAATTTCTATGTGTTTTTGCGTTGGCTTTAATGCTTATTGGGTTTAGACTTGTTGCATATATTGCTCTCATGAGAGTAGGTGTGACACATCAAATTCACAGGCAAACCACCCATTGAGTGTTCTTGTAACTAGGAGAGCAAAGGAGAGCAAATGACAGGATGAGGCTAGTCTAGTGGTATGCCGCTTGTATCTATACCATTGAGGTTGTGGGTTCTGAGCCATGTTCCCTTCTGTAAAACCCTGAATTTATTTGTAATAGTTAAAAAATAAATAAATAAAAAAAAAAAAAAAAACTAGGAGTGCAAATGTCTGATCTGAATATCTAATCTTTTGTATTATTATCATAGAAGGTGTGATCAGTTCCCATGAGTCAGATGATTGATTGATCAATATGCGTTTTGTTAAGATTTATTCATATGAAATTTTAGAATTTATTATTAATATGATTTTAGTAACATGCACTTATCATTATTATTATTTTTGAAATAATAACATGCACTTAATTAAAATACACATTTAACTTTAAGAGACCCGGTGCGAGTCCGGATTAGTCAGGGTGTGGTCTGGGCTGATTGCACCGTATGGTGGATCCGTCCCACCCGGAAACCGGATGGTGTAAAACCAAAAAAAAAAAAAATACACATTTAACCCTCTTTTTTTTTTTTTTTTTTTTAAAGTATTACACATTTAGAAGAAATACACATTTAACTTTAAGAGACTGTTTCTGCCACACTAAATACAACTACTGTCGGGACCCGGTGAGATTAATTAAACTCTACAAACACTGCCTGGAATGCTACTCCTACTATCAGGGAAATGTTACATACGGACTACAACTCTCGCAACTAGAGAGAGGACTGCTCCCACAAACTGAGAGAAAATTTTCCACACATGCTTGTAAAATGAGCATGGTGGGATTCGAACCCCTAACTATTAGTTGTGGAAGAGAGGTGCACAACCACCTCTACTGAGAGGTGATGTGCAAGGGTAAGAGACTCTTATTGAAAACAAAACAAACATAAAATGACACAAGTATTAAATAAATATGACTTTTTTTTATTTTTATTTTTTTACTTGAAATATGACTAAATTTAACATAATATATATAACATTTAAAATAAAATTACTCTTAAATCATGCATTAATAGCACAACCACTCTTATCAAAGTGGATGGGCACTTTCCATTTATTTTTGTTTGTAGTAGTTGATATCTCGCCGGTTCATCTCGGTAGTTTTTGTTTTTTGTTTTTTATTATTATTTTTTTAATAGTCTCAATATATATATATAGTTTTTTTTAGTTGCTGCCTGGGTTTTTTTTGTTCTTGTTAGGTGGATGTTTGTTGCTTTGGCTTTTGATTCGGGCTGTCTCTGCCTCTGGGGTTTTCTGTGCTGAGTCTGCGCCTTGCTTGTATGTTTCCTGGCTTTGCCATTTTTTGGCCTCTTAATAAACTTAGCCGTTAAAAAAATAAATAAATAAATGCTTTAACTTGACTGGATACACTTGTCAAAAGCAACTTTTAAATCCAATGGCTCACATGCAATGAACTGATATATTTTATATTTGTTCGAATTGACAATAGAAAGACTATATATATATAATTCTGTTTTATTAAAAAAAAATATTAGTTAGATAAAAGAAACACAGTTTTGTAATTGGAAATATATTTTGTAGGACTGTGATCAAAACAACAAGTGACATTTACGAGCATCCCAACTCGATCAATTGTTCACACCTTAATTAATTAGCTCATGTTGATGATATTATTCATATAGCGCTTTTGTCTCCGTCTCCATCTTATAAGTTATAATTCAAATAGTCTAACATGTGTGCTGTGTGCATGCTACAGCTAGCTCCTCTCTGTCTGTCAAAGTTTTTTAGTGTACAGAGTCAAAGTCAGGTTTATCAAATTTGGAAGATTTGATAGGGTCATTAAAAAAAATTAAAAGAAAAATATAAAAATAAAAAATTTGATCTAAAAATTAGATAAAATTTAACTAATTTTTTTTTTTTTATAAAAAAAAATAGGGTCTAGAGCTTCGCCACTAATGTGGTTACAACATCTTTTCTTGATAAATTCCTATCATTCGAATATATTTTAAAAGTTTTAATGTTTTAAAAATTTTAAAGATTTAATAACTATACAGGACCTGTAAAATAAATAATATGATCCAAATATTTTTAATTCATTTCACAATTAGTCAGCTGAATGACCTAATGTTAGGTGGTAATTAATCTTTATATTAATGATGATCTTCTAATAACCATATCCACCAAAACATATATATATATACATCCATAGTTTGTCATCTACTTTAATTTTGATGTGTATAGAAAGCGGCAAGTGATAATTTTTATCTTATTCATATATGATTAAGACACCCATTTAATATTTGTGATATAACTACACCAATTTCAAGTTAATGGCCATGCATGTTTGATGTTGCTGTGTTATCTTGATTACAATCTCCATCGTATCGCTTTGTCAATTGCACCAAACATTTCACTTTCACCATCGTATCTTTTGAATTATCTCTCTACACTCCTCTATTGCTTTACCATTTCGAAAGAGAATATGGACCATCCATTAATTAATCATTTCAAGAATAATACAAAACCAAAGTTAATTATCACCATATATAAAAAAAACTAATGTCACTTTCTTTATATTCAATAAATGATATGAATGTACGGATGAAAGTTTTAAAGTAAGAGCTACAGTGTAAGGAATACAAGTTATACGTGTCGCAATAAATTAACATAAGCATCTTCATAATCGAATTAACCTTGTATTCATAGATGCCAGATGGTTCATTATATATATATTATCAAGTATATTATATATCTAGCCAAAATTAACAACACACAAGCATGAAAATTGACTAACAAAGTAATTTAATTTTGTTAGGTCTTTTGCAATTTTAGTACATGTGATGACATGTGCTCTTACGAACAAATTTGGTGTGTAATACCAAAAAAAAAAAAAAAAAAAAAAAAAAAATGATTATCAAATATATCACCTGTGAAAAATGTGTTCAACTGATTAATTAGCTTGTTGGCAGCCATGAAAATGAGGTCATGCATTTAGTGATGTTGGTCAAAAATCATTTTAGGTAAGGGAAGAAAAAAAAAGGGGAAAGATAGCATAGAGAATACTATACAAATTAATTAGAAAATTGACATATATTTTCCCAAAAAGAAAAGAAAATGAGCATAAAAAAGACATTAATAGAGTGAAATTGAATTTTCAATTAATTTTTAGGGTTCAATTTATTAAAAAAAAAAATAAAAGGTCCTAAAAGAAACAGAGCTATCAAAGAAAGCATGAAACCAATGAACTACTTTTATCAAGAGGTGTCTTGAGTTTTCAGTAATTTGAACTCTTTTGAGCTCAAATCATGAGAAGATGATTGATTTTTTTTTTTTTTTTTTTTTTTTTTTTTGGGAATTTAGAGGATGTTTGATTCTTGAAATGAAAAACAAGTAAAAATGAAAAGAAAAAAAAAATCTTAATGACCTATTATTGATCATGATTCATGATATTGATATATGACAATATCAATGTTCTCATTATTTCAATCTCATTACATTCATATAAAATAAGATTATACATTTTTTTTAATGGGTTTAATTAAGTATAATCATTACAAATATGATTGCAAATATGTGCTACACTATGATTTGATGGCTTTTTTTTTTTCTTTTTCTAATTGACATTCAATATCATACTTGTTATTTGTGGGTTATTTGTGGGTCTGTATGTTCTGTTTTGTGGGTCTTGTGTTGGCTTTGGTGGCCGTCCCTTTTGGCCTTTGTTGGCTTTCTATTAATGAAATATCGCTGTTAAAAAAAAATATATATCATACTTGTTAAAACAACTTTCATTCAATATCATAACCCTAATTTGTTTTAAGAATCTATTATGAACCATGAGAGTTTATGGTTTTTTTTTTATTATTTATTATTATTTTCTCATAAAACCAAACACTTGATCACTCATGTAAAGAGTTGAGTACACGTGCATGGACTCTCTCTTCTTCCTTTTTAACTTGAGCAAAAAAAATGTTGTTTGGACTGGAAGTTAAGGTTTGTTTTGATTTGTTTGTTTGTATTTTTTTTTTTTTCAGCTTTGGCATAAGAAAAGCATGACATCGAAAGCGTACAAGCAGTTTCAAAACCTCCCCTCTTCCATATATTATTGCCTTTTCCACGTATGTGGTCCCCACATTCCATGTCCGACACGTGTCGTCATTTCCCCTTCTTCGGTATTTCGGCTGTCGTCCGTGGATTTGGATCCTCCCCTTATGTTTTTTCCGACCTTTTTAAAGCATGTGATTGGTTCTTGATAAAATGGTTATAGAAACTAATCACATCTTAACCACACATTCATTGTAATGTTTATGTGTCATGGGATGAGATAAGGAGAGAATCCAAATCGGTCGTCCAATTGTCCCATCTATTCGAAAAAAAAAAAAAAAAACTTATATAGTTATACATCGAATGTAGTCAAGATCTATCGTTCTGATCATGCCACGTGACCACCTACGTTACATGAAAATCAGAACAAGAAAAATGCATGGTGCGTCCGATGCACGCAATCTCCTCTCCACTCCAGTTAGGCCCTTTTATCATCACCTAACCAACACAGCCACTATCCTATCTCATACCACAACCATACTCTCTTATTAAATTTTTCAATCCATATATAATCAAACAAGAACAAATACAGATAATTAATTGTCAAAAAATTACAGAGATTATTAATGGAGAGCACAGATTCATCGACGTGCTCACAACACCCGAATCTCCCACCGGGGTTCCGGTTCCACCCAACCGACGAGGAACTGGTGGTTCATTACCTGAAGAAGAAGGTTGCGTCGGCTCCGCTGCCTGTTGCAATCATTGCAGAGATTGATCTCTACAAGTTCGATCCATGGGAGCTTCCAAGTAATTATATATTAATTCTTCAATCCATCCAAATATTTATCTTCATTTTGATGATCAATTTTTTTTTTAATTTTTAATTTTTTTAATACTTAGATCAATGTTTTTGATTGATTTACAGGTAAGGCCACGTTTGGTGAGCAAGAGTGGTATTTCTTCAGTCCGAGAGATAGGAAGTATCCGAACGGAGCTCGGCCAAACAGAGCTGCAACTTCTGGATACTGGAAAGCTACCGGAACCGATAAGCCGATACTGACTTCTAATGGAAACCAAAAGGTTGGTGTAAAAAAGGCTCTGGTTTTTTACGGTGGCAAGCCTCCAAAAGGTATCAAAACCAATTGGATCATGCACGAGTACCGCGTCATCGATAATAATAATAATAATTTCAAACCTCAAGCTTCCGATTTAGCAAGCAAGAAAAACTCGTTAAGGGTACGTAAATTTAATGGTTTTTGTTTTCTTTACTCGCTTGTATTTCTCTGTTCTATTAATAGAGCTCTTTTTACTTTAAAAAAGAGTTAAAAATCCTGGAATCAAATTAATGGTTGAGTACGTGTTGTTTGTATATGTATATGTATATATGCAGCTTGATGATTGGGTTTTATGTCGGATTTACAAGAAGAACAACAACGCGCAGAGGCCGATGGAGATGATCACGGAGAGAGATGATCTTCATCATCGTCATCAGGATTGCATGGAAGGCATGGTGTATCATCATCATCATCTTCAAAACCTGAAAAAAAATGTAGTTTTTGGTTCATTTCTTGAACATGATCAAGAGAGTTGTTTCTTTGATGGAATATTATCAGGAGGAGGAAATCAGGTTCATGGCAGCATACAACAACAAAATAGTACTACTACTACTAGTTGCATGAATTCTGATCAGTTGGGTTCTTTAAGCTCCTCAAAGCAGCCAATAAACATGCACGGATCGGGATCCGGATCCATTATCTCACCGAATTCTACTACGTCGAATGCACTGATTTCTGCCAAACGTACTGCAGATATTCCACCACAGTACTGGAACAATGAAACAGCAGCAGCAACTGATCATAATAATGGTGGTTCAATAGGAGGTTCTTCTCCCGGTGGGAAGCGATTTCACAGTGATCTTAACGGCGGAAGCAATAATACAGCAGCAGCAGAAAATAGTACTAAAGCTGATGATCACAACAACAACAACTCCTTTGTGTCTTTGCTCAGCCAGCTTCCTCAGAGCATCCCGTTTCATCCAAATAATTTCCTTCTCGGCGATTCAAGTTTGAGAACCACTCAGTTCCAACTTCCAAGCATGAATTGGAACTCATAATTTGGTGTAAGGTTAGAGAGGATCGATCCTTCTCCAATCAGAAGTGTCCTGAAAATATTTTCCAAAACCATCTTGACCAGAGAATTATTAAAGACGAAGGTTTGTGATTAATTTTATATACATGCACGGAGATATATTGACTACTAGATCACAGCATCAAAGATACGATTCTTCGAAAATGGATTGATGATAAATTTGCGAGCTTTCAATTATATTTAATTATCAGTTTCTTTGAGTGTAACTATAAATAGCAAGGATTGCAGGTGATGAAGTATATATATATATGATTATGTATTTTGTTTTTGAAGTATATATGATTATGTATTAATTGTATACTTTCAGTTTGAAAAATAACTTTTCACAACATTACCATGAATTATTAATGTAGATAAATTTCAGTCATCTAATTAAGAAGAAGAAGAAGAAGAGAAAATTTATACTGTTGATGGTTTGTTATTATGAAATAGAAAAGAAAATGATTTTCTATAAGAAAAGATATACAGTCAAACAATGTATTCAATCTTTTATCTAGTAATTAATTACTTCTGATTTGAGAAGATTATGGTGATATGAACTTATCAAACACAGAAATTAATGGCAAATGTAATGTTAATTTCTTGATGATAGAGAGTTCGATCTGGCAAGTATATAGTATATGCATATCCATACACCTTTATATTATTTATTTATTTATTTATTTATTTATTTTTTTAATCCCCTGCAATGGGTCCATGTATACATGTCTTTTAATCTTTTTCTCTTAATCAATATCAGAAAAGTACATGTCCCGGATTAATAGATATTATTAAAAAAAAAAAAAAAAAAACAATGCATGTAACCTTTTTTTTTTAATGTTGAGAATTATATTCTAGATTGTACTTTTTTTTTTTTTTTTTTGAAAAGGCAACTTTATTAGAAACAAAGAGGGGATAAAAAAAAATCTAGAACTAAGCATTCTAGATTGTACTTGTAACGATTGATCCGTTAGAACCCGAATCCAATTGGTTTCGAATTTAAAAAAAAAAAAAAAAAAAATACATATAACCCTATTTAGTGTGAGGGGCATACCACTCGACCACCTCATCTTGTCTAATAAATAATTAATTAATCATTTTTTTTTTTTTTTATGGAATAAGCAAATATTTATTTGGCTAAATCATGTTCTCGCAAGAATATATATGAAAGAAGAATAATCATATGATATTTTTTTCTGAGTAAATGATTGATTCTCTTTTGTTTTTTTTTGGTCAAGTACTAATGAATATCACTTGTAAACATCCAGAAAAATATGTTATTAACTTATTATTATACTTTGATGATGGATATAAAAATATGAAATCTAAGATATGAGTGAATCATTTTGGGCCATAATTTTCTCACAATTGACGTATGATTTATTCCAGTGTCATAATCATCTATATTTTTTTTTATATAAAATTATTAATAAAAAATTACAACAATGAATTTGTGGACTTTAAATGTCAAAATGGCAAACATATGCTTTTATTTCTCAATCGAATGTTGTCTCCTACTCTAAGAATGTATCGATGCCTTATTGGCTCATTCAAAAGCACTTTGTCTAATTGTCTCTATACGCGCCCACTAATTAATCCATATGTTTATCTCTAATCTAATTGATATTAAACTATTTAGAAAATTTAATATTATACTATCATTCATAGAATATAATGATTTTGTTAATAATTACATATGTGAGTTTTTCATCCAATATGTAATCAACACACACACACACACACATATATATATATATATATATATATAGGGAGGTTCTTCCATCAATAATTTCAGGATGACCAATTACAGCCACATGTTCAAATGTGTTTAAATGTTTGTTAAAAAAAAAAATCAGTCTTTTATTTGAACCTGTGGCTGTAGTTGGTCGCCCTGGAATTATAATTTGAATTCGTTTGACATAATTACATTCAGTTGAGGTGATATCAACGGAATTTGAGTGTTCAACTCCTATTTCGTTTACTCTTTACCACACTAAACGATTCTTTCAAATCACCATCATCTACACCCGTAATAAAAATTCTATCTTCAATCTTTAGGGTTATGACTATAAAAATGTGTCATTTTCTGTGATGTAATGATAAAGACCAGAGAGCAAAAACAGTAATATTCAAATTCAATGGTATGCCTTGTTGATTATGGAATCACCTCACCCATGCATTAAGAGGAATAAAATATAATAATTATATTTTAATTAAATCCATCCTAATCACTTTCTATTCTTGGTAAAGAGAACAACATGACTTTCTAAAAATTACATATATATCACTACTACTTTGTGACTTTGGAAGATATTTTGGGACAATAAAATCACATTTGATCTTCATGTCTTATTGACAATCTGTACTTACTTTTCCTATATAATATTCTTCAAGCAAATCCAAATCAAATTGAAAGGTACTTTGATTTTTACTATCTTTTATTATTAATTTTATTTATTCACTAACTTTACATGAGTGAAAATAGAAATATGTATGAGTTCATACAAATATTTCTTTGCAATGAAATAATTAGTTGGTAAGTTTAACTTTGGTACACATAACCGAAAAAAAATTATGATATTTTCCCACCATTGAGGAGGGGATTTAAGTTATACAATGCAAAATTCTTAGTATGTGTAATGAGTTTTCTCCCCGATATTTATAATAGTAAAGTTCTCTGATTTTGAGAGTAGATATACGGGTAACTAGTGTATTGCTCGATGTCTACAAGTTCCAACTTCCCAACAGACCCCTAGGCTACATAGGAAAAAAATAATTAAGATGTTTTTTGTTCTGATGAGAAACTTCACAAAATTGTGGGCCATACATTTCCCTATTCCAATCCTTTAAATCCTTGGACCATTCGGGAATTTGAAATAATAGCGTGCAAGTAATATTTTTAGTTATTATCAGTGAAGTTAATATAATATATTTTCTAAGAATTGATTGAGTTAATAATACAAAACTTCTGAGTACTTGAGAAAAAAATAATGTATTCCAGATTTCTACTATTGGTATCTCTATTTTTTCTTTTCTTTTGTCCTCCTCATAGTTATCGATTTTTTTTGCTTTTCAATTTTAAAATAAAAAAGTTTTTAGCCTTTTTGTTTCTGCCTACAAATTGGAGGGCTCGGCCCAGATTTAAATTATTGGGCCCAACATCTTCTGAATTTCGTTCAAACTAGGCCTAAGATTTAAACTTGAAATGGGTTCGATCCATTCAGCCAAAAACTGTTCATCTAAACAAGCCAGAATCAAGATAAATAAAGGAGAAAAATAAAAAAAAATAAAAAAAAATGCCTGGATACTAGATTCTAAAACACTTCAACAATACTGAGTGATTCAAGGAATCCTAATTTGGATACACTAGCAAAAGTTGTATTCTTAACGGTGTTTGTAGCAGTTGATCTTACCATATTTCGTTATATACTTGATCTGATTAGTGCTAGATTTCAAAACAAAAACTAAAGATCATCAGTTGAATGAAAGTATCATGCATATCATTATTATTTCTCCATGAGTTGCAATATATAACTAAAGCACTGGAATAGGAACTCCTCTCGATGATTCATAATAAACCAGAATGTGTTTTCACATAATCACATCTCAGTCAAAATATATTTTTCAGAGAGCATTGAAGTTTCATCAGAAGTATCCTCCTCACCAAGACGTTTCCTCTCGCCTGCACACGATAGTCACCAATGTTTATCATCATTTTTTTAGCTAGTGATCACCAAAACAAAACATAAAAATAATAATAATAATAATAAATAAATAAATAAATAAATAAATAAAAACAGCTATGAACAGAACAAATCATGCGCGGCCACAAAAGTATGTGCCTTACTTTTCAACAAATTTGAAAGTGATAGACATATGACTGGACTCGAACTCAGGACTAAGTCAAACCACCACCACAATAATTCTCTTAATTCTCTATGTATATGTACCTTCCGTGCATAAAAAGCATCTAAAACTTACGAGATTATTATTATTATTATTATTTTGAAGTATTACACTATTACTTAAATTCAGAGTTTTTTTTTTAGGAGGAGGATGATGACCCGAACTCGTAATCTTGTGGTGCAGATTTGAAAGATTTACCATCAGACCAACCTCATCTCGTCAAACTCATGAAATTATTGATGTAGATGAGTTGGATATATCTTATTCTAATCAGGGTCCTCTTTGTTTCCTGGAAAAAAAAAAAAAATATAGGAATTAGCACGTTACAAAAGAAAGGTTCTGATTAAAACATTACACTATTACATAAATTTAGGGTTTTTTTTTTTTTTTTTTTTTTTTTGGAAGGGATAACTTGAACCCACAACCTCATGGTGCAGATATGAGGGGTTTATCCAGAGGCAACTCAACCATATTGGAGACCTTATGCGAATACTTCAAATGAGGCCTTTTTTCATATCATTGTTGTATTTGTTACTGTTTATTTGTACGATTTGATTATCTAATAATTATGTTGTAATTTGAATTTTATAAAACTAAATTAGAAAAAGATAGAACAATAGGACCTAGAAAATAATGATTCTTCTAACCACATTTACCTTCAAATAACTCAAATTGTCAGGATTCAATTGTCAAAGTGAGTAGAAAATTAGTGTAAAAAAATAAAAATACAAAAATAGGATGTCAACAAACGAGTTTTGATGAAATGTTTTGGAATTAGGAAAACCATTAAATGGATATATATATATATATATATATTTTACTTTATTACTAATTTTTATTTTTTTAAAATTTTTATTTATTTATTTATTTATTTATTTATTTTAACTAGGAAAGTATTCTGAGGTTTTTTTTTTTTTTTTTTTTTTTTTTTATGGATTGGAAAACAATTAAATTGTAAATAAAAGATAATTTTTTAAGATAAAAAAAAAATGCTTAAATAAGAAGTTGTTGCCTTGACTTTAGGAGGCTTTATACTTTCTTGACTAAATATTAGAAGACATTTAAATTAAATATTATCTACAAGTAAAAAAGAAAAAGAAAAACAATTTGAGGCCCCTTAAATTTTGGAGGTCCTAGGCAACCACTTCAATTGTCTAGTGGTAAAACCGTCACTGAATTTACTACCAGCCCAATCTCATATCGTCAATACATACTAACAAATTATTATATCTTTATCACATATTACCTTCGCTATTATTGTACGGTTATAATTTATTCTTTGTTTATTTCCTTTTGATTAACACTGGATTATAAACTTAATTTATAATAATGAAAAAAATTATATTGAAAGAGAATCGATCTATTTGCACTTTCATTTTCACTTTCATTATTCTTCAAATTATTTGTTTTTTTCTTTTGATTCCAAATTAATTTAAAAATTGAGCATGTACACACACAGGACATGCCATATCTGATTAGCTGATTAACCTTTGTTAATTTGGATTTGTACGTACACGTGATTCTCATCAACGTAACAGTTGTCTACTAGACTGCTGTCTGATTTTCTGGCCATGGCAAAATATTGAAAAGTCTGTACTTCCAAAAAGGGAAAGAAAAAAAATAATAATTAAAAGTCAAGTCTGATATTAGTGAAAACGATGTTGGACGGTGAAGTGAAGAAGACACTCATGACTCATTCATGCATCATTTCCTGGTGTCTGCTCTAATTAATTTTGGCTTTTAAATCTTCTTTGCAGGTGTGTTACTCTTAATGTAAAGAACAGAAGACAACAACATGCCGGCAAAGCAAAAAGTGGATACTGAAATATTGTATCTAGCAAACCATACAAGTTGAAAAACAACTGCATGTGTAATAATTATGAAGTGACAACATGATCTAAATATCTAATAAGCATGAATGACCATTTGGAAACATATGAAAATCGAAGTTTATATTGAACGAAATTATGAAATTTGATTTTTATATATAGATGTCTGTGTTAATTATGACCATTTGATGTTGTTCATATATAATTTGTTTTATGTAATCAGATTTTAGTTTACAAATTTTGGATAATATGAAAACCAAAACAAAATATTTTGGGCTAGCATCATTTATATGCGTGAAAGTACCTGCATGTATTTTAAGAACATTCATAAAAATAATAATAGTGATAATAATATGATTAATTGATTGTCATGCATCATGAAACATTCAAAATATAAACAATAATTTGGATGTGAAAACATTGATCACTTGTGAAGAAAAAAAAAGAGAGAAATTGATTTTAAAGGTTGTTCAAAACAAAATTGGATTCATAAACCCATTACATTAAATGTCACAACTAATCCAAAGGTAATGTATCTGTACCGTTTGACCGTATATATGCAAATGCAATCGTAATATGATTTATTTTTTTTTTTTTTAAAATAAAACATTAAGAGAGTGAGAACAGCTATCAGTCAAGAGAGTGACAAGAGCTAGTAGTTGGAAGCCCCCACCCCAGAATCTGTACAAAGTTAATTGTGATGCCGCTATCGATATGGTTGGGTGCTTGGTGGGTAGTGGCATTGTGATTCGAAATGCGGAGGGCCTGGTTATGGCGGCTAGCTCTCAAAGGTTGGTAGCCACTTTCCTCCCTCACATAGCTGAAGCTAATGCGATTCTCTGTGGTATTCAGCTGGCTATTGACTCAGGCTTATCTCCGATTACGGTTGAATCAAATGCGGCGGTTGTGGTGGAGTGGATCAATGATGGGTCTGAATTGCTCTCTGAGGTTGGTACTATCATTTCTGACATCAAAATTCTGTTACAACAGATTCGGTGTGTTGCAGTGGCCTTCGTCCCTAGATTGGCGAACAAGGTGGCTCATTGCTTAGCAAAATTTGCCCTCTCTTGTGATGAGGATAGATTTTGGTTGGAGGAAGATCCTCCCTGTGTTAGTGGTCTTGTTCTGGCTGAGGCCAGTTTGTGTTTGTGAGTGTTGTACTGTTTCGTTTCAAAAAAAAAAAAAAAAAAAAAAAAAAAAAAGAATATGGTCAAGAGAGTGACAGGATCTAGCAGAATATGTGCACTTGACAGGCCACCACACAATGCTCCATCTAACATTACAGAGTTTTCAACTAAGCCGAATTTTATTTGGTCTGACTTTCATACAATTTTGATTCTTTTTATTATTGTTATTATTATTTCTAGCTACAACGCAAAACACGCATATATTTTTAAAGTCGTTTTTTTTTTAATTTTATTTTTTAATTTTATTTATTTTATTTATTTTATTTATTTTATTTATTTTATGTCTTGGTATAATTGTCATGAATTTTTTTTAAGAGTATTTTTGTTTGATAACATTATAGATTTACATTATATAACTAAACAGTAAGAACCGTTTGGATTTCCGAAATGGGCAAGACAAGACTACTTACTCTACGACTATGACCAAACTGTGTTGATTAGTAGAGTCAGTACCGTAGATATCTTCAATCAATATATTATTAAGAGTTCCTATAAAACTTGAATGTCCATAGATATCATGGGTTTATGACAAAGAATTTTCTTACTTATACCCGTAATTAGAATAGTCAAGTATTAAGGAACACTATAGTCTAAATATTCTTTGAAATATTATAATAATTCGAGATTTTTGGAGAGGGATAGTCTTGAACCCACAACATCATGGTGCATGTGTGAGAGGCAAACAATTGGACCAACCCCATCTTGCTAGTTAAATATAAATATATATGTATGTTTGGTTGTCATGATTTAATTATATAGACTAACAAACTATTTGAAAATAAATAACATATCAAAGGCACGGTAGAATTTAAAGATTGGAAGAGAGAGAAAAAAATTGAATGAGAGAATAATATTAGTTAAGGTAGAATTGAGTAAACGTAATTTTAATAAAAGAAGGAGAATACATTACAATTGATTTAACAAAACATATATAATATGATTCGATTTTTATTTATATTTAAGATACAAACCGGAAATAAAATATCGAATCAAATATAATGCCAACGTCCCATTAGACGGTAACATATTATTATAGGCTTTCCAAACAAAAAAACTTTATTTTGGTAGAAAATAATTGTACTATGATTGGCTTTTGTCCACTTTTAAAATTTGCTTACTTTTGGCAGAATAATGAAATCTCTTTATTATTCTGCCATCCCCATTTTTACCTCAAAATATGTTTTTTTTTTTTTTAAAGTCATTAAATTAACTTTATTTTATTTTCTAATATTAACCGGCTAACTCTTTAATTTAATTTTAAATTTTACTATAATTTAAAAGGATAAAAAAAAAAAAAAACTTTAATTTATCTAATTATTTTTAACATTACATAGTTTTCAACTAAGCCGAATTTTATTTGGTCTGAATTTCATATAATTTTGATTCTTTTTATTATTGTTATTATTATTTCTAGCTATAACGCAAAACACGCATATATTTTTAAAGTCATTTTATTTTTATTATTATTATTATTATTTCTAGCTACAACGCAAAACACGATCGTCATGATATGCATATATTATTAAAGTCGTTTTTTTTTTTTTTAATAATTTTTTTTTTTTTTTATATATCTTAATATAAACATCAAGAACCGTTTGGATTTCCAAAATGGGCAAGACAAGACTACTTACTCTACAACTATAACCATCGGTTGCAATGCGTAGACCAAATTGTGATTTGTGGTGATTAGTAAAGTACTGTAGATATCTACGACTACGGAGACAATAAGAGTTCCCATGGACCAAATTGTGGTGATTTGTGGGTCTTGTTCCTGCCTCTGTTTTTATTGTTTGCCTTTGGGAGCCTTCGTGTTATAGACCTGAAGGCAGTGCCAGTCTTGACTATTCCAAGGCCCTCGGGCGAAATCAAAAAAATGGGCCTCATACCGACAAAATCATATATCCCCACTTCATCCCAAAATAAAAATCGAAATTAAGAAAATAAGATTATGAATTAATTTTAAAAATATTATGAATAAAACGAACCTTAAATCGGCATTGGAGCAGAAGAATAACGAGGAGAAGAAGAAGAAGAGCATACGACCTACCTTTGAAACAGAGAGAGAGAGAGAGAGAGAGTTTTGAAGGATTGAAGCGGCTATGGTGGTGAAAAGGTAAAATTTAGTGTTTTGATTTTGACATTATATAATATAAGAAAAATTCACCGAAATATCCCTGAACAAAATTTACATATTTGGGTTTTGTACTGAATAAAACGAATTAGGTCCAGTGTTAAATTTTTTTTTAGGTAATATTTGAGTTTTTCTATTTAAAATAAGAGTGACGATATTTGTTGTTAGGATTATGCTCAATAGCAAGAGTGTAATGTTGTAATTAACAATCTTTTTCATATTAATAAAGTGATTTCTGGTTTAACAAATCGTATAGCATTTATAGTTTAATATTATAATTGTCAAAGTAAATAATCATAAGGTCTAAAGACTATGGGAAAAGAAGAATTGTTCGTACATCTGGATATGTATGTGGTAGACACAATTCTTTAGTTAGTTTTGAATAATGTTCACAACTTAAGTTAAAGGTTGGGCACCTTTATCTTGTTAAAGTTGTAGAATTCTTTTGCTAGCATTTGAGTGGGATCAAATGAGATATGATGAGTCTAAAATCATCGGAGTGTCTTCGAGCAAAAGGATCTAGTGCACTGGGTGCATTGAACTGGATCACAATGAAAAGCTTTATCTAGAACCGTCAGTAGATAATAGTCTTTTCATTATCAGGACAATCGGAGAGTCTATCTTAATCCTGAGATAAATGGTGGACTTATGGTTGCAAGTAATATCATTTGAGTTATCAATGAGTACGATTATATCGCATAGTCTATCCTCGATAGTTTGGTGATATTCATTTGTTAATCGATAGAGGACTTCATTTATAGATATGGACATCGTGGCTCCATTTAATTAAATGAGAGTATAATATCATCATATGGATGTTTTGAGGTAATTGGATATTAAATCTCAACGTTGAGTTTTCGATAGTGTCTATTGAAAACATGGCTTCTGGACAAGTCAAAATATCCAAGTTCAAAACGTGGTCATATGAGTAAATATGGTAACTTGGAGAGTTATAGGCGGTCTATGAACTCTTGGCGATTACTGATATTAATCACGAGGATACACTATCTCCAATATGATTGTCTAGGGTATGAATGAGGAGCATCTTCCTTTTCTATCTTTATTTAAGAGTTCAGTTTTAGCTCTTTAGTGGAATGAGTTAAAATTAATGGATCGGACCTAAGTGAATCATTTGTTGATTGTGATTAGGTTATGTCTATTGAAGCTTAAATTTAGATGGCCTGCCAAGATCCCCAATCTACACGGACTTGCATGGATCACTTGATATATTCTACCGGACCAATTTAAGGGTCCATCTAGAATTGCATTTAATATATTAAGAATATAATTTGCACATTATTTAAGTAATTGGCTGCTCAATTATATTAATATATTAATGAAAGACATGTGGGCTTGTTTCTTTTAGTAAGAATGGGTCTAGTTCACATGTGGGCTTTTTATTTAAAGTCCAATAGATTAAGTGAAATAAGAAAATAATATTAGGCCCAATTTTATTCAAGTGGGGCGGCAAGGTTAAAGTTTTAACCTAATATATTATTTTGTTTCATTTGTTTTAATTAAATAAGAATTAATTAATTGTTTAATTAATTGTTTAATTAAAGAAACAAATCTTTTCTAATCAGGAAATATATTTCCTAAAAGTAAAAGACTTGTTTGATAAGGAAATAAATAATTAATTTTATTTATTTAATCAAATAAGGAGTCTTTTTATTTAGTCAAAAGAATAGAATAAAATATCTATGAGTTAGATTAGGGTTTGAAGTCTAAAAAGTTGAAAAGAATTAGGGTTGAATTTCGGTCACCCTATATAAGTGACATGATGAAATTTGGCCAACCCTAATACACAACTACATAGAATTCGGCAACCCTAAAGGAGAAAGGAAGCAAAATTCGGCCACTCTATATTATTCTTGCTATAGGGTTCGGCCACTATACACATGTGTTGATGAGATTATATTTTTCTTCTTCTTCTTCATTCATAGAGAGTTTTTATTCTACTAAGACAAAAAGGAGTGTTAGATTATTCTTTGATAGTATACTATTTGCTTAATCATCAATAAGCTTGTGTATACGATATCGATCTAGGTTCACGTGAGTTTCGATCATTAGATTGAGAACTCAAAAGTGACCGGAATAATCTTAGACATTCTTTTGATTGTTTTGTGACTAACAAAGAAAAGAAAAGTTTTGATTTGTCCATTCACAGGTTTGCAATTCAAAGAAAAGGGAGACTACGCTCCTAGGTGATCCACGTTCGTGCTAGGATTGAAGATCTTACGGATTACCATCGACGTAAGTCAATCGGATCACGCGACAAAAGGTAATCTACTTTTTGTTAATGTATATGCATGTTTAATTAATTAAAGGGTTTAAGGTTCATAAAGGAAAAATTTTTAAAAGTCACTAAATCTTATTTTTAGTATCGCTTCCGCTGCATGTATTACTTTTGATATTTTTCCCTACATTTGTATCCCTCAAAAACTATATGTACACCCCAAATTAATATATTTTAAAAAATTCAATATTACCCTTAATTAAAATGACTAAAATGACTAAATAATTTGTAAGTATACTGTATACCCAAAAATTATTAATTAGTTTTCTATGTCCTAAAACCCTTTTTTTTTTTTTTTCAAACCCTAATTTATCTTCTAAATATTGCTTTAATTTCAAATACAAATTGAAATCGTATGTGGATTTTGTAGAATCAATCAGAAAACAATCATGAACTTGAAAAGTTTTCTCAATTCGTACTGAAAACAAAAATTTATAATGATTTTTCTAACCTCTACCCATTGGTCCCATCTGTATTTTTTCTATTCCTGTATATTATACTGGCAAAACACATACATAGCATTTGCTTAGTCTATGTGTTGCACGTTTTCTGGGCAATTTCCCCATTATTATTTTTTAATTTTTTTTACTGGATGGCCGTTAATAAGCTTTAACAAAATGGATTTTTTTTTTCCTTTTCCTCTTCATTATATATAGCGTATATGCTGAATTTCTGTAACTTTTTTTTTTAAGGAAAATTTATGTTGTAAATAAAATTAGTTCAAAAACCAAACTCATTTTGTTATAATTTATGTATTTAAGAGTTAATTTTTTATTTTTTTTTGAAAAACAAGAAATAAAATATATTTTTTTAAATAATAATAAAGTTGATTAGATAATAAAATAGGTGTAGGTGGGATGTAGTTACAAAAATACAATACAATAAAAAAAAAAGGGTATTTTTGTCATTAAGTGGGGTTTGGGTGTGTTTATGAAAGGGGTGTACATACAATATTTAATTAAGGGGTGTAAATACTGCCACTCTTAAAATAAATAATGTGACCATTTTATATCTTGGGCTTTTTTTTTACAACTTAACCTATAATAACTTAAGTACTTAACTAATAAATTTTGGATCCCTAGTCATCGCATGTCCTGGGTGGGCGGCGCCCCAAAAAAAAAAATTCTTGACTATACATAGATATCAATAAATATCATGGGTCCATGACAAAGAATTTTTCTAATAAGGAACACTATAGTCAAATAATCTCTTCTAGATAATTTAATACATGGTACGTTTTCGAAGAGCCTTATCCCATTTGATGTCTCACACCCACATATAATATAGATAAGAGTACCGATAAAATGAGATTGGCTCTCACACTTACATCAAAAAAGTTATAATAACCTACTACGTGGGTGAGTTCTTCAAACCTAAAGGAATAATAGTAATTATTATTATTATCAAAAATAAGAAATAACTTAAATTGTGCTTAAAAGGAAAGGAAAAAAAAAAAAAAAAAAACCTTCACCTTCCACATGATGAGAGGAATTTAGGCATATAGTGAGAATTACATTTGAGACCGTACTTGCCGTAACCGGTCTCATATTATATCTTAACAAACTCATGTCTCAATTAACGTCGGATTAAAAAAATAAACGATGATGTTCTGCATATGTCAGGATCTTATCTTTGAGCTAAAATCAAAACCTCATTTGTATTTTATAACCTAACGTTGTACTATCACACAAGTTGTAGTCCAAAAAATGCAGTGGGGTACCATACTAAATACGTTAAAATTGACTTTATGCTAGCGTACAAATACGTGGAAATTGATTCAACCGATCGAAATGCATGTTATTGATTGATTAATGTGAAAAAATTAATTACAAAATTTAATGGTATAAACTTATGAATAAGAACCTTAATCTGATTGGGTTTTTGAAATCTAAAGTCTTGGACTACCTTGACCCGGCTTCATTACTTTGAAGCATGCATGAATAACATTTTTGTTGTCTTTTTTGGTTTTCACAAAATTTTCTACCGAGAAGACCGATGGTAATAAGATTCAGCCATGGAAGAATCTACTGGAGCGGAGCCAAAAATATTTATAGATATAGTTAGGGGTGGGCAAAAAACCAATAAACCGAACCGAACCGGTAAACTGAACCGGTCCAATCGGTTTTTTATTGGTTTTCTACCTCTAACCGGTTCAATTCGGTTTGATTTTTTAAAAACCGGTAATTTTGGTTCGGTTCCCGGTTCAACATGTCAAACCGAAAACCGAACCGATGATCCACCCAAAAAAAATAAATATCTGCTGCTGCTCTAATGTTATATAAATATATAAAACCCTAATTTTGTTTTCATTCATCATTTCATCAGCCTAAACAAATTAGTCAAACATCCAACCCCAATATTTCTCTCTAAACTCTCACTTTCTCACATCAGCCGTAGATCCCATCTCCACCTTGTCATTCTTCCGCCGCGTCTCCCTTCGCTCGTCCTCCGCTCGTGTCGATCTCCTAGGCGCTGTGGTTGCACCGTTTGTCTCTCCTCTCCTTTGCTGTGCTCGCTCTTGTCTTGTTGGTGTCACCGACTTCCTCTCCTCTGTTCTCATCTTTAATATTTCTGTGTTTGTTATTTTGTATGGTTGTGTGTTTGTTATTTTGTATGATTAAATCTTGTATAAAATAATTATGTATCAAATATTTGTATCAAGACAGTGAACTGGGGGATGAGGTTTTTTTTTTTTTATATCATTTTTTTTCCTGATGAACCAAATATGAAGAACTTAAGAAAGGTGAATGGGAGGCAAAATAAGATGAAGATTTTTTTGGTAAAAAATGAAGCCAGATCTGATTTTGTGAGTAATGGAAGTATAATTTTTGTTAAAGCCCATATTTTTGTTTTGTCAAAACCGGCCCAAGAAGATTAAAATGGTCCAAAATGATTAACACATATTAAAAATATAAAAAAGTGTGATTTAAAAGGTTAAAAATTAAAGCCCAGTAATTAGGCCCAATAGGCCCAAAACCGAAAAAACCGAACCGAACCGAACCGGTCCAGTTCAATCGGTTTTTGATCGGTTCACAATTGTAAAGTTTATCGGATCGGATCACTTTTTTAAAAACCGAATAGTATCGGTTTTTTATCGGTTCACTCAAAAAGTGAACCGATCCATTAAACGCCCACCCCTAGATATAGTTTTTACACCGGGACAGAAGTTGGAGTGTGAAATTGGGGTTAAAGTATAAAAACTTTACAAATAATGGATTAAATTGTAAAATATATAATTTTTATAAAAATTTTAAATATTTTAAATTCTTTTTTTTTTTCTTTCTGTAGGCAGTGGGGTCCATCGCCCCGACCTCCGGTTCAAGATTCCGCTTCCGCCCTATTAATTTGGATAACCCAATACGTGTGGAGCCCTATGTGAGAAATTTTTTTTGTTTTTTTTATAAGAAGATCCAAAATAACCTCGTGAAACTTGAGTAAATGCTAATTAATGGTACAGCCGTACAGGTAGGAGAATATATACGTGCATGATACAGTGAATTATTAAACAACACGAACGCACGAAATCCGATGGATCCTACTGTATATATCATATTTTGTTGATGTAGAGTGTAGACATGCCATCTGACTAATTAATTAATTATTTTGATTCAAAATTAATTTAATTGATTAGCTGATCAACCTTTTTTAATTTGGATTTGTACGTACACGTGATTCTCATCAACAGTCAACAGTAGTCTACTACTCTACTGCTGTCTGATTTTCTGGCCATGGCAAAATATTGAAAAGTCTGTACTTATAGAAAGGGAAAAAATAATAATAATAATTAGGGTTAACAGCACCAGTGCCCCCTGAACTATTAGCGAATTTGTAAGTTGCCCGCCCCATCACCTTTTTTTCTGAAAAATTGACCCCTTGAACTCTCTTCATTTGGCAAACCATGACTGTAGATACCCCCTCAAACATACATTCATGGGGCAATGGACATAACTGTTTTGCCAAATGAAGAGAGTTTAATGGGTAAATTGTCCAGAAAAAAAGGTGAGGCAGCAACTTGCAAATTTGCTAATAGTTCAAGGGGCACTGGTGCTGTTAACCCTAATAATTAAAAGTCAAGTCTGATATTAGTGAAAACGATGTTGGACAGTGAAGTGAAGAAGACACTCATTCATGCATCATTTTCTGTGGATGATATTGTTGGGTTTTGACTTGTATTCCTAAACAAACAAAATGTGAACCAAACAAGATTAAACTGATGTGTTACTTCCTATAGACATGGGATAATGTTTGGAAGTTGAAGATGGTGTTTGAGAGAGGGATGAAGATTAAAAAAGAACTAAAGAAGCGGATTCCAAAAGGAAATGCGGCACGAACTACAGTGCGGACAAAGCACATGGACCGCGGCATACGGAGCAGTCGATTCCAGAAGATCAAGCGTGGTGCAAACCGCGACGGAAGCAAGAGACACATATTGCGGTATCCAGAGCAGTTGATTCCAGAAGTGTTCTACTGTGTAAGAAGCGGGGTGCACACCGCGACCCATACCGCAGAGACGATGTTTTTTGCTAAGATCAGGAATTTTGCGCGAAATAGGAAAGATTTTCTTTCTGAAAGTTCTTTTGCTTCAAAGAAAAGGATTTACTCTTTACAAAAAGACTTGTCATAAAAGCAAATAGTATTTATGTGGAACAAGTAAGTCTTGTATATTTAGGAGTAGGATTTCCTTTTATCTTAAAGTCTCTGTAACTAGTATAAATAGAATCTTGTAATTAGGTTGAAGGTGTGGAGCAAAAAGAATGCCATATAACATCAGAGAAAGTGTGGTGAGATCCAGGGAGACCCTAAAGAATATCCGATGAGGGGATCCAAGGGAATATCAATGGATCAAGAATATGGGGGGGGGGGGGGGGGGGGGGGGGGGTGGTGGTGGGAGTGCAGGGATGGTGTGTGTGGGGGTGGGTTCTTGGTGAGGATCTTGTGAGTGTGGTTTAGGGTTAGGTGTGAGAGAGAATCCTGAAATATATGGTTATAACAATTTATCATATAGTAGAACTTTCTTTGTCGTCCTTACGGCTCGTGGTTTTTTACCCAATTTGGGTTTTCCACGTATATCTTGTGTTGTGATTGATTTATTATTTCCTCTCGTCTATTTTTCTGCTATATTGATGTTATTAATTGCTATGAATTATGGGCGAGTATTAGGCACAACATTTCTGCGTTGATTAGTTTAGAATCCCCAATAGATATAATTCTTATGGTGGATGATTTATAGCCTCTGTATTTGAACCTATTAATCAAATTTGTTTAGACCAACTTCACTAATCTTGTTCAAATGCTTTTAGAGAGAAAGCAAAATTTTAATCATCGATCATATCTAACTTGCGATATGCAACTAATTAATTATAGAGTAGATTTTTAATGTAAAATTTGAGGATGCTAGATGTCAAATATATAACGGTTAGACTAGATCAAAAGCTTAGTGAGCGTCCAACTATAGTATTTAAAACTTAGATTGATGAGGTTAAAAAAAAAAAAAAAAATGTTAACACGCCCTCTCATGTGTAACGTAGAGACATGATGGCTAATGTCCGACATATGTTTGATAATGGAGAAGAGGGTATTTGAACCCGTTATATATCTACCGACTCTAATATCAAGTCAGTAACAGTTAGATCCAAAAACTTAAACCGACAGGTAAGAGCTCAACTATAATATTTAAGATAGATTGAAGAGATTTAGGGTAATGAACTAATTAAGATTAGTCCTTTTCAGAGAGGTAGAGTTTATAATTTCAGTACGCGCACAATATCCACAAAGAGTCTGGTCAATCTATTATTCTAAAATGTCCGTCAAAAACAAAATCAAAATCAAAATCTAATATTCTAAATGACAATGTGAACGTAACAAATATGTGTGTGCCGTCTTCTTATCCACCAAGAAACTTGTAAGTTGTATAAATAGCAGTTTTTATAACTCTCATTCCCACACTAATATAGAAAAGAAAGAAAAAAAAAAAAAAAAAAAACATATATTCAGATTCCTTTATATATCTTCATAGTATAATTATCATGCAAGTTTCAGATTCCAATTCTCTTCTAGCTACTTTAGTTGAAGAGATCAAAAAGAGATGTTCATAGACATCAACAATATTGATCCCTACTCGTTTGTGTCACCTTCTGCTTATGACACTGCATGGTTAGCCATGGTTCCAGATTCTCACCAACCCTTTGAACCCATGTTCAAGGATTGCTTGAATTGGGTTCTTAACAACCAGACAGAACAAGGGTTCTGGGGAGATCATCGTGATGGCCATGGCAGACCCACCATTGAGTCTATTCCTGAAACCCTAGCTTGCTTAATTGCACTCAAAAGGTGGAATTCTGGAAAACCTCAAGTCGAAAAAGGTATTAGTAAAGTGCAGATGCATGTATGCCATTTATTTTCTTCTTAATGTCAAATCTTAATTGTTGGATGCAATTCAACATCATTATCGTCACATGACAAGTACTTCACTGAAAGGTGAATTTGGTGCTTCAGAATTTGATCATCTGATCTCATATTGTACTATTTTGGTTTGATTTTTTGTTTCAGGATTAGCATTTCTTCATGCAAATGTAAAGAAGCTTCTCGAAGAAAACTACGACAGTTATCCTCGTTGGTTTGCCATTGTTTTCCCTGCAATGGTCGAGCTTTCACGTATTGTGGGTCTAGAGATCCTTTTTCCTGACACTTCACGAGGAGCCATGAATGAAATCTTCTTCCAGAGACAACAGATTATTGAAACGTTCGTAAATTTATATACTTCTTTTAATTTAAGTGTAAGCCATCCAGTATCTCACATTGCTAACAAAATGTATTCATTCATTCATTTTTATTTCTTTTACAGTGAGGAGCTTGTTGATGACAAGCACTACTATCCTCCTTTACTATCATATCTTGAAGCATTACCATCATCATATGATATTAATCGAGAAGACATAATAAGGAATTTGAGTGATGATGGCTCCTTATTCCAGTCACCGTCCGCTACGGCCCGTGCATTCATGGCTACTGGGAATGAGAAGTGTTTAGCTAACCTCCAGTCTCTTGTTCAAAGATGTGCTAATGGAGGTTAGCGAAGAGATTTTTTATTTTTATATATAATTTACTATAATAACTCTTTTAAACTATCATTATGTTTAAGGTGTCGGATTCGAAAATCATGCAGAATCCTAAATTATCATATTTGATCTCCCGACGTGAACGGATAAAATCCAAAATCCATTTATTTTTCTAATATCCAATTGGATTGGAATATGTAATATCATAATAATGGTATAAAGTGAATTTTCTATTCTAGACAAAATAAAAAAAACTCCATAATTAGAAGTGGAATTTATCAATTCCTTTCTGTTTGGATATGTCTCTTAGAAATTCCAATTTAACTAAGTCTAAAATCATATTTTTTTCGTCTGTTTATACGTATTTCATATTGATAATTTCTATTTAAACCATTTATAGACTATAGTAATATATATTTAAGAGGAAATAGCCTTTTTTAACCAAAAATTAAGGGAGTTGATTGTTTTTGGCCCAAATTAGTAAACTGATTGTATTTGTCAAAGAATCCACCTTTTGGACAAAAACGCCCCTCATTAGTTTTCAAAACCTCTTCTCTCTCCTTGTCTCTCTCATTATTTCTGCAGCCTTTCTCTCTCTCTCCTTCACGCCTTATTCTTCTTCTTCACGATTTCTTCTTCTTCTTCACACTTCACGCCTTCTTCTTCTTCTTCACACCTTCATCTTCTTCATGCCTTCAACACTCATTTTTTCCAGATTTTTTTTTTTAAAAAATCAGTTTTTTTTGGTTGAAAATTTTCAGATTTTTGTCAGATCTTCCTCTTCACACCTTCTTCTCACTCGTTTTCAAGTATGGGTTGTGGTTGTGGTTGATTTTCAGATTTTAAAAAAAAAATCATGTATTTTTAAACAAAAATTTTTAGATTTTTTAAATAAAAATTTTCAGATTTTTTAAAAATTTCAGTTTTTTTTTGTTGAAAAATTTTCAGATTTAAAAAGGTTTGGATTTGAGTTTGGATTGTGGTTGTGGTTGATTTTTCGGATGTAAAGTATGGGTTGTGGTTGTGGTTGTGGTTATGGTTGAGTTTGGGTTTGGGTTTGGGTTTCCAGATTTGATTTTTTTTTTTTCCAGACTAAACACACCAGTTATAATCAACTAAACACACCAAGGAAAAACGACTAAACACACCAAGGAAAAACGACTAAACACACCAGGAAAAAATGACTAAACACACCAGAACAAAACGACTAAACACACCAGGCCAAAACGACTAAACACATCAGGTAAAAAAAGACTAAACACACCAGGTAAAAATGACTAAACACACCAGACCAAAAGGACTAAACACACCAGACCAAAAGGAATTAAACACACTAGGCAAACACGACTAAACACACCAGGCAAAAACGACTAAACACACCAGGCAAAATTTCTGAATGAAGGGTATTTTTGTCCGAAAAGTGGATTTTTTTGACAAAAACAATCAAAATACTAATTCAGGCTAAAAACAATAAACCTCCTTAATTTTTGGATAGTTTCCATTTTCACCCTTTAAACTATTTATAGTAATATGGGGTTCATAGGGGCCATGTCCCCTTCCCTCAAAATAAATTTCAAGTCTCTTTTTGAAACCTAATTTTTTTTAAGCAAAAAATCTAAAATTGTTACCGCTAAATTTTATCATTTTTTTTATTTTTTTTTTAACTTTGACTCCACTAAATCTCTTATTTTAGTATAACAGTTTCTTCGTATAAAGATTTCTGGCTTCGTCCCAGCACCTATACCAATGAGCTTGCGGGTTTGGGTTATATACTCATATCTCTCTTCCTAAATCCTAAATTAATTGTAAAATTTTTTTAAAAGATTTATTTATTTATTTATTATTATTATTATTTTTTTATATTAAGTTCTAAAACTATACTTTACATTTGGGCAGTTCCACCAAGATATCCTATGGATGAAGATCTGATAAAGCTTTGCATAGTTAATCAATTGCAAAGACTGGGGTTGGCTGAGCATTTCATCAAAGAGATTGAAGAAGTTTTGGAACAAGTTTACCGGTAACAATTACAATTAATTTCATTTTTTTTAAGAACCTATCACAAAATAAATTTGATTTGTTTTGGACTGTATTCGAAAACTGTTTTCGTATAAATCTGCTTTTACAATTGAATTATAAATCAAATTGACTCCAAAATTTCCATACGTAAACAAGGTCACAAGCAGCTAATTAGGTATAATTAAGCTTATATAGTTATATTCACTAGTTGTTTTTTCATGTCCCCGACATCTCAGGAATTACAAGAAGGAAGAAAAGGTATCAACAAAACGAATCAATTCAGTGGCAACAAAACTATACAAAGACTCACTAGCATTTCAGCTTCTGCGGATGCATGGTTACAGTGTATCACCATGTATGACGACAACAATTTTTTTTTCTTGGCCTTTATTTTTATTTTTATTTTTTTTCTTGTTTTTTTTTTTTTTTTTTTTGATATATTAAATCGAACATGAGACAATTAATATGTTTTTTTATTTTTTATTTTGTTTAAATACAACTTTAATTTAATTTTTTTTTTTTTATTACTACTAACTATTAAAAACACTTTTTCTGGCTTTAATGTTGTAGGGACCTTTTGTTGGTTTTTAAACAATCAGGAAATTCAAAAACAAATAGAACATGACCCAGTGTACTTCTCCACCGTGATGCTTAATGTTTATAGGGCCACAGATGTTATGTTTCCTGATGAATGTGAAGTACAAGTGGCAAGATCATTGGCAAGAAATTCACTTGAGAAAATCATATCACTTGGAAAAATTAGAGGCCAAGATAATTCTTCATTTCCTTCTTTTCACAGAGTGGTATAAATTTTCTACCTTTTATTAACTTAACTAATTATTTATAATTTGACAAATTTTAAAATCTACTTTCGAAATATTGTTGTTTTGAACTATTACAATATTTCGGGATTGAAAGAGTGGGCATAACTTGAATTCATAACCACTTGGATGTAGATGTGATGAACTTACCAATTTGCTAATCTCATATTGTCATATTTTACGAAATGAAAAATTAAATCCTCTAGACGTACTGTCCCAAATTTTAATGCTATATATTATTCGGTGATCTGCGTGTATTGTAGCATATGACCCAGATTTTAATGCTATATATTATTTGGTACAGATTGAGCATGAATTGGCTTTTCCATGGCTGACACGACTGGAGCACCTGGAACATAGAATGTGGATTGAAGATAACAATTTGAATGCTTTAATATGGATGGGAAAATCCTCCTTTCACAGGTTTAGAACTTTAAAAAAAAATAAATTAAAATTTAAAAAATTGACAATTATAGTGAAACTTTACATTATATTTTCAATTACTCATTTGAAATAATAATTCTCTGATTAGGTTATCGAACTTTTACAACGACAAACTATTGCAACTTGCCTCACAAAACTATGAGTTTCGACAGTCCATATACCAATATGAACTGGAGGAATTAAAGAGGTAAATTTTTAATTAATTTCCCTTTTTTTCATTAAAACATTTGTCATCATTTTGTCTTAATTAGATATTAATGAAATTTTAATTTGATTTTGTGGAATATGTAGGTGGTCCAAGGATTGGGGTCTTAGTGACATGGGATTTGGTAGAGAAAAAACAACATATTGTTACTTTGCTACTGCTGCCAGTGCTACACTGCCTCCCAATTCTGATGCAAGATCGATAATTGCAAAGGGTGCAACACTAATTACCGTGGCAGACGATTTTTATGACGAGAAAGGTTCTCTCATTGAGTTGAAAAATCTTACCAATGCAGTTAAAAGGTAATATAACTGTGCCCGTACATTCATTAATCGTATAATGTTAAGGGTTCGTGACCATTGACATTTTCGGTGTCAGATTAATGGTTTTTGAATGGATATGCAGATGGGATGATAAAGGCTTGGAAGGTCACAGTAAGACTATTTTTGATGCTCTTGACAATCTTGTTAAAGAAGTTGCAGTAAAACACATTCAATTACAGGGAGGAAGTGACATAACAAGTGATCTTAAAGACATTGTAAGTATAATTGATCTCAATTAATGCATTTTTAAATAGTTTTTGATTGATTGAATCACAGCAACTTATAATGTTTTTGTTTTTATATATCATGAAGTGGTACGAAACATTTGCTTCATGGCTCATCGAAACTAAGAGATGCAAAAGTGGAAGCATACCATCCATGCATGAATACCTGGAAACTGGCATGACTTCTATCGCCACACACACTCTGGTGCTCATGAGTTCATGTCTCTTGAACCCAAGCTTGCCAATTCACAAGCTCAGGCCACCACAATACGAAACTATCACCAAATTACTCATGCTTCTTTCCCGTTTGTTGAATGATACACAAAGTTACCAGGTAATAATTAAAGTTTCTTTACGATTCACGGAAAATTCTCAGGTAATCACGGTCCAGAAATTTGTCGTGCAGGATCCTGATTGGCACCACTGCAAAATGTATAGTAGATTATTTTTTTCATTTTGCACTGGTGCCAATTGCTTTCATGCAAGAAAAATTTCAGTACTATCCCCACCAGAGAATGACCGGTATTTTTCTAATGGATCCAATGTGTATTTATATTTTTTTACATTGTAGAGGGAACAACTAGTGGATGGAAAAACAAACTTTGTCCTACTTTACAAGAGAGAAAACCCTGGAGTAGACATTGACGAATCCATTGGCTATGTGAGAGAGATATTGGCTAGAAAAGAGAAAGAGCTACTGGAACATGCTCTCATGGATGGCTCTGGCAGCGATCTGCCAAGAGCATGCAAAAATCTTCATCTAGCGTGTTTGAAAACGTTTCAGATGTTCTTCAACTCTTCGAATCGATACGATTCCAACTCTGATCATGAAATTCTTCAAGACATTCAAAAAGCTATTTACCTGCCTCTCGGAGTTGATCAACCCACAAAGCCAAAATCAAATAATAATCCTATTGTTGTTTCTTATGATCATGATCATCTTCAACATTCCAGATCATCAAAGAAGAAAAATCATCAAACGAGAAGAGTCAGTGCTTATTGGCTCCTTAACCGGTCGTCCTCCTTCAAGTTCCATAACAGCACGAAAATTAGCTTTGTTGCGCAGAGGCCTCCTTTATCTATTTCAAGCAATAATGGATACAAAAATATGGTCGTGCCACCAAAATTCAGATTAAGTTTCGTTTAAAGTTTATTATTATTATTATTGTTGTTGTTGTTGTTATAATAATAATCAGTCTTTTCAGGATTTCTTTAGATCCTGAATTGGCTAGACAGTGTGTCAATCTCTGGGTGTAATATATCATTTATATATGTTTTTTTTATCTGAATGGGTTGAGAGTTTTCTCTTCTATACTGGTGTGAATAGATGTTCAGTCCGTTCATATAATTCAATCCTAAAAATTATTTATAATTGATCAGAAAAAAAAAAATTGGAATTATGACTCGAATAGCTATAATTTAAACTTTAAGGTGCTGTTTGGAAGTGTTTTTAAAAACCATTTTTTGTTTTTAAAAACAAAAAACAATTTTAATGTTGTTTGGTTTCATGTTTTACAAAATTATTTTTAAAAACAAAAAACAAGTTTTTTAAAGTTATAACTAAAAAGTCAAAAACAATTTTTTATTGTTTTTCACTGTTTTCAAAACAGTTTTTTAAAACAAACCACAACTTTTCCCAATTTTTCCCTCTAAACAACTATTTTACCCATTTCAAAAACATTACCAAACACATTTATATCGATTTCCGTTTTTAAAAACTACTTTTAGAAAATACTACTAAACATGTTTGTATTTTTAAAAATATCATTTTTAAAACATGATTTTTATATTTAAAAATAGTTTTCAAAAACATCATTTTAAAAACAATACCAAACGCGCCCTAATAGTCCTTTAGAAGGCAAAACCAAACACATAAACCTTTCTTGTTGAATTGTCAATCTCTCCTGATTGGACAACTTATTGAATCAATCATTTACACTCTTTGCAAATTTCCATTTATGATTGTATATAGCAATCATAATAATTGTTTTGATTATTGGAACAATTTACTGGCTTTCTTTTGACATCAAAGAAACCAAATTAACAAAAGGATACTTGTAATTTAGTTGACGAACAGCTCTTGTTTTGAGCCTAGCTTCTGTTTATTTTCTAGTATATATATAATTACCGTGATCTGCTACGAAATAACTAGCTAGTATACTAATTAAGATGACAAATAAATGTCTGTAGCATATATAATATTATGCAGATCGCATGGACGGCAGAGACTGGCTGGAGAGAAAGGCAGAGAAGAATGCAAGTGATTCACTTGGCTTGAAGCAAGACACTGCATGAGTGCATGGCCAGGGCCAGCCCCTCTAAATGTTGCAAATGTCAGCCCTGCATATTCTTGATACCAACCACTCGGCTAATTTTAGTTTTTTCGTCTAAGGCCTCAGATACACTTGAGCCAGCCCAGGTGACAATCAATCTTATTGTCAGTGATCCCACATGAAAATTATGTCCAGGGTTCCGCATTTGAGAATATATTTATATATAAATGTACCTGTAAACCCAAATTCTAAAGTCTTGCCTGATGAGCTTGGAGTATATAGGAAGAACAGTTAAAGCAGAATCTGACCACTGATCAAATATGGTATTACTGCATAAGAACAAGTATGAAAAATGCTCAATTATATATAAAACACTTCAACACTATTGAGTGATTCTAGGAATCCTAATTTGTATCATTAATTTAAAAATAGGGTTTATTGTGCCCATTAATTCTTTTTTTTTTTTTTTTTTTTTTTTTAATATACAACAACTGCCGGAACCGACGAGATTAGGCTCTACTAGCGCAGCTCGGACTGCAGCTCCCACAAGCGGAGAGAGAGCACCCACAATTGGTGGGACAACACCCACACTTGGGATTAATAGCTAAGGGAGGCAAATAATATATATATATATATATATATATATGTACACACTGGACGTTGAATCGTGGTGGTGGAGGCTCCTAAAAGATGGTCCGACCACATTGACAAGAGGCCCAAGTTGTGCCCATTAATTCACAAGTGCGGGAGTTGTATCCTAGGTCGTAGTAGTCGATTTTGCCTGTTCCCAACGTTGACCCCATTAGTGTCAGATTCAAAAAAACAAAATAAAAAAAATCATCAGTTTAGATACTGAATGGATTTTGGAAGACTTGCTTCGTTCACACATACTAAAGCTTCCCCAAGGAGTAGATATCGACCAGTCACATTATATATAATGTGAACAATTTTTTTTTTTCACCATTGTATTGATGTGACTAGACGATACTCTTAATATAAAAAAACAAAAGACAACAATCGGCCGGCAAAGCAAAAAGTGGATATTAAATATGTGTATCGCAATTCATACAAGTTGATGGGTCATTACCGAAGCAATTTCTAAACAATTTCCAAGTTGAAAAACAATGCATTTTCCAAACAATTTCCAAGTTGAAAAACAATGCATGCATATCTAATAATTATGAAGTGACAGCATGATCTAAATATCTAATAAGTATGACAATGACTATTTGAAAAGGAAAAATATTTAGATTTTTATGAATTTTGAATTGATTTTTTTTTTTTTTTTAAAGAATGATTCGTCCATTGAAATCTATCTACTAAATTTTTAAAGTCTTTTTATTTCTTCATATCTTAGTAATTGTCTTGAAAAAAAATCAAAAATTTGTTTTTTAACGTTATAGATTTAGCTCTACAACATTACATAACTAAATATCTAGAACCGTTTAGATATCTGAAATAGGTAAAATAAGACTACTTACCCTATCACCACCGTTGCCATTGCAGTGCATAGACCCATTGTGGTGATCAGTAGAGTAAGTACCGTTCTGATTAGAGACACCCTAGTTTATGGCTTGTCAGTGTCACTTTAAGTAGCAATATTGCAAAGTTGTTATTTGGAAATTAATATCTTAAATCACTATTAATAATTATAGCCCTAATAAGATTTGTCAAATATTAAAGAACACTATAGCCAAATAATCTCTTTTAGGTAATTTAATACATGGTAGTTTTCAACGAGCCTTGTCTCATTTGATGTCTCACACTCCCACCCACATATAATAGATACGATCTCAAGAATGTGCAGAGAGTTTTCTCTTCTATGTTGGCGTGAGTAGATATTCAATCCGCTCATATATTGCTCAATATAATTTTAGTAGATTCCAATAAACTCCCAACTCTTTTGATATTATATTTAAAATATATATATCTAATAATAATTTTCACAAAACTATGGGCCTCTGACTTATAGACTGGAGGGCTCAGCCTGGATTTAAATAATGGAGCCCAATAACTTCTGACTGTCCGATTCCAAATTTCTTGACAACTATTATTACTGAGTACGTAGTAACAAACACTCTAGAATAGTGCAAATCAATGCGAGAGCCGAGGAAGGACATGACTTAGAGAATTTTCGATACAAAACACAAAAGACTTATAAACGTTGAGGTCAGGGGCGGCTCAATGCTATTGGAGGCCTTAGGCGAAAACCTTGATCGAGGCCTTATATAATGAAATCAATTACAAGCAATCAAACAACTAAAACAATGAACAAAAACATTAACAATAAAAACTTATAAATAGAACAACTAATTTAGAAAATTTTAGAACAAGTGAACCTGAAAAAAAAAAAGAATTTTTCATCTAACAATTGTTGCCTTCAAATAACTCATATTATTGATATTCAATTTTCAATTGAGTGGAAACAGATAGTATCAGTATCGGTAGGTAGAAAAATTAGTAGAAAAAATGGGAATAAGTTATCAAATTATAACTTTAATTAAAACATTTCGAGGAAGTGTTTTGGAATTAGAAAAGTATTTATAGTTTTTTTTTTTTTTTTTTTTTTTTTTTTTTTTTTTGGAGGAACTAGGAAACTATTAATTTGTAGATTTTTTTGGATAAAAAAAATACGTTAGAACTTATAAGTTATTGATTTATAAAAAGAATTAAAATTTATTAAAAAGTAATTTTTTTCACTTTCTACTGTCTCAAAATGTCTATTTGAGTTTTTTTAGAATTGTTTGGTTGGGCTTTTAAGATTGTCCATTTTAAATTGAGTAGAGTCTAGTAAAGTTTAAACCTCAATTACGCAAAAGCTCATGGGTAGGTGCTTCTCCAAATAGACCATTTTTTTTAAGAAGTCTACCAACCAAACAACTATCGTTTTTTTTTTTTCTTCAAGAACTCTATTTCTAATAGATCTACTACAAAGAGATTTTTTACCAATAGAGGTTTTTCAAAAGCTCAACCAAACAAGCTCTTAATTTTAGTCTATAATGTTTCTGTTTAAAACACATATATTTTTAAGGGTTAATAGCACCAATGACCCCTGAATTATATGTGAGGTTGCATGTTGCCCTCTGAACTTTTTTTCCTAGCAGTAAACCCCCTAAACTTTCATTTATTGGCAACAGATGACAGAATACAGACGGACGTATAGGGAAAATTGCACTTACATACCTTAATTATATGCATAATTGCATTAAAACTAAAAAAATATAATAATAACACCTACACACCTTTTGACCTGTTGACTAATGTCAAAAAAATATATTAAAAATATTAATAAATTTTAAAAATTATATTAAAAAAACTAATTATTGAAAAAATAAATAACTAAAATGAAAAGAAAAATAAAAGCTATGGCCAGGAAAATAAAAATTAATTATTATTATTTTTCCCTTTTTGGAAGTACTGACTTTTCAATATTTTGCCATGGCCAAAAAATCAGACAGCAGTTGACTACTGTTGAGTGTTGATGAGAATCACGTGTATTCTCACTTAGGGCTCCACACGTATTAGGTTACTCATCCTAAAAAAAAAGTTTCACACGTAGGGTTACTCTTCCTAAAAAAAAAAATTAAGTGATCCACTAATTTTTTTTTTTTGTTAAGAAACTAACCATATAATTAGTGGAGTTTTTATTTTTAGCATTAATGTTTTGATTGTTCTTACGAAACTTTCCATTGATGAGACAAAAATACCCTTAATGATTTCTCAATTAAACACATTAGTTTTCTTCAATTAAACACATTAGTTTTCTTCAATTATATACATCACCAGTTTAATTCCTAACGTGTTTAATTCCCAGTGTGTTTAATACTTTAATCCGGTACAAGGGTAAATTTTTTTTTTTTTTTTTAGTGAAAAGTTTGGTAAAAACAATAAAAACAGTAATTTCGAGTAAAAATAGAAGACCCTATGATTTTTAAGTTAAAAAGTACTATTTTTTTTTTTTTTTTTTTTTAGTATAATGGCCTCCAAACTAATAGGGCGGAACTTTGTGGAGGTCGGGGCATGGACCCCACTGCCTATAGAAAAAAAATGTATATATATTTTATTTTTTTTTATAAAAATTGTATATTTTACAATTTAATCCTATTATTTGTAATGTTTTTACACTTTAGCCCTCAACTTCTGTCCTGGTGTCAAATATATATATATATATATATATACAGAAATTATCCTATCAATGCATCCTGATAGAATTATATAAGGATATTGAATATGAGCCACTCGTTTTACATACTTTGACTTGGTATGTATACACTTGTCAAATCACCGTTATAAATGAGTGGCTCACATTCAATATCCTGATAAAGTTATATCAGTGCATCCTGATAGGGTCGGGATCGTATATATATATATATATATATCTGGCTCCGCACCTAGTAGATTCTTCTGTAGCTGAATCTCATTACCATCAGTCTTCTCGGTAGAAAATTTTGTGAAAACCAGAAAAAGACAACAAAAATGTTATACATGCTTCAAAGTAATTAACAACTATGATTGATTGTTTAATATATGATTCATGAGTAAACATGGGTCGGTGATAGGCTGGTACATTAAATTATATCTGATAATCTAAGGGACCACCGACCACCCCTAACTAATTATTTAGTAATGGTATAGAAGGGCCAATTACCTTGGAATGATATTATTATTTTTCTCTTTTAGAAGTACAGACTTTTCAATATTTTGCCATGGCCAGAAAATCAGACAGCAGTAGAGTAGTAGACTACTGTTGACTGTTAATGAGAATCACGTGTACCCCAAATTAACAAAGGTTGATCAGCTAATTAATTAAATTAATTTGGAATCAAAATAATTAATTAATTAGTCAGATGGCATGTCTACATCAACAAAATATGATATATACAGTAGGATCCATCGGATTTCGTCCGTTCGTGTTGTTTGATAATTCACTGTATCATGCATGTATATATCCTCCTACCTGTACCATTAATTAGCATTTACTCAAGTTTCAAGAGGTTATTTTTGATCTTCTTAATATATATATATATATATATATATATATATATATATATATAGGATCAAATTGGTGAATATATATTTTTGTCGATATCTATTAATTCGGAACTAGGTATTTTTTTCGAAAGCGTTCGCTATTGATAGGATTCAAGCTTTTAATCTATAAGTTATTTACCTAAACCCCAAACTCATTCATGATCTACCAGCTGAGTTACGTCTATGTTAACAAATTGGTGAATATATAAAGTCTTCACAAAAAGTTTCTCACATAGGGCTCCACACGTACTGGGTTACTCATCCTAAAAAAAAAAAAAAAAATCATGTTGGTCTACGAATTTTTTTTTTTGGTTAAAATTGAAACTAACCATATAATTAGTGGAGTTATATTTTTATCTGGCATTATTGTTTTGATTGTTTTTACCAAACTTTCCATTAATGAGACAAAAATACCCTTAATGATTTTTCAATTAAGAAGACCGGTCTTCTTCAATTAAACACATTAATTTTCTTCAATTAAACACACCAGTTTTCATCAACTAAACACATTATCAGTTTAATTCCTAATGTGTTTAATCTAGTGCAGGGGTAAATTTGTCTTTTCAGTAGAAAGTTTAGTAAAAACAATCAAAACACTAATTCCAGGGAAAATAGAAACCCCTTTAATTTTTTGGTTAAATAGTGCTATTTATTTATTATTATTATTATTATTATTATTATTATTATTTTAAGTACAATGGCCTCCAAACTAATAGGGCAGAACTTAGAAAAAATATATATAATTAAAAAAATAAAAAAAAATTAAAAATTATATATTTTACAATTTAATCCTATTATTTGTAAAGTTTTTACACTTAGCCCCAACTTCACACTTCAACTTTTGTCCCGGTGTCAAAAGAATATATATATATATATATATATATATATATATATTTTGGCTCTGCACCCAGTAGATTCTTCCGTAGCTAAATCTCATTATCATCGGTCTTTTCGGTAGAAAATCTTGTGAGAAGCAGAAAAGGACAATATCAAATTAAAGTTCTAATTCATAAGTTTATACCATTAAATTTTATAATTTTTTCACTTTAGTCAATCAATAACATGCATTTCGATAAAGTCAATTTTAACGTATTTATTGACCAAACAAACACACCAAAAACACCAAACACACCAAATACCAAACACACCAAGTCACTTTAGTCAATCAATGTACTCACCAAACACACCAAACACACTAAAAAAAAAACATCTCCTACCAATACACCATTCATACCAAATAATATTTGGTGGATAAACAGTACCTACCAGGTTTGGTGGGCACCGTTTATCCACCAAATTAATTAATTTTTTTTAATATCACATCATCATTTACTTTTTATAAAAATTATTAATTTAACCTTTTTACATTTAATTTTAATAATATATATTCCTAAAAAATATACCGTTGGAAAGATCTCGTTGAAATCTTTAAAATGATACCCACTTTGATATATATATCACGTCATTAAAATTATTGAATATTATATAAATTAATTGGTATTGTATAAATATTTATTGGGAGAATATTCTTCAAAGATGCTCTTTTGGTGTAAAGTTTGATGTGATACATTGGAGATGAAAAAAATTTGGTGTAAGAAAAATACTCTTTTTTAGTGTTTTTGGTGTAATATTTGATGTATTGGGTTGAAGATGCTCTAGTACTGTAACCCATTTCTTTCAAAAATAAAATAGTATGGTTACCCCACTGCATTTTTTGGACTACAACTCGTGTGATAGTACAACGTTAGATTATAAAATACTATTTTAGCTCAAAGATAAGATCATGACATGACATAAGGTTGGGGCCATGGACCCCACTGCCTACAGAATTTTTTTTTTTTTTTTAAATTTAAAAAATTGTATATTTTACAATTTAATCCTATTATTTGTAAAGTTTTTACACTTATAGCCCTAACTTCACACTTCAACTTCTGTCCCGGTGTCAAAAGAAAAACACATATATATATTTGGCTCCACACCCAGTAGATTCTTCCGTAGCTAAATCTCATTACTATCAATCTTCTCGGTAGAAAATCTTGTGAAAAGCAAAAAATGACAACAAAAATGTTATACATTGCATGCTTCAAAGTAATTATGAACCGATAACTATTATTTCTGAATGAAGCCAATCAAGGCAGTCCAAGACTTTAGATTTTAAAGACCCAATCAGATTAAGGTTCTTATTCATAAGTTTATTTTAGATTTTAAAGACCCAATCAGATTAAGGTTCTTATTCATAAGTTTATACCATTAAATTTTATAACCACCCCCTTCTTATTCATAAGTTTATACCATTAAATTTCATAACCACTACCTCCTCCCCCCAAATTATTATTTCTGAATGAAGCCAATCAAGGTAGTCCAAGACTTTAGATTTTAAAGACCCAATCAGATTAAGGTTCTTATTCATAAGTTTATACCATTAAATTTGGACTAATTTCACAAACGTCCCCTAAGTTTAGGTATAATTGCATGTATATGGAATTTTTACCCATAATTGCACAAACATCCCCTGTAATTAGTTGACTTCGTTAAATCTAACCATTATCCACAATTTTAACCAAAAAATGACTAAAGTGCCCCTAGTTACCTATTTTATTATTAATTATATATATACTTTATCTTTTTTGACAATTTATATATATACTTAAAATAATAATTTTATACAATACTTAATTTGTTTATTTAACAATTTTTATAATCCTTTTTTTTTTAAATAAATAAATTAAGTATTATATATAATTATTATTTTTAAGTATATATATAAATTGTCAAAAAAAGAGTATATATAATTAATTATAAAATAGGTAACTAGGGGCACTTTAGTTATTTTTTGGTTAAAATTGTGGTCAATGGTTAGATTTAACAAAGTCAACTAATTATAGGGGATGTTTGTGTAATTATGGATAAAAATTCCATATATATATATGTAATTTAAAACTTAATGGACTAATTGTGCAATTAGTCCATTAAGTTTTAAACACCGCCCCCCCGGGATGATATTCTGACTTTTTATGCTTTTTATTTTATAAATTTTCCTCTACAGCGCATCCTTACTTTTCTGATCGACTTTTATGCATTTTCCCTTTTTTTTTTTTTTTTTTTTTGGACGACACAGTTACCATTTTCCTCTTAACCACGTACAAACAAAATATATTTGATTCGATATTTTATTTCCGGTTTGTATCTTAAATATAAATAAAAATCGAATCATAATATATATGTTTCGTTAATCAATTGTAATGTATTCTCCTTCTTTTATTAAAATTACGTTTACTCAATTCTACCTTAACTAATATTATTCTCTCATTCAATTTTTTTCTCTCTCTTCCAATCTTTAAATTCTACCGTGCCTTTGATATGTTATTTATTTTCAAATAGTCTGTTAGTCTATATAATTAAATCATGACAACCAAACATACACATATATTTATATTTAACTAGCAAGATGGGGTTGGTCCAATTGTTTGCCTCTCACACATATACCATGATGTTGTGGGTTCAAGACTATCCCTCTCCAAAAATCTCGAATTATTATAATATTTCAAAGAATATTTAGACTATAGTGTTCCTTAATACTTGACTATTCTAATTACGGGTATAAGTAAGAAAATTCTTTGTCATAGACCCATGATATCTATGGATATTCAAGTTTTATAGAAACTCTTACTAATATATTGATTGAAGATATCTACGGTACTGACTCTACTAATCAACACAATTTGGTCGTAGTCGTAGAGTAAGTAGTCTTGTCTTGCCCATTTCAGAAATCCAAACGGTTCTTATTTTTAGTTATATAATGTAAATCTATAATGTTATTAAACAAAAATACTCTTAAAAAAAAATTCCTGACAATTATACCAAGACATAAAATAAATAAATAAAATAAAATAAAAATAAAAAAATAAAAAAAAACGACTTTAAAAATATATGCGTGTTTTGCGTTGTTGCTTGAAATAAAAATAACAATAATAAAAAGAATCAAAATTGTATGAAATTCAGACCAAATAAAATTCGGCTTAGTTGAAAACTATGTAATGTTAGATGGAGCATTGTGTGGTTGCCTGTCAAGTGCACATATTCTGCTAGATCCTGTCACTTTCTTGACCATATTCTACTAGCTCTTGTCACTCTCTTGACTGTTAGCTGTTCTCACTCTCATGTTTTCCCATTCCCATTTGACCCCACTTGACTTGAAATTTAAAAATAATTAGATAAATTAAAGTTTTTTTTTTTGTTTTTATATCCTTTTAAATTATAGTAAAATTTAAAATTAAATTAAAGAGTTAGCCGGTTAATATTAGAAAATAAAATAAAGTTAATTTAATGACTTTAAAATAAATAAAAAAAACATATTTTGAGGTAAAAATGGGGATGGCAGAATAATAAAGAGATTTCATTATTCTGCCAAAAGTAAGCAAATTTTAAAAGTGGACAAAAGCCAATCATAGTACAATTATTTTCTACCAAAATAAAGTTTTTTGTTTGGAAAGCCTGTAATAATATGTTACTGTCTAATGAGATGTTGGCTCAACGCAGAATTCCAGTTAATAAACTGTGTCCCATTTGCAAATGTAGTTTTGAAACTACTCTCCACAGCCCATGGAGCTGTCGCAGTTTAAAATTGGTGCGTGCTGATTGGTTTTCAAAGTTGCAGGATAACCATAAGGGTAAAGTGCACTTTTTTGAGTTTATTTTCGACTGTCTTCTCATTTGAATGTGGAGGAATTGGGTTTGCTCTGTGTGTGTCTGTGGAAGATTGGGTCTCTTCGTAATGCTTTTGTTCATGAGTCTCCAGTGGTTAAAGAAGTGAGAGTGATGGAGTGGGCGAGAGTTTTTATTGGTGAATATCAAGATGCAATTTCAGTTAATGATAGGTTACCTGCTGGGGTTCCTTTCAGAAATCCAATTTGGATCCCTCCTGATCCAGGATGTTACAAAATTAATTGTGATGCGGCTATTAATGTGGTTGAACGTCTTGTGGGTTTCGGAATTGTGATTCGTAACTCGAAGGGTTTGGTGATGGCTTCTAGCTCCCAAAAGATAGAAGCAACTTTTTCTCTGCAAGTGGCGGAAGCGGGAGCCATTTTCCGAGGCCTTCAGTTGGCAAGGGATTCGGGTCTGTATCCTTGTAGAATTGACTCAGACGCTGAAGTAGTTGTGGGCTGGATCAATTCCTAGGTTTTTTTTTGTGTTCTGAGGTTAGTACCCTTATTAGTGACATTCATGTTCTTTTAAAGCAGATGCACTGTATTTCTGTCAATTTCGTTCCTAGAAAGGCTAATCAAGTAGCCCATGTATTAGCTAAAAACGGTCTCTCCTGTGTTGAGGACATGTTTTGGCTAGAGGAGGAATATCCTCATTGTGTTCGTTCTTTGGTTACAACGGAGTGTCGTGTTAGGTTGTAATCTACTGCTTTATTTCTTCAAAAAAAAAAAAAAAAAAAAAAAAAAAGAAGAAGAAGAAGATTGTTATTTTGGATCTTCATAAAAAAAAAAAAAAAAAAAAAAAAAAATTTTAAAAAATTGTTATTTTGGATCTAATTGGTGAATATATATTTTTGACAATATCTATTAATTCAGAACTAGGTATATTTTTAAAAGTTTTCGCTATTGGTATGATTCAAACCGTTAATCTGGGAGTCATTTACCAAAGCCTTAAACTTGTTTATCTACCAGCTAAGCATCGGTGAATATATAAAGTCTTCACAAAAAATTTCTCACTTAGGGCTCCACATGTATTGGGTTACTCATCCTAAAAAATTAAATTAAATTAAATTAAATTAAATTAAATTAAAAAAAAAAAATCATGTGGTCTACTATTTTTTTTTTATTTAATTTTTTTAGTTAAAATTGAAACTAACTATATAATTAGTGGAGTTTTATTTTTATCTGGCATTATTGTTTTGATTGTTTTTACCAAAATTTCCGTCGATGAGATAAAAATACCCTTAATTATTTATCAATTAAACACACCAGTCTTCTTCAATTAAATACATTAGTTTTCTTCAATTAAACACATCTGTTTTCTTCAACTAAACACATCACTAGTTTAATTCCTAACGTGTTTAATTCTCAGTGTGTTTAATCTAGTGCAGGGGTAAATTTGTCTTTTCATTGGAAAGCTTGCTATTTCCTCTTCTTTTTCTTTTTTTTTTTTCTTTTTTTTAAGTATAATAGCCTCCAAATTAATAGGGTGGAACTTTGTGGAGGTCGGGGCCATGGACACCACTGCCTACAGAAAAAAAAAAATTATGAAAATTGTATATTTTACAATTTAATCATATTATTATATTTGTAAAAATTTTACACTTAACCCGAACTTCACACTTCAACTTCTGTCCCAATGTCAAAATAATAATAATATATATATATATATATATATATATATATACAGTCTTTCTACTGTCAGTTCGTCCTGATATAAAATATATCAAGACGAATAATGTTGATCATAGATTATGAAGAAGTTTTGACAAGTGTATTAATTTTGAGTCAAAATGTGTAAATCTAATAGTCCACATTCTTCATCCTGATATAAAATATACCCGGACGTACTGATAGTAGAAAAACTAGGGATAGCCAATGGGGAAATGAGGATGCATATAGGTCCCTCCAAATTAATAGGGTGGAACTTTGTGGAGGTCGGGGCCATGGACCCCACTACCTACAGAAAAAAAAAATTAAAAATTTATAAAAATTGTATATTTTACAATTTAATCATATTATTGTATTTGTAAAAATTTTGCACTTAACCCGAACTTCACACTTCAACTTATGTACCAGTGTCAAAATAATAATAATAATAATAATAATAATAATAATATATATACAGTGTTTCTACTGTTAGTTCGTCCTGATATAAAATATATCAAGACGAAAAATATGGACCATAGATTATGAAAAAATTTTGACAAGTGCATTCATTTTGAGTCAAAATATGTAAATCTAATAGTCTATATTCTTCGTCCTGATTATGTGAAAAGCAGAAAATGACAACAAAAATGTTATACATGCTTCAAAGTAATTATGAATCGATAATTATTATTTCTGAATGAAGCCGGGTCAAGGTAGTCCATGACTTTAGATTTTAAAAACCCAATCAGATTAAGGTTCTTATTCATAAGTTTATACCATTAAATTTTATAATTTTTTCACTTTATCGATTTTAACGTGTTTAGTATGGTAACCCATTGCATTTTTTGGACTACAACTCGTGGGATAGTACAACGTTAGGTTATAAAATACAAATGAGATTTTTATTTTAGCTCAAAGATAAGATCATGACATACGCAGAACATCATCATATTGTTTATTTTTTAATTCAACATTAATTGAGTCATGAGACCAAATTACTGTAAGTACCGTCTCAAATGTAATTCTCATTGTCAAGAACAGGGCCAACACATGACGAGAGGGGGCCACTTCCCTGTTGGCAAATTGGTGAATATATAAAGTCTTCACAAAAAGTTTCTCACATAGGGCTCCACACGTATTGGGTTAATCATCCTAAAAAAAGAAAAAATTCAAAAATTCAAAAATAAAAAATAAAAAAAATTCATGTGGTCCACTAATTTTATTTATTTATTTTGGTTAAAATTGAAACTAACCATATAATTAGTGGAATTTTTATTTTTATCCAACATTAGTGTTTTGATTGTTTTACCAAACTTTCCATTGATGAGGTAAAAATACCCTTAATGATTTCTCAATTAAACACATCGGTCTTCTTCAATTAAACATATCAGTTTTCTTTAATAAAACACACCGGTTTTCATCAATTAAACACACCGCCAATTTAATTCCTAATGTGTTTAATCTTGTAGGGGTAAATTTATCTTTTCAGTGGAAAGTTTAGTAAAAACAATGAAAACACTAATTCCGGGGTTGGTTAAAAAGTGCTATTTCCTTTTTCTTTTTTCTTTTTCTTTTTTCTTTTTTATTTTTTATTTAAGTATAATGGCCTCCAAACTAATAGTGTGGAACTTTGTGGAGGTCGGGGCCATGGACTCCACTTCCATAGTTGAATCTCATTACGATTAGTCTTCTTGGTAGAAAATTTTGTGAAAAGCAGAAAAGGACAACAAAAATGTTATACATGCTTCAAAGTAATTATGAACAGATGATTATTATTTTAATGAAGCCAGTCAAGGTATAGTCCAAGACTTTAGATCTCATTTTAGTCAATCAATATCATGCATTTTGATTGGATAAGTCAATTTCCATGTATTTGCACGGTGGCATAAAGTCAATTTTAACGTATTTAGTATGGTAAGTTGGTAACCCATTTCTTTCAAAAAAAAAAAAAAAAAAAAAAAAGTGTGGTACCCCATTGCATTTTTTGGACTACAACTCGTGTGATAAAATACAAATGAGATTTTGATTTTAGCTCAAAGATAAGATCATAACATACGCAGAACATTATCATATCGTTTATTTTGTAATCCAACATTAATTGAGTCATAAGTTTTTTTAAGAATACTTAAGATATAATGAGACCAATTGCTGCAAGTATGGTCTCAAATGTAATTCTCATTGTCAAGGACGGATAAATTTATCTTTTTAATGGAAAGTTTAGTAAAAACAATAAAAACACTAATTCCGAGGTTGGTTAAAAAGTGCTATTATTTATTTATTTATTTATTTAAGTATAACGGCCTCCAAACTAATAGTGCGGAACTTTGTGCAGGTCGGGGCCATGGACCCCACTTCTGTAGCTAAATCTCATTACGATCAGTCTTTTCGATAGTAAATTTTGTGAAAAGCAGAGAAGGACAACAAAAACGTTATACATGCTTTAAAGTAATTATCAACCGATGATTATTTATCAATAATGCTAGAGGATCCAAAAAAATGATCCAAATTTTGGACACAAACCTATGTGACAACATCACACACAACATGGGCCCACGTCATTCTTCTCAAAGATCCCATGTGACGTTGCCACATAGGTTTGGGTCCAAAATTTGGGTCACTTTTTTGGGTCCTCTATCATTACTCATTATTTATAGTCCAAGACTTTAGATCTCACTTTAGTCTATCAATAACATGCATTTTTTTATAAATTTTCCTCTAAAGCAATTTTCGTATCATCCATAATTTTCTGACTTTTATGCTTTTTCCCATATTTCATTTTTTTTTTTTCCTAACTTTCCTCTAAACGACACAGTTAATATTTTCCCCTTAATCACGTTATATTTGATTCAATATATATTATTTTTCAGTTTGTATCTTAAATATAAATAAAAATCAAATCATAATATATGTTTTGTTAAATCAATTGTAATTTATTCTCCTTCTTTTATTAAAATTACTTTTACTCAATTCTATCTTAACTAATATTATTCTCTCATTCAATTTTTTTTTTTCTCTCTCTCTTCCAATCTTTAAATTCTACCGTGCCTTTGATATGTTATTTATTTTCAAATAGTCTGTTAATTTATATAATTAAATCATGACAACCAAACATAGACATATATTTATATTTAACTAGCAAGATGGGGTTGGTCCAATAGTTTGCCTCTCACACATACACCATGATGTTGCGGGTTCAAGTCTATCCCTCTCCCAAAATCCCGAATTATTATAATACAGTGTATCATCAAACACAGGTTTGTATTAATGATAATGCAGTGCATTACAATACAATATAATACAATACAATACAATTCAATACAGTTCAATACAATCTAATACGATGTGCCAAAGGAGCCCTTAATGTTTGGAGAACTCACCCACGTATTAGGTTATTATAACCTTTTGGATGTAAGTGTGATGGATTTATCAATAAGCCAATATCATTTTATCGGTACTCTTATCTATATTGTATGTGGGTGTGTGAGACATCAAATGGGAAAAGGCTCTTTAAAAACGTACTATGTTTTAGATTACTTACTATTTGACAATAGTAAGGGTAGGAGCCCTACAAGGAGAGCCAAAGAGCATACTAACAAGACAAAAAAGGAAAGCCCACGCCTTGGCACCTAAACCACGACCACAAGAAAACAGAAAAAACAAGGCAACATCAAAGAAAAACAGGGCAAAAACAACTGACAGACACCAGATCGAGACAAAACAGCAGGAAAAATCAGCAGGACATGCACCAGAGAACGCCACCAAACCTCAACGTATTTAGACTATAGTGTTCCTTAATACTTGACTATTCTAATTACGGCTATAATTAAGAAAATTCTTTGTCATGGACCCATGATATCTATGGATATTCAAGATTTATAGGAACTCTTATTAATAATATTGATTGAAGATATCTACAGTACTTACTCTACTGATCACCACAATTTGTTCTATGCATTGCAACCGATGGTTGTAGTCGTAGAGTAAGTGACCTTGTCTTGCCCATTTTAGAAACAATAATGCTAAACATCCCACCTACACTCCCACCATTTCCATCTCAACACACGTGACAGCTGAAGTGTCACTTGGTTAGTAGACACACATTAATTGATACTTATCTCTCTTACTCATATATTCACTCACCAATTAATGTTTGTCCACCCACTAAGTGACACTTCAACTGCCACATGTGTTGGGATGAAAATGGTGGAATTATAGGTGGGATATATAGCATTACTGTTTTAGAAATCCAAACGGTTCTTAATGTTTAGTTATGTAACGTAAATCTATAACGTTATAAAACGTATAAAAATACTCCTAAAGATTTTTTTCATGACAATTATACCAAGATATGATTATGCATATCATGATGATCGTGTCTTGCGTCGTAGCTAGAAATAATAATAATAATAATAATAAAAAGAATCAAAATTGTATGAAATTCAGACCAAATAAAATTCGGCTTAGTTGGAAAAATATGTACTGTTAGAATTAGATGGAGCATTGTGTGGTGGGCCTGGTGGCCTGTCAGGTGAACGTATTCTGCTAGATCCTGTCACTCTCTTGACTGATAGCTGTTCTCACTCTCATGTTCTCCCATTCCCATTTGACCCCACTTGACTTGAAATTTAAAAATAATTAGATAAATTAAATTTATATATATATATCCTTTTAAATTATAGTAAAATTTAAAATTAAATTAAAGAGTTAGCCGGTTAATATTAGAAAATAAAATAAATTTAATTTAATGACTTAGAAAAAAAAACATATTTTGAGGTAAAAATGGGGATGGCAAAATAATAAAGTGATCAATTTTGTTTTGAACAACCTTTAAAATCAATTTCTCTTTTCTTTTCTTTTTTCACGAGTGATCAATTTCTTGTTTTCACATCCAAATTATTGAATGATTTAATACATTCTCTATGTGAAAGTGCAATAATAATTATTTTAAAGCATCCAAAACTCACTAGATTATTGATGTAGACAAATTTGCAATTGTAGTATACGGTCGCATGTGTGCATACTTGTTCGCATGGTTGTCTTAATCAGAATGAATATGTTTGGAGAATTCTATCTAAAACTATACTGCTTATTTATATATATATATATATACATATAGTCTTTCTACTTATTATCAATTCGTCCTGATGTAAAATATATTAGCACGAAGAATGTGGATCACAAATTATAGAAAAGTTTTAACAAATGCATACACTTTGAGTCAAAGTATGTAAATCTAATGATCCACATTCTTCGTCCGGATATATTTTATATCAGGACGAACTGACAATAGAAAAACTGTATGTATATATATATATATATATAAGCTCTCAGGTATGTAGTTCAGCTGGTAGATAAACGGACTTGGGGCTTGGAGAAATGACTCCAAAGTATATCATATATTTTTTTTTGAACAGCTCAGGGAATTTTATAGATCACAGACTGGAACCAAGCCAGAAAAAACAAGGAAGCACCAACACTGAACCAAAGAACAAAACAACAAAACAACAAGAGGGGGCCCAAAGCACCAAAGCAGGCAGCAAACACGCCAAGAAACAGAGGACATGGAAGAACAGAGGAAAACAAAGAAAACAGCTACATATATGACCCGCGTCCCTCTTGGCCAAACTATCCGTAAAGGAGTTCGTCGCTCTTGAATTAAAGCCCTACGAATATTATAAATCAAATTCACATGATTAAAACTACTGAAATCATTGTTATTCACTCATGAAACCGTCACCTTAGACTCAAAATTTGATATGTACAACCTTCTTTAATCAGGATGGTCCTAAGAAAAATAATAATAAGGCTGTCCTTTTATAACATTACAAAGTCATGTTATAAAGGGACAATTTTGAAAAAAATAAATTATTATATTTAATCACATACTGGCTTTACTCTATATATATATATATGTATATTTTTTGAAATATTACAATAATTCGGGATTTGAGAAAGGTGACAGACTTTAACCCATAACCTCATGTTGCATTTACTATTGTTTTATAGTTGGGATTTATTCTTTGTTTATTTCCTTTCAATTAACACCGAATTATAAACTTAATTTATAATTTTAAAAATATCATATTGAAAGACAATCTAACGGCACTCTTGAGTCTTAAACAAATCTTTATTATGAGTGCATTAACCTAACTATTTTTTTTTTTTTTTTTACTTAGGTTGATCATAAAATAATTTATATCAAACTCAAAAAAATTTATATCAAAGGAAATTTAAAACAAAATCAAATTGGTTTATGTGGCTAAAATTAAAGTTTCAGGTTTAATATAAAAACAAAGACAACAGCCTACCGGCAAAGCAAATGGTGGATATTAAAATGTCTCTACCGAACCATTTATTTTGAAAAACAATGACCATGAACATCCAGAATTTGGAAATATCTGGGAAATTCGAAAAAATAAAATTAAAATACAATTACGAAATTTGATGTGTGTGTATATATATATATATATATATATATATATATATATTACATATACCTTTTGGTTTTTTTTTTTTTTTTTTTTATAATTTTTTTACGTTTTTTAGGAACAAGAACAGATTACAGCCTACAAACAATTTCGGCGATCCGCCGAAACAAGAGAAAACACAAGGAGGAAATTCCTCTAGCCAAAACATGTCCTCAACACAGGAGAGACCGTTTTTAGCTAACACATGAGCTACCTAATTAGCCTTCCTAGGGACGAAATTAACATAAATACATCTCATCTGCTCTAATAGAACTTGAATATCATCAATATAAATCCCTACCTCATAACAGAAAACAGCCTTAGAATTAATCCAGCCCACCACAACTCCGGCATCAGAGTCAATTCAACACAGAAAAAGACCAGCGTCTCTCGCCAACTGGAGGCCCCGAAGAATGGCTCCCGCTTCCGCCACTTGCGGAGAGAAGGTGGCATTGATTTTTTTAGAGCTAGAGGCCATCACCAAACCCTTCGAATCCCGGATAATAATTCCAAAGCCCACCAGACGCTCAACCACATTAATAGTAGCATCGTAATTGATTTTGAAGCATCCTGAGTCAAGAGGTTTCCAAACATGATTTTTGAATGTGACAACCCCATATAACCTATCCTTCACCAACCTAGCATCTTGGAATTCTCTGATAAAAGCCCGAGCCCATTCCACCACCTCCACTTCCTTATCCACAGGAGAATCATGAGCAGTAGCATTACGTAGGGACCAGATTTTCCAAAGACAAACACATAGCAACTCCAATTCCAACATTCCCAAGCGAGAAAAACAGTCAATAATAAAATCAAAAAAGTGCACTTTACCCTTGTGGTTGTCCTGCAATTTTGGATACCAAGCAGCACGCACCACTTCAAATCTCGGCAGCTCCACAGGCCATGAAGAATAGACTCATTGCTGACTTTGCAAATAGGACACAGATTATGAACTGGAATCATGCGCTCAACTAGCACCTCGAAAGATGGAAGCATATTATTACATGCCTTCCACACAAAAACCATAATCTTCACCGGCAATTTCAGTTTCCAAAGGGACCTCCACCAAGAGAAAGAAATATCCGAGAAGGAGTTTGAATTAGAGGAACCAGTCTCCAAGCGAAGAGTGCAACCCACTTAATAACCACTTTTAGCCGAGAAGGACCCTTTTTGGTCATAATGCCATTGTATGGAATCCTTAACCCGGCTGTTATCTAAGGGAATACTCAAAATTGCAGCAGAGTCATCCTTATAGAAAACAGATTGAAGAGGTTCGGTATTCCACAATCTAGAAGGAGATATTAACTGGTTCACAGTGGCATTCTCGCCCATAATTGAAGGAGAAAAATGCCTGAATGTCGAGGGTCTCGGTAACCAACGATCCTTGTAAATACGGATAGCAGTACCATCTCCTACTCTCCATCAAGTTCCAACCAATAAGATTTCCTTACCCCACATTAAACTCTTCCATAAGAAAGAATCCAAGGGCTTCGACTCAGCATCAAGAAAAGCCCTATGCTGGAAATAGCAATCCTTAAGGACCCGAGCAGCTAGAGAACCCTCATTAGACATGAGCCGCCAGCCTTTATTAGCAAGAAGGGACTTTTTGTAAACCTCAAAATTCCTAAAACCCAAACCACCTCTACCTTTAGCCTCACATAATTTAGACCAAGCGCACCAGTGAATCTTTCTAGCATTATCACTACTTCCCCACCAGAAACGCGCACATAGACAGCGAACCTCATTGATAATACTTTTTGGAAGCTGAAAAAGATTCATTGAGTAGGTAGAAATGGCCTGTATAATAGCCTTTATTAAAATTTCCTAACCTCCAGTAGATAAGAATTTGTCATGCCACCCTTTCAGTTTGTCCCAAATTCTGGAAATAATGCCAGCGAACAACTCCTTCTTCTTTCTACAAGTGAAGCACGGGAGACCTAAATACCTTTCGTGACACTCTACCACACAAACACTAATAATAGCAGCCAACTGATCACAATCCAACGAAGATACTGACGGACTAACACACAAAGCAGATTTATCAAAATAATAATTTGCCTAGAAGCTCTTGCGTAGATATCCAAAAAATTCCTAATCAAAAAGCAGGTGGCCACAGTAGCCTTAGCAAATAACAAACAATCATCTGCAAAAAGCAGGTGGGAAATGGTCAGACCACTCCAGCTACACTTAAACCCATGTAGATCTCCAGAACCTATAGCACTATTAACCAAACACGAAAAACCTTCGCCACATAGTAGAAATAAATACGGGGAAATCAGGTTGCCCTGTCGTAATCCCCTGGTCGGCTTGATATTGCCGTAAATATCACCATTGAGGATAAAGGAATACAACACCGAAGATATACAACGAATAACTAGGCTGATACACCTCTCTGAAAACCCACCTACGCATCATCTGCTCAATAAAAGCCCACTCTACATGGTCATAAGCCTTCGACATATCCAGCTTGACCACCATGGACCCATACTTTCTCTTCCTCCGCTTAATACGATGCATACACTTAAAACTGATCATTACATTATCAGAAATTAACCTCCCTGGAATAAAGGCACTTTGTGCTTCGGAAATAACCCCATCCAGCACAGATCGGAACCTATTAGCTATAGCCTTAGCAACTATTTTATAAAGCATGTTGCATAGGCTAATAGGCCTAAAATCTGAAATCCTATCCGAGACTTTTTTCTTTGGAATAAGCGTGCTAAGGATGTTGTTCATCTTCTCCAATGAAGAACCATTGTTGAGACACTCTAAGTAGGCCCTAATCACACACGGACCCATCTTATCCCAATACTTCTGATAAAAAAGCACTGGGAAACCATCCCTACCCGGAGCCTTCATCACACCCATATCAAAAACCACCTTCCTAACATCCTCCTCCGTAAAATCTGCATCCAGAAAACTACTCATAGAAGAGGAAAGTTTTGGATGAACTTTCTTCAACACTAACCCAATGTCTGTCGGCGAAGGAAAGCTGGTCTGAAACAGTTTACTAAAGTAATCCCATAAAATTCCCTCCATACCACGTTAAGACTCATAACCACTTCCCATCATCACCCCACAGACCTTTAATCTTATTACGACTTCGCCTAACTGTAGCCTTCATACGGAAAAACCACGTAGTGTGATCCCCACATTTAAGCTAATCAATTCTCGACCTCTGGAAGGATGTTCAATTGCTAGAATCTTTTGGTGTTGTTCATAGTTTGTTTTGAAGTTATTATATATGTAATTAGATTTTAGTTTATAATTTTTGGATAATATTAAAACCAAAACAAAATATTTTGGGCTAGCATCATTTATAATAGGGATAATTATCCCAGTGGCCACCAATTTGATGACACACTATCAAAATAACCACTAGATTGAGAATTAGTTTCAAAATGACCATTTTTGACGAAAAGTGTGACACTAATGGCCATTCCATCAAATAAATGGCATTTTGGTAAATAAGGGGATGTCATTACTTTATTTTAGATGTTTTTTGGAAATCAATTTTTTCTTTTGTTTTTTGAAACGAACAATTATATTTAGTACGTGTGTGTATATACGTATAGCATATCTCAAACATATATATATATATATATATATATATATATTGAGTATCTCATGAGGGATCCCTTATTTTAATTTCGGTAAGGACTTTGATGAAAATACATCAATTTTAATGAATTTTTATCTGAATTTTTTGTGGATGATGAGTTCATTGAAATCTACCTATAAACAAAATTTGAGAGTTTTTTAAATACTAGAACTAATCTATTGGTCATCCATTTGATTAATTGGTATCAAAATGATCATTATATGTACATCAATATTGTATAGAAAAATAGAGTAAGCAGACATAAACAAAAAAATAAATTATTCAAAACAAAAAATGTATAAATGCATAAACAATGGAGAAAATGTATTCTTCATTTGCATTCAATATAATTTTAGTTTCATACACTTTTCAAATACTACTTATCAAACTGCACAAGTATACCAAAATCTCATACACAAGTAAACCAACCTGTTCCTTTTAATTTGAAAACTGTCATACATATTTATATATATATATATATATATATATATATGTTTGAGATATGCTATATGTATATACACACACTAAATATAATTATTCGTTTCACAAAACAAAAGAAAAAAATGATTTCAAAAAAAAAACATCTAAAATAAATTAATGGAATCCCCCTATTTACCAAAATGCCACTCGTTTGATGGAATTGGATGGAATGATCATTAGTATCACACTTTTCACAAAAAATGACCATTTTGAAACCAATTCTTAATTTAGTGGCCATGTTGATAGTGGGTCATCAAATTGATGACTACCAGAGTAATTATCCCTTTATAATATGCCTTAAAGTACCTGAATGTATTTTATGAACATTCACAAAAATAAAAATAAAACAATTGATTAATTGACTCTCTCATGAATGAACCATTCAAAAAATAATAATAATTTCTTATTTGACAAGATGAGGTTGGCTCGGTGGTATACTCCATTCAAAATATAAATCATTCAATAATTTGGATGTGAAAACAAGAAATTGATTCTAAAGGTTGTTCGAAACAAAATTTGTTTCTTACCATTTAAAAAAATTTGGATTTGTAAACCATTTACAAATAAAAATAAAAGTACGTTAACAATATCCCTTGGTTGCATGCATGAAACACAATCAATACTACTTGCTATACATTTTTCAACTAAGCCGAATTTTATTTGGTCTCAATTATATATATATATATATATAAATTCCATACAATTCTGATTTTTTTAGCCAACGGTATGCTTAGTTGAAAAATGTATAGTAAGTAGTATTGGTTGTGTTTCATGCATTCAACTAAGGGATAATATTGTTAACAACATTTATATATAGAGAGTAATTTTCCAATGATGATTTTTACAATGCACACTTTAAGCATCTTTGATGAAATTATATGGAATATATTGAATCTTGATTTGATTTTTTTATTTTCATGCATCCTAATAAAATTAAAATACATATTTGGTAAAAAATTGGAATATTTTTAGATTTGAGAACTATTTTTTCTTATATTTCCCTATTTTTAAAAGTTTTATCTTCAAAAAAATCAGAAAAAATTAGTTCTTGCACCCGAAATTTTTTAATTTTTTTTTCCATAAATATATTTCAATGTTTTCACCATCCAAACAAAAATAAAATAAAATCAAGATTCAATATATTCCATACAATTTCATCAAATATGTTTAAAGTGTGCATTGTAAAAAGTCCTCATTAAAAAATTACTATATATATATAGGGTTAGGCTACAACAACTTAAATTGCTGTAAAGATAAACTTTTTTTTTTACATCAAATTGCTGTAAAAATCATATCACTCAAGGTTAACTGTCGAAGATAACAATATTTATAAGGTATTATTATTGTTACCGGAACAAATCTCTCCTCATAATCATAAATATTAGTTAGCTATTGAGATTTGGCGACAAAAAGATTCACACGGGTGGAGCCATAAATATTAGTCTAGGGTGCCACTTTACTAAAAAAAAAATAATAATAAAAAAAACTAAATTTTTTTTGAAGCAAATGAAAACATTTTAGGTGCCAGGGCTTATTGGTCCCCTTGCCCCCCTCCCTCCACCACGGTTTGAAAAGAAAGTTATCGAAAAGATATGCTTCAATACGTTAGGCTATACGTTTACATCCCACTACAGATATTATGCTATATAACATATTAACATCAACATCCAATTAAACAAGGGACTCATATGGTTCGTGATAGAGTAATGCTAATTGCTAAATAATCAATTAATTATTAGAGTAATAAATGACCAATAACTTGAGATCGTACGACAGGTAGGATGTTAAGAGTGAATTATTCATTTATCAAACAAAACGAACAGTCCAACTCCGATGGACCCTCATATATTTGTTTTTTTTTTTTTTTTTTTTTTTTTGACAAGCAAGAGAAAATTTTATTAAGAAGGCCAAACAGCCAAGCAGCAACAAAACAGAGAGACCCACAAAGCACACGCCAATAATATCAAACAACCGCAACAAGGAGCAACACAACACAACACAACTCATATATTTGTTGTTGATGCAGACATATCTATATATATATACCGTTCAATATCGCGTGGTTCATGACCGTGCTTGTCAATGCCATCATTTTCCCTGAATAAATTTGATGGAGCGCGGCTGAGGGCCAGTGACAACAGGACAAGCCATGATTGATGATCAGCTGAACCTTTTCTAATTTGGATGTGTACATTAGTACATACACGTGATTTCTCATCAACACTACTGCAGAGATATAATGATACGATTCTATTAATTTTATTTGAGTGGTGTTATTGGCGCACCCCTTACTGATCTATTTATGCCCCACTTTTTAAATTATTTAGTATTATTTTTTTCCTTTATCAAAATTACTAAAAGAGACATATAATTTAAGAAAGAAAAATTATATAAAGTAAATCTAATAAAACCCCAAATTCCATTTCAAAAAAATATATATATATTTAATATATTTTTTTGAAGATCAAATTTATTATATTTAGAAATGAAGTATCAGTTTGGAAACTTGCAACAACAGGTATCAATTGACAAGGAGAAATTATAATCGATGATCGGTATCAATTGATTTTGTATTCAATTAGGATTGGTATTCCTATATTGGGTCGGATTGTTTTGACAAGAGATCTCATGTCGATGATATTCGGTAATGTAGATTATCACATAAGGATTTTTTTTTTTTTTAATTAATCTGATTAATCCTAAAACCATCTCCAACCGAGCTTTGCTTTATTAGGGTTCATGTGATCATGAACTCCATTTATAATAATAAAAAGTCACCAACATAGATGATACTAAAAATAAGCAAGAAATTAATCTGACAAATGATCCTTGCACACCCCTTTTTTTACTACCTCGATGATCCATTATTATCATATTAAAATTATAATCAATGATCAATAGCATATGCAGCTGATTGATACCTGATGATATGTTTCCAAATTATCAATTAATATGCAACAGGTATTAATATGAAATTATAATTGATGATCATTGTTTGTGGGTTGTTTCGTTTTTTTCGCTCTGTGTGTTTTGTCTTGAGTTGCTCTGTTCTTTACTCTTTTCTTGGGGATGTTTGCTTGTTCTTTGTTTTGTGACTTTCTAGCTTTTTCTATAAAGCTTGATAAATAAATAAATAAATAAAAAAAATCGTCGTTCATGGAAGGTGAAAGAAAGACAAAATCAGGGATAAAAAATCTGAGATAGATAGAGATATTAGAGATGAGGTTTATTAAGTTTGAAAAATAAGTAAAAGGGTAGTTTTGGAAATAAATAAAATAAATTAATAAAAACATTTAACTTTATTTAATTAAATCAAAATTTAAACAAGTGGGGTATAAATAGATCAATAGGGGTGTGCTAATAGCTCCACTCTTTTATTTAGATATTTATTGTAATGTTATTTTTATGTTTTATTTTATTTTAATGAGTAATTAAATTATTAAGTTAGTGGATTTACTGCTCATTTAATTATGGGTGGTGGGTTAGTGGGTTTATTGCTCATTTAATTATGGGTGGTGGGTTAGTTAATTGCTTAAGTTTAGGAGAGAGTGAGGAGAGAGTGAGCATTGATATTTTGTATAAATAGCTTCAATTCATTAATGAAAAGTATCTAAAGAATTATTGTCTGCATTTATGTTGTAATTGGGAGGTTATTGGTTCCTCGAAACACCAATATTTGGGAGGTTTAAGGTTTCCTCGAATTAACCTGTTTAATTTCTCAATATTCTTTCTATTTTTGTCACTTTTCATTACAGACTTTTGGGTATGTAACAATTGGTATCAGAGCCTGGCAATGACAATGAACCTGGAGCAACGGGTAGAGAGGTTGGAGAAAAAAGTAGAGTTTCTTTCAACTGAGCAAAAGGAGATCATCAATCACATAATTGAGTTGTTTAACAAACTCACTGCTCATATTGATCTGTTATCTAGTCCATCTATTCAGTCTTCTCAAGTTACTGCGAATGAAGATACCAAAAAGACTATTCAACATTCTCAAGTTACTGCAATTGAAGTTTCTACACCAATGTGTTCTTTAGAAACTTCTCAACAGAACAAAATTGCTGCTTCTATGGGTTCCTTTTTTATGCCTATAAAAAGGTTGACAAAAGAAATTGGACCAAAGTATTGCAGTAAAAATTGTTTCTCAATTCATGCAGGTGAAGATGATGCAGAATTCGATCTTGGCGATGGTACCGACAAGTTCTTCACTGCATCAAATGTTAAGCTGACTTCTTGTTGTTTTCCGGTGGCAACAATCCTCTTCATACGAAAAGCATCCAGAATTCAACTTCAAATTAATCCCATTTTAAAAATCCTTGAGGACATGGATTGATTTAAGGGGGAAGGAATGATACGATTCTGCTAATTTTATTTAGATATTTATTGTAATGTTATTTTTATGTTTTATTTTATTTTAATAAGTAATTAAATTATTAGGTTAGTGGGTTTACTGCTCATTTAATTATGGGTGGTGGGTTAGTGGGTTTATTGCTCATTTAATTATGGGTGATGGGTTAGTTAATTGCTTAAGTTTAGGAGAGAGTGAGGAGAGAGTGAGCATTGATATTTTGTATAAATAGCTTCAATTCATTAATGAAAAGTATCCAGAGAATTATTGTCTGCACATTTGTGTTGTAATTGGGAGGTTATTGGTTCCTCGAAATACCAATATTTGGGAGGTTTAAGGTTTCCTCGAATTAACCTGTTTAATTTCTCAATATTCTTTCTATTTTTGTAACTTTTCATTACAGACTTTTAGGTATGTAACATGTAACCAAGATTAAACATAGGATGGACTAATTGTTTTGTGTTCAGTCCCCCAGCCCCCATTAAGGTACGTCAGCCATGATGATGAGAGTGAAAACGATGTTGGAAGGTGAAGAGATGGTACTCATTCCTGCATCGTTTTCTTTGTGTTCGATTTTCAGCTATCCTCCTATATTTTTGTAAACTTTTGACAAACTTACAATGACTATGTATTTTAAAAGAATGAAACAAATCTTTTACTGTTAGATCTATATAATTGGGCTTAAATCTTTGTGCATGCATGAAACACAACCAATACTACTTGCTATACATTTTTGATTTTTCAACAATACTATTAGGGTGGGCTAGATTATATATATAATTTTACCGATCATTAACAATACTAGAAAATTATGTTAAATAAAAATAAAGATACACTCAGTCAAGAAGACACATTTAGAATTATCCAGTAAATGTATATTTTAAATAATACGTTAACAAAATTAATAAAAATAAAAACAAAGTCAAAACAATGCGGCATTTGGCTTGCTTGACGACTCACACGGGGCATTTGGCTTACTTGATGACTCACCAATATTATCTTTTTTATTGAAATAATAGTTTCTTCTTTGTATTACGACCTATATAAATAACAAAAAGACACAAAAATAAATTATTAAATTAATCCTTATTTTATTACTTTTATATACGTCAAGAAATTAAAAATTATTTATATATACAATGTTCTTATATTATAATATTAGTTTATTTATTCGAAATATTCATATACAATGTTACAAGAAATCTAATTTATTACTTTCTAAAAAATTCTAATTTATTTTATTATTATATTAGTTTAGCTGTGATGGAGCATTCATGTCACATTGGGAAATAAATATATACTTATATTACTATTTACTAACAAATCTAAAAACAAAAATACTTAAAAACCAAAAAATAAAAAATAAAAAATTAACTTAACAAGTATGCATCTAAATTTCAACCAAACAAAAACAAATTCATTAAACAATATTATTAGTTTACAAATTTTAACTAATAATTACATTACTCCTAAATTTTATAAACTAAAATTTATACTAATCCTAAAATTTCGATACGAAACAAAATATTTAAATTTACAATATTCATAAAAACATACTTAATTAGAAGATCAATTATTGATGCTGATAAAGAGATTAGACCAAAATTTGGGGTAGGATGAGAGAGATAATAATTATTAAAGAAAAAAACAAAAAAAAAAAAAACTTAATATTAATTACCTATTGCCTCGTGTGAGTTGTGAAGTTTGAAAAAGTGTGATAAAAGTCTTCTAACAAAGTGTAAATACTTGTTGCCTACAATCCTAGTCCTACACGGTACTCGATTTCTATTGATATTGATTATTAGCCCAGCCCAATGTTCGTCTACACATGGTAACACCCATCAATGTGGGGACATGGATGATAGTGAACGTTAGACACCCTCTAGGCCTCTATCATGAAACGCGTATGTGCAAGAAATAAGAAATCCAAATGTAGGGGAGAGGAGAAACCGATACCTCCTAACTCTGATATACCATCAATAACGGCTAGACCCACGTACGACTGTGACCCCAACTATAATTTTTAAGACACAGCAAGTTGATGGGATTTATGATACAGAAGCTCACTAAGATTAGTCCTTATTTGGAGAGGTGGTATTTCATTAGGGATTGTAATCTGAATTTCAGGAATATACTCATAAAGAGTCTGGTCAATCTTATATTCTAAATTGACCATGTGAACGTAATAAACATGTATATTTGTGCGGTTTCACGTTTTGGTATCCGGCAAGAACTTGTATAAATAGCCAATGCAGTTTCTTTTAACTCTCATTCCATCATCAGAGAGTATCCCCAAAAGAAAAAGAAAAAGAAAAAGAAAAGAGAGAGAGAAATTCTGATTCCTTATCTTAATTATCATGCAAATTTCAAATTCTTCTCTTCTAGCTTTAGTTGAAGAGATCAAAAAGGAGGTGTTTATAGACATCAATGATGATCTATACTCATTTGTGTCACCTTCTGCTTATGACACTGCATGGTTAGCCATGGTTCCAGATTCTCACCAACCCTTTGAACCCATGTTCAAGGATTGCTTGAATTGGGTTCTTAAAAACCAGAGAGAACAAGGGTTCTGGGGAGACTGCTGTGATGGCCATGGCAGACCCACCATTGAATCTCTTCCTGCAACCCTAGCTTGCTTAATTGTACTCAGAAGGTGGAATTCTGGAAAACCTCAAATCGAAAAAGGTATCGTAAAGTGTGGATGTCTGCTCTTTATTTTCATCTGAAAGTCATATCTTATCTGTTTGATGCAATTTATCGGTCATTATAATCGTCACATGACAAGTACTTCTCTAAAAGATGAATTCGGTACTTCAGAGTTTTTACATTGATCTGATCTCATATTGTACTATTTTGGTTTGATTTTGTGAATCAGGACTAGCATTTGTTAATGCAAATGTAGAGAAGCTTCTTGAAGAAAACTACGGCCACTTTCCTCGTTGGTTTGCCATTGTTTTCCCTGCAATGGTTGAGCTTGCACGTAAAGTCGGTCTAGAGATCCTTTTTCCTGACACTCCGCTAGGAGCCATGAATGAAATCTTCTTCCAGAAACAACAAATTATTGAAACGTAAATTAATATACTTCTTTTAAGTTTATGTGTAAGTGTAAGTCATCAGGATCTCGATCACATTCGCTAGATAACAAAACTTATTAATGAATTGTTTTTTACAGTGAGGAGCTTGTTGACAAGCACCACTATCCTCCTTTATTGTCATATCTTGAAGCATTGCCATTCTATAATATTAATGGAGAAGACATAGTAAAGAATTTGAGCGATGATGGCTCCTTATTCCAGTCACCGTCTGCTACGGCATGTGCATTCATGGCTACTGGGAATGAGAAGTGTTTAGCTCACCTCCAATCTCTTGTTCAAAGATGTGCTAATGGAGGTTAGAGAAGAGAGTTTTTATTTTTATATATAATTTACTATAATAACTCTTTTAAACTGTACCGCCCAGGTTTCATACTTGATAATTGCTACGTATTACAAAAGGGATTAATATAAGATTTGCACAAAAACGCTGAAGAATCTCACACTTGATAATTTATATTTAAATTATTTATACGTAGTAGTATATATTATTTAAATCGTTTTCATTTTACAAGATGAGATTGACTCAATAGTATATTCCTCACACTTATATAGTGGTGGTGGAATGAGAGCCATTGCACCTATACCAATGAGGTTGTGAGTTCAGGTCGTATCCCACTCTCCAAACCCTGAATGAATTGTAATTTTTTTTTTTAAAAAAAAATCTTTTTATTTATTTATTAAGTTCTAAAACTATATACATTTAAGCAGTTCCACCGAGATATCCTGTGGATGAAGATCTGATAAAGCTTTGCATAGTTAATCAATTGCAAAGGTTGGGGTTGGCTGAGCATTTCATCAAAGAGATTGAAGAAGTTCTGGCACAAGTTTACCGGTAACCATTGCAATTAATTTATTGAATTTTCTTTTAAGAAACGTACAGAAAATAAATTTGACTTGTTTTGGACTGTATTCGAAAACTGTACGTTTTCATGCAAATTAAGCTGTTTTTACAATTGAATTATGAACAAAATTGACTCCAAAATTTCCATACAATATTGTGCTTATATTCATTAGTGTTTTTTTTTTATTTTTATTTATTTTTTATTTTTATTTTTACCATGTCACCGACGTCTCAGGAATTACAAGAATGAAGAAAATGCATCAACAAAGCCAATCAATTCAGCGGCAACAAAAATATACAAAGACTCATTAGCATTTCAGCTTCTGCGGATGCATGGTTACAGTGTATCACCATGTATGAGAAATTGAGAACCTTCTTTTTCTTTTTCTTTTTTTGATATATGACTCAAATCTGGGCTATTTAGCTGAATTAATTTTTTTAAATACAATTTAATTTACTAACTATTATAAACACTTAAATTTCTGACTTTAATACAATTTTAATTTGTTGCAGGGACTTTTTGTTGGTTTTTAAACAATCAAGAAATTCAAGAACAAATAGAAAATGACCCGGAGTACTTCTCCACTGTGATGCTTAATGTTTATAGGGCCACAGATTTTATGTTTCCTGAGGAATATAAAGTACAAGAGGCAAGATTATTCTCAAGAAAATCACTTGAGAAAATTATCTCACTTGGAAAAATTAGAGGACAAGATAATTCTTCATTTCCTTCTTTTCACAAAGTGGTATAAATTCTCAGTCTCTTACTTATTAGCCTAACCAATTATTTTTGATTTGACAGGATTACTCATAAATATTTCATATATAATTTTTTTCTTAAAATATTTCCTGTATATTAATTCCTAAGGGTATTTTTTTTTGTGGGTCCTGAAATTATTTTTTCAGAACTGTTAATGTAAAATTAATATGACATAAATAGAGAACATGACTTTATATTTTGACCATTTATAATTTACGACAATTGGACCACCACCAGTACCAATTACCAACCTTTTCGAATTGCATTTGTGTTAGTGCTATCAAGGATTTCAAAACATTGACTTAATGAAATTGAAATCGGCGTGATTTTTATTTTTGAAAATGGGCATGAATCTTTTTTGGGGAATTAGTAGTTATTAGAGCTGAAAAATTCAATATCGGACTCTTAATATAAATCTCTGTAATGACAATGTTAAAAATCAGAAATCCTCTAACGTAATGTACCAAAACCGATGTTGTACCGTGGCACATGACCCTGACTTTAATGTTATTTTTTGGTACATACAGATTGAGCATGAATTGGCTTTTCCATGGCTGACACGACTGGAGCACCTGGAACATAGAATGTGGATTGAAGAAAACAATTTGAATGCTTTAATATGGATGGGAAAAACCTCCTTTCACAGGTTTAGAACTTAAAATAAATAAAAAATAAATAAAAATAAAAAAATTGACAATTATAGTAAAACTTTAAGTTATATTTTTAATTACCCATTTGAAATAATAATTCTCTGATCAGGTTATCGAACTTTTACAACGACAAACTATTGCAACTTGCCTCACAAAACTATGAGTTTCGACAGTCCATATACCGATATGAGCTGGAGGAATTAAAGAGGTAAATTTTAATTAATTTCCATTTTTTTCATAAAAACATTTGTCATTATTTTGTCTTAATTAGATATTAATTAATGAATTTTAATTTGATTTTATGGAATATGAAGGTGGTCCAAGGATTGGGGTCTTAGTGACATGGGATTTGGTAGAGAAAAAACAACATATTGTTACTTTGCTACTGCTGCCAGTGCTACGTTGCCTCCCAATTCTGATGTAAGATTGATAATTGCAAAGAGTGCAATACTAATTACCGTGGCAGACGATTTTTTCGATGAGAGAGGTTCTCTCGTTGAGTTGAAAAATCTCACCAATGCAGTTAAAAGGTAATACAATTGTGTTCATACGGTCATTAATCTTTTTGATCATCCTTGACTTGTTCGGTGTCAGATTTCAAAAAAAAAAAAAAAAAATTTAAAATTAATAGTTTTTGAATGAATATGCAGATGGGATGATAAAGGCTTGGAAGGTCATAGCAAGACTATTTTCGATGCACTGGATAATCTGGTTAAAGAAGTTGCAGATAAACACCTCCAATTACAGGAAGGAAGCTGTGACATAACAAGTGATCTTAAAGACATTGTAAGTTGATCTCAATTAATGCATATAATATATATATATATATATATATATATAAACAGTCAAGTCGGTCTTGAAAAAAAAAAATTAGGATCAAAGTTCAAAAACTATGGAACGGTTCCACAACTTTAAGTAACTTTTATTCTAAAAAAAATCTGATTAAAGAATTATTATTATTATACAATCAATCTTATTTTGGATTTATTAAATAGTTTGATTGAATCACATCAACTTATTGTGTTTTTGTTTTTATATATCATGAAGTGGTACGAAACATTTGATTCATGGCTCACCGAAGCTAAGAGAAGCAAAAGTGGAAGCATACCTTCCATGGATGAATACCTGGAAACTGGCATGACTTCCATCGCCACACACACACTGGTGCTCATAGGTTCATGTTTCTTGAACCCAAGCTTGCCAATTCACAAGCTCAGGCCACCACAATACGAAACTATCACCAAATTGCTCATGCTTCTTTCCCGTTTGTGGAATGATACACAAAGTTACCAGGTAATTAAAGTTTCGTTTTGATTCATGGGAAATTCTCTTGTCAAAACAGTCCTAAATTCTCTTGTCAAAACGGTCCAATTGAGATTCTGCAAGAAAAATTTCAGGACAGTGCTGATCAGAGAAGTACCCTTTAATTAGATCTGATGTGTATTTTTTTTTACATTGTAGAAGGAACTAGTGGATGGAAAAACAAACCTTGTTTTACTTCACAAGAGAGAAAACCCTGGAGCAGACATTGAAGACTCCATTGGCTATGTGAGAGAAATATTGGCTACAAAAGAGAAAGAGCTACTTGAACATGCTCTTATGGACGGCTCCGGCAGCGATCTGCCAAGAGCAAGCAAACATCTCCATCTATCGTGTTCGAAAGTTTTTCGGATGTTCTTCAACTCTTCGAATCGATATGACTCCAACACTGCAATGATTCAAGACATTCAAAAAGCTATTTACCTGCCTCTTGGAGTTGAACCAAAATTAAATAATCATATTGTTGTTTCTGAAGATCCCATCATCCCTGATCTTGATCATCATTCCAGATCATCAAAGAAGGAACATCATCAAACGAGAACAGACAATGCTTGTCACTTTAACTGGTCGTCCTTCAAGAACTATCAAACCAGGAAAATTAGCTTTGTTGCACAGAGGCCTCCTTTGTCTATTTCAAGCAATAATGGATACAAAAATATGGTCCTGGCACCAAAATTCAGATTAAGTTTTCTTTAAAGTTTATTATTATTATTATTATTACTTTTGTAAGAAATAAAAAAAATGCAATTAAGTTAAGATATATATGTTTCTTTAAATTGTTGATTATCAGTCAAATTTCTTGTATATGTCAAGGTAACACCTCGTATTAGTAGAAAATTTAAGTCTCACTTGCTAAACCAATTTTTATTTTATTTTTATTTTAAAGTATTATAACTATTACAATCAGACTGTCTAGACTGTCAAAATCTGCGATCTGGATAAATAACTCAAAAAAATCATGAATTCAACTGAGCCTAGCCGGTAGTAAAGTATCTCCTCACGCCTACATTAAGAAGATTCTAGATTTAAATCATATATCTCTCACTCAACACTCAAATTTATAATAGTTGAAATAAATAAAAAAAATAAAAAAAAATGAATTCAACCTTTCTAATGATCCCAATTTTGTAACATAAAATGAAAAAAATAAAATAAAATAAACTTGTCAATGTATAGAGACTTTTGGTTTCAGTTAAGGTGTAGAAATATATTGCTTGATGGAAATATCACATATTACATTGCTATATATATATGTGCAGAATATTGAAAACCCTAGAAGCCCTAGTAATATCAAATAAGGAAAATTAACATAATTATAGCATATACATGATTCTAGGTGATTAGTCCTATAATGTAGGAATCATAGAGTTAACTTGAGTTAATTGACATAAGGGTTATTCTGTCATTCTTCCCTTGCCTCTCGTGTAAAATGGGGCTAGCTTTATGTACTCTTCAATCGATTGAAATAAGGGGTAATTACCCCTTGAAATAATGGGTCAATGTCATATACATACAATATAATTAGATGAAGACATGAATCATACGATAAATTAGTATATATATATATATATATATATATATCGGTCCAGTACATCCCTCACACCTATACTGCTGGAATCGTGAATTCGAATCTTAAATTCTGAATTGTTTGTAATTGTAGGAAAAAAAAAATAGAATTATGTAATTGAAAGACTCTGACAGCTGTAATTAAACTTTAATCATCATTTAATTAGAAGTCAAAACCAAACACATCAACCTTTCTTGTTGGATTGAACAATTTGCTGGCTTTCTTCTGACATCAAAGAAACCAAATTAACGAAAGGAAATATACTTGTAATTTAGTTGACGAACAGCTCTTTTTTTGAGCCTAGCTTCTGTTTATTTTCTAGTATATATATATATAATTACTGTGCTCTGCTACGACATAACTAGCTCGTATACTAATTAAGATGACAAATAAATGTCTGTAGCATATATAACATTATGCAGATCGCATGGACGGCAGAGATTGGCCGAAGAGAAAGGCAGAGAAGAGTGCAAGTGATTCACTTGGCTTGAAGCACGGCACTGCATGGCCAGCCCCTCTAAATGTTGCAAATGTCAGCCCTGCATATTCTTGATACCAACCACTCACCTGATCCAAACAATATCATATTCGATTATCTTTATCGTTATATTCAATAAATGACACGTATCGATCGTTATTCGTTAGACTGTTATAGTCCTTATATACAATCATACCTGTTTTTCATGATACCAGGGCCTCCAGGATTTGGTGATGGGCAATCCCAGAGCATTTAAGCTGTATCTTGTTGAAAGTACAGGAACTCTTCCATCTGTGTCTCCACTGTTGACCAATAACAACAACAACATTAGTAATTATTGCATCCAAAAACCCCTCACAATCTCAATAAAAAAAATTAAAAGGAGGTAAAATATATGTTGGATGCTTCTCAGGTGCAAACCTCCGGACGTAATTTTCGTGTGGGATCACTCTGAATGTCACATGTGACATTCAGTAGTAGGGGCAAAAACAGCATCACCAAATTTGGAGGGTCTAGGAGGCCAATTTGAAAAATTAATAAACCTTTAATAGAAGTGTAAATAACAAAAAATGTATGGTAAAATTTAAATAAACTTAAAAAAAAAAATTAAGGGCTTGGATAGGGATGGCCATTTTCCAAATTAAAATGGGGATGGGGAGGGGGAGGGGTCCCCATCACCATTTCCCTATTTCTCCCACATATTATATATAATATATTAATATATTTTTATTTTTATTTTTATTTTTTCAATATTTTTATTCTTACTAACTATATACATATTTATTATGTAATTTTTGTATTAGATTTTATTTTGTATTTGAATTTAATAGATTGTGTATTTTTTTATTATGTAATTTTTACTGATACAATGAAAATGGGGGAATGGGGAAACAGGGGACCCAGGGAAAATGGGAAAACAGGAAAAAATGGGGAAAACAGGGAAATGGGGATGGCGATGGGGGGACCTACATCCTCCCCCATTTCCCCATTGGCCATCCCTAGGCTTGGAAGCCATGCCCCCTCACATTATAAGTAGCTTCGCCACTAGTTTTTAGTGCTATAAAACTGATTGCAATTAATCACACATGAAAATTACGTTCAGGGTTCCGCAACAGAGAATTTTTATATATATTTTTACCTGTAAACCCAAATTCTAAGTCCTGCCTGGATCAGCTTGGAGTATATAGGAAGAACAGTTAAAGCAGAATCTGACCACCGATCAAATATGGTAGTACTGCATAGAAACAAGTATGACAAATGTTCAATTATATATACAGTAAGGAAATTGGTTGATTATAAGCAGAGAGAGATTATGCGTTAATTACTTGCAGATACTCCAGTTCCTGAGCTTGATACCATCACTAACATGTAATGCCTTTTGAACATCTAATCTATTGTAGAATGTTTTCGCATAGTCATCCAGGCATGGATCGAATCCACCCATGATTCTAGGCATCTGCATATATACATGTTAAGTAACCGTTAGACTCAAAAAGTCCAAAATCAACCAACGTGTCTTGTGAACCAAGTCTAAATTCAAAGGTAGATTAACAAATAACCGATACAATTACGACAATATGAATTAAGGACTCTTGAATTTAGGAATTGGAATTTTGTTTACCATCTTGGATGATTGTTTCATCATAACTTGCGTTGGATTGTCATTCCAATTAAGAGAATTACTGATGCAAACTGAGGTATAGAGGCTGTAGATATCGATTTCCTTGTACTGTTTGAGTACTTCACCTACGGCATCGCTACAAGCATCATTGCTCCATGGATTAGTGCTGTTGAAATCACAGTTTTTAGTGATTGTTTTGTGAGTTTCATCTGATACCACAGCATGACTCCAAGCATAGTCCACCATGCCATTCCAGTCCTCAGCATTAGATGTTTCAGGATTTCCCAACTGTATATATATGCATATATATTATACAAATCATAGTCGTGTAGCACTGTTCGTAATTACTGAATGTCAAAAATGTCATTTATTAATTTAATTTCAACATACCAAGATACCCTTTAGAGGAATATAAAGAGAAGGGTCTTTGTTCTTGTCATGAATGAGCTCAGCCAATTCTGGAACATATTTTCCTGTAAACACATGTTCTTATTCATGAGAATATATAGGTATAATAATTATCTGGTCATGTCGGTCCAGAAAAAAAAAAATTATTCAGGAAAATTTCAGTCCTGAAATTTGATTGTGCATGTATTTTGTGAATGTACAAGAAAATTGCTATATATACCTGCATAGCTCTCCCCAGCAATGTAAAATGTTCTTGTTTTGTATGATGGGAACTTGAGGAACCACTTGTGCAGGAATGTGTAAGCATCATTTGCTGATAGAGAAGTTCCCACAGAAATGAAGAAGCATACTATGTAAGATCGATGATCATGAAAACAGCAGGTTTCAGGTGCGGGATCCTATATGTTTTTTTTCGTACAGAATCCCAATTTGTATTGGTGCAATAAAAAAATGTACGGGATCCCACACATGATAACTATTAATGATGTAAGATATATGTATATGCAACAACACACCTGTAAAGTTATCTCCCAGATTATTATAATCAGTAGATGTATTGGAGTAAGAAAAGCCGACTCCGATTGGTGATTCCAGGAATAACATGTTGGCCTCTGCAACCAATATCATTAAGGATTCTTAATTAATACAATATTACATATTCTTAATTAAATATTAACCATAAATTAACAAATAAAAAGTGTGATGATATTCTGGTATAAATTTATATGCGATGCAAAACTGATAATGTTTGTGGAAAATAAGAAATAATAGAATAGTATAAGATGCAAACTGAGTTGTGTGACGTATACAAAGTCTTAAAATAAATATTAAAAAAAATTATCATATTATACCTTTATTCCATGAAAAGGAATTGAATTTGAGTCCACGGCCGTCAGTATCCACTAAAAAAGGACCAATCTCCTGTGTTGCTCCATATCCTACAGAAGAACACCCGGGACCTGAAACATAAAGAATCTTGTCACCTTCACAGAGAACATAGAATATAAACAAAAGTTTCTGATAGAGATAAGAGATTTACTGGATGAGTTGGGTATATATGAGTAGGATAATGACCTCGAAATATTAGAGTTTTGAGATAAAGAACAAATGGGTAATCATTTTTATCCTTGAAACGACTTTTGTGTAATCAATTGTTTATTAGTAAAAAGTGTATATATCTCTCTCTCATTCCTTAATTAACACACACACACACACAAAAAAAAAAAAAAAAACCAGAGAGATTTTGAACAAAAGAATGGTATTTAAACACTAAGTAATGCAAGATTAAAAAAAATAAATAAATAAATAAATAAATAAATTGGACAAATATCTAAAACAATCTAACATTACACTAAAACATAATTGAATAGTGAAATAGTAGTTTTTGAATTAAGCCATACAATATGTTTTGAAGTATTTCTATATTTAAATCATATTATATGTATCTAAAAATTATAATAAACGGGTCTTTCTCTAATCAGATCAGAAGAAGTTATGAAACTTGAACTTTATTCAATGTGTTTTAGACTTTTTCCTCTAATGGGGAAGAGAAAAATTACTTCTTTAGTTTTCAATAAAGTTCCTAATTATGAAATTTCAGTCAGTGAAGGAAAACAAATTAAATCTCATCTACTTAAATATATAAATATAATAAGAATAATATATGAATACCTCCATTGAGCCAGAGAACCAATGGTTTTTCTTGAGGGAGAGTCATGGCTTCATAGAACCAGTAAAACAGTGCCCTACCGTTATTTTCATCAACGGTGACATGTCCGGCGTAGTGCTTGAACTCCACTTCCGGCTGGCCCGGCAACGCCTTAACAAGATGGTCATCATTATTTTCCGGTGAACTATTTATGTCATCCCACTTCCAATGTCTACCAGTAGCAGCACCCATAACAGAAGAATCAATAGATGACAAAACATTGAGCACCAAAGTCAGATAAACAGTCAACTTCCACAAAACATCCATAATTGAAAAAAAAAAAAAAAAAAAAACACAAAACAGAATAGAACAGGTTTGGTTTGGGAAGACAAGAGAGAGATCACTTGTGTATTTATAGTCATGGGAATATATAGTCCTAAGTGGCACCTTGGGTTTTTTTTTTTTTTTACCTAGCGTTGGCAATCAAAGACACAGATCAGTTACAAATTGGGAAACGTGCCTACATTTAATTATTTTTTTTCAATTTCTTCCATAAATATAGGTATATATCCTAATTCAAATTAGTTAGATATAAATTAATACAATATTTTTGGACATTTGATTTAAATCCCGCAATTTATGGCATCTGACATGGATATTAATTATTTATCAACCCAAGATACACCATAGCAGCCTCTAGACCGTTCTTGCATGAAAATACTAAGAGGTGGGTGGAGCCTCCATTAATTTGCTTGGTTTTGTTGATCGAATCGCACTCATATAATTCTATATTGTTTGCTGATTATAGTCTATACAATTCTCACACCCCAATCGTGTTGAATCACTGATCGGAAATTGGAAAATTCCACAAGAGAAAATAAACTAAATTTCAGTCTCTCTTACTTAATTTTCATTACCGATTACTTTTCCTTTTTAATTTTTTTTTTTCTAATATCATAATGAATTATAGTGATGATTAATGGCGCTAATTTAGGTGAGTTAATGACATTCCATGTTATAATTAGTCGAGTTATGTACATGATAAAAGATCTATTTAGAACGGGACAAAAATCAGCTCAACAGCAAAGGATCCGAATTCTATATATGCTTATGGAAAGTCTTGAGCAAACATCGTTTTCCTTCAAATTGTTTTGATATTCACATTTATTCCAAGACCTATATATATTTGGGAAAAAATCAGAGAAAAACCAATATAAGGCAAGCTTTTAAAAGAGAATTTATGAGTAATAATCAAAGGATTTTCGTTTGAATTTAAATATTTTTAATTAATTAGCTTCCATCTTTGCATTGGTTAAAGAAACAAATTGGATTCGAGAGTGTTCTAAAAAAAAAAAAAAAAGGATTCGAGATATCAAATCAAAAGGATTTTCTTTTCTTTTCTGAAAAGAAATAAAAAAAGATTTTCAAGATATTGTTTATAAATAACTTAATTAATACATCCTACTTTTTTTTTGAAAAGGCAAAATTTATTAGGCAACAGCAGGCTAAAAAAGCCAAGAGATAAAGACAGAAACCAAGAAAGCGCCCAAACAAAGAAGAGGGCGCACCACACACAATTAATACATTCTATTAATTAATTCATATATAGATCGAAATCTCTATAATATAAGAATTAATACATTCTACTAATTAATTTTTATATTATAGAGATTTCGATCTATATATGAACTTAAATTATAAACATTTTTCATGAAAATAATGAGCTTTTAAACTTTTTCCTGTGTGCTACTGCCAGTTTGACCCGTAATTGCTTTTGTACTTTAAACGCATAAGATTAATTGTTTATTCTCATATTCAATGAATAATTCAAATGATTGACTAATGAGTAATGACTATTATCTGTAAGAATTAACAAAATCCTAGTTTTAAATGATTTTGTGATACATGATTTTTTAATTGGTTTTTCATTAATGCTTGGATTGCCCAACAAATTTGCCCAAATGATATAGAATGTGAATTGTCAACATCACATAACTGTCACATAATCTTATGATTTACAGGATGTTTACAACTTACATACAACATCATTTGAGTATAAATTTTAATAAATCTTTCGGACGGTCTAACATTACTCTTTGTCCGTGGTTGTGATACATTTTTTTTTAAAGGTGATACATAGATTATTATCATCAATACACAACATCACCAATATATTTGTTACCTCCGGTCTTTTTTCGACTATCAATCATAAATCTACTATCTTTAAATTTAAGGACGCGTTTACTAATAGGGAATGAAAATTAAAGAAAATAGAACTTTATTACCTGGGTGAGAGGAAGAATCAAGTTTCCTTCTAAGCATTGATTCTCGATCGATACTTTTTAGTAAAATTTGTTATTGAGAATTACATTTTATTCCCTAATTTGTTGTATTCCTAATTGGTAAATCTGATTCATTTACATATATAAATATACATAAAAAACTATCGGAAGATAATCATCCCAGAGAACAAATGTATAAAACTTTCAAAGAAAATCATGCCAAACATGATCGAGAATTGTTAACTGAAAATGAAACCAACCATGTTAAATATTTTAGCTAGGGCTTACATCATCTATTATGAACTAAGAAAAGTTACATCACTTCAATAGAAATAAAGTCAAGTCTACTGTAACAAAGTCAAAAAGAGATGAAGTGATATACATCTACCCATGATCAGAAAGGCAGCAGCACGTGGCGAAATCTTTGAACACGATATGATGACCAAGTTCTTGTCAGTCAAAATTTATTAAAATCTCACAATTTTTTTTTTTTTTTAAGAAAAGGTGGTCACTGGTGACAATTAAAGTGGAAAGATAGACAATTATGGCATATATTCGAAACCGGTGGTGCCATTGAAATATATATAGAGAACGGCAACTGTTTCTAGGAATCTCATCATCACAAAGTTGAAAGATGGAGTTTTGTGGCGAACCTTGTGCGTTATGACTCTTGAATCTGATCGATCGATTGATGATGATGATGATGATGGAAAGAAAAGGGCTGTCAAATTAATCAAAAGAAAACAAAACACCAAGTTGTTGGTTGTTGAACAATGACTTGGATTTCCAATTACTTTATTATTTAGTTGAATAGTGAGATGGAAATCATCTATTTAAAATTAGCACTGCTACTTCTACCGCTACCGCTACTGCTTATTCTGTTTCATTTAATTTTTTTAATTTATTTCTTTCTCAAAAGTGTATCATCGTAGGCTCCACACACATGATATGGTCAATTTTGGAAAAACAAACAGGTCTCTTCCTCACAAATTTACTTTTTTTACGGCAAAATTTTATTAAAGAGGTCAAACTAGACCAAGGCATAAAGGCCACAACACACAACAAAAACATAAACCAGAAGGATAAAGTGGACATGTTATGTTATAATGTTAATCTTGTATAAAAATAACATGCAGGATTCTCGTAACAAATAAGAACTCTATATATTAGAAGAGAGTAAATTTCGTTAACCTTGTCAGTGGTTTGCTTGATCCCCAAGCAATTGTAATATGCAGTTTTGAGATTTTATTGAAAATAAAAAAATTCTTTTTCAAAATCCCATTGTTGGGAGCTATGTGGAATAAAAAAACTGAAGCTATTGGGTCGACCTGCATTTTTTTTTTTTTTGAAAGGCAAAATATATTAAAGGCAAAACGCTGGCCAAACAGAACAAGGCATCAAGAGCTGCAGCAGAATGCACAGCACAACAACAAAAGACATCACAAACCCAAGAAAAAATGAACCAAAGGAAAAGCAAACCCAAAAACAAAACCGAGAACAACATCAGAAAATGCTCCACGACAAAGAATTCCTACGCAGTCTGGAACCATTTTTAGCCAGCTAATCTGCAACCGAGTTGGAGTCTCTAGAGCTGAAAACCACATAAATTCTTCCATCATTCCCCAGCACCTTACGAATATCGTAAATGATCTGCGCATGGTCAATATTGCCAAAACCATCGCTGTTAGACCTGTATTTTAGACAACATAAAGCAAAACCTATAATTATATTTATTTTTTCATTAAACTTCATATATAATGGTAAAAGAATCAACCCCACATAAGCTCATGTATATATTTAGCACAAGAAAATGCAACCAACAAGGAGACTGCTGCCTTCTTACTTGTCTTCAACAGAACCAACTCTGTATTGGCCATGCAATGGATCGGATGTCCACCTACTCGGTCGTTTAGCAAAACCAATTCATTAATTGGTTATAATTAATTAGATCATTAATTCCTATTATTGTGGTGATATATATATTCATCATTCATGGCAGCCAGCCATGCACTAAGCATGATTAATTTTCATCAATATAATTAAAGAAAGAAAAGTGCAAATGTGTAGCTTGGTTAATTAGGATACATATATGCATGATCAGCAAACTAATATACAATTGATCACATCCAATAACACAAGGTGGTGCTCCAATATTTTGATTGTTGTTGTGCTAGCGCAACTCATCTGAACACCGAGGAGACACGTAGTTAGTTCGTATGCGACAAATATATATATATATAGTGTATCCATAATGGGATATATCCATCTTTACTGTGACTGTGTTTAGCTTTTTGTATACCTAGCTAGATACAAATTATATATTAATTTCTGATGAAATTGTGGTAGGGACTAGGGGATTCAATCTTTTTATTTTGACATGCACTTTAATAATAAAGAAATTATCAATTCAATAAATTCATATCAGTCTAAAAGGGAACCATAGCCACTGAGAAAATCTTCGTTGGGTCCGTCTCGCAGCTGATGTTGGTGAGACTGACCGTGTGACATTGGCACATCGATAAGTTAAAAACAGCTACTTGCTTTTTCTTCATCAATAAGATATTAACACATGACAAAGTTATTAAAACAAAATTTACACTTTCTTTCTCCCTAGCTTCAGACGTTATCTTCTTTTTTTTTTTTTTTTTTTTTGGGGTATCCGTGAGTGTCTGGGCCAGTTTGCGCACACCTCAACTAATCTCACGAGACCCTAAAGTTAACAGCCGGGTAATCCTCCAGTGGCCCCAAGAGAAACGTGGCTGTCAGGGATCGAACCCAGGACATCCGAGTTTACGGCTTGCCCCAATGACCAGCGGCACCACCCCATGGGGTTTTTTTTAAATTGTAAATGTGGAAATTTAAAAATGATTATAGACGTCTTTATCTCTTCCTCAACAAAAATGAAAATTAATTTTTTGTTTAAAAAACTATGAAATATGGACAATAAAATTCAGTGATCTAAAATAAAAAAAATAAAAACAACTTATATACAGACAGATTTTCCCAGGATCAACTTCAATTCATCTTAATCCAACTTCTCACACAACTTCATTTAACAAATTGTATTCACAAAATCAAACAATATATCCAATATCCATATGCTTTCCATGTTTTAACATAATTTAACCATATATATAGCAAAAACAAAAACACATCCAAGTTCTCTCAGATCCACCAAACACCAAAAAAAATGTAAATTGAATTTTTTTTGCGGTTAGAAGTAAACCCAGAAGGGCAGAAACCAAAATCAAAATTTAAAAAAATTTGAAGAGTGAAAGAGATGAACTTCTTGAAGAAGAGGTAAAGACGAGGGGAAGAAAGAAAGAGTAAAATTTTGTTTTAATAACTTTACCACGTGTCAACATATTATTGTTCAAGAAAAAATAAATATTTACTTTTAACTACCATACCAAATGTCACACTTTTATTGGGTCCGTCTCACCGACATCAACCGTAAGATGGACCCATGGAAGATTTTCTCCACTTGAGGACTTACATATGAATAGGGGTAGATTGGCAAATGGACTGAGGAGACCTACTAGTAGCATTTCTATTTGAGGAAATGAAACCTACAAATGCAAATTCAATCACATGGAGGACTCGAATCCAGGATTTCTGGAACAAACAAGGCTATGCTATCATGTTAGTAACCAATAGACCTAAAAATTTAAGTTGAAATAACCAAACAATAGTATTTAAGCAATCTAACACACGACTTCAGATTACCAGCTCCCTCTGTATGCTTTCCAAACGATATGCATACTCGTTGGGTTATTGCTATCTGATGAACAAATTAAGTTCTGCATGATTCATATGCTTATCAATAACCTGATCATCAACATTATTATAGAGCGCACCATGGAAGGAAATGTGCAAGCAAAGCACGTACGTTTACAAATAAAAAGTATTAAATCAGCTCAAATTCACCAGCAGTTCACTGCCATGCAGCCATAAAAGCTTAATTGATTAGATATATAAATATTCAATGGGTTCAAATTACAGGATAATTCATCTGAATCATTAACACTAATCTAGGTGTGGTTAAATAAACTAGATTAATTAATATAATTGGAAGTGCATGCTTATGATGCCATTGTCACTTATCCAATCTTTTATCCACTAATTACCAGAACCTACACATATAAAATGGTTTGTATCTCCGACCACTCGTGTGAATGAAAAGACATATTGGGAGCACTGTAGAAAAATTCCACATTTGACTAGAAAACCTGATTCTGATGATAAGCAGATTAGTGATCAGATAAGGACCCACCTTGTTCTTCTTCTTCATTCTCTATATAACAGCTAATAAAAATGGTGATTGATATGATCCTACGATTTAAAAGTTTGATTGAAAGAGCACAAACTTTTTTTTTTTTTTTAGACTCCCTTTTCATTTTGGTGGGTACAAGAGTTATCATCTTCTTGATGACTTTGGGGAACTTCATGATATGATCATCATCATCAAACAGACAGGTTAATTGTGGACCGTTGATGATCATATAACTTAAATTTGTCACCTTTGCCTGTGCCCCCTTGCACATGAGAAGCCACACAAGAAGTTCTTGCAGAATATATATGTTGGGATGGGTTAGATGATGAGGAAGTGCAAGTTTAGCTAGAATATCCCGGTACATCTACCAATCCTAATCACCGACAACCTTATAAAAATATATATGGTGTAATTATTTATGATCACATGGTTGATTATAGGTTAATTAATTACTCTCTGATGTCTTCAACCGAAAATTTTTACTATATAATGTGATATGTACATGATTTTAGCAAGTGCTATAAGTAGATCACAAATAATTTGTAAACCGAATTAAGTAAAAATAATTAAATAGACCTATCTAGCTAGCTAGATTATAGAATGCTACCATAATTAATGGAACCTGGCCTAAATTTGTTCCCTTGTATGGATCTATTCAATAAAAAAGTCGATAGCTCTTTCTTCCTTCAATTCACTGGAAAGTTAAACAAAAGCAACACTAGCTAGCTAGCTACTGGGTGTGGGTGATAATAATTGCAACCCTTATTTAATGGATCCTATATTTAGTAGCTAAATCCGTATTTAGCTAGTAATTAAATGCATGCCACCAATGACCAACCAACTAGCATTATATAGTAAACCTAATTAAACTGATAGTTGCTACCATGATAAGAGAATATAGAGACCTAGTATGTATATATATCAGTCTTTCTATTATCAGTTCGAACTGATAAAAGTTATATCAGTTCCTTGTATGTGGGCCACTAGATTTAAATACTTTGACTGACAAGTGCATACAGCCAAATCAAAGTACTTAAATCCAGTGGCCCACATGCAAGGAACTGATATAACTTTTGTCAGTTCGAACTGATAATAGAATTTCTGATATATATAAACATATATATATATATATATATATATATATACCGTAATGCTACACATCTCACCTAAAATCTCACATTTTTTATCCCAACACGTGTGGTAGTTGAAATATCATATGGTGAGTGGATACATGTGGTAGGAGCATCATTAATGTGTATCCACTCACAATTTGAAACCTTACATGACACGTGTGTTGAGATAAAAAAAAAAAAAAAAAAAAAAAAAGGGTAAGATTTTAGATGGGATGTTTAGTATTATTTATGTATAAAATTTTTGATTTTAGATGAAGTAAATTGAGAAATAAGAATAGTAAAAAAAAAAATACAAATAAATAAAAGGATTTTAAAGACTGAAAAGTGAGAGTGATATGTTCTGGTTTTAAGTTAAGTAAAAAATAGAAAAAGAAAAAGAAAACATATAAAGGAAAAAAGAAAAGAAAAGAAAAATAAATCAAAGACATAAAATTAATTAAGGTGAAAGAATTTAATAAAATAATAATATTCTAGAGAGATAAAGAATTAATTAGGTGAGAAACAATGTCTGTAATAAATAAGGAAAGAAAAAGAGAATAAATCCTATCCATTAAAAGAAGTAAGATCCAATGGCCAAGAAGTTGTGTCAAAAATTGTGTAAAAAAATGAGGACATGGATCCTACCCCATATATATATAAAGAGAGAGTGAGTCTCTCATGAGAGATTCCTTATTTTAATTTCGGTAAAGACCTGATGAAAACACATCGATTTTAATGAATTTTAATCTAAATTTTTTTGTAGATGATGAGTTCATTGAAATCTACTTATGAACAAAATTTGAGAATTTTTTGAGCACTATAACTATTTTTCTTGAATTTTCCTATATTTCGCCTATTTTACGATGCCTTTATATTTAACAAAATATGGGTAAATAGTTTTAGTGCTAGGAAAATTCTCAAATTTTGTTCATAGGTAAATTTCAATGAACTCATCATCCACAAAAAAAATCATTTTAATTTTAAAATTCATTAAAATCGATATTTTTTCATCATGGTCCTTATAGAATTAAAATAAAGAATCATTCATGAGAGACTCACTATATATATATATATATATATATATATATATATATATGTATGTATATTATTATATAAAATGCTACCATAAAATGGAAGGATTTGAATCCTCTATTAATATGGTTTTTTTTTTTTTTTCTGATCTTTTTAAAACATGCATATGATTGGTTGATAATAGAGTGGTTGTGAAAACCAATTACTTCTTAACTAATAACCATTCATTCATAACAATACTTATGTGTCATTAGATTATATAAGGTCAGGTAAAAGATCAGATCAATAGAGGATGCAAATTCATAATGGAACCTCGCCTAAATTTGTTCCTTGCATTCAAGTTGATATGGCTCTTCCTTCAATTTCTTCGGTGGAAAAGTAAACAAAAGCAACACTAGCTACTAGGTGATCGATATTGCTATCCTGATTTGATTTTGGATAACTTTTGAACAAAAGCCAATGTCACATTGTCGTTTCTCACAAATAGTCTTCCTTCCTTTATTGAGCATCAACCTGTTGGAGGCAAGCTATTGTTATTAGCTAAAAGGCATTGAATAATATTTATTAATGCAAGATTAGGTATTTTTTTAGAAGCTCTTGCTGTTGGTAGGTTTCGAGCCGTTGACCTGTGAATCATTTGTCCAAACCTACGTCCCCGTTGACATTAGCTAGAAGGCATCAATATTTTGATGAGCTCAAAAACTTGCATGGTGCTTGTTGCACTTTAATTTGATCATAACACGTGATATGTATGGACACCATCGAATTATTACAACATCTTTTCAACAAAACTCTATTTTCAAAAGCTATAATAAACTCTAATGTTAAGAGTTAAAATTTAATTGCCGCATTCGGTACATAGTATCAAGTACATTTCATTCACTTAAGGTGAGGAGATGATTTAGATCTATAATATGAATGGTTATTTATATCCGAAGACGTAATTTGAATGGAAAATCCATAATGTACCGGGTGGTGTACCAAAGATTTTCTTCCCCAATCCAATGGTCATGAAAATTTGAAGCTAGGGTTTTATATTGAGTTCGATGCTTATCTTTTCTTGTACTACTTTATCTCTTTAGACTTTAGCTCTTTAGTCTTTTCCTGTTTCAACAAATTAAACTCCATTAATTTATCATACAAAGAGATTTAAAAAAAGAAAAACAAAACAAAACAAAACAAATTTTATATATATAATCCCACTTTGTTGCTATGTTGGTCCAAGAAAATTGCTACAGTACATAGGAGAGAGAGAGATTGTAATAGATTTGTTCCAAGTTCAAAGAAAATAATAATAAATAAATAAAATTAGGCAACCAGATTTTCCAAAGGCTAATCGATATTTCTTATCACTTTAATATAAAATAAATTAATTGACCAACTTAAATTAATTCGCTTTGAAGATTGACGTGTGGACTGAGAGAGGATTGGGTTGGTGTCCTTAGTTACCTACCTACATATACCTCACAATTTTCTTTAAATTTTAGATTAAATATTTGTATATTAGACCCTCAAAATGCCTTTTTTTTTTTTTTTTTTTTTTTTTTTTTTTTTTTTTTTTTTGTACTTTAGCCCTCTTTTCTAGTTTAATATTACTTTCATATATCTTTCCTATATTCAATTTTCTGACTCTGGCTTTGAAGATATCTTATAAACTCCTGCCATGTGTTGATTATGATAGAATAAATTATGGGATACAATTTTAACGAATTTTAAAAGATTAATTATCTGTACTTGGTATGGTACTTGGTATGGCCCGATGCATGCGTACATTGTAATTAATACTTATTCATATCTGTCAATAGGGGCGTAGCTCAGCTGGTAGATGGATGAGTTTAGGATTTGGGCAGATAACTCTCACGTTAGTGACTCGAATCCTACTAATAGCGAAAGCTTTAAAAAAAAATACCTAGTCCCGAATTAATAGATATTATCAAAAATAAATAAAAATACTTGTTCCTATCTTAAATACACTCACCATGTAAGTTTAATAGGAGTTCGAGTTCCACTATTTTCCGTAAAATTACAAAGTGTGAAGAGACCTTTCGTATGTAGTGAGAGTTGCTTTATAGATCATTGTTTGTAAAGGTTGATGTCATCCGAACCGATTGGACTTAAAAAAAACATAGTGGGCTAGAGCATCAGTTACAAAAATAACAAGCCCAAGCCCGTATATAGACTAGAGACCATGGGCTGCTGGCCCACAAATTTCTTTGTTAAATCTGATTTGTACGTTGAAGATTGTTTATCATTCTTCAACTCCATCAAACAAGAGACTCAGCTTCTTTTTTACATTGAGAAATGCATTTTGTCTTTTGATCCACTTTGCTGACCGAAAACTCCAAAAGGGTTATTTGATGGTGCAGTAAAAACCCAAATGGCCCACTATCTCTAGCTCTCAAATTTCTTGCAAAATTCTTACCAATGTGTGAGGGGCATTGGGCAACCTCATCACATAATAATTTTTTAACATTATTCAATTTTTTTATATAAAAAATTAAATAAATAAAAAATCTCATATGATAAATGAACTAATGAAGGGTATTATAAAAAACAATTTCTAATGTCATTTGATTTTCAATTCAAAACAAAAAACTCTTATTACCTAATTAAGAGGTCCAATTAGGAATGTCAACGGTCGCATCGCTCCCGGTTTTGCTTGACCCGAACGTGTAAAACATTTTCATACCCAAACCTTAATGATTTTGTGGGTTCGGGTTCAAATTTTGACTCGCAAGTATTGAGGAAACCTGGATCTGACCCGTGAACCTACGAACTTATTCAAGTTCGGGTTTCGACCCGCCGCTAACCTAAATAGTAATTTAATTTATACTTTTTAACTCAAAATGACGTTTTAAGTTTAAATTTTAATTCACTCAAAACGACATCGTTTTATTGTTTTAAACAATGATTTTTAAAATAATCGGGTTTGCGGGTTCAGGTTTTAACCGAATACTAACCCATTTTGGATTTGCTTCTTTATAATTGAACCCGACATGTGATCCGAATATTAAAACCTGAATCCAACCCATGCGATTCGGATTCGGGTGTACCCGCTGGATTGGGTGAAATTGTCTGCTTTCAAGAAAATAATAATAATAATAATAATAAATAAATAAAAATAAAAATTAGAATCAGCTAATCTGACAAGTCAAGTCATCTCATTAAAATCCAAACCCAAAAGCTCCAGGAAACCAGTAAACCACAGATCTCCACAACAAAAACAAATCAAATCCAATCGAAGAAACGATGGAGGAAGATCAACAACAACAACAACAATATCTCAACTACTGGGGAAGCATTCCAGAGGAAGAATACTACAATCAACAAGGAATCAAATCTACAAAATCAAACTACAATTCACCAAGAGGTCTCTCTTTCTTCACCAGATCATGGATTCCCATCACCCCACCACGTGGCATAATCTGTATGGTCCATGGCTATGGCAATGACATAAGCTGGACTTTTCAAGCGACTCCAATCTTCTTAGCTCAGATGGGTTTTGCTTGTTTTGCTCTTGACATCCAAGGCCATGGCAGATCTCAAGGTCTCAAAGCTTATGTTCCAGATGTTGATCTTGTTGTTGAAGATTGCTTGTCTTTTTTCAATTCTATCAAACAAGACCCTAATTTTGAAAATCTGCCTTGTTTCTTATATGGAGAATCAATGGGTGGTGCTATTTGTTTGTTGATCCATTTTGCTCAACCTATAGGGTTTGATGGTGCAATTTTGGTTGCACCCATGTGTCAAATCTCTGATAATGTCAAACCCAAATGGCCAATACCTCAAATTCTTACTTTTTTGGCAAGATTTTTCCCAACTTTACCTATAGTGCCTACTCAAGATCTTTTGGACAAGTCCATTAAAGTGGAAGAGAAGAAGATTGTAGCCGATCGTAATCCGATGAGATATAGGGGTAAACCAAGACTGGGGACTGTGATGGAGCTGTTGAGGATTACTGATTATTTGAGTAAGAAGCTGTGTGATGTCAACATTCCTTTCATTGTGTTACATGGAAGTGCTGATGTTGTTACTGATCCGAACGTGAGCAGAGCATTGTATGAACAAGCGAAGATTGAAGACAAGACGATCAAGATTTACGATGGTATGATGCATTCTTTGTTGTTTGGTGAGACCGATGAGAATATTGAAACTGTTCGTCAGGATATTGTGATTTGGTTGAGCGATAAGTGTAGAGTTAGAGAATAGACTAACAAGTTTATGCTTTGCTTGATGAATGCAATTTGATGTTTCAACTGCGAGTATACTGATTAACCATTTACGATTCATGTTTAGATCATCATTTAGACTGCAAAATCTATGATTATTATTTGTAATTGTGTTGGTTTTGCAATCTAATTCATTGTAATGCAAAGGAGTGTTTGCTGGCAGAAATAGCAGCAACAAAAAAATAAAAGGTCCCACCGAGACTTGAACTCGGGTTACTGGATTCAGAGTCCAATGTCCTGACCACTAGACCATGGGACCAGCTACATTGTTGTCATAGTCTCTAAATCATTTTCACCAAACACCAATTTCAATTTTCATTCCAAATGTTATTAGAGTCAATGTGATCTTCTTAGTTGAGTTCACAAAATTCTCAATTGCAACTTTTGTTGAATTATTTTTAGTTGATTGTCCCTTTCTCCCCACAAGATGGAAAATATTTCATACGATTGGTCACTTACAAATTACGACTACATTTACGAGTTACGACATGATATTAGTGGTTCGAGTAACGGAAGAATCTCACTAACAAATGAGCATACACATGAAGCTTCATATCTTGTTAAGCTTTTATTGAATATAAAAACGTTAAAGAACATACATATACTCACAAGGAAAGAAATCATACTTCATACAATGATATCTAATAAAACGTTCAACTGAGACAACACATCTGCAGGGAAGTTGTCCACGAGCGGGCACATGAACACCGTGCCCGAATCCTCTATCCATAGCCAGAAGTATTTTCAAGTAGCTGCAAATTTGTTCAGAGAAAACTAAAACATCTAAGAGGATGTACGATAAAAGCCAAATTCTGATAATAATAATAATAATAATTATAGAAGCAACTTCGCCGTTACATAAAAGTGATCTGGCAATTCAATCTGTCATTAAACTTTCGATTGAAAGTATATCACAATGAACTACTAATATGATCAAATTTTTACTAATGAAGCTAATAATCTCTTTAACAAAAAAAGAATAAAAAATGGAAAAGAAAAGAAAACCCTATATCATTTACAAAAAAGAATCTCCATCCATATCTTTAGTTGCTGTAGACTATATTGACCTCCGGATACTATACAATGCGAAAAGAGAAAAGAAACGAAAAGAATCATGTGAATTCTTTCATAACTGCTGGCATAACCGTCTCGTCAAAAGAAATTCTTTCCCTTTGTTACTCCTTTTGGAATCTTTAACGAGGAAGCTATGATTCAATTCAGAGCTGCAGCTGCTTAAAATAACCCTATTAGAATGCTTACTGGTTTATCAAAATTGTATCTGCTAAACCTGGTGAACTCTTTACTCATGCCATAAACAGGTATTTTAAGTCGTCCATGGTAAGGCGAGTCCGTCGACCACCGTTTTCATCCTCTCCAAATGCAGATGCAACCATCTCTCTCTTCTTTTGCTGCAAAGGAGCCAAGCAACCAACAACAACAACAACAACAATGAAGATCTCTATTAGGTAAAACAAGAGACAAGCCAGTTTTCAGTATTTTAGTCAACAGTGAAAAAAAAAAAAAAGGTATTGTCAAAACAATATGAGCTCAACTTCCCAAAGTAATTAAAATTTCAACATTGCAAATATGGAATCACATCAGAGTAGTGCATTATCGATGGAGAAGAGCAATAAATTGGAGTTTATAAGGAGAATCGATACTACAAACATAGGTTCTTTTTCTCTAACCACCTAATTTCTAACTTCAACTTGAGCTAATCTACATGTTATTGATATGCACAAAGACAAGTGGCATGCCGGCAAGAAAGATATAGCGTCCATTGTTTTATTTTTATTTTAAAACATTGTCCATTAATGAAAATTATTTACCACCCATTTCAACTATGTTACTTTATCCAACCAAACAAATTATTGAATAAAAAAAATTTAACAATGAGCCCAGCATTCAACTGAGTCCTGATACCTAAAACCACACCCAAATCTAGATAACGGTTAATGCAAGGATGAAAAAATTCAATGTACTTTACGAACCTATCAAATCAATGCCTTCACCCAAATGTTACACCTAACCATCCAAGGTCAAATGGGCAAACCAAATTCCTCACATCATGCTGTTAACCTCAATCATCAAAATAACTTCTAAAAAATAACTGTGGCAGATAACAGATCAACCTCTACAGACAACTGCAACTGTACCCAAGCCTAAAATGTCTAAATATTTCATTAAGAAAATAAAATTATAAACTGAAAAGAAAAGAGAATAAACAGCTGTACCTGTAGCGCCAAAATACGATCCTCAACTGTATCTTTCACTGTTAACCGCAAAACCGAAACAGGACGAGTCTGCCCAATGCGATGTGCTCTATCAATGGCTTGATCTTCAGTTGTGGGGTTCCACCACAGATCCAGGAGCAAAACACGGGAAGCAGCAACCATGTTCAGTCCAAGACTAGCAGCTTTTAAAGACATAATCATAACAGATACCTACATGCAAAGAATTTAATTAATACAAGCAAATTCCTGGAAACACGAAAGTATGTGAAAAGAATACTTTGCAAGTTTAAAATACCAAATTTCCAAGATAATGATGTATAGAATATGAATAGAAGCTGAAAATGAAATAAAGAGAAGAAATGCTCTCCACAAACCTCCGGGAGGGTGTTGAAATCCTTCACAGCTTTATCTCTGGCAACAACTGACATTGTTCCATCAAGTCTTCTGTACTGAATGGAGGAATCTTTAAGACAGGCTTCAAGCAAATCTAACATCTTCGTCCACTGGGAAAATACTATTGCTTTTTCTCCAACTACCTTGACAGAATCATTCAAACATGTCTCTGCAACTGAATTATTTTCAGTGTTAAGTGAGTCTTCAGACTGAAGGTCCTTCGAATCATTAGGGCAGCTCGTGCGTCCATCAAAATCCTGTAAAGAATTATTCTTTGATGGATGTTCCTTCGGTTTAGCCAGTGACTGCAGGACCTCAAGAGCAGCCTTAATTTTCGAAGAATCATACCCGAGACATCTAGAAGGTTCTTTGGCCTCCACAATTTCAGAATCGCAACTCTTAGAAGAACTGTCCTGCCCAGGCTGCTCTGAGAGAGATTCGTTAAGTGTGGCCTTGGAAAACACCGAAGACACGTTGAGGCGAATTTTGCAATTTGTTGCAGGGCATTGATGATCCTCACCAGTAAGATGTTCAGAGATGCACTGACCACAAAAAACATGACCACAGATGGACACGACAGCATCTTCAGGGGGATCCTAAAGAAAATCAGAAGAAGTCTCAGAAACAAAAACACCAACTAACGTTACGGTAAAGACATCTTAAGTCAAGGGGTATTAAAAAATTTATGAATAACAAGTGATATAATATGATCGAAATAATCATATACACCAGACTTCTTCACTATGTGTGATTCTCATTTATCAAAGAGACATGATAACATAAAACTTAAGAGAGTAGCACTGCCATCATCCCCTGTATCCACCACAACAAAGGCTTGATTTAATTGAGATACCATCTAAACACATGCCACATAGTTGGCGATTAAGAGAAGAATGGATGGATAGATACCTATATTAGGCACATTTTTCTAGAAGGGAATAGGAATCGCAGGTGATTATCCTTCAAATATGAAATGTCAACATATATACTATTTGGGCCCAACAAAATTTGGCAGAACGCAAAACATAATAAAAAATGCCTGTAAGGAAGAGAAAAGGCTAAACATACAGACCACAATGACACCCAGAAAAAACCTAAGAATATAGCGTGTAAATTATATAACTTAATGTTGAAGCAAATGAAAACAATGTTTGAAGAATAGTAGTAAAGATAATATTAATATACAAGTAGAAAAAAATACAAATGAAGAAACCTGGGACAAGAAAAGTAACCACATACATTGCAGATGCTACATATTGCCAAAGAAGCTTCTAAGAGATTCAGAAGACACATTTTTCTCTCCTGAGGAAGCTTCTTTGCTGTCTGAACTGAGGATTTCCACAACGAATTTGAATCAAAACCCTTGACAAGAAGAGGGTGATCACAAGCTTGACGAAGGCGCAAGAGCATCAACAAGATGTTAACGTAATTTTGCTCGACAGTTCCAGCAGCGGCATATTCCTGATTCAAGAATTCAAAGAATTACCAAAGGCAACTAAACATGCTTACAGCATGCAAAAACTCTATCCTGAGAGATAAAAAGGAAAATCTAGAATACCAGTACCTAAAATAATATTCACAATAAAACCATACCTGGAACTGATCACGTGAATCAATCTCTAGTTGGCTGTAGAAACCACGTTCCTCATCCGAAAATTCCACTTTTTTCAGCTCTATTACTTTAGGTGGCAAGTTAATAATAGGTTGTCCATCAAGAAGAGTGCCTAAAACAAACAATAACCACCAGATGAGAAAAAGTTTGCAGTAATCTGCACAACAACGAAGGCCTGAGAAATTCTACAATTCATGAAACACGCATGACGCATCAGACATATTAATATAATAATTGAACATGAAATTAATTGAAAATAAACAATCCTCAAACAGCTTTCAGAACACTAAAGTTTCAGTAAACAACTATAAAATCAAATAAAATCAAAAAAGAAAAGAAAATAACTTGTGTGTTTTGAACTTACCTACAATCATAGAAAGATCTAATTCAGCTAGAGACACTACCTTTAACATCTTAATATTTTAGTCAAAGTGTCAAACCAATTCCATGATTTAAGAAATTAACAAATATACATATTCTATAACAGAACAGAATCAGTCCCAATGAAGCATTAAGACTAAGGCAGAATGAGAATTAAAGGCATGCAATCATCTACACAACTGCAGATGGCAAAAAAGGCTCTCATAGTTTAAAGGTGGCACAAACCAAACTACTGATCTTCAAGATCATCAAATCAGGAAAAACTACACTTATTTTGCACCCTTCTTCTAAGATCATATACATAATCAACACATAAAGTATTCAGTCTCACCTTTAGTACGACGTAGCATTATTGTTTTCAAGACAGCCTGTAGCTTTTTATAACCTTTTGAAGGACTCTTAGTAATTGGGACCTTTATTTTAGAACAGAATGACTTGTAGACAGCATAAGGATCATATCTGAGAAATCTAAAGTAACTATAAAGATCATCGATTGCGTTCTGAATAGGAGTCCCAGACAAGCACCATCTACGTTTAGCACGAAGACCCCAACATGCTCTAGCAACTTGTGTTCTGTGATTCTTTATGCTCTGGGCCTCATCCAAGACAACCCTAAACCATCCCACCTTTGCAAGAGGCCCCGAAACAATCTCAAGCAATTTACCGTCCGCTCTCTTCTTTTGTTTTGAACCAAGAGGGTATTTTCTTTTCAGACCAGATGAACAATACCTCGGCGGAGTATCATCACCTTCTGTCTTAACTTTCTGATCATCATCTTCTTTATCAACAAGAGGCTGCTTTGGAACCTCCATGCTGACAATTGAATATGTCGTAATAACAACATCATACTTAGCCAGCTCAAAATGATCCTTAGTTCGATTGCCACCATGGTACACTAGAACGGAGAGACTTCCTTTGCTTGTAACCTTAGTGCGCAACTCCTCAGCCCATTGCCGCAATACACTTGTAGGGCAGACAACAAGGGTCCCAGCAGCTGGCCTTCCCTTTGCCTGCGCCACAGAATTCAAGCTCTTTGCTGACTTAACTTGACAGAAATCAGATTCTAGCTTCACTCCATCAGGGTCATCAACCCCATCACTATCATCATCATCATCATCATCATCATCCAAATTCAGAGTTTCCAATTCACATTTGCTAACATTTTCCATTCTAAAAGATGGAGGCCTTTCCTTAAGAATAAGTGCAATTGTTGATACTGTTTTACCCAGTCCCTGCAATAGAGCAATTTCGTAAGCCCGTAAGAAAACAAAATACACTTCACTGATGGCCTACCATCAAGCGTTTATCAAAAGGCCTTAGCAAGTAAATATTATAGTCAATAAACCTGATCATCTGCAAGAATTCCTCCTGAACAATGCAAGCTAGACGTCTCCTTTTGAACCATCCATGACAATGCAATTCGCTGTCCAAATGTGAAAAGAGAGTCAACAAATTCATAAAGACAACTCACATTCTAGTTTCAAGACCAAAAGTTTAAGCCAGAAATTTTAAATAGCACAGGGATGCAAACAAATCAGGTTGTAGAAAAAATGTCAATATTAAAATAGCAGTTGCTAAGGATCATTATAAGCAGTGACACAAATATTAGACCTCATATCCTCATATGTTCCACATAGAATCAATTCTCCCCTAACTCCAGATCCTCTTGGCATTAAAAGTGAATTGTTTCCACTAACATGGAACTACTTGCATTTAAAACAGAAATTGATATGATTTAGACTGCTACAAGAGAATAGGCAACAAAAATGGTAGTACACCCAAGACAAGAATATCATTTTACCTTCCGAACTGTGTTTTTCCTTCTCTTTTTTTCCACTTAATGATCAAAGAAAATTAAAACACAGTTCGGAAAAAGTAGAACATATCCATCTTTGAGCGTCTCCATAGGTTTTTGCCCTCTTCCTGTGTAATACAATAGCCCTATTAACTTTATAACCCATTAAAATATAACCAAAACTGCCTTAGGTCTAAACCAATCAAAAAGAGGAGAAATCTGAAAATTTCATACTGTTATATCCAAGCATGCAAGAGTGTGACAATCAACTGATACAATAATACCACCGATAATAATTTTCTCCAGGAAAACAAAAAAAAAAGTGTCTTGGCCATTTTATTCTTTCTTACTGGCTAGCAACTCTCACTCAACCAACCACCATGTTTGTTCATTTCATTAAAGGCTGTTAAATCAGAGACCTATTAATGTCCTTCTTACATATAAGTTCCAATAAAGGCCTGTTATATTTTTCTTAATTTTCATTACTATATTTGTACCTCACAGACGAACTCTTAGCAATAAAAGAACAACCATCAAATATCCACAATCAAAATTCTTCAAATGAATAACAAGGAAAGTTTCAGACCTGATGTCTCAAAAGTGGTACTGCCAATAAGCCTTCAGGTGGACTAGCTTCAGACCTTGGCTGAGAAAGATCCTGTCAGGCATTTTAAAACTTTACATTCATCAACGTTTCAGTTACAAACAACATTTTCAAAACTAAAGGTCTTTCACTAAAACAAGGCAATAACAATTACAACCATATACGAGTCATCAGAGCATGAATATATATTGTGCATATTTCTTGTAGAAACAAACATTCCGTCATCAAATAATATCTTCACTACTTGACAGCAAAGGATTGCACTTCAGTAATTGGAAAATATCTCTACTTAACAAAGCACCAAAGGTAAAGGGCAGCTGTCATGCATGTTCGCATACATTAGGAAATTTAAGCCTAAAAATCTTATGGACATGCATTGTACCCCTATTTTTATTTTCTTTTTCTTCCTAAGGGACATATAAGAAAACACAAGTAAAAAAAGAGAGTCCCTCCATGAACTGCCTTCAACAAGACTCAACCACCATAGCTAATAAAAAAATGGAAACAGAGAACTCAATTTACTGTAACATGTAAAATTGCCTGATGGGAAATGTATATTGTTTCAGATTCAAGCCAATTCAAACTAAATCTTCTTCCATTTGGTCCTGTATAAAACTATTATATATGGAGCTTCTGAAAAGTGAGTCAAATTTAAGGAGACTGCTCCTGGTATTCAGATATGTTTTCTTGACGGGACATCAAAAGCGACAAAGCTACATTACATCCCACAACAAAAGCATTTTCACAGAACTAATAAAAAGCAAGCAGTAGATCCCCAAACAACTGCACTAACCTGCATTGCAACTCGATAAATTAACTGCTCATCATGTGCTTTGTGCCTCGTACCAGCCACTGCACTGTGAGACACTCCTGAGTAAGCTAGGGAATTGCTACATGAAGAGCCTTGTGGAGTAAAGACAGTATTTCCAGACACAAGAGATTGATTTGAGAGTGGCGGCTGACCCATATAAAAGGTGTTCCCACGCTCTAGATATTGATTTGGACGTGCAGGCTGACTGATATCCTCAAGGATACATATATCAGGGTCATCATCAACATAGGATCTGCAATTGGAAGAATTACTCTGAATTGATTCAGGCCCCCCGTTTGAGATATGAGAACCCCAACTTCTAGGTTTAATCAGTTCAACCTCCATTTCATCCTTAATGAAACCCAACTGCTTCTTGCTAGATGCAGGTTGAGAACAGGGTAAATATTGGCCTGAGACATTTAAATTCAGATTCAAATGTCTACCATCCATATGAGATCCACTAGAGATTCTGTCCATATTATCTTGACAATACCGAGCTCTTTTAGATTCAATAATCATGATTTCTTTCTCCTCCTTAGCAAGAAGCACATGCTTCTGATTTGATAAAGAAGGTGATATATCAGTAAACAGCTTTTTTGCATCTTCATCAGGAAAAACATTCCCACCATAACCGTTGGAAGACTGTCTACCGGCAGATTCATCAATCAGTTCAACAGAACTGCCTACCATGCTCCTAGAGAAAGCTAGTTCATCATTTCCTTCATCCTTTATACGAAATGAGTGCTTCGTGCTTGACAAATATGAATGAGAATGATCTACAGGCCGTATTGACATCTCATCATCAAAAATTCTAATGCCAATATCGGATTGAGAATTTCTACAAATTGCTGAAACTTTTTTACTATCTTCACATTTGAAATTCTGTCCCTTTACATCAAAGTAATCAATCATAGAACCGTCCGACATAGATACATTTGCCCCTTGAGAATTTAAAACCATCCTACTATTTGAACATGCACTTTCTGTTGGAAACTCCCCCCCTTCATCCCTTTTGTTAGTTGTTATTTCTTCATTACTAGGAGCATATTGGAAATCAAAACTACTAGGAAAGTCAAATGGTGAGTGATCATCAAAAAGTGAATCACCTCTATTCATGAAAAGCATAGCAGAATAATGATCATCAAGATCACTAACAACTTCAGAACTCTGACAGATGGTAGAATCAGTAGAAGTCACATTATGTGAAGATACATCTGCATCCATGAAGGATCTATCTATAAATGTATAAGAATTAGGTTCAAGAGCTCCCAAGGATCCCAATCTATTTTCATTTGATGCACCATAATGCCCCCGCTTTACATCCAAATTCTCCATGCCAAGGCCATGTGAAGCATCTACAACTGTCAAAAACATAGAAATCAGAAACTATACTATAACTTACATATGTTGATATGTGAAGCATACATGACATCTACAGACTACTTAGAAATGCACATTGTGAAGAGCTTACATACATTCGGAATCAATTTGGCTTCCCAAATTCCCAAAATGAATTCCAGTTTTGCCCTCCATGAGATCAAAATTCATATTATTGCTGTTATCCAAGACTTGATTGCCATCTCCTTCAGAAAAACTAGATGCTGTACTACAACCAGGCGTCTCAGATGGATTTACTCCGACCCTTTCTGAGCAGTAAGTCACTGATGGCGGCAGGAACCAGTCTTTAAGACTTGCAGAGCAGGCTGGCGCAGGAAAGCACATAAGTTCCATCGGTTCCAAGTTTCTATTGTAATCACCTGAAACCCCTCTTCTAGCATCTGAAGCTTCTAAGTTGTATGAAGGGTGAGATGTAGCAGGATCCATCAAATCAACCTGAGATCCTAAGCCATGAACCACGTACAGAAAAATACAAATGAGATATTTGAGTATTGGGTATTCTATTTCCATCTACTATAAACAGCATCTCAACTTGACATCAACATCTTATAAAGAAAGGATATTGTAGATATCAAATGAATAAAAGAACAAAATAATTGTTATATTATTTTATTTACCACTTGGAAGCTGCAAATTATTGTGATCGCGAACATCTAGGGATGACTTGTCCTGCATTAAATCAAGTAATGATGGATCATCGGTTGGACTACTCTGCAATTTAGAGGGACAAGTTCAGAACCCAAGAAAGAATCATCATTATAAGGATAGAAAAGTAGCTTAAATATGAATAAAGTGACCTACAAAACAAACCCATGCCTGAGAGAGGATATTAACATTGTAAAAAGAATGATAAGTAAATTTCAATACAGGTTTCTGAATAATTTTCTAAACATTCCAAATGATGTTTCTGATAACTTTCAGAAGAGGTCTTTTAACCGATTTCAGATTATAAAACAGGGTTCTTGGGAACCACTCACACCCACCTGTATTTTATCACTAGAGGTAGGCAATGATCTTAAAATTTACCCAGAGAATGATAAACATTCTGTAAATGTGTTCACTACAACTTTTCATTTTCCACCATTATAGGATCAACTGAGTGATCAAGCAATCTATCTAATATCCAAGGCCATTAAGTAACTTAATATAAGTCAGTGATCAAGTGGACACAAACTTCTGATAAGAGCTCTGAAGGTTGAAACCTCAAATAAAATTAACTTTTGAGCTCGAGCAGCAAAATAAACTCTCAAAAACAACACTTGGAAGAACCTTAGCTTTATAATCTGTTTGAATACGATTTCCATCTTAAACTCAACAAACTGAACTGTGTACAGAGATATAAAGGCAAAGTCAACTATAAAACAGAAACAGTCACGCCCCAACTACATTCTATGTGATTCTAGGGGCATCACCCATCTCATATAACATCACATCCACAATTTCACATACCATCTACTGGTAAATTTGCGTTCCTTCGATTTCCATTTATCTGTTATAACCAACTAATTACTATCACAGAAAAACAGCTATAAGAACCCAATACTAATGGCTCGAATTCAGATCACAGCATGTTATTCACTATTTCATCTGGTTTTTCACGAGTACTAACATCAAACTTACACATGTAAACACACTAGCTAAAATTCAATAGCCAATCGAATTTTACAAAATTCTCATTACATGTAATCCACTATTTTTCTTTTTCTCTGCAATTCAGTGAAACTTAAATCACACAAAAGAAATACAGATTCTACGTTCCGGTCTGAGAATTGAATTCTTCAATTTCAAAAACCCTACCTGCTGCAAATCATTAGGCTCCTCCCTCTTCTCATCAAGAATGTGAAACAACGTCTCCATGTCGATCGACAAGTCGTCACCACCATCGACAGCTTCATCGCCGGCAACGGGCTCGTTAACGGACGAGAAATCCTCCCGCCCCCAGCTATTCTCCGCCATCAACATCGCCAAAACAAAAAAAAAAAAATCTCTAAAAAAACCAAATAAAGAATCAATAAAACCTAAAATCCTAACTATAATCGACTAATTATGTGATCCAAACAATCGATAAATCGCATCTTCAACGAAGCAACTACGAAGTAAAATTGAATTTCGACGAAATCAGAGAGAAAAAGAGAGAGAGAGATTGAGAGTCTACGAAGTGGTTCGTTGAGAGATGCGGACTTTTTCTTTTTTCTCGTATACGGCGCACGTTTAAATAGGGAACGGTTAAGTGGTGTGGGTGCGCACGTTAAGGACTTTTTCTTTTTTTCTTTTTTTCTTTTTTCTTTATGAAGTTAAAATAAATTAGGAGGGAAAGTGAAGATTGAAGAATCTTTTCTATCTATATTTTCTTTTTTAGTAAAGTCATACACGCGACTTAACACGCGTGTTGTATGTTAGGTTATTCTTATTTACGAATAAAAATAAATAGAATATAAAAATAAATTTCTTTTCCCTTTTTTTTTTTTTTTTTTTTTTTTTTTTTTGCATTTTAATCTAATTGTATTAGTACTTCAAAAAAAAAAAAAAATACCATCTTGATCGTAAAATAGCAAGATCGTAAAAGAGCAATATGGTTAGTTTTCAAATGATTTTTTTTTAATTAATATTTGTCTTATTTATATAATAATTATACATAAAAAAATAATAGATATATTATAAATTAATTTATGATCAAATGTTTATCTAATAATAAAATAATTTCAAATAGAAATGTTTATAACACCATCTTGATTGTAAAATATTAATAATATATTAATCAAGCACATCCCATCTCACTCAATGTAGTTTGACGGTGAATAACGTGCATTCGGTCGGCAATATTTCAATTTGGGTTGATATATATGTGTATTAATTAAAGTGGTTTACACTTTACACATCGCATTTTATGTTTATGATACACATTGCTTTTCATGTTTATAATACACATCGTCTTTTACGTTTATGATAAACATTATCTCTTCACGTTTATAATACATATTGTATTTCACGTTTATGGTACACAAAGTAGTTTACACCTCATCTTTCATGTTTATGATACACGTTGCCTTTCACGTTTATGTTACATCTTGTCTTTCACTATTATGATAGAGGATTCGAGATTACGCATTTCCTTTTATGGTCATGATAAAGATATTCGATTCTAATAATACGCATTTTATAATAGTGTGGAAGATTCGAGTTTACGCCTTCCCTCTCAGTCTCTAACGTTTATGGTAAGGATATTCGAGTCTAATAATCTGCATTTTATAATAATGTGTGTGGAGACCAATAGACCCCCTAATCATCTAGTGTCTAATTTTTTTTTAAAATAATAATAAGGTTAATATTTGTCTAAAAATAAAAATAAGTTATTAATCAAAACTTGTAGGTTTTGATAAGTTTTTCACACTTTGAAAACTTTAAATTATTCTTTAAAAAAAATAAAAAAAACTTTAATTTACAGTAAAAAAAATCCAACAACTTTAATTTGGAAAAATCAACAAAACAATTATATAAAAAGAAATTGTTTATAAATAATAAAAACTCAATAGCATACACGCGCCTTTGAAATGGAGTGAGATTCCAAACAAGACAGCTACCTATAAATATATACAATTCTATGAAGAAAGAACCAAGAAGCTTCTTCTCTCAAGCCTCCAATTCCGAGATGTCGACAAAACAAAGTCCTGGTTTCACACGCAACCGGTGATGGTGGCGGTGGTGGTACAACTGGTAAAAGGTTTCTTTTTTTCTTTTTTTCTTTTTTTCTTTTTTTTGTAACAAATCGTCAAATCAATTTTGTCAGCTTCATGGTCCAAAAAGAAAATAAAAAATAAAAAATCTATTGTTGCTACTTTTAATTTGATTATTTTACTGATCTGGTGTCCATTATTTTATGTCAACTAACAATTAGAAAAAAGAAAAAAAAAAAAAAAAAATCAAAAGAGAAACACCGAAACAATGTCGACGACTGACGACGCGTGAGAAAAGAACAAATTGAAAATTTTGAAGTTAAAACGTGTAAATTGCGGTGGACTGTAGGGTTAGAATGTTTTAACTTGCTTAGTAAGCTAGCAATAAAATGACAGCTTTGGGCATGGATGATATTGTCGGGCGTGGTAATTGGCGAATTACAAGTATTTATATAAATAAAATTTAAAATAATATAATTACCGTAAAACAAAGGATCGTAGCTTCAACTCTCCTTTTTCAAATTTTGAATTATTGTAATATTTTTTAAAAAAATTGACAATTAAATTACGTAAATCCACCATGGAAATCAAGTTCATTTTTTAATAGAACTTGATTCTTTTTTATTTTCATTTTTTTTTTTAAGTATTAAACTATTACAATTCGGGGTTTATTTTTTAGGAATGATGGAGGACTTGAACCGCAATCTCATGATGTAGGTGTGGGGGATTTACCATAGGACAACCTCATCTCGTCTTTTAAATTTTTATTATTGATTAATGATTAGTAAATATGTCCTTATAGAGTTATAGTTAAGGACTTTAGTATGTTAGCCGGAAAAATTTAACTACTATACAAAAATTGTATGGTTGTCCATATATAGTTGAATGGTAACTAGGTCTCTCGAATAACATTGAACTCCGATATTTAAATTTATTCGAATAAAAAAATTTTGAAAAAAAGAAAACGAACAAAGATTGTAGTTTTTTATTTATATTTTAATAAATTAAAAAAAAAATTCTTTCAAGAATTCAATGACAAATATAAGAGCAGTTTTAGGAAGCAATCTTAATCAAATGTTAAGTGGGGTTTCAAGAATTAATTAACTAATTAAATAAATTACAGTTATGATTTTAATGCCATCGTTTGATTTATCTATTATATGGATCCCCGTCTACTTTCATCTATCTTTCAACTTGTAGTTGAATAATGATACCACCAATGCAAGCTTCAAAAATAAAATAAAAATTGATACCACCTATTCAAATTATCCATAATTTTTTATTATTTTAAATATAAAAAAACTTACTTAAAGTGGATAATTAATTCCAATTTAGGATAAAATCTTATTATATTAGATGGTGTAAGATAATGACTATCTCTCTCTCTTGACTATTACAATTTAAAAGATTGAGAAAATGACCACCACCCAATGGAGATTGGTAGTAAATGTTGTTCATTTAGTCCGTCAACATTTCAACTTAGGATAAAATCTTATTAGTTGTTCATTTATTAAAAAAAATATGGTTACGAAATTCAAGATATGGTTGATATTGATTTGAGAATTCAAGATATCAAAGACAAATTATGGAATGCTAGGATTAGGTCAGTTTTATTTGCTCCAAGAAAGGCGAATATGGTTGCTGACACACTCTTGAAAATTGCATTGAATGTAGAGAAAGATTGTTTATAGATGGAGAGCTACCCTCCGTGTGTGGAGAAGGCAGTTCTAGATGATCATCATTTGTCTTGAGTTTTTGTTTTTGTTTTTTGAAGTATTATCCTATTACATAAATTCATGGTTTTTTGAGGAGGGGGAGGACTCGAATCCTTAATCTCGTGGTACAGGTGTGAAGGGTTTACTATCGAACCAACCTCATCGAGTCTGTTTCAGTTTTGTTATCCCACACACATAAAACGAGGAAATATTTGTCACAAAAAAAAAAAAAAAAATCGAGAAAATGACGATGTCAGATTGACCCAATAGTATGCCCCTCACACCATTACCGAACGAGCCCCGAGTCTTTCTCACTCATTACTTGTTTAAAATTTCAATTTTTATGGGCCGTTATTGGGCTTCTTGTGTTTTCCAGTTTATACGGATCTTTTAGCCCATTATTTTAACGGTTAAAACGACTTAAACAATCCCGGGTTTCAGTTTCGAACCGAACTATAATTCGGTTATAAACCAAAACCGTCTGCAAAACGCACCGTATATGCGTATCATATCGTAAACGGGTTTCACTCGGGTTTGGATTCGGTGAACCCGAACCGACTCGTTTATCCAACCCAACAACAACAAGAAGCAAAACAATGATTGAGTGAAGGCTCTCTCATCGTCATCGCTTCGCAGACGAGCAAAAAAAAAAAAGTAAAATCATCGCTACAACAGCCCTCAAGTACTCCATCGAAAACCACCAAAGAAGAACACAAAAAAAAAAAAAAAAAAAAAAAAAAACCGGGACAGTGACTCACTCAAACAAATTTAAATAATCGAGAAAAAAAAAAAAAAAAAAGGAAATAGAAACTCTCTCGTGGTATCGTCTCTTTCGTTTTTTTTTTTTTTTTTTTGAATAATTGAAGTTGTGATATTTTATTTATTTATTATTTTTTTTGAAGATTTCAGTTTCGAGAATCGGAAATTAACGGGAATGAAGGTGGTGATGCACTAATGTCACTGTTCTGGATTGTGATTCGTCAGCTAGCGGAAATCGAAGCAACAATGGTAATGTTTTTCATTTTTTCTTTTTTTATTGGATTATGTTTTCTGTGTTGAATAGTAAGTTCTAATTAACAGATTTTGTTGTTTTGTGTTTGTTCAAGTGATTGAATTTATTATTTATGCGGTTTTAGCATCTGGTAACTGGATTTTGATCTTTTTTCTTTTTTGGGGGGTTCTGTTTGGTTTCTGGGAAAATGTAAGTTATAGATAACTGACTTTAACCGAGAAATGAAAAAAGATCAGATTTTGTTGTTGAAATCTTTTCTTCAACTGCATTTCTCAGCAATCAAACTGGTTGACGTCGAAAATGTTAGCTTTTTTGTTTTTATTTTTTGGGGTTTATTTGATGAATTGGTACATTCACAGTATGGATAGAAAAAATGCTCATGTCTAGATCTATTTGCACACAGGCTACATCGAAGAAAGTGATTACACGAGAAGAGTGGGAAAAAAAGCTCAATGATGTAATGATTAGGAAAGAAGATATGAATAAGTTAGTGATGAATTTTCTTGTCACTGAAGGTTATGTTGATGCCGCGGAGAAATTCCGGATGGAATCCGGAACTGAACGTATCCTTTTTTTCTTACATGGCTGCTTTTATTGCTGGTGTCTAATGTTTCCTTTGGTTGCATGAATGATTGGTTATATAAACTGTTTGTTTTTCCTTATTTGACTAACAGCAGACATAGATCTTGCAACAATAACAGATCGAATGGCTGTTAAAAAGGCTGTACAGTGTGGGAACGTTGAGGATGCTATTGAGAAAGTTAATGATTTAAACCCTGAGGTAGGATGATTTATCTTATTCATGTAATCTTCACAAGTAGTATCACATGCAACTGATTGATTAGAATTAAATTTCCCATTGGTGTCTCTGTTGTAGCCCATGTGGCTAAGTAATTCTTCATTTTGGACTTTGTATGTTTCCAAAGAAGGATGTATATTGTATATGAATTCCATGTATTTTCTTAAATAAAATAAAAAATTGATGAGTTGTTGTCTCTGTCAATGGGATCCGCAAGAAATTCTTCTAGGTTGAGATTCAGAATACCCCGTTTAGGTGGTAAGATTCTGAAATCCTTATGCGGCAATTGTTAGTGTTGCATGCTTATAACTTATAAGCTTTGATTAGTTAGTTATATTGTTGAATTAAGAGGGGATACTTAGACGAGTCAACCTCATGTAATTGGGTCATATTGTTTACTTTACATCCATCATTAGCTTGTGATTATTGGCTGGTAGAGTTTGAACCTGTAAGTTAATTTTAATATGCAATAGATTCATTGAAACCAGGCTTTCAACCAAGCAACTTATGAGTTGATTCTAGTTATTCGCAGAAATAGTACTGACTAGATCTGAGACTCATTGGTGTTATTAAATTCTCAGACAGATGAGTAATGCTTGTTGGATTTCTTTCTTCCAAAACGGTGTAATTCACATCAGCCAGTGGTCTCTGCTAGTTCATCATGGATTTGATGTTTGAAATGTTCCCTAAAATTTAAGATTTGACATGGCCATTTATTTATGCATATTTTCTAGTGGATTAAATCCTTCTTATCACAAGTGGGTAGAAGGACAAGTTGTAGGAGGAAATTCCTGTAATGTAGTGTTATTGGCACCCAGCTTAGGTAATCATTGAGTTTATGTACTGCTCTATATAGAGATGCTTAAATATTGACCGGTTAGTGCTGGATATTTTATTGAAGTTAGGTAATGGGAACACTATTTTTAAATAGGCTAAAACTTCACAGTAATTATTACATCTGAAGTAAAAGATTTATCTTTGTTTCATTTTGTCGAAATATTGTCCTTTTATGTTAATTTTTATTTTGTGAAATCCCTGTACGCAGATATTGGATACAAATCCCCAACTCTTTTTCCATCTTCAACAACAGAGATTAATAGAATTAATTCGGAATGGAAAAGTGGAGGAGGCTTTGGAGTTTGCTCAGGAGGAGCTTGCACCAAGGGGAGAAGAAAATGTAAATCTCTTTTCGATTTAACTTTGTTTTAATACTTAGCATGCACATTAAGTTCTACTCAAATGTAGCTTCTGGTTTCATTGTTCTCTCTTCACGAGTGAAGTTCATTGATTGCAATATTTGCTCACTTGTTGGTTTTATCTTTGTCTATTGTTGATTTGTTGGTATTGATACTTGGTACTAAGAAAATTAGAACTTTCCACAGCAAAGCTTTTTAGAAGAGTTGGAGAAGACTGTTGCCCTACTGGCTTTTGAAGATGTCTCAAACTGTCCTGTTGGAGACCTTCTGGACATATCACAGCGCCTGAAGACAGCAAGTGAGGTCAATGCGGCCATCCTTACAAGTCAGAGTCATGAAAAAGGTTAGTATGTTTGCTGAAAACTCTATTAATGACATTTTTATGATATGAAATTTTGTTTTTGAGTTTCTTAGGATAAAATGATTACCTCCCACATGTTGTTTAGAAATACTCTCACATTTTACCTAAATTTCTATAGCTTTATATACCCTTAGATGGGGGGTGTTGTCTGATCAGTCTAGGTTTTTTTTTTGGTATAACTGCACGTCCTCTGGGACATGTACATTATTCACTCACATCTATACCGTTGATTCTAATGGTTAGTTCTAGCTTACACATGTTTTCGTTGTTAACTAGTAAATACCATTCTCAACACCTATATATGATTAATTTGATTTGGGCTATTCAGTTTGACATGATTATCGAAGTGGGTAACCCAAACCTATCAGGTTCACTTCATAATTATTTGTCATTCCAATCCACATATCTAGGGAGGTTGTATGTTGGCCAGTACTGTGGCAAATATTATTTTCTGTGAAAATGCAAGTTGCAGGCTTGTGGCCATTAATTTCTGGTCAGATGTGCCTGACTATGAAACTTCTGTCATCTAGAGGGATGATTTTAACAGAAATTACCATATTGGGCATAAACATTGACTTTGAGGAATAGGTTTCATCTACCGCATTTAATAAAAAAGACCTTTGGGGATGAATTACCAAATTGGGAAGAAAATGAAATTTAACCACTTTTGAGAGCTGCTGCTAATTAGTTTCAACCTTTGGTCAAAACATCTATAGATGAATTTAATATTTAAATTCCAAAATGGATAATCAATATCAAAGAAATGTTGTTGATCTTTAATGATTTTGTGGTTGGGTCAACTGGGTTTTACTTTATCTGTTCTCTCTTTTGGCAATTATGTATTTTAAAATGGATCGCTGATTTCTCTTTAATGTTCTTTTTTTTAACTTCTGTTTCTAAGAGCTAATTCGTTTTGCATGATTTGGCTTATATTATAGATCCAAAACTTCCAAGCTTGTTAAAAATGCTGATATGGGCTCAGAGTCAACTTGATGAGAAAGCTGCGTATCCTCGCATAAACGACTTATCGACAGCAACACTGGAAGATCCTGCGGTTTGAATCCCTTAAAAGTTAAACTTGGAGTTGGATTTAAGTGATCTTGATTGATCCGCAAGTAATTTCATATGCCGAGAGGGTTCTTGTGATCTCTAAAACAGCTAAAGCCTAGTGGAACGATCAATCACGCATGTATCGATAATTACAAAGTGACGACCCTACCCTAGTTAGGTATTTGTTGGATGATGGTTGGTGTTGATTATCTTCATATAGACAATGTGCAGTGGCCTTGAGCCCTCCTTGTACAATTTACTGTTAATACTCTTTTCTTGTTAAAGATTATTTTGATTTCATTTCATTTAACAAGTTTTCAAGTTAAAAAAACAGAACACAGATCAAAACTTGGTTGGGTGCTCTGTTGGTATCCCCTCTCTTCTGCAGCATGTTTTTCTTGTGATTTGCCTGCTTCCTGCATGAACAGTTGTTATCTTACAGCTGTTTTGTCTTGTCTTGTTCTGTTTTAACTTATGTAAATGCAAGATTTGCTATTTCAAGTCTTTGGTTTGAGTTAAATGGTACCTTCATTAATTACCAAAACACCCTTAATTTCTCCAACCCATTAATTGGACATGGGCACATGGCTAGGCAGCTAGCATCTGGAATCTATACTGTTAACCAATCGTATTGTTGGGATATCCGAAGAGATCAACTACTATAAGTACGATTCAGAATGTAATTTTTACAATCGATGATTGAGTCCAAGGTTTATCAGAACATGACAACGAGATCAACCTTTACCAACACAATCGATTTAATGATTGAGTCCAAGGTTTGTCAGGACTGGACGAGATCAACCGTTACCAACACAATCAATTTAATGGTTGTCAAGACTTGATGAGATCAATGATTGAGTCTTAGGTTTGTCGGGACCAACACAATCGATTTAAGGGGTAAACATGAAATTCGAATTGTTATCACATAAGCGAGAGAGAAACAAATGAATACAAATGGAAATTGAGATAAACAAATGAAAAATGAAAGCAAATGGTTTCCTTCCTGAGCAACTTCTTATATACTTCCACAATCACTCCTCGAAGAAGTGAAAATCATACCCAGAAGCAATAGCATAAATTGATTGATGGAACTGGTTAAAACAAATCCAAATTCCAAAAAAAAAGAAAAAAGAAACCAAAAACAAAACTTAGCAGAAAATTGAGAGTACCTAACAAAAACAAAAAATCACAGTTTTTCTTTCTCTACCAAAACAACATAAACCCACATCATGATGTTGTTGGTTTCTGAAGCACAATCTTGAAACTTATTATCATGTCTGCCTGAGTTTGAATCCAAACCCATTTTGCAACCACCACCACCATCATCAAAATTGAGAGCATAACTTAAAGGATCATACTGGAACTTGAACTGCTTTTTGCTTCCATTCTTCATTGCTTTCTTCAATGCTGCTCTCACTCTCCAAAACAAGCTCTTGCATTGCCTTTTACCATAACTATTCACCCATTCAAAGCTCTCCACAAAACCCATCTCTACAAAAAAACCAGAAAAACAGAAAATCTTGAAAAGGCACAATAATGAATAAAGAAGAAGTTGTGAATGGAAAGTGCTTAAATAGAAGCAGAAAACAGACTATTGGAGTATTGGGTGTGCAAAGGAGATGCGAAATCTAAGAATTAAAATACAAAAAAAGGTCTCAACTTTAGAAGTGAAAGTGAATAAGTATGTATATGAGCAGAAAATTGCTAATATATTTGGTCTTTCAAAGAAGCTGCGGCCTGCGGGCAGCTTCAGTTGGCAGTCTCTAAACAGAAAAAATGTTGCTTTTCTTAGAATCACATTGGGATGCTAAAATTCCATCATCCCCTCTCTCTCAAGACAGACAAATAAGACTATGTTAGAGAGAGAGAGAGAGAGAGAGGAACGCTGTGGGCAGTGAGCCCTACCTCTGTTTGGTCATTACCTCTCTTTGGTCATATCACTTTCAGATATTTTTGTGGTTTTAGGATAATTGTCTAATGAATTTATGATCCTCCTTCACTTCATAATTTATGCATTCCTAGTCCCTTCCTCTGTCTAGTAATCTTTTGTCTGGTGATAAATGTTCTCTTAAGTGTCATTTTATCCTGTCAAACCCCGAACCGTATTTCGATACGTTTAAGTATATACGTTTAATCCAATAATATCATGTCATGACTCACGTGACATATATCTATTCTCTTAAGAACACATTTACTAGTTAAGTACAGAAACTTGATTCCTTAGATGAGAAACACACATAATTTAATTTTCAAATGATTTTAATAAACACTGTTATCACAAATCAATAATTAAGTTCCGTGCCTCCAAGGGTGTAGCTCAATTGGTAGATGGACGAGTTTGGGGTTTAGGCAAATGACTCTCAAGTCAGCGGTTCGAATACTACCAATGGCACAAAGCTTCAAAAAAATACTTGATCTAGATAAGTGGATAGATAAATAATATCAATAAAAAAAAAATAAAAAAAAAAAGGAATTGAGTTCTGTTTTGTCATTAGAATTCTTGATTAATAAACGCATTATAAAATAAATTTACACAACCGTTAACATGATTATAATGACAGGAAAACCAAAGAAACCATCAAATTATTAATGAAAACAGGATGGAAAGTGTAAATATTAAAAGCTTCATTAAAGAGTGAAAATGACTTCTCTTATTCTCTTCCTTACAAGAGAAGCATCAAGCATGGAGTAGTTTCCCAAAAAAAAAAAAAAAAAACATCTTCAAGTTTCAACCAAACACATTATTACTTGATTATAAAAAATTCTCAAACAGTCACAAGAAAACTCTAACAATGATCAATCAAATCACCAACCAGTGTTTAATTCTCCCAACTGATTTGTCTCCACCAGAGAGAGAGTAGTAGACTGTAGAGTAGATAGAACTGTTGATTACATTCTGGACTCCTTTACTTCTATACTCTTGTCTTCATCTCCAAAACCCTTTTTGCCTTATTTATATTCTCTTTTGTCTCACTAGTCACCTCCTACCAAAAAAAAAACCTTGATTTGTAACCAAATTTTCACTTGCCTACACCACCACTACTGTAACCAATTGTGGAGGAATAGGTCTAATGTCAGATGAGCTGTCATTCTATGCCAACACATCATGCTTTTGTCTTAAACCTTGGCATCTCTCTTTGTATAGTCCCTACCCTTTTTTTGAGTCAGTGTTGATCCTTTTTGTGGGGGGGTTTGGTGATTGCCATCTGGAATCTTTCTTCTTTTGTCACTTTTCATCATCATGCAGGTTTCAAGCAAATTGCCTACCATGTGAAAGTTTTGTATTTGTGTGAACACCTTGCATCATCTTCTTTCTCGGATTTGTTATATATAAAATTATATGTATATGATTGATTGTTTATAAAGTAATTTTCTTATCAAATTCCTTTACTTGTATGACGTAGATCTCTTGTATTTCTTGGAAAAGTGATTCCATTGATAGGATTTGGTATGAGACTTATGAGATCGATGAGATTGATATTCAAATCTTTCATCTTAGAACGTATTGATTTAACCTCATTAGTAGGACCATCACCCCATAGCATGTTGTCGCCAAAAGTAGAATCCCGTATTTCTTCTAGAGAATCTCTTAATTGTTCCAGAGCAACTAGAAAACGATTCTTTAACCAAAAACAATTCCGTTCAAATGTTGGATATCTATTCAGAAGTTTTCGCAACTCAATCATGTATGATGGAATCATCAAAGAGAACAATCAGATTCTACCACTTATTTATTGTAATACTGGTGTTTTACGGGATCATTAAAAAGTGATGAGCAATTTAGATTAGGAGAGAAATCCAATTTCTTATCGGATAATATTTACATTTAGAATTACATCTATGCGGTACACAATTTCTTGTGTTTTTTTTTTTTTTGTTTTTTTTTTTTTTGTGGTTTCTTGTGCACTTATGGAAATTCTGAATAAACACATATGGAACCCAAATTGAAAGCATTGTGGAATCACAAAATTTTCAGAAACATTATTGACATATATGACAGCTAAATCTGTCATGAAAATATATGCTTTTTTCAAGAGACTTTTTACAGTTTTGTATCTGAATCAAACTTCAAAAAGTTTTCAACTTTATCTCATGTCAATTGTCACTTTTATTTGGGGCCAAATAATGCCTAGATACTGATTTGATTTTCATTGAATCCCGGTCTCCGATAACTTTATATAAAAAGGTTTATCATTTATGAAGAAAATCTCTTGAATGAGAGGATTTCATAACTTTTTGTCATTTATATATCTCCCGAATTAAATTAAATATATCGTGTGATAAAAAGATTAGATAAGATTAAATATTAATTAGACCATCCTAATGAGATCGCATATCAAAGTTTTTTTCTCATTTATGAAACCATGGCCGGAGAAAGAATGTTGTCAACTATACACATTAACAAGACAAGGGTTGTCCTTCAAAAAAAAAAAAAAACAAGACAAGGGTTATGAGCTACGACATAATACTTTTACAATGTCCTTTCTAACATTTTTTTAAAATTAAAAAAAAAAAAAAAAGATAATGGCAAATCTTTCAAATTAAAAAAAAAAAAAAAAAAAAACAATTATTTAGTGTCAAAAACTTGTTATGTAACTCTAAAATGAATTAAAAACATCTTTTTAAATTTCTTATAATCTCTTGGAATATAACAAAACACACTTACTTTGAATGTTTGAATTGATTGGATTTACATGTATTTTAAAAAAAAATTATGAAATTAATCTTCAGATTATTGAATAAATGGCACACCCACCCATTGCTTAGGTGATTGTGTACTTCCCCTTCACATCCGTGATAGGGATGTGAGTCACAACTTTGTTTATACAATCACAAAGTATGGGGGATCTCTCCCTTGTAATGAAAGTTGCTTTTTAAACCGTGCTTGTAGTGGTTGATCTCGTTATAAACGGAAAAAAAAAAAAAAAAAAAAAAAAAAAAAAAGGGTACGGTTTGTATGGGAAAATGGGCTTTTCCCCATGAGTTTGAATATGGTTGAATTTTTTTCTTTAAATCAAACTTGTTGGGCTTTTGATCTGTGGCCATCTTCAAAGCCCAAGACACATTTAGATATATAAAATTAAAAATAGGTAAAATTTCACATAAGTCCTACCTTTTTGGTGATTTGTCACCTTTATAAATGTCTTTCCAAATTCATCACTTTAGTCCTTACTTTTTCCAAAACTCATCACTTTAGTCCATTTGACCAAATATGTGAAAGTCAACTATTTTAAAACCTGTGAAAGTATATTTTTACCCATATTACTATTTAATTTAGCTAAAATGATTATCTTAGCTTTAAATTAAAATGAAAATCAATAAAATTCTCAATAATAAAATCTTAAATAAATATATAATAAAAAAAAAGCTTAAATAAATAATTAAAAAATCCATTAATTTTTTCTTATTTTGTATTTTTTTCATAATGGATTTTTATTTAACTAAAATGATTATCTTAGCTTTAAATTAAATTGAAAAACAATAAAATTATCAATAATAAAATCTTAAATAAATAGATTACAAAAAAAAAATTATGAAAAAAATCATTTAAAGCTAAGATAATCATTTTAGCTAAATTAATATCCATTATGACAAAAATACAAAAAAAAAAAAAAAAAGGATTTTATTATTATTATTTATTTAAGATTTTTTTGTAATATATTTATTTAAGATTTTATTATTGAGAATTTTATTATTTTTTATTTTAATTTAAAGAGCTAAATTAAATAGTAATAAGGGCAAAAGTGTACTTTCATAGGTTTTAAAATAGTTGACTTTCACATATTTGGTCAAATGGACTAAAGTGATGAGTTTTGGAAAAAATAAGGACTAAAGAGATGAATTTGGAAAGACATTTATAAAGGTGACAAATCACCAAAAAGGTAGGAGTTATGTGAACTTCTGCCTTAAAAAAATATATATATGTAAAAATAAAATGCTTGTGGGAAGTGTGAAGTGGGAACCCAGAAGTGAGAAGATTGGTTTTTCTTTTTCTTTTCTTTTTTTCTCATATTGTCACATGCCATGTTATTATAATTTTTTTAATTTTAATTTTAATTTTTTTTGGTAATGTTAAAAGATAAAGGCTGATCATGTCTCAAATCTAAGTACAAGATCAAAGGAAGATAAAGGTAATAGATCCCATAAGCAATACTTAATTGTGGAAAATTATCTACTTTTTATTTATTATTTATTTTTTTTTATGGACAACATTATAATAATAAATAAGTAAAGCTTTTTTTTCTTGATAAACTAATAACCTAATTTTGTGTTTAGTTTTATGAGAGCAAAAGTGTGAAAATGTGAGATTCGAGATTTGTGCCGCTGCTACTATATCTTCTATTGATTTGCTCCCTATCACTCTTTTTTCTTTTTCAAGTGCTAGCTTTTTCAGACTATGCATGCTTCTTGCTCTCGCTCTCTCTCTCTCTCTCTCTCTCTCTCTCTCTCCCTAATTGTGTTTAGTTTTGGGACCATTTTGTGGACAAGAAGCTTTTGATTGCAAGGTTAAATCTATTCAAATATATACACTTTGTTGTATCATCAATAATTTATAGTAGAATTCCCATTTGCACTCATGTTTTTTGAATGATACAAGTGTTTTTGATTGTATGATCCCATGTGCAACATCAAGAATTGATTCAAAAAATAAAATAAAGTTCTTTAGATATAGAAAATAGATTAAAATAAGTGGGAGCATTTGATTGCAATTGACTTAGTAGTTAGTAGACTAGTTTACTAGGTAATCTTGCTAATCCAATCTATTAGTGTACTAGGAATTTAGGATTGTTTCTACATATTCGATGATGTGGATTCAAATCCTATCTTCATCTTTTTTAAACCCTGAATTTATTGTAATAGTTTAAAAAATAAACCAAAAAAATTCGATATTTACAATGTGATTTATGATCGGTCATGAGTTGATGAAAACATTGTCAATTAATTTTAGATAATGTTCCTTTCAAATTCTATATAAAAATGTTAAGATAGTATAAAAAAAAATCTAATTTTCCCTCATAAGTCAAGAAATAGTTATATTTAGGTCTCGATTTGTCCGTAGAATCTTCCTAATTTCTAGTACAACAAACACAAAAAATAAATGGGACAAAAAAAGACATTGATTGAAGTTTTAATCAAATTTTATTTCATCAATCATGAACAAGAAAAAAAAAAATATTCAAGGTTTTACCCACTTTGTGTTGTTTACTCCGCAAGCTTTCTTTTAACTCTTCCCATTCTTGCTACATAATTTTCCTTATTAAACCGTACCATACCATGCATCATCTCCAATACAAACTCAATGGGTTCTCTCCCTTCTCCGTCATGGTCGTTGATGCCACCGGAGTCCAACCCGTCAAGCCACCACCTTGTCTACGCTTCGTTTTGCCATAGAGAACCGGAGCCGACGAAATCAGGCAATATCTCTAACTGGATAGAGTGCTACAGTCCATGTAACAACACATGGAGCCATGTTCTCCATTCCTGACCAGATCGACAACCAGGTCTTGAAGGGTTTCTCTATGGTTTCAATTGGTGATTCAATTTACATAATCGGTGGAAGATTATGCCACAAGAGGAGGACAAGTGATGATGATCATCATCATCAGTTTGTAGATGTCGATGTCGATGTTTTGTCACAAGTTCTATGTTACAATGTTGAATCCAATCAATGGACCAAATGTGCTTCAATGGTTGCACCAAGGTACGATTTTGCATGCACGATTTTGGACAACAAATCTACGTGGCAGGTGGGAAATCCAACCTGTCTAGTCGTAGAGGAATTTCGTCAGCAGAGGTGTACGACCCTCAGATTGACGAGTGGACTGCTTTGCCTAACATGACCGCGTTGAGATACAAATGTGTTGGTGTGACATGGCAAGGGAAAATCCACGTGGTCGGTGGATTCGCGGAGAGAGCTGAATCGGACGGAAGGGTTGAAAAGGTTCAGTTTACGGAGCGAAGCTCGGCTGAGGTTTACGATACCCAGGCAGGGAAGTGGGACCTCGTGGCGCGGATGTGGCAGTTGGATATACCACCTAATCAAATTGTGGCATTGGATAATAGACTTTTCAGCTCTGGAGATGTTTGAAGGCATGGAAAGGTCACATTGAAGCGTATGATGGGGAGCTTAATTTATGGAATGAAGTTGATGGATCTCATCTTCAAACACTTAATTCACCAATTTCAAGTTCATCAATCACTAATGATCATGATCATGGGCAACGGCTGTATTTAACTATGGCACCAATTGGGACCCATTTGTATTTCTTGGTAGGCCATCGGACGGCTGGGGAGCTATCAAGAACAATGTCAATGGTGCATATGTTTGATACTAGAGCTACTAGTGATGCATGGAGGAGCTTTGAACCCATTATAGAAGATGGAGAAAAGCTTTGTAGCCATTGTTGTGTAGTGCAACAACTATCATAAATTTGTAGTGTTAAAATTATATTAAGATAGTTTAAACTGTTTTAAAATCTATTTTGTAGGGTTTTATTCAAATAAACAAGAACTTTTTTTTTTTTTTTTTTTTTGACAACCCGGAAATCCTCTGAACCCGCTTAGCGAACCTGAGTTCAAAACTAGAGCTCTCACCGAACCTTACAATTTTCGGGAAACAAGAACTATGACTTTTGGGCTTGGCCATGTAGGTATCCATGAGGGGATTCAAACCTCGAACACTTTCCTCACTCAATATTAAAGATAAGTAAATAGAATAAAATGAATGGCATGAAATAAAATGCAAGGTTTAACAAATAAAAAGGAGGGCCAGCAAAGGAGAGGCAATTTGATGTTGTTTGTCCAAAACTGGAAAAAAGTTCGAGACTTGTTCATGAATCATGATTATGTCTTTGTGTTGCCGGTTTCAAACATATCATTAATTTTCTGTTTATGTAAAATCAATCAATTAGAGGGTACTTGATCTAACTAAATTAAACCCCTCTTGTCTGTCACTCTCTCTATATGAGCTTCTAAATTTGCCAAGAACTAAGGTAATTAGTGATCAAAATCATGATTAAATCTTATTTAACTCTTAATTGATACAAATCAAACAATATTCATGCTAACTCTGTCGAGACCTATTGATATCGATCACTACATGGGGCTCGATCTAAATACTCACTCTCACAACATCATCGGGAATAAATTAAACTCTTCGCACATATGGTGGGAATCGGGACTCGAGCCTGTCTCAGCGAGACAAGTGATCTTTATAAGAAAAGCTTTCCACACATTTAAGAAACTTGTATGATTAACATGAGTAAAGTTTACAAAGCATGTCAAGAATAAATATTACTATATTAGTATAGTAAGAGGAGGATTACAAAACAAAGCATCATATTTTTGTTAAAAGGAGAAAAAGTAAAAAAGAAGGCACACCAAATGTACCTTTTAATGGTGAACAATAGTCTAGAGACTCTAGTCTCTAGCCGACCGAATTGTAACTCCATAATAGGGGAGAGGTCTTCCACTCTTCCCACAATTTTTCGATTTAATGTGTAAAGCTGAAACTATATTTACAATATCAGGATTTGAATCTAATGACAGAGTTTCAATATTTTGAAGTCTCCAACTATCAAGACAATAAACCCTGGTGTCGATGAGACATGTTTTGATTCTTAACAAGGAAGAAAAGGGACACAAATGAGCCCAACATGACCCACTCCAATTCTCTAGTATACTACAACAAGAAAAAACACAATTGGGTCCTCAAAAGGAAGCCCACTTTAAAGCCCTCTCAATTGGTCAAACTCACAGTCACCATTCACCCCGACCACGGACCACCGGCCACCATGAAAAGAAGAGAAAGTTGTGACCTGTTGACACCAAAAAGATCCTTTCACGTGAGCACGAGCCACCATATACACCACCACCAATCTGACCACACAAAACCAAACCAGTCCAGTCCTGTCCTGACACACATGACACCACCCCATGCAAAAACTCAGGTCTGTGTTCTGGTCCAGTGGTCCCTACCTACAAAGCTAGCTAGTTAGGTTTTTTTATTATTTATTAACTTAGTCAATTTTGATCACCTGAAGTCCTGAACAAGCATCCCACTGGCACGTGCAATAGTACGTACATACATGATACACGCACGCGTGAGGTATACCATTCCATTTTGACTTTTGATTAATGGATACAATCAACGGCTGTGATTCAATGGGATGTGTGAGAGGATCTTGACCGTTAGATGAGGGACAATCTCGAGAGTTTCATGTCCATTTTTTGTTGGTAGTATGAACCTGAAAAAGCCGACAAACGAAGCTGATATGTCGGGTTTTTTGTTTTTGACAATTTTTTGCCGACCTGTACAGAGTAAGCCACGTGGCGTAATGGTGAGAAGTGAAGTGGATATGACACGTGTGAATAGATGTAGGTGGGGACCGTGGGATTCGAGTGGTTGGAGAAACATGGACACATATCCCGACAATGTGCATGTGGGGGGTTGATGAAGTGAAGTTGTTCATGTTCATATTCATGCGAGACGTGTGATATACTGATATCAACATTACAATTTTGAAATAATGTAATAATATGATATATTTTTTTAAATAAATGTTTAATATGATTTTGTTGGACAAAAGTTAGAGATAGTTGGTCGGTAAATTTCTCGTACCTATATATTAAGATTGTAGATTCAAATCATATCAATTCATTCCAATTTTTTGAGTCGTCGAACATATTATGCTTAGGTTAATATTATGCATTTAAAGATAACAAGTTCGACACAATATGCATACAAAATGAATTTATTGAGTTAAAATCGTAATTAATTGAACGAGTCAACAATCTATCAAAACTTATCGAAATTAAATAATACAATAGCAGTCTGGATAAAAAAACTCCCCCATATATGTTGATAATTGTGTATGATAGGAATTAAACTTCTACCGTAAATATGAAATGTAATGTACATACTCCTGAACTAAGAGGAAACGTGTACGAGACATAGGAACCGGCTATTATACCCATATAGGTATGGTATCATCAAAAATTGAAAAACACTTTTTAATTGATTTTAATGTGAGAGTGATTTTCTAAAAATCTAAATAATTTCCAAATTTCATCGGGAGTAATTTTTAGATTTTGGAGCTACTGGACCCACGTGGGTATAGTAGCCAAACCCTGAGACATATCATATATTTCGGTGGACACAGACAATAACACTATGACGACAGTGTTGCTACCTTTGTGGGCGAGTATGGTTTGCATTCAATTGATCAAAATAAGAGGAGGATTCAATGAGAAGCATCCATGTATTAATGATGATGTGTACGCCACGTTGGACCACGAATTGCTTTGCTGGATGACACGTGACGTGATCATAGCAATTTGTAGTAACGATGATGGGGTTGGACCACGAAATGCTGTGTTGCCGTTTTCAATATGGACTTTTAATTTTTCATCATTATATAATAACTGCCACACTTCACATTTTGGACTGTAGTAACTTTTCAAAAATTGCAAATTCACCCCAATTATCACTTTTTATTTCACAAACACCCTTTATTTTTCAACCCATTGTGACTAATGTAGTGTTAAAAATCAAATCAATGGATCTAAAACTTTTCAATGTAGTTTGGTATGATATTCAGTTTGATTAATCAAATAAAAAGAACTTTATTTATTGATATGACTTATTTTATTAATTTTTTTTTTAATAAAAAAAATCGAGTTAAATCAAACATTACTTTATATCTAAAACGAGTTCGGATGATTTAACATTTATTAATACTATATGTTATGTTGGTTTGGTTCGATTCATTACTTTATATCTAAAATGAGTTCAAATGATTTAACATTTATTAATACTATATAGTATATATACTTTGGTTTGGTTGATTTTTTTTTTTTTTTTAATTTAAAAAAAAAAAAAAAGTGTTATAGAAGGGAAGTCAATTCAGGTTAGGGCATATGGACCCTTAACTGCAACAACTAAAACAAAAGCAAATATTTTGGAGCTGGAAATGGCCTGATCACAGCAACACTATATATAAACTTTTATTTATTTGTATGATATGATGGTGCTTGATGCGAGGAAAATTGAGGAAATATTCTTTGGGGTTGGACTGTTTAATGCTTTGCTCTACTGGATAGGGAGCTCTCATCTTTAATTTGCATGTTATGTGTCCTCTTTGTATATATATATATACACATTCAATCTCCTTATAAATTCTATCAGGATGCACTGATAGGATAATTTCCGTATATAATATATATATGGTCATTTACACCAGTGTATTGCATGTAGGCCATTAATTATAGAGAAGCACTGACAAGTATATACATACTGAGTCAAAGCATGTAAATCTAGTAATTCGCATGTAACGCAATAATATAAATTACATCGCAACGCACCGACTTGAATTTATATATATATATATATATATATAATATAAATGTTATCCATGATTGTGAAATTGACCTCATAAAGCAGTACAAAGATGTTGAAATTATTTAGATAAAAAAAAATTAAAAGGCTATAATTGAAAAAGATTTTGATCAGTCATACCATTTGGCCCTTCCTTGTAAAAAATTGTTGCCATTAAAAACAACAAAGATAGAAAAAGACTGGTTTTTTTTTTGGTTGAAGTTTGGCCACAAGTCGAATCAAGCTTTGGGATTTGACAAGATCAACTGCTACAAAATGACTCAAAAAGCAACTTCCAAGATAAAGATGTTTTCTCATACTTAATGATGTTATAGATAAATGTGAGATTGAAAATTCATGACTCGTTTGACACACTATATGGTATTGTATTTGATAGAATTGAATTGTATTGGATTGTAATGTATTATTCTTATACAATTTTGTGTTCAGTGATATTTTGTTAGACAGTATTACGCTGTATTTATTAATACAATCTCTCTATTCTGCATTAGCTAAACGATATCTACCATAATAGACCAATTAAAATGTATTAACTAATACAAAAGAACAGTGCAAAACAAACCAAACGTTTTATTGTATTATTCTAATACATTTTAAACCTCTAATACAGTATAGTGCAGCACACCAAAGGAGCCCTCAAGATTTAACTTTAATATGAATTACATTATGTACATAGATTACTGATTTTAAGTTCAACAATTTTGAATAGGGAATAGTAAATAAAGTAAAACCCTAATTTATATTCATTGTCTTGATAAATGCTTTGTTTTCTTATTAGACTGAACATAAAGACACATTTGATTGTAAATCCAAGTAACTTGCAGAGACTAGTACAATTATAGATAGTCCCCATTTTTTCCTATCTTGATTGGATGAGAAGTCAATTTCAAGTCTTTCAATTGCAATAACCTAGATTCCCATTTTCCAATTCCTGAAATAAAATAGCAAAAACAAAAAGAAAAATAAATAAAATTCCAAAACAAAAAATATAAATAAATATACAAAAATCTCCAAATTCCAAAGCTCTCTCCTCTTTCTTCTCCTCCTCCTCCTCCCTGTAAGCATAGATAACCCCAGCTGCCTCTCTCTCTCTCTCTCTCTCTCTCTCTCTCTCTCTTTTTAGGTTCTCTTTTCACAAGCCTGAGCTAAGACTTAAGTACTTAGACCAGTTTTTTAAGTACACTCACACAAAGCCTTCAAGAACCACAACACTCAACTTTTTAACTCTCTTGTTTTGTTTGCAGTGCCATGAACAAGAACAAACACACATAGTGAGAGTGAAAAACTTCAACTTGAGCTGAGAAAAAAACAGATAACTTTTTTATTTTTGAATGGAGGAGGAAGCTGGTTCATGGCCTCCAATAGGATCACCATTGTTGAACAACTTGCAGAAAGATGATGACCCCTGGAGGAGCAACTTTGATAACTCTGTCAATGCGGTCGTTTGGGTTTGTTGCCACTGCAATTCTCATCTCTATGTTCTTAGTCATGGCGATTTTTGAGAGGTTCCTTAGACCAACCTCACCTGCTGCTCCCACTACTAACCCTTCTCATGCTGATCTTGAATCCCATTTGGGGTTCAATCCCAAACTTGGCTACCCATCACCCAAAGTAAGTGATCATATTTTTCATTCCTGGCTTTCGTTTACATTTGTAAATTGTTTGTTTTTTCTGGGTTGTTTTTGAATCTGCATTTAAAGTTGTGGCCAAAGCAAAATGTTGGTGATTTCATTTTCTGAAGAACATCATTGAAAGTTGTTTCCTTTTCTTCTGCTAAGTTGTTCTTTAGACTTGTTCTGGTAAATGGTTGTCGATTTTGAGGGACTTGTCTTTTGCTTTCTCTTCTTTTTTTCATTTTCTTGACAGTTTTGTTTGTTATTTTGATTTTTGCTGATAAATTGTTATGATTATTTTTTCTCTGACATAAATTTATTGATGCCTAATGTTTTCTTAACCAATCACAAAGTTATTGCTGGTTACTCTACATTTGGTAATGGGTTTCAGAGGATTCAGGCTTTTAGCTCAGTTTATTTTCCTTTGTCATCTGAAATTTTTAAGTGTTTTTGAGCTTTCCATGTTGTGTTTATAGTTTAAATGCTCTTTTCATCATGGAATAACCATTTTTGCACAGGACATTTCTCATCACATGGATCATTGTAGCCATTTAAGAGCAATGTTGTTTGTAGTTATAATAATTTCCCATCAAATTTCAATCCAGATTCCATGTCCAGTCTCAGCTGCATTTGCATGTTCATCATTTAAGAGCTGATGAGCAGTTTGTAGTTATTATGATTATATTATTAGTAGGCAATGCAAATGGTTGGCCTATCCAAGAAAGCAGTGTGTTTTGAATGGTTGGTGTCTATCAAACCAAAGAGTCTTTTAAAGGACTAGTTGTACTTTTGGTGTTTAGAATCATCAAATTGTTACCATCACCAATGACCCTTGTGTGTTGTTTTCGCATGCTTGTTTTCTCGGTGCCTTGCCTGCCTGGGGTCGGAGACAAGTTCTTCCATGTGGGGAATCTTTGTCTTCTTAATTTTTTGCTGTGCATTCATGATTCATCTAGGCAAACGAAATCTGTGGATTATAGATGTTTTTTTTTATTGGCTGTGTTTATGTGCGCTTATTTGAATATAGTCTATTACATTTTTGGAGGATCCTATGAGGGGTCCCTGCTTTGATGCAACACATTCGGTGGTCTACCATGTGCCATAACTTTTACAAAACAAATCAGACCCACCTCTACTGTTTAATTTCGAGACCTAACTTTGCCGGTGGGGTCGCGTAAACTTTATAAGTTCATCCGATGCTTGTTGGTTCGTCGCTTTATCATAAAATTTATGCGTAGCATAACGCTTTTTGTGAGCAAGGTTTTATGTTTAGATAATGCAAAAATTCATCATGTAAGATCACATCGATTCTCATGTGCTTAATGTTCCCTAAAAGTGTTTTCGGATTATCAGTTGTAAGTCACTCACTGGGTACCTGATTTGTTTTTGTTTTTTGTCTGAGAGTTCATCTAATAAGAGATCGGTTCCACATTGTCAACAAACAAATCAGTTGATGTGATCTTTTAGGTCCCATGGCCATTAGTGAAAAGCACAGAAATAGGGTGAATAATATATGAATAAGGCCTCACCAATTCTATTATCTTCTTCATCAAATATTGTTTGTTTGATCTTGTGTTTACAGATGACTGTATATGCCAATGGTGTTTCTGTCTTGATGCCTGGAGATCATATCCCTACCTTCATCGCGCACCCCAGCTCCAGTTCCAGTTCCAGCTCCGGTGCCTTGTCCGCACGAACCCATTTCATGGCCTCACCATCAGCATAACTCATTGCCTAGCCCCACTGCTTAACTTAAATTCAAACCCCACAAGCTCAACATGAGAAGACGACTTAAACAACGGGGCTACATCGATCAAGCCACATTCCCGATTACCAACTCAGTAAATCCGAACAAGCAAGCAAGCATGTCGGATAGTAATATGCATTCGAAACTCCCATTTTTCCAACCTTTTTTAGCCTCAGAGCTGCATATCTATTATGTTGTGTATAGATAGTATCAGTTTTTTTGATGGGTGTAGGATGGCTTTGTCATGTTTGATACACAGTAGATGTAGCAAACAAAGACTTCTACTACCCAGATTCTCCTATATATATTTTCCATCATCTCCATATTAGTATTCTCAAAAACTTTTTCCAATGTAATGGGAGGATCCTGGAACATAGACTGCAGGGCTCATCAAATGGATCACATTCTCTTGCCTGTAAAAAGATCAATGAAGGAAATTTTATATACAAATTTGAAATTTGAAAACTTTTCTTTTGATTTCAAGTGTTTTTGAGCTTTTCTCAGTTTTGTTTAGTTTAAATGCTCTTTTAAACATCGAAAATGCTATATTTGCACGAGGCAATTCTCATCGTCTTTGAAAACTTTGAAATTCAGATTCTCATAAAAAAATAAAAAAAAGTGCAAATTAATAATACATGTTTAATGTAAAATTAGTAACAAAAACGATGATGGCTATAATTCTTACATATAAAAACTCTTTTATTGGTGGTTTCAACCATTCAAACAGAAACCATCGAAACAGCTAAAACTCGGATCCTTACAAGCTCGATGCAGAAATCTGTGTTAGCATTTCAATGCCTATAACTATACTGTTAAAAAAAAAAAAAATGAGCATCTCTAGTTCCATTTCCTCTCAAAAGTCGCAAAATGGGAATGAGAAAACTTGAAATATTCGAAAAAGATGAACTTATATCCTACTCACATTTTTGGCAAAACGATAAGCAGAAGAAAACAACAATTCTCTTTCTACTATTTTCAATCTAAGACTCCACTCAATTTAAAATGCTCAATTTCAAAAAGGCACTAGACATACCTGGTACCATTCACAATCATCATGGAAATACTCAAGCATATTGTCCCGCTACCATTTCATCGAGGCAAACACTGTGAGCTTCATCATCCCATTTCATGCAGCCAAGACCATAAACAATTCATCCCACAATTTTTTGACCACCGGTACGTGTTCATCGATTTGCAAGACACCTTAATTCTTGGTAACCAGCACATAATTTTGAAAGTTCACTTAACAGCAATAAGATAAGTAAGTATGAGGTCCTTTAATTGAATTACATATAAAAACTCCTTAAAAGAATCACAAGAATCACAACTACTAATTCAAAACCAGTCAAAATTCCAAAATACACCAGGAACTTACTATATATTTTAACAAGCTAACAAAAGTACATCCATCCAAAGCAGAAGTGTGATAATAAAAAGCAAAGTCATCAAGCATTGGCAACAAAAATCAAAACAATAAGCAACAATGAGAAAACTCATTGCAATTTCCGGTAACAAATCTACATTAGCAAAATTGGCATACCTCATCATGTAACCACCATTTTGTTTCTTTTTACCATACACCACTCCAATACCTACCTATCACAAAAAAATTAAATTAATCTCCCACCAAGGTTGGTGAGTTGAGGAATTGATCCTTAAACCTCTTACTCGACTACAAAAAATCTAAAACCAATAGGACTATCCTAATAGGGACATAAGTAACAACCAAATTCAGTTCCAATTTTTTTATTATATTGTCATCAGCCATCAAAATAGCAATTGCAAGAAAACTCAAATTCCCATATTATAGAAAGCTCATAAGTTGGATGCCTATTGAGGTATTAGTTCAACACACAATTTAGGGTCATATAAGAACATATAGCAGAAATTATCATCTCGCAGGAACTAGTGATATGATGATATTAATCTGAAGCATTCCTCTATATTCTCCTGCAGAACCAGGAAATCACTTAAAAAGGAACCATTCCTCTCTGTGCTTAGTGGCTACAAGTGTAACTACATATCAATTGTAAATTAACTTGGATATCAGTAAATTGTCAATCATATAAATATGCTGGCATGGAAACCACAGAATGCCATGCATTGAGCCTCATCACAATGGTCCTCTCCCTTTTGGATCGAAAATAGTACCCGAAAACAGCCCCCCACACACAGAAAGCATATATACCTTAACCATAGGCATTCACCCTGTAACCACAGACTTATAATTAGCAAGAAAGCTCATTTATGAATTTGGGTCCAACCACCTAACTTTGAGTACAGAATACAAATTACAAACACCTATGAATTCGACTAAATGACAAGGATAACACATTAATCTAGAGTTCATCCCCTGAATATCATATAAATAATTTTTAAATTAAACCTGATGAATTAACACATGTTAAAAACCAAGTCTAACATCCGCGAAATGCAAACACCAGACTCAATATAAAAATTATATGGGTATTGGCACAAAACAAGCAAGAAAGTTTTTAGCAGAAATCCATCGAAATGCAATTTCACAATAAAAAAAGAAACTTTGAAACTGCTAAAAGTAAAGCGCACATACCAGCTGCTGCAAATGACATCCTGATCTGAATTAGTACAATTATGGATTTATTCAGGGAGAGAAACTCAAATATTTAAATGATGGGCCTGAGCTTCTTGTTGGGCCCATAATTGGCCCAATAACTACATAGCCCTATAAATAAGTTTGAGTGCACGTCACGGGCTTTTCAGGCACCAAATTTTGACGTGTCCGCCATGTCAGCACTCATTTGATGATATGTTAAGAGCATCTCCTATGTCAATATTTGTCAAATTGAAGATCTCAGTTCATCTGCAAAGATCTCGTCTGATACTTCACATCATGAAGAAATGTTTCAGTTTAAAAAGCCCCAAAAAAGAAATCCTTGAGGAAGAGAAGAGTTGGATTTAGATGCCCTTGAAGCAGAAGCGGTCTCTTCAGGGTTGGGTGATGCGGATCGTGGTTCTCGGAATGATGGAGAAGGCAAGCCATTAGAGAGGAGCAAGAGAGAATTGATGCTGAAATGAGGAATAATGCATACCAATCAGCTTATGCTAAAGCAGATGAGGCAACTAAAGCTCTTCGACTTGAACAACTCTTCCTGTTAAAATTGAGGAAGATGAAAATCCTGTTATTGCAGATGATGACGAGGACTTATATAAATCCTTAGGAAGAACAAGAAAATTAGCTATTAAAAAGCAAAAGGAGGCAGCATCTGGTCCTAAGGCAATTGCACTCCTTGCTGCCGCTGCCACTTGAAAACAACTGCTGATGATCAAAATCCCACAAATGGGGAGTCCAGAAACAAGGTTGTCTTTACTGAAATTGAAGAGTTTGCATGGGGTCTCCAGCTTGTTGAAGGTACTATTTCTTACAGTGTCCTATTTCTTCATATATACCCATCCTTCAATAAAACGTGATCAGGTACTTGTGACCAGCTACCATTTTCATAGATCACGGCCTTTTACATCAGCTATAATTCTTAATATAGAGCAGATTTATAAATAATTACTAATATTTTTGGATTCTCTCTAATTTTGTCATATGTACCAAGTTTAATGCAATAGTTTCTTACATTTATGTTGTTTTGGTGCTTTCAGTAGCCCATAAGCCTGACAATGAAGACGTTTTCATGGACGAAGATGAAGCCCCTGTAACTTCTGAACAAGAAATAAAGATGAGACCGGTGGATGGACAGAAGTTAAAGATACTGAGGAAGATGAAAACCTTGATACTGAGGATAAGGAGATAGTTCCAGATGAAACCATTCATGAAGTTGCCGTTGGGAAAGGATTATCAGGTGCACTTAAGCTGCTTAAGGATCGGGGAACGCTTAAAGAAAGCATTGAATGGGGTGGCAGAAACATTGACAAGAAAAAGAGCAAGCTTGTTGGCATCGTGGATGACAAAGCAGATAATGATATAGATTTAAGGACCTTCGCATTGAGAGAATGGATGATTTGGAAGAATTGTAAGTACCTAATCAATCAATTACAGTATATTTAAGTGGCATGGTATTCGGTTTTACTTTAAGATTGGTTAAATATGATGCATGTGGTACACAGGGTTAGGGACCTGGCACTGGTAGAGGGGCAAGACAGAAAATTGTATAGACTAGATTTAGTTCTTGCTGAATGTTTTCTGAATCAATAATTTTTTCCTCTTTACTTTTATTTTATTATTAGAGTGACTGCGGTCATTAGTGTAACATAGCATGGCCAGTGAAATGATGTGCATATATTTTTCATGAGTTACATTTCAGGTCTGAATTCTGATACACTGCTTGCATGGTTGTTGGAACAATCTGGTATTGAGATTTTAGCTGAAACTGATTGGTATTCTAGTTCTTCAAAGCTGTAGTGGGAACCATGGGATAATAGTGTCCTGAACCTATAATATGTATCATCATTATGAGGACCAGATCCCATATTGTCTGCATTGTGTCAGCTTCTTGAAATGAATAATAATATATTATCACTTCACTTTGGGTGAAATCTTTATCCTAGGATGTGCAAATGGAAATATGAACTGATCATAATAGGGCATGTAAAACATTTGAAACTGCATCAATTAGTGCCTATGTACCTTGTACAGGTTTCAGAAAGGTGCTTTTCATGCCAAATAAAATGCGATGTAGCCATATTTATCTTTGTGTAGTTAATATTTAATTGAAATTTGTTGGCATTATATGGTCTTATGCAATTGTGTTAATGTATGACCTTTTATATAGGCCATTGAACTGCATGAACTGTGGTTTAAAATGAATTGAATCAATCACTGACTTTATCATTTTACTATTTCTGTATATTGATGTTAAATTGTTTCCTTGATTTTTCCAGATGACACCCAAGGAAGCCTTTAGGATGAGTTCTCATAATTCCATGGGAAGGGTCCTGGGAAAATGAAGCAAGAGAAACGCATAAAGCAGTACCATGAAGAATTGTTTAAAGCAAATGAAGAATTCTGATACGCCATCAGAATCTGTGGAGAGGATGAGGGAAGCTCAATCCCGGTTGAAAATGCCCTATCTTGTCCTGAGTGGTCATGTTAAACCAGGGTATGGTTCATGTTTTTGTGTATATTATCTATTAGTGATGTGTGAATTTACTATAAGTCAGCAGGAGGAAAAAAGTTATGAAGATCTAAAGATATTTTTTTGGTCTGCCTTTTCTCTGCTCCCAATAAATAAGGGGAAAGAAGGCAAATAAAAAACTGAATTCCTGCTTATTCCATGAATTATGTCTTGATATAACTTGTTACCTTTATTGAGAGTTGATGATATCTAGAGCTTACTGGGAACATTGCACAGAGTTCACATGTATTATGTAGTCTCTCTTGACTTATGCCTTGTTGGGTATAGGCCTCATATGTTATATTCAGTCTCGTCTTAGTATTCATATATATATATAATATATATATAAATATTGCGTAATTCTAATCCGTCCGATTATTTTGTTAAGAATAATCCCATAGAATCGTAGATAGTCTAACATCTTCTTTGCTACTAGATGGTTAAAACAAGTTGGTTTAACCGACAAATATTGTTCAATGGAGATAAATGAAGAAAAAGAAAGTACACAGATATAACTTGTAGGCATTTGTTGAATTATGGACCTTCATAACTTTCAGCTTCCTTTTTACCTCCTTAGCAAATTGGCAACAGACGATCTTAAGGATTTTTTATTTTATTTGAAAGAGCGATCTTAAGGATTGTTACTTTTTGGAATGATGCTGTTTTTCTATCTATTAGAAAATTGATTATGTGTTATGATTTTGTTAATTTCTGTTTTAACTTCAATAACTTAATCAATCCTTTTGTTTTCCATGTTTTATGTTTAGGCAAACAAGTGACCCTAGAATGGTTTTCGCTACTGTTGAGAGGACCTTCCAGGGGGCTTAACACCCCTGCTCGGTATAGTAAGGTCAGTTTACCGTTATATTTTTTGTGCCTATGCATCAATATGTTAATATGCATACAGCATATGTGCACGTGTATAGATGGCTAGATGCACTGCTGCTGGTTTTCTACATTTTGCATGGGTATGTTATGGTTTTTTAAATTTATTTTTCTTTCCTTTTTGTCCGTCCAGTTAGTCTGTGATGATTGCAATTCTGTTAACCGCATGGTTTTGCAGTAACCTGTCTTCATTATCTCTGTAAGCTATCAATATAGAGCTGCCTAAATACGCATATTACCTTTTTTTTTTATCTGCAATCTACTTGGTTCTATTTGCAATTTTGTTCCTAGGATTCATAGTATTTGCTTGTCTTTTACATCATCTTTGCTACTTATTGTACTAAGAAAACAAGCCTTTAGGAGTGAGGATAAATGAAAAAAAAAGGACAAAAAAGAAATCGAACTTCTACAAGTTATCGGTTTCTCTTTGAATTCTGATTTCTTCTCTGCCGCAAGCGTTTTGTTCAAGACTTCCTGAGGTTTTTTTAAGCATGTTCCTGTCATCCTGTGCTTTCCTTCCGATAATCTGTAGATGAAGTGTTTCGGATTTCAGTAACTTAAAATACCCTACAGGCTACAGTTTTTTGGTTGAGTTTCCACAAATATCGTTTTTAATCTATTTGCGCCAGCACCAATTCGTGTTGTTTTCTGCTGGTCGCTATTAATTTTTAGATACTGAAGTGGAATGGTCTTTTTATCCGCCTTTCAGGTTGAACATTTCTTGTGGATAAAGCGCAAGGCTGAGCCCAGGAATTCAAGCATGCCAAAAAAACCTAAAAGTCGAACTACCTTTGATCTCTATTTATCAGCTGGGATTCATATAAGATCAGAGTAATTCTTCGGAAACTCCCAAATGATTTTTGAGGATTCAATTTCATCGCCCTTGTAAGTGCACCACACTTTTAATCTCATGGCAAGGCAAATAGTCAATATGTATTGTCGTAGATGCATGTTTACCATTCATTCTAGTTTGGACTGTAAATAAAAATTGACTAGTCGTGTTGCAGAAGTGAAATGGTAAAATTTTAGATGGAAGAATAGTTTATAGAACTATGGCTAGCTTCATATTAATACTCAACTTTCCCTTCTTGGTTACCAAAGTTGAAGGGTTTGATAAAAGTGTTCTCATGTTATCTGTATAACTTGTCTTAATATCGTGATACTGTTAAAATTTTAAACATTTTTGTGTTAATTGAATATTTGAACGCAAAATATGTCTAAAATTTATTTTCTTCTCTATACTAGCCTACTAGGCAATTCATTCACATTGTTGATTGGTTTCTTGCAATATAAAGATTTTATGTCGAGTATCATTATTTGAAGGGAAGAGAGTTGTCATCGGATACAATTGAAGAGGGGCCTGCTATTGCCTGAAATTTTGGTATATTTCGGATCTCGATCCTCTCCTTATTTTTAACTTTTTCCTCACATTTTCCTCACATTGTTATTATATGTTACATATTATGCTTTAAGGAAAAAAGAAAGAATATATATTATTTGGGCCCTTTTGGTTCTGTTTTATGTGAGAGAATAGGTTATAATACAAAGCTTAATTGAAATTGACAATCGGAAATGATTTGGTAAGGAGGAGATTACAAGGAAGTGAGTCTTCATTGTTCAAGATACATTGTAATGTTCTTTAATAGTTTTTGACTCTATTATATTTTATTATTACAGTATAATAACATCATTCTCCTATTTTTATTTATTTTTATTATTTGGAAAAAATAAAAATAAAAAATTGTTTACCCAAAATGTTAGAATGAACTTCCTATAATATCATTCTTTCCACATAATCCTTCATCTCACCATCCAATTTTCGGGCAGGATAAAACTTCCTCCTTCAAAGACATAGTCTCATACAAACGTGCAATTTCTTCCGCATTCATATTTGATTAGTCAGGAAACACTCAGTGTCCCACCCCACTCTCACCATAGTATTTCAGAGAAAAATCATAAAAGAGACTTTTGTTATTTGTAAATCACAATCTAGTCAGAACCTGTGGAAAAACAGAAAGCACAACAACACAACCAACACGGCTGCTGTGTATTGTATTATGGATAAATATGATATGAAAAGAATACTAGGGTATTTTATAGGCAAAACTGAAGCTTGGTGAATACGATTCTTGGTTCTTGGTGAATAAGCAAAAAAGCTTGTTGTATACGATTATAGACTGAAGCTTCTTGAACACGTTTATGATTTAAGGAAATAATTTAATTAAATAATAATTATTTAAAAAAAACGATTATGTATTCTTGGTGATCAAGCAAGAATATCATAATTCAAACAATTAAAGCTTTCCTTATTAACGTTGACTTAAGGAAGTGGCAAAAAGTCAACTGGACTCTCACGGTCCAATTGAAGCGGCATTCGTGTACGTAGGACGTGCCCACACACGAGTCGTGCATTCGAAGGTTCGAGGTCCATGATTTGCTTGGGTCTAACTTGAGAACTACCTGATCCACATCAACCATAGATCGACTATCTACACATACCAGCTGGATTTATACAATTTTAAATCATTCATAGAGAGACTAAAATTTTTAAATGGGGGCTTGAGCTTCTTGTTGGGCCCATAATTGGCCCAATAAGCTACATAGTCCTATAAATAAGTTTGAGTGGGCACGTCATGGCCTTTTCAGACACCAAATGTTGACGGGTCTAGCCATGTCAATGCCATTTGATCACATGTTGAGAAGATCCATTTTTGCTCACCCCCTTCAAGGGGGGGTGAGCATTACCCCCTTCTCAACACTTGATATGTGTCCAGTTTTTTGGATAAAAATACCCCTCCCTTGACACATGTCAAGTGTTCGGGAGAGGGTAATGCCGAAAGTAAACTCCGTTGAGAAACTCTTTCGGTAAACATGTGAGATGACATGGCCAAACACGTAAATATTTATTTCGCTATAATGCGATCACGTCTCCAGACACGTCAACACGTATTTCATAACGTGTCTGGACACGTCCACTCTGAGAACTCTAAAATCACCGATTTCTGTAGGAAAAAAAATAAAATGCTCGAATAACAACCAGAAATTGCGTCTCAGAGATGAGACCTTCGAAGACAACATTTCGAGAATCATTCATAGAGAGATCCATTGAACATTCCTTCTAAACAGGTTCTTATTTCTTCACTTTATTATTATTATTGTAGTCTCTATTGTAATTTTTAGCTCAGTTTTGATATGATTTGTGTGTGTTTTTATAAAAAAATTTTAATGAGACTCTGGCTGGTTTCTGAATACAAGGTTTTTTTTTTTTTTTTTTTGTTAGTACTAAAAGAAGATATATTTGATTGGTTGTTTTGAAGTGGATATATGTCTGTGCTCTGCAAATGACATTTTGATATATATTTTTTTTCAATGAGATTCTGGTTGGTTGGTGAGATAATGTTTTTTGGTTCTGAGAAAATGCAAAGGAGGTTGGAGTTGATTGCTTTGGGTTGCAAGGAAATGAAATAAAATCGACACAATTTAATTGGCTTGGCTGAGCAAAGATTTATTTACTTAAGTTCAAGTAAATATAAATCGTTAGATTTTAATTCATGTGTCATTGAGTTTTCTTGGCAATGCTTCAGGCTTAAAGTTGTTTACTTTGGCCGAAAAACCGTAAACCCCTGAATATATTTTTGGTTAACGAAATTTTTATGAAATCATTTTGTATCTAAATAGAATATTGGATAATTTTTTTTTTTGTTAGGTTAGCATTTTGGATCCAAATTCAGCTCGTTCACAGTCGATGAACGATCTTGAGAACAGTGGATTAGATTGAAGGGAAAATTTCTGTTATTTTGAGTGTTTTTGAGTGTTCCCTGTTTAGTTTAGTTTAAATGCTATTTTAACCATCGAATAGCCATTTTGGCTCAAGATATGTCTCATCACATCGATCATTGTAGGCATTTAAGAGTACTGTTGTTTGTAGTTATAATAATCTCCCATCAATTTTAATCTAGATTCCATGTCCAGTCTCAAAAGCTAGTATTACACTCGCAGCTTCATTTGTATTTTCTAGTCAGTATTTCCATCGTTTAAGAGCTAATGAGCAGTTTTTAGAATGTAGTAGTAATGAAGTAATGATTATTATTAGGCAATGCAATGGCCTATCCAAGAAGTTATGTGTTGAATCGTTGGTGTCTAACCAAGAGTCTTTTAAGGACTAATTGTACATTTGTACTTTTGGTGTTTAGACTCATCAAACTGTTACCATCAGTATGACACCCTTGTGTTGTATACTTGTATCCGCATGCTCTCTCGGTGCCTGCCTGGGTCGAGGACAAGTTCTTCGATGTGGGAAGTCTCTGTCTTCTTAGGTTTTTTTTTTTTTTTTTTTTTTTTTCTAATTTTGCTGTGCATCCAACTTGGCAAAAGAAATCTGTGGATTTTAGATGTTTTTGTTGGCTGTGATTATGTGCTTATTTGAATATAGGGTATTATGCAACACATCTGTGGTTTTTTGTTTTGCTTTCTTTTTAGTATTTTATGAAACCAAATATTCTTCACACATGGGGATGATCCTTAGTCTTGATTCATTTGTATTTGGTTTTTTCATGTGATCTGATCAGATATGGATTTTTGGTTTTTTTTCATGTGATCAGTCTCTGATTCTGTTTTCATCTCAACTTGTTTATATTGTTTTGTTTGCAGATTACTGTATATGCCAGTGGTGTTTCTAGAGATCATATCCCCCTACCTCGTCGCTCACCCAGCCCCGGTGCCTTGTCCACACAACCCATTTCGCGGCCTCACCATCTGCATAACACATTGCCTAGTCCCCCACTAACTCCAATTCTAACCCAAGCTCAACATGAGAAGACTAAGCGAAAAATTACCACTCGCTACATCGGTCTAGAAATCTGTTTCTGAATACGCACAAGCTAGCATATCGTGTATGCATTAGAAACTGCCCTTTTTCCAACTTTTTTAGCCTTTAGCTGCATATTATGTTGTGTATATATTGATAGTATCATTTTTGATTGTTGTAGGCTGGAGGAGAAGAAGACTATCATCAAGAAAAGAATCTTGATGATCAGTTTTTGATTGTTGTAGGCTGGAAATGACTTCCACTGACAAGCATCAAGGTCGTTTTTCGGTTCCGAGAGAAAGTTATAAGTCATGATTTGTTGAGTGAGGAGGAGATCAATTTTTTGAATTAGGAGGATATAAGAAGGGACAAAATGTTTATTGGTTCAACCATGTCTCGAAGAATAACAAAACTGCTTAAATTCTAGATCTATTATTTCTTCGAGACATGGTTGAACCAATGAACATTTTATCCCTTCTTTGATATCCTCATGATTCAAAAATTGATCTCTTCCTCACTCGGAAATCATAACTTATAAGTTATAACTTTCCCTCTCGGCATCGAAAAACGACCTTAATGTTTGTGGATGTTTGGCATTGAAAAGCTTGTAATTGAATCAAATCGATCAAAATAATAATCTAGATCGAAGCTGGTGCTGGTGTGTGTTTGGTTTTTGAGAAGAAAAAAAAATTGAGCCAAGCGTGGTTTTCACTTGGTGGTGGTGGTGGAGGAGAAGAAAAACATCGTTGCAGTCGACGCCCTTGTCTTTGCTTTCGGATTCGATCTGGAGCAGCTGGTAGTTCCACTAATTAATGACACGGTCACTCACTGGTACCTTCAACATGTAAGCATCGTTTTTTTTTTTATTTCTTGTTGTTGATTAATTGTATCAATAGATTTTTTTCCCCGGGTGATTACATCATTTAATGACATGAGTGGGCACGTCACGGCCTTTTCAAGCACCATTTGTTGACGTGCCCAGCCACGTCACACTAATTTGATGACATGTCAAGTAACTTTCATGTGATGATGTGCCTGGCCACGTCACCAAGTAAGTGATGACATGGCCGGGCCACGACAGTACTTATTTCGTGATAATGTGATGACGTCCCTAGAAACGTCAACATGTATTCGATGACGTGTCAAAAAGTCTTTTCTTTTCTCAGACTTCAGAGTGTCAGACACCAACAAAAATGGTGAAATTGATGCCAAGTTTAAGAAAAATGATGTGTGCATAAGTGGCAACCGCCACTTTCCTTATTTCTTGCATACCACTCCTCATTGTTTCCTTCAATTTATGCATTAGTGGCCTTAGCGGCAATGAGTGGCACCGATTGTTCATGTTTAGTGGATGTTAGTTTGTTTTAGTGGGTTCCTTAAAAATTAAAATATGTAAGTGCTGTTCGAACTGTTTTCCTTGTTATTTTATATTGTTGTTTATCAGTATGTATTGTTCGGTATGTATATATATAGTCTTGAGAACTATTGAATGAGGATATCGAAAATATTAAGCAAATTTGCCTCTCTCTATCTCCTGTATCTCTCCTCTGCTCCTTCTATGTATTTCAAAGTCTGAAATACTTCTCTAAATTCACCCTATGTACTTTCCAGGATCGGAAAAGTACATAACACCCATCAAAGCCTCTCCAACTCCAACTTGTTCAACAGCACAAAACAAAACCCATCTCTCGGTTTCTCAAATCACAACCAGAAATTGCGTCTTGGAGATCTAATACAAGCTTGGACACTCTCCTTTTAAACAGGTTCTTATTTCTTCACTTTATTATTATTATTGTTGTCTCTGTTGTAATTTTTAGCCTATTTTTGAAATGTTTTGTGCGTTCCCTGTTTTGTTTAGTTTAAATGCTCTTTAATCATCTAATTGCCATTTTTGCACAAGATATGTCTCATTAAATGGATCATTGCACAAGTTTAAGCCTTGAACCCCTGTGAACCATCTCTCTTTCAAAAAGAAAAAAAAGGTTCTTCCATCAAGTATTTTTTTTCAACTGTTGCCCATAAATTTATCAATTTTGTCTGGAATTTCATGGTGGGCACTGAGTTTGATAGTTGCTGTGGTCCTGTAGCCTACATCATTTTCCTCTATCAACTACACATTTCCTTACTTGATTTTGAACCACATATTTCACCGACCTTATCCTCCAGATATTTCTTACATCAAAATTAATTGCAATTTGAGGCTCTCAAAGTAGTTTCTTGTAAAGTATTTGGTTGATCATCCACTCTACAATCAGAAATTAAGCAGTTATGGAGGAGAAAAACTTACACATAGCTATGTATCCATGGTTTGCCATGAGCCATCTCAATGCATTTCTTCAATTGTCCAACAAACTTGCAGAGAGAGGCCACAAAATCTCATTTTTATTACCAGAAAAAACACAAGCAAAGATTGAGCCTTTCAATCTTCACAAGCATCTTATCAACTTCGTTCCAGTTTCCGTTCCTTGTGTTGAGTGCCTTCCTCCAGGAACCGAAACAACAGCCGATGTTCCTAACCCTTTATATCCCCTTGTAATGACAGCCATGGATTTAACTGAGCCTGTCATTGAAGCTATTCTCTCTCACCTCAAACCCCATTTTGTCTTATATGACTTCACTCATTGGTTGCCACAATTGGCACATAAACTAGGCATTAAGGCCATACGGTATTGCATTGTTAGTTCTGCAACAATTGGTTATCTTTTGAGCCCTGAAAGAAAACATAGTGAGAAAATTTTGACAGAAGCCGATATGATGAAGCCTCCACCAGGTTTCCCTTCTTCAATGATCAAGCTAAGTCCCCATGAAGCTCGAGGAATGGTTGCTATGACTGTTACAGAATTTGGTGGTATTCCATTCTTTGAGCGACAATTACTTGCTTACACTTTGTGTGATGCAATTGGTGTAAAAACATGTAAGGAGATTGAAGGGCCCTACTGTGATTATATCAGTAGTCAGTTTGGGAAGCCAGTGATTCTGGCAGGGCCAGTATTGCCAGAGCCTCCTCGTTCAGTTTTAGAACCAAAATGGGAAAAATTGTTGGGTGGCTTTGAAGCTAAAAGTTTGATATACTGTGCATTTGGGAGTGAGTGTAGTATGAACAAAGACCAGTTTCAGGAACTGGTTTTGGGGTTTGAGATTACAGGTTTACCGTTTTTGGCTGCTCTGAAACCACCAATGGGATGTGATACAATTGAGTCAGCTCTGCCTGAAGGGTTTGAAGAAAGAGTGAAAGGAAGGGGATTTGTTCATGGAGGTTGGGTTCAGCAGCAGTTGATCCTGAATCATCCCTCTGTTGGGTGTTTTGTGACCCATTGCGGATCGTCTTCATTATCTGAGGCTATGATGACTGATTGCCAATTAGTGTTACTGCCAAACGTTGGAGATCAAATAATCAATGCAAGATTGATGGGTGGAGATCTGAAAGTTGGAGTGGAAGTTGAAAAAGGTGAAGTAGATGGATTGTTTACAAGGGAAGGTGTGTGCAGAGCTGTGATGACTGTAATGGATGAAAACAGTGAAGTTGGCAAACAAGTGAGGGAAAACCATGGTATACAGAGAGAATTCTTGCTGAGCAAAGGACTTGAGAGTTCTTACATTGATGGTTTTGTTCAGAATTTGCATGACCTGTTGAGATAATCATTTTAGTTGAGAAGACTTCAAGCCACATTCCTGATCAGAAACTCAGTAATCTGATGATGAATACGCACAAGCTAGCATGTTGAATATGCATCAGAAACACACAGTATATCCGGAAACATGGACTGCAGGGATCATTAAATGGATCACACCCTCTTGCTTGTAAAAATATATTGAGGAATGTAATTGTGTACTATGCTTGCATTCACATTTTATTCTAATTTATTTGTTTCAGAAGTTATTGGTTTGCCACTATACACTTTGATTAGGCCTGAACCGATGAAATTTTGTATCGATCCAGCCTGAACGAAGCAAAATTGCATTGGTTCAGGGATAACCGATGCAAGTTGTACATCGGTCTGGGTTGAACCAAGGCGATTTTGATTTTGAGCTTTCGGGTTCACCCCAACCGAACTGATGCAGTTGTTGCATTGGTTCCAGACGGAACCAGTACACCACCTGCTTCGGTTCACCCCAAGCCTGACCATTTTATTTTACTTTTTCGGGTTCGGTTTGAATGTAAATCTTGAATGTGAATCTCGAAGCAGGCTGAGTGATGATCGAAATGTGCCTACTAGATTTAGAGGATGGTGCCAGTATCAATCATTCATATATATATATATATATATAGTCCCGTTCCTATCAGTGCATCCTGATATAACTTTATCAGGATATTGAATGTGAACCACGCATTTATAACAGTGATTTGACAAGTGTATACATACCAAGTCAAAGTATGTAAAACGAGTGGCTCACATTCAATATCCTTATATAATTCTATCAGTACACACTGATAGGATAATTTTCGTATATATATATATATATATGTATATATATATTGGGGAACAAAATGTAGAATGGTGATTATATGTAACTTAAAATAAATTAAAAAAGTAAAAGTGAAGAGAAATGCATCATGTTTCAGAGTTTTAACTTATTTTTAATTATATTTATCTGCTTTTATTAATGTTTTGAAAATTTTCTTTTTGTGAAACTATGAAATTATAAATTGATATTATACAATAACTTTAAACTTAAATATATTATAAAATCTCATCGGTTGTTCAATGTTATTATTACTTATTATTTTTGTAGGAATGTGTTGTTCAATATTTAAAAGAGTAATGCTAGACGTCTCAATTTTTTTTTCGGAAATTTTGTCCCAAATGATGTGGCACGTGAGGTGTCAACATCATATCAGTTACCATATAATCTCATGATTTTTAAGATATTGACATCTCATGTGTCACATCATTTATGACAGAATTTGGGAAAAAAAAATTGGGACATCTAGCATTACTCTATTTAAAAAGGGTTATTTTACCTATGATTTTAATTGTGACAAATAAAAAAGACACCATAAAACTGTGTTAAAGAATTTTACCGAAGCCCAAAATTCAAAATGTTGTCTTATATGGGCCGAGGCGTCGAGCCCCATTGGGCTATAAGCAATGGTAACGATTTTTATCGAACCTACTAAGATATTATCAAGCTAAATAAACACTCCTACCACCGACCCACATCGGTAAGTGGAGAGAGTATTTGTATTTTGCTAATACGTTTTTAGTTTAATGCATTATTGGGCTATGAAGTTTGTTTGAGCTATAAGGTTTTTAATCAATCCCAAGACCCCATAGTAGGTCTACTTTTGCAAGTATTTTATTTATCAAAATATAAATTTTGTTTTTATTTAATATATAATTGCCTAGCCTAACACATGTTATATATATATATATATATATATATATATATGAATTATCAAGTCAGGTATTCTGTAAAAATTTTTCGTACAGAATCGTCTAAAAAAATTTACTCGGTTTATCACATATGATAAACTTTGATCTCACATGAAAAATTCGTACGGGATCCCTGAATTTACTCGGTTTATCACATGTGATAAGTCTTGATCCCGTACGAAAAATTCGTACATGATCCTTGACTTGATAACTACTATATATATATATATATTCAAAAATCGAAAACCGCCCAAAAAGTTTGTTTATGATTGTCTAGTACCCTTTTGCTCAAATTTTGAAAATAGTATTTTTGGAAACATTCCTTGTTTGTTTGTTGAATGGGATTATATTCACTCTATCAAATTAATTAGAAGATGGTGATATTTTTGTTTTTGGCTTTGGCTTATAATGAAAATGACGACCAAAGAAACAATCCAAAATAACCAATACTCATGACTCAAGTGTAACGTCTATTTATTATAAAAATAATTAGGACCACTTGATAATTGATACATCATTTGTCCTTAAATCATCTCCCAACGGCTCCCAAAATCACTTTCCCTCCCTTTCACTACAAATTTCAATTTCTTCAAAATTAAGATGTTTTAATTTACAGTCCTATGAAAAAGTCGTTATCCATACCAAATCTGTGAAATTGACCGTTATAATAATTGTAATACTAATATTAAAGTCAATGTATTTAAATGCAATTTTATTGAATTGACATACGGGTTGATATTTTTCTTAAATTTAGTTTAATATATATACTATGGACCGTAACAAAACCCTGTAAATTGATCGAGTTATATTGTTTTGAATTTTAACATTTTAGACAATAATTTAGACTATGGAGGAGGCCAACTATAAAATGTCACGAGAGAGACATTGGTGGCATTAAAAAATTCATGACATCTTTTTCGATTAGCCATTGCTTTTTTACTTTAATCAATCGAATACCGTTGTTGATTTTGGGCATGAAAACTCAAAAGTGACCCTTTTATCCATTTCAAATTCTTCATGTCACATGACACACCATCACAAAAAAGCTGAAAATGGATCTCAAAAAGCTTCCAAGATCTTAAAAAAAAAAAAAAAAACCATACCCAAAAGTTCCAAAACTAATGGTTCTGGTGATACCAACCCGATCCATCATAATAATAATAATAATTAGACTCTTAATCTGATACACTCTAAACTTTATCCGGATGAATCGGAATCTACTTTATAATACATTATCGAAAAAGTTGACAGTAGTGAGATGTGATTCAATTATTTTGCAACATATTTGGAGTAAGTTGTTGGTACAAGATTGGAGGAATGGAAATTCAAAATAAAAATGAGGGAACAGAATCACCAAACTTGTACAACATTGTGATTTTCGAATCATAATTCATCAGAAAATGAAATCTTTTGGTCAAGTACTACAAGCCACCTCTCTATACTAGCAGAGCAGACGAATCTAAAATCCAGACTAGAGATACAGTAGCATTACGTGTTCAACACTTCAACTATCCAAACCAAACCAAACCCACTTTCCCCATATTGACCTTGACCTCAATCGGGTTACAGGTCTATCGGAAATCAGCGGAATCAATTATCGGAAGCACCATCCGGAATACAATTCAACTATCCCACATTTTGAGATTTAATTGGTAAAATGTGAGACTCAAAGGAGTCTATTGCGTTAGAGCCTAGAGGTTTGTCGGAAATTAGAGGTCTGTCGGAAATTAGCGTAATCAACGGGATATCTCCTCACATTTTGTGGCTTAATCGGCAAATTACCCATATTGACCTTTGACTTCCAATGAAGATATTTTGAACATATATTATTCACAACAAAATATTAAATAAAAACCCAACAAAATAAAAGTACAACAAATTAGTGAACAAAAAAGTATGAAATAGATTAACAATTGTTTTTTTTTTTTTTTGGTTCTTTCTTCACAGAAAGATAAAACATTCCAAGGATACAAGTGGGTTTTCAATTGACTCATTAGTACTACTACAATTATTATTATTATTATTTTGATTATTGTTTTGATTATGATTAATTGGCCACTTACCCTCCACTTTTTTGCTACCACTTTCATTCGGCTCAGTCCTGACCCGACCCGGAGACTGGTGTGTTCTTCTCGTAGATGGGCTTCGATTCATTGTAGCAGATCTAGTTGTAGCCGGCGACCTGGACCTTCTTCCGGAGCATTCACCCGGGTCTTTCCTTCTCGGGTCAGGCATTGACCTGCCTCTACTGCTACTCTGAACCAACCTCACTGACCCGTTGTTGTTGTTGAAGCTCCGTTTACCCGGCGACTGTTCGGGTCTTCGTGACGGAGACTGACCCACGACCCGGTCTCTCCTGACACCATACTCACGGTTCCTCGCCGGCAACTTCGCCGGAGATCTAGACACCCTCTGTCGTTGTTGTCTCACTTCTTGCTCGTCGTCGTCGTTGTCTCTCTTGTCGGTGACGGTCGTCGTCGACACGCTTCTCTCACTCATGCTCATGCTCAAGCTACAAATCTCCGACACTTCAGACATGTTCTCATCGTTAGTCTCCATCTCTTGTCTCTTCACATTCTCCTCCACGTCATCACGGTGGTGGTCCAGATGGTGGCGGCGGTGGTTGTGGAGGAGGTGGAGGTGGTTCTCTTGGATCTTTGTTGCAAAAACTGGCTTGGTTTCTTCTTCAACTTCTTGCTTGACATCGCCGCCGGCGAAGACAAGTACCGCTTCCGGTTTCGAATTCGGCTTCGGGGTTTCGGAGAGAACTTCCTTCACCGTCTCCTCCTCCGCGGACGGCGGCGGAGCTCTGCTCTCGTGACTAAAAAAAACCATTTTTCTCCTTCTTCTTCTGCAACTCAGAAGCTCCACTGTCGTCGACGCTGACACAACAACCCATTTTCACTCTCACAACAAACAACACAGACTATGAGACTAGAGACTCGATAATACAAGAGCCATTGTTGAATGTTGAGAGTTTCAGAGCCCGGAAAACGGAATATAAAACGTCGTCGTTTTGAAATAAGAGACAGACAGATAAGACGACAAGACAAGAGAGAGGGTAGTTAAAGAGGAGAAGTGAAGTGAAGTGAAAATGCGCTGTTGTAGTAATGTGTAAGTCAATAAGTCATTAAGTCAATGAATTCTAAGATCTTCAAAATAAATAGATAAAAATAATATTATTGTTATTGTTGTTTAGTCCCTATACTTGTAATTATATTTGCAATTTAGTCCTCGAGGTTTTCATAAATTGGGTCTTGTGATTCAATGATTTGGTATTAAATGAAAAATAGAATTAAAATAAATAAAAATAACTTAATTGGTCTAATTTAGACTCATTAAAAAAAAAAAAAAAAAAGACAATATGAGGTTGGTCTTGTAGTATATCTCTTACACTTACATCAATTGTGTTTTCGAATCTCTCCCGCTAATCAAACACTAAATTATTATAATATTTTTTTTAAAAAAAACGCAAAAGAAAACTATCAACCTTTTATAAAATAACAATAATAACAAATATTGTTTATTATTGTTGTTGGAAACCCTAGAATTGTAATTATTTTTGCAATCGGGTCCTCGGGGTTTTGGTAAATTCAGTCTCGTGATTCGTGTATTTAAAAGAGCCGTGCATGTTCTTCTGCTTTGGTTTTTTGTGAGTGTTTTCTTTTCTAACGACTGTCAATGAATCATGTGAGTAGAACGTCCGATCACTGTGTGAGCGAGTTCATGGAGGAGTGACACGTATGTAAGGGTTTTCTGATCTAACGGAGGAAAATGGGTTTTGGGTGAGAGTGGTGCCAATAGCTTAAATGTTGACTGATCTTTTGCTTTGACCTATACCTACTGTTACACGCTACACCTATAAGGCTATAAATGTTAACTCTCATGTTGTGGGCTCCATGAAATCAAGTTGATATCCAAACACCAAACCATCATAGCCGTCTAATTTTGGTGTAGAATCTAATGGCTGATTTGGTACGCTGTACTGTATTTTATTAGATTGTATTGAATTGGGTTAAACTGTATTATTCTTATACAATTATGTGTTTGGTGATATTTTGTATTAGACTGTATTAACTAATACAACATCTCTACTCTGTATTAGCTAATACGAAATCCACCGTATTAGACCAATTAAAATGTATTTAGCTAATACAATACAGTGAATAGAACAAAATAAACCAAACATTGTATTGTACTATTCTAATACATTTTAAACTCCTAATACAACACAGTACGCCTCACCAAACGAGCCCTAATTTCACTCAGACAGTATAACCAGGGATCAGGACATAACACTACAACTAGGCACGGAGGGAGGGGGGTTGGGGGGAGCCATGTCCCCGCCCTCAAAAAATATTTAAAATCCTTTTAAGAAAATTACAAAATTATTACTAAAGTCTTAATACTTTTCATTTTTGACACCTCTATTTTTTTTTTAATAGTGACCCACAAACTTGAATTTCTGGCTCAACCCGTGACTATAACACTTAATCAAACACATCTCCTTAGATAGTTACGAAATTTGTTACATTTGTAATAGAAATTTATGTTACATATTTAATGTTATCATCAAATATGTGTTGATTTATATGATCGAGAATAGCTTCTATTATACTTATATTTCGACTGAGGTCTTCTCGAAAGTTCCCTTTTCTCTGTAGGGAAGCATTCGTGGAAGTAACAGTCCGCAAGGAAGTCAGTCTCCTAAGGTGTCAGAGAAGTTGTTGTCAGCACTCAAAGCCATCGTTTTTACGGAGCGGGTTCTAGTTTTGAGTCCCAGTTTTAGTACAAGGCGTTGGTAGTATGAGTACGTCTGAGATTGTTAAACTGTGTGAATCACTCTCTCTATTTGACAAGGGTAGAGTTCTTCGTCTCCAAGAGGAGGTCAGACGAGAGGGTATAGCTGATGTTTCTCGCTGTTTAATTGGGAAAGTTCTCTCAGGAAAGAAGGTTAATCGAGAAGCGTTTATCAGTACGATCAAGCAATTGTGGAATCCATTCTGTCATGTTGAAATCGAAGTTCTTGCAGACAATATCTTCATGTTTTGTTTCTCTAAATCAGAGGAGCGAGACGCGATTTGGATGAGAAGCCCGTGGCATTTTGATAATCATCTTATTGTGCTTGAAAAGCCTGTAGGGGCAGGTGAAATTTCTAAATTGGATTTTGATAAAGTAGATATGTGGGTTCAAATACACAATTTGCCTCTCATGTATATGAATAGAAGGGCAGCGAGATCCCTTGCTGAAGAAATTGGGCAGGTTCTTGAATTACCGGCTGATACAACGGAATGTAGAGGTAAATTTCTAAGAGTGAAAGTTAGAATTGAGATTACTAAACCTCTCAAACGTTTTATTAAATTGGCAGTGGATGATACAGAGAGGGTTGTTGTGGCGCCGCTCATATATGAACGGCTGCCAGAATTTTGTTATGCGTGTGGTAAAATGGGGCATGTACTTAGGGAATGTCCAAATGATGAGGCTAGAATTGATGCATTGGAGGGAGCATCAACTCAATTTGGTGCTTGGTTGCGGGCATCTGGCCCAGAAGTAGGGAAACAGAAGCCTCCAAAACAAACAGGACAAAGTTTTTCGGGGCAAGGAGTTGGGAAATCCAATTCGACATCAGAAGGTTCTATGAGAGGAAACGAAGATTGTCGAGTTGGAACAAATGCAACACAGAGTACTGAAGGAGCTGCCAGTGGGGGATCTGTGGGCCGGATCGTCTGTAAATCTGTTGAAACTCATCACCCTGAGATAGACCAGCCAGGAGATTCTTCCTTAATCAGTACTATAGATATAACAAGGAGAGATTTAGGGGTGGTGGTTAGGGGACAGGAGAAGGAATCAGAGGGTGCCATTGTTGCCATGGAAGCAGAGGTAAACTACTCAAAGGATCATATAGAGGGCCAGAAATTCAATGCTTATAATCCGACTGTAGAGGCAAAGGGTCCAGAAGAAACCAGTAAGAAGACTGTCAGGACATGGAAAAGAGTGGCTAGAGGCAATTCGGGGTCTCCACAGTTGGGCGACTTGGATCATTCATATTGTAAAAGGAAGATTTCAGACGAGGTAGGTGAGGCTACTACAGAAGTTAAGAAGGTAAGAACTGACCTGCATTTGACTGACTATTTGTTATCTGCGGAGCCTGAGGTTCAGGCCCGCCGGGGGCCATGATAGGTGTATGCTGGAACGTACGGGGACTGGGGAATCCCCGTACGTTCGAGGCCTTAAAAAGGCTGGTGAAAAAGGTATCCCCATGTTTGGTCTTCCTGTCTGAAACAAAAATGCACCGATATAAAGTCGATAGAATAAAGGATACGTTGGGTCTTTGTGGAGGTTTTAGTGTAGATTGTAGAGGTCGTAGTGGTGGTCTTATGTTATTATGGTCTGATGAAGTGGAGGTGACAGTTCAGTCGTATTCTTCTGGACATATTGATGCTTGCATCCGAATGACAGATGGATTCCGGTGGAGATTTTCAGGGTTTTATGGCCATCCGGATCCTAACTATAGAGCATCCTCGTGGGATCTTCTACGTAGACTTCGGGTTATGGATGATCTTCCTTGGGTTTGTGGAGGGGATTTCAACGAGATTATCTCAGTAACAGAAAAAATGGGAGGTTCTGAGAAGGGGACTACTGGTATGAGAAATTTCAGACAAGCTGTTGATGATTGTGGTTTGATTGATCTTGGCTATGTGGGGCCTTCGTTCACTTGGAATAATCGTAGGGATGGTGGTAGCAATATTCAAGAACGGTTAGACAGGGTTTTGGTGGACCAAAGGTGGCAGCAAAAATTTTTAGATGGCAAAGTTTACCATCTTCATTACTCTAGTTCAGACCATAGACCGATTCTGTTGACATTTGGGGAAGGGACTTGTTTTGAACCAAAACATGGTAGGCCTTTTCGATTTGAGGCTTTTTGGTTAACAGAGGATGAGCTTGGCCGAACTATTGCAGCAGCTTGGGGTGAGAGTGGTTCTCCATCCACAGTGGCAGGCCTTCGTTCAAAAATTAATTGGTGCGCGGCTAATCTGGCTGGTTGGAGTAAGGAACGCTTTGGAAGTCTTAGGAAAACGATTGCTAAAACTCAAGCTTCTATTGAAGATTTGTATCAGAATGTTTCCCAACCTGGAGTTATGAATGAAATCAAGAAACAAGAAAGAGAATTGGAGGGGCTTCTTGCTAAGGAAGAGATATATTGGCGTCAACGAGCAAAAGCAGATTGGTTATCAGCTGGGGATCGTAATACTAAATTTTTCCATGCTCGTGCTTCAGCCAGAAGACGGAAGAATAATATCCAAGGCCTCTTCGATGAAAGGGGAAGGTTTCTTGATTCTGAAGAAGATATTGTTAGACATGTATGCTGCTATTTTTCAGGCCTATTTCAGTCCTCTAATCCTGGGAGTAGGGAAATCAATATTGCTATTGCCAATATTGGGTCCCGGATTGGAGAATCAGATAGAGGCAGATTAGGGGAGATGTTCTGTGCAGATGAGGTGAGAGCTGCTCTGTTCGAATTAGGACCGACCAAAGCTCCTGGACCAGACGGATTTCCAGCAATCTTTTTTCAGAAGTTTTGGTCGATAGTGGGAAATGACATCACCCAAGTTTGTCGGCGAATTCTCAATGAAGGATATTCGATTAAGGACTTCAATAAAACTAATATTGTTTTGATCCCAAAAGTCAAGAATCCAAGCACCATTAAAGATTTCAGACCTATCTCGTTATGTAACGTGATCTATAAGATAATTGCAAAGGTAATGGCTAATAGATTGAAGCACTGCCTCTCGTCGATTATTTCCTCAAATCAGTCAGCATTTGTTCCAGGACGACAAATATTCGATAATGTTTTGGCCTCTTTTGAAATCCTCCATTCCATCGATCATCGCAAGAAAGGTAATAAAGGTCTAATGGCATTAAAACTTGATATGAGCAAAGCCTATGACCGAGTGGAGTGGAGTTTTCTTAGAGAAATAATGGTCCGGATGGAGTTCCCGAAGAAGTGGATAGATGTTGCTATGGATTGTATCTCCACGCCTACGTTTTCGTTTGTGATTAATGGAAAGGTGATGGGGAATGTTGCGCCGTCAAGAGGTCTCCGGCAAGGCTGCCCGCTCTCACCTTATCTGTTTCTTTTGTGTGCTGAAACTTTGTCTAGTTTGCTTCAGCAGGCCGAAACTGGTGGACGAACTCTTGGAGTGAGGTGTGTGAGAGGTGCACCTATAGTCAGTCATCTTTTTTTCGCTGATGACAGCTTGTTATTTTGTAAAGCTTCAGCAGAGAGCAGCTATCACATTAGAAGGCTTCTTAGCATATACGAAATAGCCTCTGGTCAGCAAGTGAATCTCCAGAAGTCAAGCATCATGTTTAGCCCGAATACTACCACTAGCTTGAAGGAAAACATTAGAGGAATCTTAAATATTCCCCAGGCCAATTGCCATGATAAATACTTGGGACTTCCAACTTTGGTAGGAAGGAATAAAAGACGGGCTTTCCAGGAAATTCGTGAGAAAGTTTGGAAGAGGATTCGGAGCTGGAAGAGTAATCTATTTTCTTTCGGAGGCAAAGAAGTTCTGCTCAAAGCAGTTGCTCAGGCTGTGCCTACTTATATGATGAGTATTTTTAGGCTGCCGGCAGGTCTTTGTCAGGAGTTGAGTTCAATGATGTCTTCATTCTGGTGGGGTTACAAGGCTGGCAGAAGGAACATTAGCTGGAGGAAATGGGTGAATTTATGTCGGCCAAAAGAGATGGGAGGACTTGGGTTTAAAGATTTGTCTCTTTTCAATTGGTCTCTTTTGGCTAAGCAAGCATGGAGACTGCTAAAGCATCCAGATTCTCTGATTGCAAGGATTTTCAAATGTAAATATTTTAGGGAATCAGATTTCCTCCATTCCTATGCTAAGAATGGATGCTCTCATGTGTGGCGAAGTATTATATGGGGTAAGGAGCTGCTGAAGCAAGGTCTTCGTTGGCGTGTAGGTGACGGGACCAACATTAAGGTGTTCTCAGACCCTTGGCTGCCGAGGCTGTCCTCATTTAAACCAATCACTAGTAATTCCAATCCAAGCTTGAGAGTGTCCGATCTTATTAAGGTGGATCAGCATTGCTGGGACATTCAAAAACTAGAATCCACTTTTCTTCCTATTGATCAAGAGGTAATTCTCTCCATTCCTATAAGTATAAGAGGGGGTGAGGATTGTTTATCATGGCACTTTGATAAAAATGGTATTTTTACTGTTAAAAGTGGTTATAGATTAGCTTTAAAGTTATCTTTGAGCAATATTCCATCCTCATCTTCTAGTTCTCAAAACTGGTGGAAAGGCCTCTGGCAACTTAATATTCCCCCTAAAATTAAGGTGTTCATATGGCGTGTGTGTTGTAAAGCCATTCCTTGTTTTTATAATTTATGGACTAGGAAAATTGCTACTCAAAATGTTTGTTTCAGATGTCGAAGACAGACGGAGACTGAGGGTCATGCGTTATTCTGGTGTAAAGAGAGCAGTAAGATATGGAAAGAAACCTCTATATTTGATCTACTTTCAGAATTTAAGAATCTTTCAGGGCTGGACACCCTTTCTGGTCTGTTTTCTAGATTGGGAAAGGATGATTTTAGTTTTGTTTGTGTGCTGAGCTGGTGTATATGGAATTCAAGGAATGTGGCTCTGCATAATGGTCGGGTAAGAACAGCTGAGGATATTATTAACACTGCTGGAGCCTTTTTAATGGAGTATCAAAATACTTGCAAAGCTCTTTCTTTAAGCCCAAAGCCCCTTAATGCGACTTTGAAGGGCTGGATTACTCCTCCTCCTGGAAGTCTCAAGTTGAACTCGGATGCGTCTGTTAGAAGCGGGAAGGGCTTTATCGGTGTCGGAGCTGCAATCAGAGACTCGTCAGGTAAGGTTGTTGCTGCTATTTCGAAACAGATAAAAGGAAATCTATCAGTGGAATTGGGTGAAATGCTTGCTTTACGCGAAGGTTTACTCCTTGCTAAGAGTCTCAACCTAAGAATTAATTTTATTGAGGTGGATGCTTCAAATGTTGCAGCAATGATTAACTCTGATGATTCTTATTTTGGAGACACCATGTTCATTAGATCAGACATTCAAGCTTTGCGTTATGAGCTGGGAGCCTCTTCTTGTAAGGCTATTTCTAGGGAGTCAAACAAGCTTGCCCATGTTTTAGCCAGCTTAGCGTTCACATCAGGTGAGGAAATGTTGTGGAGGGATGTTGAGTCTTCTTGTATATGTCCTGTCTTGTAGTCTCTTGTTTTTTCTTCAAAAAAAAAAAAAAAAAAAAAAAAAAAGAATAGCTTCTATTATGGCTATCGAAGGAAAGAGACAAAGAAAAAAACAAAACACAGCCGCAAAAACAGCTGCTGCTGCTGTTAATAATGCAAGAGAAAATATCAATAATGCAGAAAAATTAACTCTTTTATATCTAAATGAATTAAAAACATGTGAAATTATTTCAATGAATTACTTACGTGAAATATGTAAAACAATAAATATAGACAATGATGTGTGTTCAGAGAATTCAATTGTGTATATTTATTAAGATCCTTGATCTCTCTCTGTCAACCCATTTTCAGCTGAACATGGACATGTGAAGAAGAAGAAGAAACTGTGACATGCAACGTGCTGCCTCCATCATCATCATTTCATCATCTGCATGCATTGCATTATCATTCATCAATATATATATATATGGACATATGCTCAATGGATTTTATGGCAATATTTTGGGACCAGAAACCCCATCATGTTCTTCTTGGATTCCAATTATTCATAAAACTCCAAATTATTAAACACATCAAAAAGAAATAATGTCTAATTGTAAGTGATGGTTTCGTGAGAAAATTCTCTTCGATCAATCAATATCATTCAAGATACATAATCATGTTGTATCCATATATATATATATATATATATATATATATATAAGCAAGTCTCTCGTGAGGGATCCCTTACTTTAACATAAATTAAAGACCGTATTAAAAATCATCGATCTTAATGAATTTTGATCTAATTTTTTTTATTTATTTATTATGGATGATAAGTTCAATGAAATATATTTGTAAACAAAATTTGAAAAAATTTCAACAACTATAACTACTTTTTTATTTTTCCTATTTTCCGATGCTTGATTTTCAATAAAATTGGGAAACAATAGTTGTAGTTTTTGAAAAAATTTCAAATTTTGTTTACAAATAGATTTCATTGAACTTATCATCCACAAAAAATTCCAAATCAAAATTCATTAAAATCGATGAATTTTAAGACGGTCCTTACTTTATATTAAAATGAAAGATCCCTCACATGTGAGAGACTATATATATACATAGTACGCACAATGTAAATGACAGTTTTTCTCTCATAGACACACAATATATGCATACTTATAGCATATTAATACACATGATCACCGCACTTTTGCCATGTAAACAACATAATTTCAATCATAATAATACACATGGTAAAATTGTAGTGATGTGTATTAGTATACTATAAGTATACCTATATTGACCCTAAATAAAAAAAAAAATGCATATATCGTGTGCGTCTACTAGAGAAATATTGGTGTAATCGTGTAAAGGGTAGATTTTTAGTGAATATGTGTCACATGACATGATTACAACAGAAATGCACAGTGTATTAGTTTGTTTCCATACATGGCCTCTTATACGCCTAGCTGGCACTATGATATTGAATTAATTGAATTAATGTACGTACATTACATGGTAATGCCGACAAACAATAAGACGATATGGGGTTGGTCTGGTAGTAAACCTTTCATATCTGTACCATAAGGTTGCGGGTTCGAGTCCTCTCTCTCCCAAAAAAAATCCCGAATTGATGTAGTACTTAAAAATAAAAAAAATAAAAAAATAAAAAGTGACAAACAACATCACCTTCAATTAACAACACTAGCTAAGCAAAGTCATTGTTTCTTGATAATATATATATATATAATTCATTTGCCATTCTTAACTATCAATCTCGACGAGATGAGGTTAGTCCGGTGGTAAAAACCCCCAATTTATGGTAACAGTATAATACTTCTAATAAAAAACTATCAATCTCAGGCTCATTTATTTTTTTCCAGCCATACCAATATATTATATCTTCTTGGTAGATCAAATTTCAAAACATAGCTTCATTCTATGTACTAGCAGAATCACTTTGCAAGAATGTGGAAATGGTGGAATCTGTCACTATTTTAAACTGATTTGGTGAGAATGTCAGTGGTTTAATAAGTTAAGTTTAAAAGGCACCTATTATGGTGAACTACCAAAATTGCCCTTAGTTAATGATTTATGTTATTCTCTTTGGTCTTGTCTCTGTCCACACTTGCAACAAAAACGTCAGTAAGATTTAACTCAGTTCAACTCTCGTCTCTCTACAAATAAAAGTTCAAGGTGTTGCCCCGACTTTCTTCTTCAGTAAAATAAGGTAATATTTCTTGATCCTGCTTGTTTGAATATTTCGAGCATTTTAGTATTTTGTTAAACTGAAGCCATTGTTATAATGTAAGAACTTTTCATTTTATTTTCGAGCCTTTTTGAAACAATTCGTGCTTTTTTGCTCATGAATCGAGCCTTTTTGAAAAAAAATCGTGCCTTTTTGGTCATGAATCGTGCCTTTTTGAAAAACCTGTGGTGCCTTTCTGAAAAAAAATCGAGTCTTTTGGCTAAGAAATCGTGCCTTTTTGAAAAAAATCGAGCCTTTTGGCTAAGGAATCGTGCTGCCTTTTTGGTCATGAATCGTGCCTTTTTGCTAACGAATCGTGCCTTTTGGAAAAACCTTTCGTGCCTTTTTGCTCATGAATCGTGCCTTTTTGCTAAGAAATCGTGCCTTTTTGGTCATGAATCGTGCCTTTTTGCTAACAAATCGTGCCTTTTTGAAAAACCTTTCGTGCCTTTTTCAAACAAAATCGTGCCTTTTTGAAAGAAAATCGTGTCTTTTTGGTCATGAATCGTGCCTTTTTGAAAGAAAATCGTGCCTTTTTGAACTGAAATCGTGTCATTTTTAATGGTTTGTGATTATTAATTTGACAGCCTCATGAATCGGTTAGAATAGTAATATCTTACAACGGTCGATGGGAGCAGTTACTCGACGGAAGTCAGAGGTTCGTTGGATCTGATAACCGAGGAATGTATGTGTCAAAGAATTTGACTTACGATGAATTGGTGTCGATCGTGCATACTATTGTGAACTATGATGTAAGCAAATACAACGTTGATTTGTCATCAATATCAATGGTTCCTGGCAGTACGTGTCGCACATTTATAAGCAATGACGACGATGTCCAGTTTATGCTAGGGGAAGATCGAGTGATCCCTCAAGTATGTGTCAGTCTTATTGAGCGGACAGCTGGAGATGTGTTAGGGAATGATATTCCTCCTCCTGAAAATACCCTACAATTTGGATCCTTTAGTGGTAGCAACCAAGCGTTCACCCAAAGGAGTGGCAACGAAGGTGGGACAAACATGTTTGGTGTACCACAAGTTGTGGTCGACCATGCAGATGCGACTGAGACTCAATTTGGTGATGTGTTTGGTTGTCGAATTGAGCAGTATGATGCGCAGTACAATGAGCAGAACAATGACAATTACCCGAACCATGAGGTGGATAATGAGGCAAATAATGAACATGTTGATGATTTGCAAAATGCGGATGAAGAGCATGCACATATGCAAACACATGGTAGACGTGTAGAAGGAATTAGTGGCACTGCACCACCAGATATGCCTGGGACTTCCGAGGTCCGTTATAATGTGACAACATCTGATTCTGTTAATGCGACAACTTGGGTTATTCCGGGAGCAAATTCATACTCGTTTGGTACTGGTAGAAGCAGCACCTTGGAAGCTCAAGAACCGAGAACAATGATATATAAGGGTCAATTTTTCCCGAGTAAAAAGGATTTGAAGAGGCTAGTTGGCGATTTTGCGATGCGTAAGAACTTCGAATGGAAGGTGAAAAGGTCCAATAAGACAACTTTACATCTGGTTTGCATCATTGACGACTGTACGTGGAAATTAAGAGCGGTGAGGAGAGAAGAAGGGACTTACTTTCAAGTCAGAAGTTTTGTCAACGAACACACCTGTCCCTTGGAGGAGATTCACCGTCGCCATCGACAAGCTAGTGCAGTCACAATCGCAGAAGTTGTTGCACCTAGACTTCAACAAGCCGATGGTCGTCTCATGCGTCCGAAGGACATAATCGCCGATATGAAAACAATGTATGGCATCCAAATCATGTACAGTAAGGCACATGATGCCCTGCAATATGCATTGTCATTGACCTATGGAACGCATGAAGAAAGTTTCCAACTGCTGCCATCTTTTGCATACGTTCTGGAACAACAAAATCCAGGCACAATCACAGACTTACAGTGCGCAGATGATGGTAAATTCCTTTACTTTTTTATGTCGTTAGGGTCCTCAATTAGAGGTTTTCGGAGGTGTATGCGTCCTGTGATTGCAGTTGATGGTACCCATTTGAAGGGAAGATTCGGGGGTACAATGTTTGTGGCAACTGCACAAGATGGAAACGAACAGGTGTATCCAATTGCTTTTGGGTACGGTGACTCAGAAAACAACCTTTCATGGGAGTGGTTTTTGGAGTGCTTGAGAGGTGCCCTTGGTCATATAGATGATCTGGTTTTCATTTCCGATCGTCATGCAAGCATTGAAGCAGGGATTTCTAAAGTGTTCCCTTATGCAACCCATACCATATGTTGCTGGCATTTTGGTGAAAATATGAAGAAGCGATTCCACAGAAAAGATGTTGCCGACATAATGGATAACGCTGCTAGGTCGTACTGTGAAATCCAATACGATCGCCACATGGAGGAGTTACGTAGGCTGCACAAAGGTGCATACGATTATGCCATTGATGCCGGTCCACACAAGTGGTCCCGTGTTCATTGCCCCCAAAGAAGGTACAGGTTGATGACCACAAATGTTGCAGAGTGCATAAACTCATGCCTAAAATTTGCACGGCAACTGCCATTGATGACACTGGCAGAGTTCATTCGGAATATGCTACAAAAGTGGTTCCACGATCGTCATACAAATGCACGATCAATGCGTCATCGATTGACCGACGTAGCACATCTTGTGATCCTTAAACGTGTCGAGAAATGCGGTTATATGACCGTAAATGCAGTTGACTGGAACATATTTTCCGTCAGACACAAGGGAAAACAGTGGACGGTTGACTTAGCCCGGAAGACATGCACATGCAACAAATTCCAAATGAACTTTTTACCATGTTCACATGCACTCGCAGCGGCAAGGTACATGACTCCGTCCATTTATTGCTTTATAGTACCCAAACGTGAATCTAACTGTGTTCATTGTTGTAGGGAGCGGAACGTGGATTTCACATCTCTATGTGCGGACTACTATAAAAGGGAGACACTAATTGATGCATACTCGGTTCCTATCATGCCTGTTGGTCATCCTTCTTCATGGGTAGTGCCATCCGACATCACATCACGGGTGGTTTTAAATCCAAGGGCGAAGAGACAATCCGGTCGCCCGATGGAGGGTCGACATGTCTCGTCTTCGGAGAGGATAACCACACAGTCGTGTAGAAGATGTGGACAACCAGGACATAACAGCAGGAAGTGTTCCAACCCGCCTATGGTTAATGAAGGTCCCAGTACTATTGTACCCGAACAATACCGTCGCAAGTGTAGCATCTGTCATTCAACTGGACACAACAAACAAACGTGCCCTCTGAAGGACTCTATCGTGGAATGAATGGAGTCTTATAAGAGGAGACTTGACCCCACGTCATAAATGCTGTCATGGAAGCGATTGAAGGGATGAGAGTTGCATTGGGTGCTGCTGTTGTGCTAAACTACTGTCTGTAGTGGCTTTTCCATCCTGGTCCCTATATATTGGCGCTCAAGATGCTGTTGTGACTGCTTATCCAACACTAGACGACAAGCATAATAACATATACAGTAGGCCAGAGTTAGTGATGTTTATTTGAGTGCAACGAGTTTCAGCTAGAGAGGACAAAAAGACGAACGATGCAATCATGTTAGGGCTTATGTTTTAGACATGTGTTTTAGATTTTAGCTGCTGTAGTTTGTTTATTTCCTCAAGTCACCATACCAGTTGATATACTCATATATGGTATTTTTTAACTTTGTGTATGCTTTGATATATGTTCATATTTTAGAAATATTTTATGTTCGAAATTTTTTTTTAATTTAGTTGAACTTTGAACTGCAAACAACTTGAAATAAAAAAATAATAATTTCATTAACAACAGCTCTGTTTTGTACAACAACTACAATATCCTGGAGTTACAATAAACCTCGATGGCCATCTTTTGCCGGATGATGGGCATATCGGCTTCCGTCCAATCGAACGTATCCCTGTTCGCCGTCAGGTACTCAATCATTCTCAACGTATGGGCACCACAGTTTCCCCTGCAATTAACCACATGAACAACCATTAGCATTGATACATTTCAAAACCGATTGGGATAGAATAACAACTTGAAATAGTCATACCCCAATTCCTGTTGGGGCACCCGGTCGGCTGACACGAATAACATCCGGAACGGCCCATCCTTCTTTCTGTAACTCTTGTCACCCGGTTGTCTGTTCCGGTGAAAGTGCACCGAATAGAGCTGAGAGGGTAGCAAATAGCGCAGACATGCAAACTGGGCATTCCTGTGCCTAAATGGGACCTCTCGTCTGAACGAGTCAAACACAAGAATGTGACCCCACTGCAGATCGATGCTGGCCATGACCCAATGCATACCTCCAACGTTGCAAGGAATCAGAACCTGCAGGTGTTTCTCCAAGGTGTTATCAAAACTCGAATAAACATGGATGCAAAACTCGAATAAACACTCACAAGGTCAACATCGTGCCAAGGCCGTATCCCTAACGGGAGCTCCCCACGGACCACCGCAAGCTCATCATGGGACCATGTCTGCCCAAACACGGACCAACCTGCTGGGGGTTTCCTCTCCGGACCAGTGCCGATTCTGTCCCATTGGTGATCTAACAATGTCTGAAAGAAAATTAACCAAAACGTTAGGCAGAAGATGTATGAACACATCAATGTTGAAGCGAAAACCGTATAATATTACCACTTACAAAGAATTGGGAATCCAGTATGTTGATCCTCGAACCGTATACAGTGGGGTGCAATCGCTGACGCCTCCGGATAATCTTCAAGTATGCGTCAATGTGCTGAAAATTTGAACTTGTATTGTTAGGATTCAACCATTAACAACTGAGTTTTATAAAGACAGTTCAAGGAAGGAACATACCGTATCCTCCAACTCCATTAAGTTGGTTTGCAACCGGTGGAACCAAGTGACAGGAACACCAACTGGGTCGTGCAGATCCACATCACGTCTGCATAAGTAGGGAAAAAGTTACATAATACTGACTTACATATTTGTCGAAAAAAACTATAAACAGAATGTAATACTTACAATTCCCCCAACGTGCTCCTCTTGTAGTCTTCGTACGCCGCAAGCTGTTCAGGATGTACCAGTCCATGTGGATTCCATACATGTGCCGGCGGCGGCATCACCCGTGCCCTCTTTGGTTGACAGGGGTCTGTGTATGGGCTCCGTTCCATCCAACCTCGACGTCGAATCCGGTCTCCACGCCTTAGGGGTGGGGGAGTCTGTTCCGGATCATGGGGATCGGTGCGGGCTGAGGAGGAACTCGGTCCCCGTTCATCGACCTGTGACCGTGGAATCCGAAGAATCAAATCTCTCCTCGAGGAACGCCCAGAGGGGTCGACTGTGCTCTGGTCTATCGGAGGTCGCCGCTCGCTGGGATTGACTGGATGGGTACGCTGCGACGTGCGGTCAATGGATAGCTCCTGGATATCGACAGGATCATGCAGCAGCTGTGATGAGCGGTCTGGGGTGACTGCCTGCGACGCCCTATGCTCCAATAATGCTGTCTTTGTATCGCCGGGGACCGCCGGTTGTCCAAGTGCATCTGGAGCATCTGGAGCCTGCTGCTCAGGTACTGTGTCTGTAGTATGGGCCTCCCTATGTCTGGTCCCTGACCCTGTCTCATCATGATCAGTACCTGTCCTGCCTGTACTGAATGCTCCATCATAGTCATGAGGTGGTAGGTCATCGAACGGTGGATCCTCCTCCACACGCCCCTGCGACGGGGGACCCTGCGATGACGGGCCATGCGACGTCGGACCCTGCGACGACGGACCCTGAGAAGTCGGACCCTGTAGCGTCCGAATCATAGCCACCAACTCCTCATGCTGTGAATTTCTTTTCTCTTCATTCTTTTGGATAGCATCCATGACATCCGTCCGTAATGTTCGGACAGCATCCATCACTTCTGCTAATTTCTGCTCCCAGCCCTGAAAGGATTGCAGACTCTGTCAGTACTAAAACTATTAAGTCAATGGAAAGTAAATCATGCGGTTAAAAAAACGGCTTATGTACCTGTGGATGCTCTTCAACGCCTTCAGGTTGCTGACCTTCAGGTGCAGGCCGTCTGGGCAATGTGAATCGTACCCGCCTACGCCTCACGGGAATAGGACTGCGAGCCTCCGGGTCTGAATCACTAGGTCTAGGTCGTGGTTGTCTGAGTTGACTGAAAGGTATCCGCCTAGACCTCGTGGGACTCTCACTACCAATGTCAACCTCCGGCTCTGAGCCCTCCAGATCAGAAGGTCCAGAATACTGAGGATCCATATCACTAGGTCCGTAATATGAATCCTCTGTATCACTGGGTCCGGCAGTCCTATGTCGATCGGGAACCGGGCGGTCACGAGGTAAATCTGCGGCATCGTCATCATATAGACTGCCTCCCAGGTCTATACCTTCGTAGTACCGTTGACGCCTCTCAGCCTCCGTAGGCACCAATTCAGCCCGAGCAAACATCTGCAATCGGAGTTATATCATTGTAATTGCAAACATACTGAAAATAATAAACATTAACAACATCAATACTTACCCTTTCAGTGAAAATCTTATCCAGCGTTTTCCCCCGCGGTCGCGCAGTCAACTCCCATTTCAGAATACGTGGAGGGGGTAGCTCGATTACCCTGCGTTCCCCACATTTGTGCTTATTGCTCCTAAGATCCGGGATAACCTCAAAAGCAAATATCTGCATAATAGATAACACATTAGTGAAATAAAATATTTTCTATTAAAGTACGGCTGCAAATTATAAATTCTCACCAATAATGCGTGCACTAGACCGTATATGTTATACGTCTCAGTGGTGTTATCCGTGGCCTGTTCTTGCTGTCGTTGTTCGGACCGCTGCCGTGGACCATCCAAAGCATGCTTCAAACAAGATATGGTCCGCCTATACACGTATGCGCCCCACGGGAACGCATCAAAAGCGTCCAAGTCCTCAACTAGCTGAAACTGCCATAATGGAATTTTATATCTCTCGTCCACCCCCATCAGTATCCAGTTCAGCAAAAACAATAATGACAGCTTCACCGCATCGTACTGCTGCTCAAAAACACCACTCCGCAGCACTGCTTTCAGGTCTTCATTCTCTACGACTCGACCCTGAAAGTATCGGTCGTGTATGCCATTTTGTACCATCTCATAACTTGCTGGGTCGGGAATGATTCCGAACTTCAATCCGGTGATTACACAAAACTCAACCTTCGAGAACCGGACCGTATGCTTACCCAATAAAAATCTCATCTCATCTTCCGGGCCGTCGTGATTCAACTCGCGCAACAGCATCCGATGGACAATTCCAGCTGAAAAATTCATCTCCTGATGCATGTCAAGTAAATGACCGAAGCAAGACTCAGTAAACCGACGACGGTCTTCCATCCGAAGAAGTTTAGGTACACTTTCAAGTGCGTTGTGGACATCTGTAATGTCATTCACATGGTCATGCCGAATAATTTTTCCCTGGAACCATTCTCCCACAGGGATTTTCAGGAAATCCTTCAGATTCACCCTCTGCATATTCACAAAAAAAAAAAAAAAACATAAGTACAAAAAGGCACGATCACAGTTCAGAAAGGCTCGAATACAGTATAAAAAGGCACGATCACAGTACAAAAAGGCACGATCACTATACAAAAAGGCACGACCACTATACAAAAAGGCACGATCACACTATAAAAAGGCACGATCAGTATACAAAAAGGCTCGATCACTATACAAAAAGGCACGATCACAGTGCAAAAAGGCACGATCACACTACAAAAAGGCACGATCACACTACAAAAAGGCACGATCACTATACAAAAAGGCACGATCACAGTGCAAAAAGGCACGATCACACTACAAAAAGGCACGATCACTATACAAAAAGGCACGATCACAGTGCAAAAAGGTACGATCACAGTGCAAAAAGGCACGATCACAGTACAAAGTTCAAAAAGGCAAGATTACAATACAAAAAGGCTCGATTACAAAACAAAAAGGCACGATTACAATACAAAAAGGCATGATTACAAAACAAAAAGGCACGATCTCAATACACAAACGCTCGATTACAATACACAGTTTATAAAGGCACGATTACAACACAAAAAGGCTCGATTACTATACCAAAAGGCTCGATTACAAAACATAGTTCAAAAAGGCACGATTACATCACAAAAAGGCTCGATTATATCACAAAAAGGCACGATTACATCACAAAAATGCTCGATTACAATACACAGTTCAAAAAGGCACGATTCAACTACAAAAAAGGCGCGATTCAACTACAAAAAGGCACGATTCAACTACAAAAAGGCACGATTCAACTACAAAAAGGCTCAATTCAACTGTAAAAAAGCTCGATTCAACTGCAAAAACCTAGATCTTCATCGTTTTCAAACAAATTTTTTTCCAAAAATAAAACCCTAACCCTAACCTGATCTTATTCGAAAAAGAGAATGAATATGCTTACCTCACTCCTTCTGCTTCGCCGTTCAACTCTCGTCGACATAGCTACTGTTCCGGTGGTTCACCGTCGGATTTTGGTTCTGGTGTCCGTCCGTTTCTCGATCAAAGCTTTTTCTTTGAACGTTTGAAAAAACTCACAAAGCGACAAATGAAGGGTATTTTTGTCTGGTGACCGTAAATGGTGCCTTTTAAACTTAAGTTAATAAGTTGGTGACTTTTCCCCAAAAGGCACCCCATTAAGTGCTATTTAAATTTCGAGCCCTTGCAAGAATTGGGTCATTAATTCAGGCGTCTTAAATCGAAGAAAAATGGTGAATACTTTTTAGCTTTTCAAGTGAAAATATGTGCAAAGACAGTTGCTTCAAATAGTATCAAATGTTTTGGGCTCGGGCCAAGTAGTTTGAATTCTCTAAAGAGGGATAAAATAAAATGACCAACATATAAGATGAACATTTTCAATTGAATTCATTCATGCATGCACATTGCCACATTGGCATAGTCACATAGATCAATTAGAAATTTGAGTATGTGACATGCACATCCCCTCTTAGCTAAGTTGATGCGTTTCTCTCATACATTCCAAATTAATAACGGGAATTTGAATTTTACCATGCGTATTTTACAAGTATATGTAGAGATTTTTCTGTTTCTTGATATTGTAAGAATAGATACTTGCACTCTTTATAAATTCCGGTAGTCTTTTGATCCATTTGGAAAAAAAGGCTCAATAATCTCTATATATACTTGTAGAGACAGGTAGAGAGCTATCTATATAGCAGAAATAGCTAATAGAGGCACTTAATCAAAGATTATATATATGTAGCCGCAAATATAGATTATATTAATCTAATAAAAAGGCCTCTCCTAATGATGATCATTTGTGTTGTACGTAAAGAGTGAAATTCACACAATGCATGTTTGTTTCTTAAATTAATTATCAATTAATAAGTTTGTGTGTGGATCGGAGTAGCTAAGTGGATCGAAAAATCCAGTGCAACAAATTAATTTTGCTTAATAAATCATTGAGCCACCAACCAAGCCAACGACTAATATATAAAGTGCTTCTTATTATTTATTGAATTACACTCCATTACAACCATGCATGCAACCCACACACATTCTTTTGTTAAATCTTCCAAGAAATTAAAAGTTATGTTTCACGTCTCCTCTTTAACTCATGTTGTTTGCATTTTCCCTTATATTAGTTACAGGAGGTTCGAGTCTTGAAATACATATTTTATAGTATGTGCGAGGAGTTGTTTCCTTGGTGTTGTAAGACCGGATATAATTTAAGCTGTGTATGTAATGTTTGATATTAGTAAATCTCGACAATTCGACAAACCTCTATATATTTGAATCACGAATGTAGTGTTTGATATTGATAGATCTCAATAGATCCTACTCAATTTTATTTTCTTATTCTTATTATTATTTTTAACTAGGGTTTATCTTGATAGATTTAAACAGATAAATGAATATTTTGGTGTCATAATTTATAAAAGTAAAGGTTAGGTCAAAAGTTAGGTTGCACGTCTCCTTTTTAACTCATGTTTGCATTTTTCTTTATAGTAGTTATGGGGGTTCAAGTCTTGAACTACATATGCTATAACACGTGTGAGGAGTTGTTTTCTTGGTGTTGTGAGATCGGACATTCGACATGTGTATGTAACGTTTGATATTGTTATACCCCAACAATTCGACAAATTTCTATACATTTGAGATGTACTGTATGTAATGTTTGATATTAATAGATATTAATAGATCATATTAGGTTTTATTTTCTTTTTCTTTTTTCTTTTTTTTAAATAGATTTTATCACGATAGATTTAGACAGATACATAAATAATTTGGTGTCGTAAATTATAAAAATAAAAGTTAGGTCAAATGGTGTTTGTAGGATCTAGGTTTATCAATGGTTAATTAATCAATTTTTTTTCTTAAAAGAAAAAAAAGGAGGAATTGCGGCTTTTTTTTACGGAATTCAGTGGGGAGTGGGGACGGGCTTTTGTTTCTTTTTTGTGAAAGAATAACAAATTATATATATATATATATATATATATATATATATAACAAAAATTATATTATCAGTTCAATTATAAGTATATATATATATACTTATGTAAATACATAAGTGCATTGAATATGAGTCGTTGGATTCAACTACTTAGAGTCGTTGGATTCAATTACTTTGACTTAAGTAGTTGAATCTAAAGACTCATATTCAATGCACTTATGTAAAATCAATAAGTGCACACTTATGTGAACACTACTGTATATATAAATATATTATTTTTTCTATTATCATACATGAACTGATATATTTTATATCAGTTCGAACTGACAATAGAAATAGTGATATATATATATATATATATAGGGGTAGGATCTATGGCCCAATTTTTGACACAATTTCTTACACAATTTATTGACCTTTAGATTGAGCTCGTTTGAATGGTTGAGATTTATTCTTTAAGACATTGTAAACTACACAATCTCATCCCATAATAACTTTATCTAATTATCTCTACCATTTGTTTTTTTTATTCTGTATTAACTTTCACAATCCTGTCTCCTCTCTCTACCTTTTCTCTTCGACTCTTTTTGTTTCTCTCCCCTCTTCTCTTTCACTGATCTCAATAATTCTTTGTTATCTAATACATTCAGCATATTGAAATCAATAGCAACCAATTTTTAGCATCATCTATTCGCATATGTAGATAGGCGATTTATAGCAATTTAACCACAAAAAAGAAAACCATATGCTTAATTTTCTATGAAACTAAAAATATATAAAATACGAAGAATAAAACATGCTCCAAACTTTCGGTTTCTGGAGAAGTGAAGAGAAAGTTATAAAAAAATAGAAAAAGAAAAAAATATGCAGGTTTTTTCATTAAAGAATGTGGGATTACCGAGGCAATTGGGAAGAGAGAGGAGAGATAGTATCTAAAGAAGAGAGATGAGAGAAGAATTAATTAGCTGTAAATTATGTATGAAAGTTATTGTATTTAAAACTATAGCTTCATCTCAACCATTCAAACCAATTCAATCTAAAGGTCAATAAATTGTGTAAGAAATTGTATCAAAAATTGGGGCCATGGATCCTGCCCCATATATATATATACAGTCTTTCTATTATCAGTTCGAACTGACAAAAGTTATATCAGTTCTTTGTATGTAGACCACTGGATTTAAATATTTTGACTGACAAGTGCATACAGCCAAGTCAAAGTATTTAAATCCAGTGGCCCACATGTAAGGAACTGATATAACTTTTGTCAGTTCGAACTGATAATAGAATTTATGTATGTGTATATATATATATATTAAGTATTACATTATTACATAATTTTCAGGGTTTTTGGGAGGGAGAAAACTCGAACCCGTAACCCCGTGGTGCAGGTATGAGGGATTTTATTACCGGACCAACCTTATCTCGTCAATTATATTGCATATTTCATAATCAATGACTCATAAGTCTCGTCTTAATCTTTTTTTTTTTTAGAAGCTCTCGTCCTAATCTTAAAAGTCCAATTCCGTTGTGAGGCGAAAAAAACTAGATATATATTGGATGTCAAATTCTGTAACATTTTGCTTGTAACTTTCATCACATTTACCCAATTATCCAAGGGAAAGAGTGTATGGTGGATTGGATTTACTTATATTCATCTAATAAAATCATAATAATAGGTGTAATAATAACATGATTTAATTCGATGGATTATAATATATTTTTTCCCCATTTTATCATAATGCACATGACAGTATATCAAATGTAAGATATGACACCATTTAATTACGAATTACGATTCTAAACTTGGGAAGCAAGAATTATATATATTTTTTTGTTTACTTCCTCTAATTATTTTTTTCCCAATCTAGTAATTAATAAGAAACTTATTTAAATAAATTATATTAAATTACATGAATATTAATGTAATTTCCATGCCTCATTAATTACGTTATCCTATAATTTATATGGTAATTAAAAATTTCTAATATGTAAGTATAACTGTCATCCACCGATGTTTGTCTCAAACTTTTACATTTCCCAATAATTTTTGTTATTTTAAAATTTAAATTTCCTAATTAAGACGAAAATCTTTTATTTATTTTTCTTTAATCTTCATTAAGATTTTTTTTTTGTTTTTTAAAAAATAACAAAAAAGAGAAAATAATAAATAAAATAATAAATCTTTGAATTATTTATTTATTTTTTGAATTATTTTATTAAATAAAATAATAAATCTATCTATTTTCTATATATTTTTATTACACTAAAATAATAAATAAGATAGACAAATTACATAATTTAAATTGTTTAAACAATATTATAATGCACTGCAATTGGATTAAAATATTTAAATGATGCATGCATATTCTTAACGTTTTAAGAGTTTATGTAAAATTCAATTTATGTAATTCTCTATATCATTAAAAATTAAATCAAGTAAACAAGATGATGTTGCCCCTTAATTTGATGTTGCCCCTTAATTTTACACGATTGATGTTGTGAGTTCAAAATCGTCCTCATAATCTATAATCAAATCCGAAATTAATTGTAATATATAGCTTTTTAAAAACAATTAAATCATGTATTAATAATTAATAACCCTTTAATAATATAACAGAAAACCAGATATTATTAATTAATACAAAAAACACATTTTTCATTAATTAACAATTACACTTGAAGTGGCTTTCACTAACTCAACACAAAATTGTTAATCAAAATAACAAAGAAAACCAACTATAAAAGTTTTGATCGAGACTTTCATATCGTTATTGAAGTAGTAAGACTATACTAACTTTTGTTAAAATCATGACATATGCGCACCGAGGAGAAAACATACTGTACCGACTATACTTGAAAATTACAACATCACCGAAAGAAATCAATTTGAGTCTCATAATTCAAAAATACTAAGAAGCTCCTCCAAATAATCAGCCCCTAAATCCTCAAAAACCACCACCACGTTCTCCTTCTCTTTGCTGACATTCTTCTTCTTGATCTTCCTACTACTAGTTTCCTTAGCTTTTCTCTTCATGGAGTGCCTCTTCTTCATTGTCAACACCGGCGAGCATCCCTTCTGGAAATTGTACCCCATCTCTTGCAAACGGGCCTGGCACTGCACGACACAGCACGGCACGGTAACTTGTTGTGCCGTGCCAAGCCGAGCCTGTTTTCAAAAACGGGCTCCTTCGGCCTGGCACAAATGGGTTGTGTTTTGAGCTCTCTTTGTGTTATAAGTTGTAATTGTAGGCTGTGTTAACAGTACATTTAGTCTAGTTGCAACTCTTTGAACCAACAGCTTGAAGGATTCATATTGGTGGAACTTGGTACAGAGGTGTAAGATTGTGCCCTCACTTCCTGTTAATATTTTGGCTGAATCTGATCTTATTTGGAGGATTTATTGAATGACATCAGTGTGTCCATTCATGCTTGCTATGTGGATGAGATTCCTCTCATCAATGTCCTTATGGACACACCCTTCAGCATATGCAAAAATAAGGAATTTGGCAACCTGGATGTAGCCTCTTGTAGCTGCCAAATGTAGAGGTAATGATCCTCTGGAATTAACCACCTTGGCTAGCTCTGGCTTTCTTTTTACTATTTCTTTCACAAAACCGATGTGCCCAAAAATGGCTGAAACATGGAGGGGTGTTTCAGCACACCCCGATAAAACTCTTTCAAGAACTAGAAAATCCTATCGTAAAAGATCAACCAATAAGTTTTCATTTCCGTCGGCCACTGCATCATATAATATTTGGACCGTTGTGTTTTGATTGTTGGATTGTCATGGTTGTGGAAAATGAATGAAAAAGAAGAACTCTTGACCTCTCTCTGAAAAACACACTTGAGCTCTCAAAAACTCTCTGTGTTATAAGTTGTTATTGTAGGTCGTGTTTTGAGCTCTATCTCAAAAACTATCTCTCTGTTATAAGTTGTTATTGTAGGCCATGTTAACAGTACATTTAGTCCAGTTACAACTCTTTGAACCAACAACTTGAAGGATTCATATTGGTTGAACTTGGTGCAAAGGTGTAAGATTGTGCCCTTACTTCCTATCAATATTTTGGTTGAATCTAATCTTCTTTTGAGAATTTCTTGAATGGCATCAGTGTCCATTCATAGCTGCTATATGGATTGGATTCCTCTCATCAATGTCCTTATGGATACACCTTTCAGCATATGCAAAAATAACGAATTTAGCAACTTGGATGTGGCCTCTTACAGCTGCCAAATGTAGAGGTAATGATCCTCTGGAATCAACCACCTTGGCTAGCTTTGGCTTTCTTCTTACTATTTTTCTCACAAAACCGATGTGCCAAAAAATGGCTGAAACATGGAGGGGTGTTTCAGCACATCCTGATAAAACTCTTTCAAGAACCAGAAAATCCTCCCATAAAAGATCGACTAATGAGTTTTCATTTTCGTCGCCCACTACGTCGTATAATCTTTGGACCGTTGTCTTTGATTGTTGGATTGACATGGTTGTGGAAAATGAATGAGGAAGAAGAACTCTTGAGCTCTCTATGAAAAACACACTTGAGCTCTCAAAAACTCTCTCTGCTATAAGCTGTTATTATAGGCTGTGTTTTAAGCTCTCTCTCAACAACTCTCTCTGTTATAAGTTGTTATTGTAGGCTGTGTTAACGGTACATTTAGTCCAGTTGCAACTCTTTGAACCACGCCCTTCAACGAGTCAACTTCTTTTTAATTTATCAATTGGACTTAATCTCACTCTCACTCTCACTCTCACCCGTAGGGCTGTAGATGATATAAAAACTCTACATATAAGTCTACAAAAGTTGCATGTCTCCTCTTTAACTCATATTGTTTGCATTTTCCCTTATATTAGTTACAAGAGGTTCGAGTCTCAAAATATATATTTTATAACATGTGTGAGGAGTTGTTTTCTTGGTGTTGTGAGACTGGATATTTGAGTTGCGTATGTAATGTTTGATATTAGTAGATCCCGACAATTCAACAAACCTCTATATATTTGAACTGCGCATGTAGTGTTTGATATTAATAGATCCTAATAGATCCTACTCGGTTTTATTTATTTATTTATTTATTTTAACTATGTTTTATCTCGATAGATTTATACAGATACATTAATATTTTGGTGTCATAATTTAAGGGTAGTGTTAACATGTACCCTTAGGGTACATGTTAACAATCATTTTATTATTATAAATGGAAAATAGTCAATGTATTTATTGTAATAAAATAATAAATACAGTAATTGATATGTGTATTTATTTCTATTTATGATTTTTTTTTTTTTTTGACCATAGAAATAAATTGGTTGTTAACATGTGCCCTATGGGTCTACCCCGTATAAAAATGAAAGTTAGGTCAAATGTTTCTAGGATCTATGTTATCCATTGTGAATTAATCATTTTTTTTTCCTTAAAAGAAAAAGGAGGAATTGCGGCTTTTTTTGCGGTATTCAGTAGGGACCATCTTTTGTTTCCTTTTGTGATAGAATATTTCAATTATTTTATGTAAATTAAAATTCAATGGCACACATGCAAGTAATTGATATATAAATATATCAGTTCGAACTAACAATAAAAAAATTGTATATATATATAATACTTCTCTCATCCGGACCGTCCTGCCTTTATAATTTCAGGACGTCTAACCATAGCCACATATTCACAGTGGGTCCACAACCTCATATTAATAAATACCCACACCCAATATGAATGTGTGGACTCAAACCCGTAACCCCATGATGTATGTGTGTGAGAGTTTTACCACCGGACTAATTTCATTTCGTTAATTATATTTCATATTTCAAAATAATAATAATTATAATATATATATATATATATATATATATATATATATATTTATAATAAGCTTTGGATGTCAAATGCTGTAACACTCTGCTTGTAACTTTCATCAAATTGACCCAATTATCCAATGGAAAGAGTGTATGGTGGATTGGATTTACTTTTATTCATCTAATAAAATCATAATAATTAATAGGTGTATAATAATAACATGATTTAATTCGATGGATTATAATGTATTTTTTCCCCATTTTATCATAATGCACATGACAATATATCAAATGTAAGATATGACACCATTTTCGAATTACGATTCTCAATTTGGGAAGCAAGAATTATATTTATTTTGTTTACTTCCTCTAATTTTTTTCCCAATCTAGTAATTAATTAGAAACTTATTTAAATAAATTATATTAAATGACATAAATATTAATGTAATTTCCATGTCTCATTAATTACGTTATCCTATAATTTATACGGTAATTAAAGTTTTCTAATATATAATTATAACAGTCATCCACCAAAGTTTGTCTCAAACTTTTACATTTCCCAATAATTTTTGTTATTTTAAAATTTAAATTTCCTATATTAAGACGAAAATCTTTTATTTATTTTTCTTTAATCTTCATTAAGATTTTAGTTTTTGTTTTTAAAAAAATAACAAAAGAGAGAAAACTATTTCACTTTCAAAAAAGATTTATGAACTGTAAACAACAACAGCTTGCTTGACCAACTTTTCAAATGGCGTCGTTGGTTGATGTTGATTCCTCTGGCAGCTTTACAAGACAGAGTCACTCACGCACTCACTCGAACTCGAACTCAAAACTCATTAGTTGTGTTCTGTTCTGTCAAAATCCGATGCTCCTGACAAATTCTTCAAAATCAAAATTTGAAAAGTAGATTTTCTACTGCCATTAACTTAATATTCGATTTCCTCTGATTCACTTTCCCTTTTCAGTTTTCACTCCCTTCTCTCAAATCTCCATTTTTTTTTTCAAAAACTTCTCCCTCCTTCTCTTCCTCTCTTCTTGTAGTTTTAAACCCAGAAAACCAAAAAAAAAAAAAAAAAAAAAGGCTTAAACTTTGCTTCCTGTAGTGTTCTTCTCTGTTTCGCTTCTCGAAAAGTTTTTTTTTTTTTCTTTCTGGAAACTGGTTTTTGTTGGGTAGAGCGAAAATGGGTTCTGCGAATTGTGGGGTATTTGTTGGGTGGGTGGTGGTGGTGGTCGCTTTAGCTGCGCCGTTTTGTGCTGGTGTGACCGACCCTCGCGATGGTAAGCTTTTAATTGTGAGAAGGGTCTGTTTGTTTCTCGGGAAAGAGAAGAAAAACGAGGGAAAGTGTCAAAATGGATTCTTTTTCTCATGCATTCTATCTGTTTTCAATTGCCAAACAGAGTAGGAGTTGGTTGTTATGATTTTATTTTATTTTTAATTTAGTTTTCAACTATTTAATTTAGCTTCTTTATTGTATAATCTGTGTTCTATAGTGCTTATTTTGTTGATTAGATCACACTCGATTGATGTATTCAAACTTTAAAGTTGTCTAGTTGTTGAATTTTCACTTCAAACTATCGAAAGGATCTAACTGTTTCAATTTTATTATGTTCAAACTATTTCAAATTTTCCAAGTTTTGTAATCAACATGAATATATTGCATTATCTTATGTTTTGTTGTTTACCAGTTGTGGCAATAAATAGCTTGTATGTTGCTCTCGGCATCCCACCTCTTGATAAATGGATGCCCGTTGGAGGAGACCCGTGTGGAGATCAATGGAAAGGTGTCCTTTGTGTCTTTTCGAATGTGACGGAAATGTAGGTTGATTTATATGTTTTGATTATTAATTTATTATGTGTACACATTATAGCAAAGATTTTAAAAGCTTTTATTTTGTTGGATTTGCAGAAGACTCAACGGTATGAATTTGGGAGGAAATTTGGGTGATAGCTTGGGAAACTTGAAATCAGTCATAAATATGTAAGTAGCACTTTGTGACATGTTAATGTCACCATCAATGGGTCAAGTTTATTCTTTTTAGAGCCACCGGATTCTCAATCATTCGAATCTGTTATAAATTACAATGTTCAAGAGCTGGTTATTCGGTTATATTCCTTTGTTAAATGTTTCAGTCGTACCATATCATGTACTACTTACCTTCATGTATGCCAGTTTTAAGATTCCATAGACGTATGCATCGTGTAGAACTTTGAAAACTTTTAAATTTCTCTATATGGATGCCTTATGCTGCTTTCTTACTATTTGATGATACAGAGATTTCAGCAACAATCACATCGGAGGGCCTATTCCATCCAACTTGCCTGTCACCATAAGGAACTTGTATGTTTGACCCTCGGTTATTATTATATATGACTATACGTAGTTTAGAAAGCTTGTTTCTGTAGTTTATTCCTACATCTGCCATATTATTGAATAAATCGTGTGTTTTCTTTCTTTTCTGTTTTAGCTCTCTTGCAGGTAATCAGTTCACCGGAAACATCCCTGAGGCATTGTCTTCACTTATACAATTGATGGACTTGTAAGCCTGAATCAAACTTGGTTATCCTGGTGCCTTACTGTTGAGTTGTTATCATTTTGTCATAACATGTTTCTCTGTGTTACTTTATTCGTATCAGGGAATTGAACAATAACCTTTTGAGCGGAGGAATACCTGATTCCTTTCAACAGCTTACGGGTTTGATAATTTTGTAGGCACTTCTTCGTTGAATCACATACTTTTCCATTGTATTCATATTTGAGTTTGGGTAGTGATCATATATATTATCGTGCAGGGATATCTCAGCTAACAATTTGACTGGTCAACTGCCTCCCTCAACAGCAAATTTGGCAGCTCTCAAAACATTGTGAGAAAATAACCCTGAAATAAAAGAATACGTTACTGATTTATCCATGACCGATGTTTACTTTCTGAATTGCAGGCGCTTGCAGAACAACAAACTGTCGGGGTTTCTCAATGTTCTACAGGATCTTCACCTAAATGATTTGTAAGCACTGAAGCTCCTCCAACACTTTGTTTGTTATTTCTGTTTAACAATATCAGTATTGTAAGATTCCAGTTTAGTTACATGATAGTAATAATACAGAGCCTTAAGCAATTCACAAGTCTCCTCATTTTTATGTAGGAACATAGAGAACAATTTATTCTCTGGGCCTATACCTGATAAGTTGCTCGAAATTCCAAATTTCAGGTAAAGCCATACATAAAGTATTTCTCAAACAATTTGTACATATTTAAAGCATGATTTCTTGATGACATGGATTTATGCATCGCATTTTTTATATTCTGTAAGATCTTTTACATGCCTCTCTTGAATTTTAAACAATGTAATAGGATAATTCTGTATTGTTTTTCATAACGTTTTTGTTCTTTTGGTGATGGTTGCATCTGCTTTGCAGGAAAGACGGAAATCCCTTTAATACAACCATTATTCTGTCACCACCAGCTGCACTACCTCCATCTCCAGCTGAGGCACCATCATCCGGAGAAGAACCAAAGATTCAGACAGATGGACCTTCTGCCATTTATATACCGAACTCAAAGTCCTCGACGGCTAGAAAATTTTCGACAACAACAGTGGTCATTTGGGTTGCTGTTACAGGGGCTTTGATACTTTTCGCATTAGGAGTATGCCTCTTTATGTGGAGATGCTGTAAATGTAGGCAAAAGAGCGGAGATGCTGAGATGGACAATGTGGAGAAGTCTAATGACAGTAAAGCCTCGATACAACCAAGTAGTCGATTAGAGAAAGGTAGTGTATTATTTTTCGTCTTTGTATCCTTTCTATATCATATATCACATCATTTTATCCTAACAAGTGCCATTTTATCAGTCCCCATGGAACCAGTCGTGAAACCGCAAAATGGATATGGATTGGATGGTCGAAGAATGGTAACAACTCCAGTGCCTCAGGATGAACAGGTGATTAATTTGATGAGAAGTGGCGACGTTCATGAAATAAGACTAATCATAAGATAGACATTACATTACAAGCACTGATTTGAATTTTTCTGTTGCTGCAGCTGCCACCACCTCCTTTGCCTTTTCCTCAAGTTGAGAAGAGGGTCAAGGTAAAACCACTTGCTGTTCCTGCAGAAGTAGCAACAAAAAGTCATACTTCGAAGAACCTGAACTCTAGTTCCGTGAGTGTTTTCACCATCGCATCACTACAGCAGTACACTAATAGCTTTTCTGAAGATAATTTTATTGGACAAGGCATGCTCGGCAGTGTTTATAGGGCCGAGCTTCCAGATGGAAAGGTACAGTTCTTTTATTTGCTGTGAAATGATCTTTGGGGATAGAATTTGTTGCTCCCAGTTTCTATAAAAATGTTTTAGTTGGGATTTTAAGTATATTGATTGCTTAATATGATTCAGCCTTGATCTTGTGGTCACCTTTGGAATTCTAAATTGCACTTGATAGTTCAACCCTGACATCTGACCTTTACTTCTTTACTCTTTTTTTTTAGCTACTTGCAGTCAAAAAACTGAGCACTACAGCCTTGAGGCGGCAGAGTGATGAGGAATTCCTTGAATTAGTATCTAGGATCTCTGAACTTCGACATGCTAATATTGTGGAGCTTGTGGGTTACTGTAATGAGCATCAACAACATCTACTTGTGTACGAGTATTGTGCAAATGGAACACTTCATGATCTGCTGCATGTGGATGAAGAATCCCATAAAAAATTTTCATGGAATATGCGCATCCGTGTGGCACTTGGAGCTTCCAGAGCCCTACAGTAAGTAAATAAACCTACACAATATATAGAATCACTAGCATCGGTGGCTTATGATATCCCATCTTCTGTAGCTTATAAATAGGAAACTGACATATATCTTTTCTATTCTCATAAAGGTATCTGCATGACGGTTGTGAGCCACCCATCGTGCATCGAAATTTCAAGTCTGCCAATATTCTCCTTGATGAGAAGCTTGCAGTCCATGTATCAGATTGTGGTTTATCTCCTCTTCTATCATCTGGCTCCACAAGTGAGGTAATATTTCGTGTAGGATCTTCAGATCCTGCAAACTCGAAGGTCTACAAATATTATTTATTGTGAATGACTGAAAATGTTCATTGGAGTCGGGAGACCATATTGTGTTGATTGTTTATTTCTTGCAAAGTGACACATATTACGCATTTAGAGGTAACCAATGAATCTAGCTAGGCAGGAAAAAATCATTATATGATAGATCTAACAGATTATTTCTCCAACATGAATACATGATTTAGAAGTTAATATTTATTCTGCTTCTGCACATACTCTCAGTTGTCAGGTCGCCTCCTCACTGCGCATGGTTATAGTGCTCCTGAATTCGAGTCAGGAAATTATACTTGCCAGAGTGACGTTTATAGCCTTGGTGTTGTAATGTTAGAAATTCTCACTGGGCGAAAGTCCTTCGATAGGTTAGCAATCCCATTTCAGAACTTTATATACAAATTCATCGGAATTAATTTATTGGTTATTTGAAATATTATGGATTCATTAAGATACTTTTTGTCACTAAAAAAAATACATATCCAGGTCACGGCCTCGAGGTGAGCATTCTCTGGTCAGATGGGCAATTCCTCAGCTTCATGATATTGATGCACTATCAAGGATGGTTGATCCCTCTCTAAATGGTGCATATCCAGTCAAGTCGTTATCGCGTTTTGCAGATATAATATCCCGATGTGTACAGGTGATTTATTTCAATATCCCTTCGATCTTTTAATTATGTTTGGCATCTTTGTGTTACATGCCTTTCTGGAATATCATTTTAGAATATTTTTGAGAAACTTTTGTGTGGAGTCAAACAGAAAATGACATTTTATCTAAACATGACATTTCATATATTGAACTGCAAATTGTAGACTTTGTATATTAATAAACACATGACATGAACAAGAATCTTGTCTTCACAACGCTTTCTTGCTTATATAGAAAAACGAATCATCTTGTATCCTGTTCTTTTGCAGTGGGAGCCGGGATTTAGACCACCGATGTCTGAAATCGTCCAGGACCTTCTGCACATGATTTAGAGTGAGAGGTCTAGGCGCACAAGTCGCCAATTGAGAAATGCATTTAATTAGGAAATGAAACCGAAGAAGTTAGTTTTGTCTCATTGTTAACTGTTCGGAGAAGGAAATTTTGGTAAAAGCAGCATTTCACCCCCTAAGTATCTCTCAACCGATGCTTAATTTTGATTGAATTTCAAAGGTAACTCGGCCACAACAAATTCTTCTAGGTGTCACCTGATTTGGCTACTTTTAGGGAGGTGCTAATATTATTGTTTGCAATTCTTTTCTTGTGAATATTGCTTGCTAATGTAATGTCCAAGTGTAATTGTCGTATACAATATTAACACAGCTATTTCGTTTATCTTCGAAACCTTTGGTAACGTTAATATGCTATGTAATGTAGCTGTTTTTTGACGGCTTATGTTGGAATATCTGCTTATTACATGTGTGCATCTATGCCAGACTTAGTACATTTTAAACAGCTGTTGTTGCCTTTTGGACTTCGGATAGGGTAACCGGTAACGTGTCTGTTGTTTCTTGGCTGTGTGACCTGAAACCAAGGTATCCAAGCACAACATATCCAATGCATTAGCAGTTTAAACTAGATAGTAGATACCTTGTTGAATTACATGCTCTCTGTCATTTTCAAAACCTTATTTTATCTTTCTTGAATCTAGCCATGTACCTGCCCTCACACGAGGAACAGTTGGGATGTCGCGTTGCACCCGAATTGCATATTTTTTTTCGTTTTTTTTTCTTCTTCCCAAGATGGAGTCAGTAAATTAAGAAAATCCACTGAAGTTACAGTCTTACAGACACAAATTCTTGATCTTTATGGGTGCTAAATATATACTAGTAAGAGATGTTGGAAGGCTCCCTGACAGTAAAATACTTTTCTAGTTTCCTTTCCTTTCCTGTTTGTTTGTTTATTTGATTTTATTAATTAGTGTGTATGAGGAGACAATGAGCAGCAAGTCATGCCACCCCCCACATGAAGAAGTTGTAGAAAGAAAGCTAAATATTATAATCAACTGTTGTTTTAAAATGCTTCTTCTTTAGATTTCCATACGACTCTTGTCCTCAATTTTTTCAATGTTTGATCTGCTATGATGGATCCAGTTCAGCACATAATTCCAGTCATAGTTGCTCACATGTAGGCATTGTTTGTGGACACAAATTTTATATTTCGTTTTATATACCATCTGCGGTTATGACAACTTGAACATTGTTCTTTGTCATTTAAATGAGCGCCCATTATTACTACGCCTCATTGGACGATTATACATATTTTGCTGGGTATATGCATAGAATGCATTTCCTATACTACCCCTCAAAAGTATTTATTAATGTTTTTGGTATACTTAACACTTTTTTTTTTTTAAGTGTTTGAACTAATCTAAAGTTGGTATTTAATTTGATTTGGACTTGCACAACCAAATTTAAATTAGTCCTAGTCAAGTTGTTGGATACTTCTTGTCAATTTGTCATTGAACCAATTAGTTGGTTTTACCTGTGCCTTGAAACCAAGGGCACAGCAATTCAATGCTCAATTACTCCATACTAGGAGGCTGTGAGAGAGAGAGGCTTATCAATCCGTTAGGGATCAAAATGGTATGAGAGACACTTCTGATGGGGACATCCGCACTTTAACATACGAAACGTAAATCCTTTTCTAACATGATATGATTCAGTAAAAATGTAGATTTTTTTTTTTTTTTTTTTTTTTTGACAATATCTATTAATCTGGGACCAGGTATTTTTTTTAAAGCTTTCGTCATTGGTCGAGCCACCACCGATCTGGGAGTCATTTGTCTAAGCCTTAAGTTTGTCCATCTACCAGTTGAGCTACGCCCATGTTGGCATTAGATAATGACCAATTAAACGAGCCGATTCACAAGCTCAATGGAAACAGGAAAGGAAAACAAAACATGTGTTGTGCATGTTCATAACATTCTCTCTTGTCTGAGAATCCAAATAAGCCCATAGAAACCCCACCTTTCAATCTCCAAACAAGAAATGCCCTTTTGACAGCCTCACTTTGTTTACTTTGACCACCTCCTCTTCTCATGCATTGCCTTTTCTCCAGGCAAAACCACAACCTCACACTACATCAAATGATTTTTCTTTTATTTGATTTACTATTTACTAGTGGCGGTTTTGAGTCCGATAATGTATATTTTACAAGTATACATATCGTGGGACGGTGAGAATAGACATTTTGAAGGTGAGATTGTTTAAGAGGAGCAAATATCTTAACCGTGTATGAAGTGTTTGATTTCGATTGGTCCCGATAAATCCCCATTCACTCACGGGTTTTAAAGAAAGAAAAATAGTTTACTTCAAATTGAAGTCATGGACTAAATGATTGAGGTAATGTCCAAATCAAAGAAGTAACCTCCTTTTAATTCCCACAAATGTAAGTAAGAAACACTAAAAAAGAATTATTTTACAAGGAATCTCTCTACCTGTCATCAAATTTTAATTACTCAATTATTATCTATTATCCAACTAAAATTCAAATCAACAAATAATTAATATTAAAAATAAAAACAAATTACTATGAATTTAATTTGTAATATTGTAATTTATAAATTATTTGAACCACCAGTCTCCAACGTGCCACGACAAATTAAAAAATTTAAAAATTAAAAGAGGAAAAAAAAAATAGAAGAAAAAAAACCTGTACCACTAGAGATTTATTTATTTATTTAAATTAATTAAAAAAGTAAGGACAATTTGGTAAAATCAGTAGAGCTGGGTCTATCAATCATCGTCGTGGTCTGAAATCTGAAATCTTTATTGTCTCTGTGTCTAGTCTTTTCTAATAAACAGAAAACGTAAAATAAAATAAATAAAAAATAATAAATAAAAAATAAAAATAAAAAAGCTTTCTTTTTTTGTGTACGTTTTTGTTGTCGTCAACTGTGTGAATCTGAATTTTGTTGAAATCTATCAGAGAATCCAATTCGTAGCTTTGAAGCTGGATTTCTATTCGAACAAAGAAGAAACCCATTTTTTTGGCTGTTTATGTGCTGTTCGAAGAATCTCGAGAAGCTCATCACCAGCTCAACGCGTCTCAGAGGTTTGGGATTTTGCTTCAGAAGCGGAAATTTAGGTTTTTTTATTTGAAGAATTGTTAGAGAGAGAGAGAGAGAGACAATGACCAAGCGTGGATACAAGCTGCGTATCCTTTGTTTGTTGTTTCTTTGAAATGCTCGAGCTTGAATTTTGATTGTTTGGATTCAGTTGAAGTTTAGTTTGGTTTGGAATTTTAGTTGTTGAATTCAGTTCTGGTCAGAGTTATGTGTTTGTTATGGTATGTGTAGTTGTTTATTTAAATTTGTTTTTGATGGATTGGTTTTAGCTTCTGTTTGGTAGCTGAGAATCTGCAGGAAAAAAAAACAGTGAGTTTAAAAGTTTCAGTCTTGGTGAGTTTTTTGTTTGTGTAAAAAAAACTGATCTCAACTTTGATCTGACAAAGATGTCACATTTGTTTTAGATGAATTTCCTTGACTTAAAAATGAATGTAGAGGAATTCGTGGCGCATTCAGGTAATGTGAATTGTTTAAGATTCGGGAAGAAAGCTTGTCGGCTTCTTCTCACAGGTGGGGATGATCAGAAAGTCAATCTTTGGGCAATTGGGAAGACTAGTTCTCTAATGGTTAGTTTTCTATCTTCTTGTTTAGTCACTTTGATCAACATTAAATTATTGCTTGTTTTGTTTTTTTACCATTTGCTAGCTGTTTTGGATGTTTATTGTGTTGAGAGCTGCTCTTTTGTGCTTAAAAAGTAAGTGCAATTAATTGTATTTAATGAACAAACTAAAAGGCAGCGATGATTTTGTGTGTTTTAGTTATTTATCTCCGTTGTTAAATGAATGTGGTTGTATGACTGAACTTTGATCCAATTATATTGAACTTATTCACATAATTTTGAGTGATTTCCTTTGAATTTCCCTTCGTGATGATTTTTCCGTGTATGAAAGATTAAAAGCCTGTCCTATTTGTGTTTATATGCAGAGCCTATGTGGTCACACAAGTCCAGTTGAATCTTTAGCATTTGATTCAGCAGAAGTTTTAGTGCTTGCTGGAGCTTCTGCCGGCGCAATAAAGTTGTGGGATTTGGAAGAAGCGAAGAGTAAGTTAATGATTCTATTAATATTCTTCTTCAATCAAAATTGGAGTCCTTAATTGTAGAATATATTGCATTGATCTGAATCTATGTGCCAACATGTAGGACGCCTGAGAAAACCTTTTTACACACAAAATTTTGAAAAGGTGGATCTAGTTTAAATTTTATATGGGTGAGGTCTCCTAGTGAAAGAATTTAGTGGTTTGACAATTTAGAAGTGTGATTCTCAGTTCAAGTCTTCACATTTTTAGGATTTAGAATCACAAGTTATCCAACTAATATCATATCTGGTACTGTATATATGATATTCAATTTCTAATTCTTTTGTTATTGTTCTTGAAGTGTAGTGGTTCGCACTCTTACTGGACATAGATCCAGTTGTACTGCTGTTGAATTTCATCCATTTGGTGAGTTCTTTGCTTCTGGTTCCACGGATACAAATTTAAAGATTTGGGATATCAGAAAGAAAGGATGCATTCACACATACAAGGGTCATACTCGAGACATTAGTACTATTAGATTCACTCCTGACGGTCGCTGGGTGGTTTCTGGTGGAAGTGATAATGTTGTAAAGGTAATAATAGCTCTTATATCAGAGGTCTTGCTTGTAGTAAGCTTTCTTTCTTTATTTATTGATCACTCTATTCATTGTCAATATTGAACAGGTGTGGGATCTTACAGCTGGAAAACTCTTGCATGATTTTAATTTCCATGAAGGGCCTATTAGTTCTATTGACTTCCATCCCCTTGAGTTTCTCCTGGCCACAGGTGAGTACGTAACTTTCGTGGAGTTCTCCTTGAGTTCCCTTCCATGTATTAATTGTATATATGCTCCTAGGGATCCTTGGATGCATGGTGTAGTTGTCTATCAGAAATAATGTTTCCAATCCAGATCCTAGAGATAAGTGAATTGCTAGAACTAAAGATTTAAGATTTATCATGTTCCAGCAGGCCTGTTTGCTCTTTTCTATTTAGAAATCATAAAGCAATTTTTTTCACAAGTATTGCTGAGAAAGGTTGTTGATTGTCGGTTCCCATATTACATTTGGAAATTCACCCTAAAAGATTTAAATAATTAAAAACCAGTTTGGGCCCTTCTATAGCCATGTTTTCTGTAAATTATTAAATACAAGTAATGCAACTTCAAAGCCTGTTAGTTTATTCCTTATGAATATATAAGTTACTTTCTACATATGGCTTGGTGTGCTTGTATCTTACATGCAAATCATTTTCCAGGCTCAGCAGACAGAACTGTGAAATTCTGGGACTTGGAAACATTTGAACTGATTGGATCTACCAGACCGGAGGTATCAAAGCTTATGTATCTTAGCCATACTTATTTATCACCAAACATGTTTATTTATTGATAGGGAACAAAAACAAAAGGATTTTAATAACACAAAATGAAACAAGGTGAACAAGCAATCCGCAAGCTACAGAAAAAAAAAGTTTGTCAAACATGTTTATTGACAATTTTTTAAAATAATAAATAAAAAAAACGCGGTGCTCAGTTAGCCTTGGAAAATTCTCTTAACACTGCCAAATGCCTTCTTCATGTCTCATTTTAGCCATATTTATTTATATTTGAAAATGTACTCTCTGCATTTTGCCATCTGCTTGCAACTGTTCCACTAAGACTGTCTCTCTAGTGCTTTTCTTTTTTCTTTTGTGCCATTTCTTGATCTATTTTAATATGGTCTGGGACTGAAAAGTCTTAGCGTCATTCTCTGATCTTGCTTGAAAATCTTTTCCCAGAAGACTAAGGATCAAATAATTTCCTTTTACTGCTAAGGTTTTTGAATAGCATCTCATAGACTATAACAACAGAGATAGAATTGGCTGTGGAAGTGTGGAATTTTTCTCTTATTAGATTGGTATAATTTTGACTCCTTTTTCCCTTTATCCTCATGTCATTAGAAATTTAGCTTTTCTTGAGTGTATAGACTGGTTTGCTCTTCTGTCTCTGAGTATCCTGAGGAATTTGCTGAATGTTTCAATCCTGTTCTTATTCTTCTGAAGCTTGTGATTTAGGAAAGTTGGATAACACTTTTGTAGGCATCTACCTTTCCATGCACTTCGTCCTTACTTAAACTCTTTTGGAAAAATAGTCATGCTCACTATGCCTAGTTTGCACTTTTCCCTCTGGTCAAGAGATCTCTGTATGCTTTTTTTTTTTTTTTTTCGTTTACTTTGTAACAGGGATGTCATCTTTAATATTGAATAATTAAGCCATTTCTGAAAGAATTATATGCATTCTTTACAGGCTACAGGAGTTCGCGCAATTAATTTTCATCCTGATGGGAGAACTCTGTTTTGTGGTTTTGATGATAGTTTAAAGGTTTGAACTGTGCCAATTGTTTATATTCATAACAAGGTTTGATTTGTAACAGAGCATAAACATCAGATTTTGATGCTCATAAACTGCAGGTCTACTCATGGGAGCCAATTATACGGCATGATGCTGTTGATATGGGTTGGTCAACACTTGGTGACCTCTGCACTAATGATGGAAAGCTTCTGGGCTGTTCATCCTACCGAAATTCTGTTGGAGTTTGGGTAGCCGATTTGTCGGTATTTACCTTGTTCCTTCTTTGTGTAATTATTTAATTTTTCATCTCTGTATTGTTATGTCAAACTTTACTTTCTTTTTTTCTGTGGTATCAGCATATTGAACCATACGGAGCTCCTGTTGTACCTGAGAAAAATGACTGCACAGAGAAGATATGTAATCCCCAGGAAAGTCATTCTTTGGAGAAAGTAGGGAGTGGTTTGAAGTCAACTCCAGGTTTGCGCTGTGAGTCTCCTGATTATGACATGAAAGAGATTAAGACCATATATGTGGATTGTAAGTTTCTCGTTTTTCTTTATTTGTTTCTTCCGGCTCCATTGACTTCTTTGATATCTCCTTTTTTTAATATCTTTCTTGCACAAATGCTTCAGTTCTCCAAAAGGTCCATGTCTGTTAGGAACTTCCAACTGGTTTCTTATTTAGGTTTGGTCATGCTTCCCCAAAAAACACCAATTTTCGACAAACAAGCAAACTGAAAAAATTTAAAATATGTTTTTGAAGAATCACAAATACCAGAAATTCTTTAATTTACCTGTATGAATCTGCTTTTAAATTCTTTCTCTATCATAAAGTGAAACTTGTTCTTGTTCATTGAACTTCAACAATGAAAGTGATGTCTGTCACCAGAAGCCAGTGTAGTGCCTGCCTCAATAGTAGATTTCATTGCATAAACTCTTGCCTCCCTAAAGGCTTTATCTAAGTGGAACTGCTGAAGATGTCTGATTTTGTAATCCTGAACTGACTTTGGGCTTGAAAGCACAAAACTGTTGTGGTGATGTGGTGTCCTTTCATTGTAGATAAATAGGAAATGCTGACCACGGTCGTGGACCATGTTAAAATTACTGTAGATACTCTATCAAGTCCAAGTTCTGCCTTTTCATATAAACATACATTGATTAATGGACACATGATGTAATTTTGTTTTATTTGATTATCTTCCCTTCTAACATTTATTCCTATAGTTTTCCTAATTTTCTTTTCCATCTTCCATGTGTAGCTAGTGGCGGAAATCCTGTTGCTTCACAGAAACTTGGGTCTTTGGACTCACCAAAAGTTGAAGTTCCATTGAATTCCAAGGAAATCAGTGATCTGAAAACAGACCTGCAGAGTCCTGGAATAGGAATGCAGGTAAAATCTAACGGACAAGCTCTTGATAAAACTTTCATTGTTCCAAACATTGTACCCCGGGAAAGTCCTGCTGATAAAGACTCTTCCAATTCTGGAAGAGAACCTATCACCTTTTCAAAGACAAAACCCGGTATGTTGCTCAGACCAGCTCATGCACGGAAGCCATCACAGAATAAGATAGATTCTGAAAGGCTGTCGACAGCTGTTGAATCTGTAAGCTTTAGCAATGTGAAGAGTGACTCAGATGCTGCAATGGATCTAAATTTTCAAACTCAGATTGTATCATCAGATGGAGCTAGAAAATCTTGTGAAGAAAAGGACTCTAGCATCAAGAGTGTTACAGAGAAGCTTAGACCCTCAAAAGAGGAAAACAGTAAGTCCTTGTTCTTATATCACAATGTTATCCATTTATGAACCGGTTCTCTTTCTTATATTTGTATCTTGTCCTTCTTATCTTCTTGTTTCTCTACCTATTAATTTTTTCCTGGTTAGTTTCTTTAGCAAGAACTTTTCACTGGTGAACCCATTTTACTAGACTGCATTTGGTAAGTGTAAGCAAATGTTTCTTCCAATTCTCTATTGGAACTGTCCTCTCTCAGGGATTCCTAAGTGGAATAAATAACTGAATTTCAGGCGCACTGTCGAATTTTAATGTTTCAGTTCAGTTACCACAAATATTGCGAATTATTGATGGGTTCTTTACTTTGGCCTTGAAGATATTTTCTAGAATATTTTCTATCTCCATCAGACACTACTTTGGTTAAAACCAGGCTTAAATTTTTGTTCATCAGAGAGATCACTCAGGCCTGTGGCGTACCCTTGGTTTTTCCCTCCCTAAGCTACTCACATGCCAAAAATACAGTTTACTTAAACATAACATATGGCGTGGAATGTCCCTTAGGTTGTGTGTGTTTGGTCGTCACCGAAATTTTTTCTCTTTTTTCTTCCTGCTTTTAGTATGAGCTAAATGTGGTTATTAATCCCGTCATTTCACGTTTGCCTTTATTTGGAATCTCTTCTGATGGTTTATAATGGGAAACCTATGCCATAAGAGGTATTATTTATCTAATTATTTACATTCTTCATTTTCAGGCAATGAATCCATTGATAGCAGCAAAGGGACAAACCCTGTTAAAATCGTTAAAGGAGGTTTGTCATTGTCTTTTTATCTGTGACATTTAAAAAAAAAAAAAAAATTATTGGATATTGCTTGATTCCTTTACAATTTCTGTATTGGCAGTTGCTGTTGTACCAGGAAGGACGCGCACCCTGGTAGAGAGGTTTGAAAAAAGAGAGACAATTAATACCAATGAAGATCAAGCTACTAAGCATATCATTCCTGACACGAAATGTACTAGTAATGAAGACCAAGCAAGTAACATTGCTCCTCACACAAGAATTAGTAGTAATGAAGATCAAGCAATTAATGTTACCCCTCTCATGAGACTTAAGAGCAATGCAGATCAAGCAACTGATTTTACCTCTCACATGAGATCCAATAGTGTTGCCGATCAAGCAACTACTGTTACCCCTCTCGTGAGACATAAGAGCAATGCAGATCAAGTAACTGGTTTTACCTCTCACATGAGATCCAATAGTGTGGCTGATCAAGCAACTACTGTTACCCCTCTCATGAGATCAAATTGCACTCAAGATCAGGTACCCAATGTTACCCGTCACATGAGATCTAGAAGTACTGCAGATCAAGTAATTGATGTTAACCCTGATGTGAGGTGTTATAAAACTGAAGATAAAGTAACTGGTATTACTCCTCACATAAGCTTCACTAGCAGTTCAGATCAAGCAACTGATACTACTCCTGTGAGATATAAGAGAAATGAAGATCGATCTACACCTATTACCCCTCATGCAAGATTTACCAGCGCTGCAGATCAAGCAACTGATACTACCCCTCCTGTGAGGTTCAAGAAAAATGAAGACCGAGCAGCTACTACTGCCCCTCACACTAGATTTACCAGCACTGTAGATCAAGCAACTGATACTACACCTCCCGTGAGATTCAAGAAAAATGAAGATCAAGCCACCACTATTACCGCTCAAACGAGATGTACTAGCACTGCACATCAAGCAACTGATGCTACCCCTCCTGTGAGATTCAAGAAAAATGAAGATCGAGCAGCTACTATTACCCCACACATTAGATTTACAAGCACTGCAGATCAAGCAACTGATACTACCCCTCCTGTGAGATTCAAGAAAAATGAATACCGAGCAGCTACTATTACTCCTCCCACTAGATTTACTAGCACTGCAGATCAAGCCACTGATACTTCCCCTCCCGTGAGATATAAGAAAAATGAAGATCGATTAACCACTATTAGCCCTCGCACTAGATTTACTCGCACTTCAGATCAAGCAACTGATACTTCCCCTCCCGTGAGACATAGGAAAAATGGAGATCGAGCAACCACTATCAGCCCTCACATGAGATTTTCTAGCACTGCTGATCGAGCAACTGATACTACCCCTCATATGAGATTTAAGAAAAATGAAGACCAAGCAACTACTATTACCCCGCAAGTGATATGTGAAGCTGGTGAAAGACCCACTGTGCTGGTAGGATTCTTACCCCTTAAAAATAATATTCGGTGCTCTGATCACATGTCAATTGTTCCTTCTCTACTTCATTGTAATTTTAAGTTCTTGCGTAATCATGTTATTTAGTAGAAACTGAAAACTAAGAACCCAAATTTCTAGCTAGAAGTTAAAAGAACAAAGTCTGGATGATGTCAAGTTGAATGACTTGTATGCATAAATGCATGAAACTATCTGCAAGAAGGACTTGTTATTATGGTTATTCTTTTCTTCTTCTTCTTCTTCTTCTTTTTGTCTCTTAGCCTCCAATAGCTATAGAAAACTACTGTATTGATCATAACTGTGTTATGCTCCATTTCTGAAATTTATTGATTAGAAACTCTTTTAATTAATTTTGAATTGTAAGTTCAAATAAGTGTTTTCTTTTGAATGATGCCGATAACCTCTTGAAGATTTTCTCAAGGGTTAAGGGAATGTTTTCGTATATAGAAACATGACATCTGTGTACATTTTGGTCATGTTTGATAATTAACAGAAAGGAGAGCCTCAAGGGTTAAGGGAATGTTTTTTGTATGTAGAAACATAACATCTGTATACATTTTGTCATGTTTGATAATTGACAGAAAGGAGAGCCTCAAATCTCTGGAAGGGATACATCATCTGCTAATGATGCGGAAGCGATTGAAAATCTTATGCAAACTCATGATGTATTTTTGAGTTCCCTTCGATCCCGCTTGACAAAATTACAGGTAATGTTTTAGGTGGTCGGCATATAGATATAATTTAGTGATGTCATGCAAGCAATTGCTTAATTATATTAGTTGGACATGCTATGATACTAGTTTTAATCTGAACTTGAAGGTGGTGCGACACTTTTGGGAAAGAAATGACGTTAAAGGTGCTATCACTGCCTTGAGGAAGCTGCCAGATCATTCTGTGAGTATCCATTGGAAGCATTCAAGTTGCTTGCTTTATTCATTTTCTAATTGTCTGGTTAACTAGTGGTTTATACAGTATGTTTGGTCTTGCTAAGAATTAATTAATCCTGCACAGGTGCAAGCAGATGTGATCAGTGTTCTCATGGAGAAAATGGAGATTCTCACCTTAGATGTATTTTCGTGCTTGCTTCCTGTGCTCGTAGGATTACTAGACAGCAAGATGGATAGGTAATTTCATGAATTATTTGGTTAGTGAACTTATAATGCTAGGGGCTCGAAGATATAAGACCAGGGTTTTGTACTATCCCGGTGCTGTTTTCACATTAAAATAAAACTTGACCCTGCTTATTAGAACTCGTAAAATCCAATACCTTCTAAAGGGGAAAAACATAAAGAATCTGATTGGATAAGTGAACCTACATGTCAGCTTCGTTAGAAGTATAAACTAATCTCCCAGTATGAACAAACCCAAATCATACAATTCCTTTAATATATTCTTATTTTCTAAATAATTTCTATCAAGTATGTAATTGAATTATATGCCCACAGGACATGAACTGCTTAAACTTGATCCTGCTTGCTCATCTTGCAATAATTTGAACCATTTTAAGTACCTCTTGCACTGAGGCATGGTTATATCAAACTGTCGTTTGTATGATAAGATTGTAATGAAATATCTCAAGTCATGGACTACGTGGTGCAATAGACTAGGCAGCCTGCCCAACCCAACCTGAAAAAGTAATCCTTCAACTCCGGCTAGAGGATCTATGCCATAGTGCCTTATGTTGATTTTGTTGGCCCAACCAAACTTTAGGCCAGACTTGAGCTTGACAAGACCTTTCCCAGCTTGGATTAAAATTTGATTTGATTTTAGTAGTATCTTACATGATCCGATGATTGTACAATTATCTAAACTTATGTGGTTAGGTGCAAAACCAGGATGTGATAAGCTATATTTGCTTTTATGACATTTATAAGCTAAAAAATCTTAATATAAGGAAGAATGTTCACAAGGATGACTGATTCTTTAGTGGGGTATGTTGGTTATGGTGGAGAACTAGAAGAGAGAAAAGGAACTTATGACGAGGGAAGAAAAGTAGAAGAAATTATGAAGGTAAAAAATTGTTTATTATTTATTCATCAAGTCTGCTTAACAAAGGAACCAGGCTCCCCTATTTATAGTAGCCAAAAGAGAATCCTAAACATTCAAAAATCAAACTAAAGAAGGTATCAATCTACGGCACTACCTTCCAAAATTGTAATGATCTTATTCACAACATGAAAGTTAAAATCAAACAAAAATGGTCTAGTTAAAATCAATTTTTCTTCCTACACCAGGCATATGTGTGTAGCTCCATAGGATGTTCTATATCAGGTTAATATGGGGTTGGCATCTTTAGGCCCTATTTAAAATCATGTGCATGCTCCCTGATATTCTGATGTCATTGGTCCTAAAGACACAAATCTGGGTTTGCCATTAAATTTCACCAACATTCAGAAACTTAAAATGGCCTTCAATTCGAATTGGTAAATAAGTTCTCATTACTTGTGTTGCAAATGTGCAGGCATGTAAGTCTCTCATTGGAGATGCTTCTGAAACTTGTAGCAGTCTTTGGTTCAGTAATACGCTCAACAGTTTCTGCACCTCCAGCTATTGGTGTGATCTTCAGGCAGAGCAGAGGTATCTTCAGTTTCATTATCTGATGATTTACTTTTCCATTCCTTAATGGCCGTGGGTTAGTTGTTTGTAATTGGTTGCGGTGTACTCTTGTTTGAATATTGGCGTACAGGCGAGAATGCTGCAAGCAATGCTTTATACAGCTGCAAAAGGTCCAGAAAACTCTTCCGAACTTGTAAGGTAAATGTGCTGTCTTGAGTTCTTGGCATAAATGGTAACCAGTAAATAGAGCTCCCGCTAAACACTGCTCCTAGTATCTCCCTCTAGAAGAATGTGTTAGCCTTACATAAGAACCCACTATCTGGATAGCCGCTATAAGGGAGAAATTAACAATTTGAATTCCCAAATTGCTGGATGACTGAAATTCGAATACTTACTGTGGAAAAGTTGATCCTTTTCGTCCAGAGAGAAACAGAAATAAGCAATGCTCTACCATTAATATTTACGAATTCATTAGTGTAATAACCATCGTCTGTTTCATATTGTAGTTCAAGTATTATGTATTTACGGGTTTGAAATGTTGGTATCAATAATCAGAAAGACTTTTTTCTCCTGATTTTGATGCAGGAGGGGTGTTTGATGGCAAGGGTGCTCTGGAATTGAATTTAGTTCTTCAACAATCATGAGCAATGATGCAAATCTAGTACCAGTTTTTGCTGAAGCTCAAAAGAGTTGCTTGCCTTATACTATAACCAGAGAATTGTTCAGTACAATGTATCTACATTTTGTTTCGGGTATTCACAATTTTGTCTTGCTGCGTAAATTTTGCTGTCATCCATCCCATTTCTCAGTATCGGAGAGCTATAGATTGAGATTCTCTTGGGCAAAGCTGATAAAGTACCTTCTGCTTGCGGCTTCATTCTTCGAAAGGTGAAAATGCATTCCAATTCGGTCTTCAGCTACTGCACAGGAGACTCCTGAAGACAATTGTTGCATTCCAGGTAATGTTTGTATATTCCATTAAAATGAATGTAATGCACGCTGTGGCGATTTACATGTAAGTATACTGCATCTTTATTGTCAATGAAATACTATATTTCTCAAGCTACTCCTCTTCTTCCTACATGCCTTGGTATGTCTGATCTGTACTGTGAAGATATGAAGTTGCTAAACTTTTTATTTAGAACAAAATTCATGTGTATGAAGTTGTTTCGTACACAAAATCATAGAATGTGTTTGGAAATTCCATTATGCAAAAAAAAAAAAAAAAAAAAAAGGTTATATATCAAGTAAATTATCAGAAGAAGTCCAATTCTGTGAAGTGTCAAGAGCAAAGACTTAGCAGCCATGCCCTGGTAGTCACACCAACTTCTTAACACATTTTTTCCCAAGAAAGACAAGTCCTCCATGATGAAAATGCCAAGAACTTTCAATGATTGATGTTTGATATGAAAACGAAATTACAAAAGCTTGTGAAGCATGTTGGCTTGGTGGCAGTGGTGATGGTTACATTACAGTTTACAAGTTGTGATTGGTAACGAAAGAAGCAGAAAAAAAAAAAAGTAGAAAGAAACAAAGGTGGTGGTTTTTTCACTTTAGGAATCCACTAAAAATGTACCATTATCTCCCTAACTTTATGAGTCATCTATGCTTCAATGGTTGCTCTCTATCCAAATCCATTTGCTGATAAAAAGGTTGCAGAAACTAATCATATCTTAACCACATATTTATTATACGATTATGTATCACAAGATTTGTTGGGGTCTAGAAAAAGATGAGGTAAGGAGACAATCTAAATCCTCAAATCTATACACCAAACCTCATTAACTTCTTATTTAGAGATCAGTAAGAATAAGTCTATCATTTTGAAGGGAATTTGGATTCTCCACCCGGCTATAATCATAAGAAAATTCGTTCGATTCCCTTTCCATGATGTAGTTGGGTGTTTTAATTTATCGACAAATGAGAAGACCCTCTAGACTGTACATGTAGCACTTAATATGACAGATCTCGGTAGACAACCGACTAATTTTTAACTTGTTTTAACCTCTTTCGATATGATTGTTTGAATCATGTTCGAATAAAGAGTTACAACGAAATGAAAACGAGAGACAATCCAATATGTTTAAATTCTTTTACAAGTTAAATTTAGAGTCTCCCATATTCTTTTATTTAACATTTTTTGCTTTACTATAAAGTTTCCTTTTTCTTATGATAAAATATATATAGTTTGTCTTTTCCAATATTAATTACTCATGAACAAGAAGCTATTGGTCAACTTTGACTCTCTCTCTCTTTTTTTTTTTTTTTCAAGAACAAAAGAAAATAGAGAAGAAAATACCAAGAAATATCACCAACTAATTAAATCTCACAAACTTCATTTTATATGGGTAACTAGTTAGTCAATTTATAAATCTAATAAAATCAACCTAAAAGTCCTCCATCCAAAACAACACTTAAAAATTGTTTAGTGTCAAATTTCAAAAATAAAAATAAAACATACTACTTATATTATAGTGTTTATTATCAATTAACTTTGTTTCTTTCTACACCAACATACTATTTGATTGAAATATTACTATACATATATATTTTGTAATAACAAAAATTGAAATACGTAATATACTAAAAGAGCACCTAATTACTTGATTTAGAGAAATTTTTTTGAATCGCTTCTAGAAACATCTTCAAGTATATTTGTATACCTCCCCTTTCATGTTTTTGATTGAGAGATTCGAGCCTCACTGTGTACGCCCATATAATGTTATAGGAGTAGGTATTGGGTCACGCGTATCTCAATATGTCCAGTGTGCCCTTTTCACGTTTATTATGAGAAAGTGCCTAATTACTGGATTTATTAACAGAAATTATGGAATTATTTTCTCGAAACATCTTCAAGTACATATGTAAATACTATAGAAAGTTAAAAATTGTTTATAAACCTCTTTTTTCACGTTTATGATGGGAGATTCGAGCATCACACATGCGTCCATTAATGTTATAGGAGAAAATATTTGGGTCACGCACATCTCGATATGTTCGGTATACCCCTTTCACGTTTATAATAAGAGATTGCATATATACCATGACCCGCCCATATAATGTTGTAAAGTAGATATTTGGGTCATATACATCTCAAACATGTCCGATTAGACAGTTACTTACATGTGATTTCAAAAAAGATGCATAAAAAGGACAAAACATAAGCTATCCATTTTAAATCCTATTCAAACCTTACCATGGTTTTCTTATTTTACAACTACACAAAAACATTCTCTCTTCCTCTTAATTGTCTCTCCAATTCACTTAACACAAACACACTTTTTGATGTTTTAGGTTTTTTTGAAACAAAAACTTGACCTCCCAATTAAAATTTGAAAAGAATCAGTCAACCCCATTTCTCACGCTAACCTATTTTTACCAAATTTTTACTAAAATTAAATTCTTCTTTCTTTTCTTTCAAAAAAATTGTAAAAAAATATAAATTTAAAAAAAAAAAAAAAAAAAAAACACAATGCGCACGCACACAGAACACAACAATATCCTTTGAAGGAAAAAAAAAACCAACTGTTCCTCCCTCCAAAACCGCCTTTTTTTATCATAAAACAACCACCTTTCTCCGACCCAAATCTCCAAATCCGGTTTTTCCATTTCCAAACAGAAAAACCAGTGGTGGGTATTTTTCTTTTTTTAAGAAAATATAAAATTTACTCTGTTTTGAATTTGCTGGTGGTGTGGTGGTTGTGGTGGAAGAGAGGGTTGTTTATTCAAGGGCGTACACGTGGACGGAGACGGAGGAGATGGGGGCGGAGGTAATGAAGTTGGGGTTGTGGGGACATGGAGGAGCTGCTCTTGGGTGGCGCCGTGCTCCCCCACGGAACCCGAGACTGGAACCTTGTCGCGGCGGAGCTCGAGCCCGAACCGTTTGTTCATATACTTTCACACCAGAGGTTATGAACAATTACATTATTACTTCCTTGTCTTTTTTTTCATTTTTCATTTTTTTTTTAAATTTATTTAATGAAAATTAATGCTCATTTGTTTTATTGTGTTTTTTTCTTTTTAATGTTCACATTATATTTTCTGAGTTTGGTTCAAATTTCAATATATATGATAGTTGTCATTTCTGTCTTTGATAATTGAATTATTGTTTTGGTTTGGTTCTCTAATTATTGTTTTTTTTTTTTTTTTACCATTAATTTGTTACTTTATTTGAATTCTTACCAGTCATCAGGGTCCACACTTCACAATCTTTGTCTTCCTTATATTATAAGGTCCAATTTGTTCTAAATTGAAGTTTAAAGCAAATATTATTAAATTTAAATATTAAAGATGATTTTTTTTTCTTTTATAAGATCATAATGTAGATAACAATGGACAGGAATCAGTAAAGAAAAAGCATATCATTATTGGGTATAATTAGAGATAAATGCTTTGGAATTTCCCAGGAAAATGAGAAATAAATATTCTGTTGGCTTTTTTTTTTTTTTTTTTTTTTTTTTTTCTGAGTTCTTGCTATTTTTGTGAAGTTTAAGCTACAATGACATAAATGGAGATTTTTTATTTTTTATTTTCTCTTTTTATGTTATTTTATGTGGCAAAAAAGGGGTATTGACTTTGACTAACTTGTTTGTGGAAGATTTATGCATGTTTTGATGTCAATATCAAAGTGCTTACTTGGGTGGTAGGCAAAGAATTTGGATGTTTTTTTATTAGGTCTAATGACTTGTTTATTAAGTTGAGACTTTGTAATGTCTTGGTGTTTTTTTTATCGAGTTTGATTGTTGATTCGTTTATTAGTGATACGAGAAGTCTGCTTGAGGTATGCGGTATGCCCCAACTTGTAAAATGTTTTGACTTGTAGACATGTCGAAATTTAATATGTTCCATTCATGGAAAGTTGTCTATGGCTGTTCATCGGAGCTTGACTGTAGCAAGAACGTAGAACTTGAGAGCAGCGAGTTCAGAGTTTTGTGTGGTTGCGGTGTGATTGACTTATTGACCCTAGAATTGTATACTGGGGGAAAGTGACAGGACAGTAGTTTTGGCTTAGCTGAGAAGTCGTTTTCTCACTTTAGAAGATAATGGGGTCTGTAGGCCAGGAACATGTTTCCAATCATAACATAATGTTTGGCCATGGATGTAGAGTTAAATGCTTAATGTTTTTTATTTTCTTGAAGATGGTGACAAATTTGGAATTATATCATGAAATCCCGGTCTTATACCTTGTTCTTCCATTGAAAAGAAACTAGAATCATCTACTGATACTATTAGCTAATCTAGTAATCTTCTGATAGGAGGGTGTATGAGGGAACGCTTGGTGTTGAATTAATGTTTATGAGTAATCGTATCAGTTAATTGTGGTGGTTCTGTGACTACTTCATTGCCTCTTATTTTGCTTTTAATTAGCACGTTGTCGTCCATTTCTTAACGTTGATCATTGATGTCCTAGGCATCCCGAATTGCTGATTGTGAAGTAAAATTAGTGTCAATCGATTTCACATACTTCCATTAGTATGCAAAATTTGAAGATTACTTGGACTAGTTCACACTTTTTTTCCTTTTTTTCTTCCTCGTACATTCAATCTAATGAATGTAGTTTCCTGATTGCAGGCATGTAAAGCTAGGTACGAAGACTTGCAACAGCGTTATTCAGGACGTAAATCCAAGTAAGTTTATTTGATTCTTGTTGCTTAAGCTTGGGATTCGACATAATTCAATTACTTAATCACCGGACTTAATGTTAAATTCATTGTTTTTGAAAAGAATCTCATGCCACTGCTTTGACTCAAAAGAAGTTGATTTAGCAAAAATATGAATATAATTTTATCTTTTCCTCCTTAGAGCTTGGTTTGAGGAGCTGCGGAAGCAAAGAATGGCAGAGTTGAGACGAGCTTTGGAGCTATCTGAAAATTCGATTGGGTCAGTAATTTATCTTTATTTCCATTCAAGCCGTATGGATCAGACATTTCCTTGTAGTTTACTCAATTTGTTTCCAGACTATGACCTCTCCATTAACGGAAAAATATAGTTTCCTTGGTACACTGTGAGTTCAACTCCCGGAAACTTGTAGGTCTTGTGGAATAAATACGGTCCTAGTTATGGATGAGCATTTAACATTATTTGAGAAATAAAAAAAAGTCTTAATGTGTTATGGATGTGATTGGTAGATTGGCTAGTCAGTAGAAAGATGTAAAGTACTCTTAGGTTTAGATTCGTGGACGTGCTATGAAGCCGCAGGCTGTTCAGAAATTCAATTCTGGCTCTTACAGTCTGCAGAGTCATAAGCTTATTTTTATGCATTTTGTGCTATGATTACTCATTTAATCTGTTTCAGGTCTCTGGAGTCAAGACTTGAATGTCTCAAGGCAGAGAGAAGAGATGACTGTCGTGTCGACAATTACTCCAGCCAAACAGAATCGCCTGTACCTTTGCAGAAATCTGAGGCAGTTTTATCTTCCAGTAAAGACACATCTAAGGACGAGTTATCTGCCGGTAGTTTCACAAGAAACCCGAGCAAACTGGTCACCTGAATCTCAGATTCCAGCTGCAGTACCAGCAGAAGATGGATGTTAAACCGGAAGATTCACGGGAAGAGATGGATATTAAGCTGGAAGATTCACGGTCTTCCGAGCAAGAGAAAGTTTTGAGCATTGAGAAGCTAACAGAGATTGTTTGTGGAGTACAAAGCGGGACTTTGAGACGAAAGAGAGGGAAGAGAAAGAGGAAGTATTGTAGTAAGGATGGCAAGGAAGGGAGTGTTGGAGAAAGTGACTTCTTGAGTGTAACTGATACCACAACTGCCTCTCAATGTAAAGAAAATTCAACCAGCGAATCCGGTCAAATTGCCAGATCTATTGCGGTTGATGATCAAAGCAAAGGCTCAAGGAAGGACACCATCGAAGACATCAAGGGATTTTCGAAACGATCGCTCAGAATCAAAGCGCCTTTGTCTTCCGTCGTCGTCTTGATAGCCAGGTACCGACTTATATACCTTTAGATTGCTTCTTTAGGCAGGCTAGTTTTAAACTATGTAACGGTAGCAATAATATCGCTTCTGTTCTTGAATGCTCGTAAACAGAAGAGAGGAAGATACAAGAAAATGATCCTGCGGCACATGGATCTTGACACAATTAGATCAAGAATTTCTAGTCATTCCATCACGTCAGTTAAGGAACTCTTCCGAGACTTTCTGCAACTCGCAAATAATGCTGTGGTCTTCTATTCTAAGAACACTCGTGAATACAAATCCGCATTCTTACTTAGAGCCCTCGTGATCAAGACTTTTCGACAGCATTTCAAGGACTACAGTGACAACAAACCTACAACTTCCATCCCCTCCTCCGGCTTACCAATGCATAATAAGCCTCCTGTGAAACCTCGAAGTGCTCGTCCTGGTAACCGCAAACCATCAGGAAAACTAGCCGACCCCGGAGTCTTGCCAATAAAAGTACTCCTAGAAATAAAAGAACAAGTAATACTGATTCCCCTCTTTCGGAGGAATCTCTAGCTTGACAGCGACAAAGAAAGGTTCCAATAAACGAGGAAAGGCGGACGAGGAAATGGTAGCCAACAACGAACCGAAACTCCGATGAGAGGAAGGAAGAGGACTCGAGCTAGGTGACTATGTTGTATATTGTTTTGTGTCACCTTTGCAATGTACAAAAAAAACAAGTACCATGTATCTCAGTTTTGTAACATTGGTAATTCTTACAAGGGCCTTCTGGTGTACAAAATTTTTCATTTTTTTCTTTGTTAAAACAATTGTAAAGTTGCTTGTAATAACCTCATTTAGTTAGAGAAAGAAAAATCAAAATCCCTTTTGTCCCTCTTTTATCAATTGTTGTTTTTAATTAGTATCCAAGTCAATTAGTGTGTGTTAAAAATGTCATTTGTCCCATTAATTAAGACTTAATAGAGCCTTTAAATATGGGCCTGTGTCAGGCCCAATATGTTTGGTATGGCCATTTTTTAAAGAAAAGTTTATGGCATTGTATGACATAAAAGGCCAACAAGGGCGTAGTTCAGCTGGTAGATGGACAATCTTGGAGTTTGAGCAAATAACTCTCGAATCCTACTAATGACGAAAACTTTTAAAAACCTGGTCCCAAATTATTATATATTGTCAAAAAAAAAAAAAAAATGGTAGTGTATGACGTAAAATTATCAGGTGCAAAGCTCTTGACATAATTTTGTACGGGATCACTGATTATAACGTACGAAAATTACGTATAGGGAAATCCGTTGTATATAAGACAATGCTAAATGAAGCAATTAAAGTATTAAACTCTCTAAACCACTCTATTCTTAACAAATGATGTTGAAAATTTGTTCAAAGAAATCATGAGTCTTTTTTTGGCGTAAAATTGAAATCATAAGAATAGTATTACAACCACCGCAATGGGATATTGGTCAAGATTAATCTAAGAAATTGACAAAACGGTTTTTGATTGTGACCACAAATAATTGGTTTCTTCTAACACAATGATGTACTCTTTTTAACAAACTAATTAAAAATAATAAAAAAATACACCGAACGGATTAAGGGTTTATTGTGACCTATCGAGATCAAGTGATATGTGCGGTTCAGGAATCTACTCTCGTAAACACCGATAAAAAACTCTTCATACATACTTGTAAAATATTTATGTTAAGACTCAAATTCCACCGGTTACATAAAATCGGAGGTGCATACCATAATCCATATGAGATAAAAGGGGATTTGAAAACCCCACACATCACAATCTATCGAAGCTATCATACAAAAATCGACGACCACTATAATCATTTTTCTTCTCAGCTACTTGTGTTTGTTAATTAATTACTTAAAAGATAAAACAATAATGTCAAAATGATTGATTTTAACTATATTAATATCATTAGCTAAACAAGTTGATTACATGCAACGTAAGATATTTACATTTGTCATGAATTGAAATGATTACATTATAATTTAATTAAGAGACGATATTCTTTGTATTATATAGTAATTGCTCAATTTAATATAGAATTTTTGACTTTGACGTCCTCCTTTGTTGCAGGCTTACAGTATAATTAAAAAATTTTATGAGGATTAATTCTATCTCTATACGTGATCCACATATTTTACACTATTCTTTTCTTTCGATAAGTAATGCTAGAAGTCTCAACTTCTTCTAATATGTCCATTGAATACACATTGATGATGATTTATCTCGCTTAATACACTTGTCAATTTTCGGTCATTGGTTGGGTGATGGGATGTGATACAAATGTGGGATGATAGTATTCTTTTTCAATGAACTGAGACCAACTTCAACTGGGTTAGGTGTAATTGTTGTTATTTTATTTGGAGATTTAATATAAGTGTTAATCACGTTACAAAATGATAATATAAAATAAAATAAAATATGAATCTGGCTTTATTAAATTTGGAGAACAGGGATATGATGTTAATTGTTTAAAATAAATGTTATTTTTAAAAAAATTGTTGTGGACTTGAACATGACCCCTCCAATATTTAATGTTTTAATGTAGCTCCGATACTGTCTTGTTTAATGGTATGTCGCTTATATTTATTTATAATATCATGTTGTCTAGTGATATGTCGTTCATATTTATCTATGAGATATTCGAACTCTCAGTTCTTGACGATATAAGGTTGGTTTGGTGATAAATCTCTCACGCCTACATCATAAGATTACAGGTTCAAGTCATCTCTAACTAGTAACTCTAAAAAAGTGGAAATTGCCAAAACTGACCCATCTACTTATGGGATTTTCTTTTTAACCACATGCAACTTTTAATTGTTTTTAACCATGTTTTTAAGAAATTACTCAAAAGCCCTCATATAAAAACCCCCCTCAAAACACTCTCTCTTTTCTTTTCTCTCTTTTCTTTCTCTCTCCTCCTCTCCTCTCCTCTCTCTCACCGATCTCTCTCTCTCCCTCAAAGCCACCGCCGGCGTGGCCGTGCAGCGTCGCCGAGGGCCGACGAAGGCGTCGCACGGGGCCTGCGACCTTCTGGGCTGCACGACAGCGCCGTCGTTGTGCAGCTGGCCGTCGTCGTCGTGCTCCTTCGCGAACGAAAGGGTTGGCCGTCGTCGTGCAGTGCCGTCACCGTGCAGGTGGCTGGCGTCGTCGCTGCTGCTGCCGTCTTCTGCGTGATCGCCGGCGAACAGACCTGCAATTAAAACAAAAAACCTAAACCTAATTTGAATTTGGGGAAGAAAAAGGAAGAAGAAAGAGGGAAAAAAAAAAAAAAAAAAAAAAAAAAAAAAAAAAAAAAAAACTTATCCTAATTTCAATTTAGTCCAGATTTCAAGTTTTAATATTTCTATTTTAGGCATGATTTCAAGTTTTAATATTTCCAGTTAGGCATAATTTCAAGTTTGATATTTCAATTTAGTCGTGATTTCAAATTTGTTTCGAGGTTTAAAGAATACTATTTTCAGGGGTATTCTGGTAATTTATGGTACTAAATTGATTTTTTTTTAAAAAGTGGTTATTAACAATTAAAAATTCAAAAATGGTTAAAAACAATAGTATGATAAGTGTTATAGCTACTTATGAATTTCTCTCCTAAAAAACCTCAATTTATATATCAATGTTATATTTAAAAATGAAAAAAAAAAATTACATTAGAAAACTAAACAGATGTGATTTGGTTAGTGACTGCGTGTCTTGTAGTAATCAGTGTTAAGAAAACAACAAGACTTTGATAAACTAACAGTGTTGGATACGTGCCACGTGTGAGACAAAACCCCGGTCTAGCGCATGGGACAAAACTTGACTTATTTGTCGAGGCTCCTCGTGCACTGTGCACAGCGCGATCTTGTTTTTTATTTTGTTTTTGTGATCGATTTCCTCACCTAAACATTTAACTGCTTCGATACTCTCGCATTATTAAACAACCACAATAAAAAATTAGTGAACAATAACACACCGTATCCAGCTAACTAATTTGCAATTTTCAGTTTAAAACTCCATCAGTGACGGTGATATGAGGTTGGTTTGAGTTCGAATCATGTATTTACCAATCATGTGTTGGTGTAAGTGGTTCGACGCTCTCATCCCTTAAGCAAGGTCGTGGGTTCAACTCCCCTTGTAAACAGAGCTACACATATTGGGAGCACTTTACGCCTTCGTGGGCTGACCCGGTGCGAGTCCGGATTAGTCGGGGTGTAATCTAGGCTGATTGCACCGTATGGTGGATCCGTCCCACCGGAAACCGAATGGTGTAAACCAAAAAAAAAAAAAGGGCTATTTTGATAGTGCTTTTAAAAAATTAAAATCAGATTATTTATAATTTTGATATAAAATGATATTTGGTAAAACTTCCAAAAGTGATTATTTGATAATCTTGTAAGTTTTGACAGTGATTTTAAGAAGTAGATGAGGGGTTACTTTTTAAAAGTGATTATGGAATAATCTATTTTGGTATTTAATGAATATTTTAAAATATCATTATTATCTTTATGAAATCAAGTTTAAATCATTTATATCATAATTTCATCTCAAAATTAAATATTCTATTAAATATTGATTCGATTTATAAAAACTTTTAAAAATATTTTTATTGTTCTTATGATTTTTTTTCTAATTTAAATATTCTACTTAAATATTGATTTAATTATATAATTAATGAAATAGGATCATAAACTCATGTATATTTAGTCATTGTAACTATTCTCAGCACTTTTGCAATAAATTAGCAGACATATATATATATATATATATATATATATATATAATATTGATTTTGAGCTATACAGTAGTTTTAACAATACAATTAACTAAACATCCGCTGATTTCATCAGCACAACTAATATTGATTATTATAAAAGCTACAGTAATACCAAACTGGCTCTAATATGACTATTGATAGAGTTTATTGTGAAATAGAAAATTTTTAAACAGAGAGGGTATCAAATAAAGATTCAAATCACCTGTGAAAAAAAGTGTTCTAACTTGTGTATAACCAACCAAATTGGACATTATGTACCCCCAATTTGATTGGTTATACACAAATTGGAACACTATTTTTGATAGACGATTTGAATCCATCAAAACAATCAAACTATCAATTCATTTACATGCCACCTCTAATAGAATTTTGCTTCAATGTAGCGTTTTATATCAAACATACATCTATATACATAAGAAAATCCATTGTAGACCTGATACGGTATATGGCCAATGGGTGCATACCATATGCAATCAAATGAGTGTGAGATGCATTCATTGATTACGATGTGCATGTGTGCAAGTTTTTCCCATATACACACACTTTCATTTGTTGCATACTTGGTGGCGGCGGTGGTGGTAGCGGTGGTGACTGGTGGCGGTGGTTATGTATCAGCGGAGCTGTCTATAAAGTGGAAACACGTGTCCTCGGTTGCGGAAATAGAGGGTGAGTTTAATTTGTTGTAATTGAAAATTGTTAGCTTGAAGCTTCTTGGTTGGGGTCACCGATGTCTTGGATTGATTAATCTCCCAACCACTATGTGTGAAGTCTCTGCCACGCCATATAATTAATTAGTTTCTTTTAAATTTTTAATTTAAGCAAACCACTATGATTTTATCATATTAATTAAATGAGTAATGCTACTTTATCCAAATTTAGTGTCCAATTTTGATGCCTAATGATGTGGCAACACTCTTATCCATTCATTTAGATTGTATTAGATTTACTTGATTTTAATGAATGGATGAGAGTGTTGCCACGTTATTTGGACACCAGATTTGAACACTAGATTTGAGCAAAGTAACATTACTCTAATTAAATATATTATCATCTTATATTGTAGCATAATCTTAGTTTATATAACTATATCTTAAAGTTAACGTACTAATTATCCTATTATAATATCGCCTTTTCTTTTTCTTTTTATTTTTGAATTTGACATTGTTGGGTCACAAGTCAATTGAAGGCGAAGCGTAATGAGATCAAGTACTACATTTATGGTCAAACATGTATATCATAATAAATTACTACCAAGTGATATTTAATTATTCTTACAACGTTTAAGAAAAGTTTAAAATGATATATATATATATAATATATATCTATATATATACGGTCCTGATCCTATCAGGATGCACTGATATAACTTTATCAGGATATTGAATGTGAGCCACTCATTTATAACAGTGATTTGACAAGTGCATACATACCAAGTCAAAGTATGTAAAACGAGTGGTTCACATTCAATATCCTTATATAATTCTATCAGGATGCACTGATAGGATAATTTCCGTATATATATATATATATATATATACTCAATAATTTAAAAGTTTAAAAGTTTAAAATGATATTTAATTACTCTTATAAACGTCTAAGAAAGTTTAAAAATTACTACCGAATGATATATAAATATTTTTTTTTCTATTGTCAGTTCGTCCTGACAATAAATATATCAAAACGAAGAATGTGGACCACTAGATTTACATTATTTGACTCAAAGTGTATGCACTTATCAAAACTTCTCCATAATTTATGGTTCACATTTTTTGTCCTGTATATTTATTGTTAATATACCGAACGAATTGACAATAGAAAGACGGTATATATAAATATAACACTGTTATTATTATTATTTTAATTAAATTTCAATTAAGTAAGGGGTCTGTTGAGACATGTAATTAATATGGATAATTGACCAAATATGGATAATTGACCATTAATTAGTTTAAGTATATGGAATTAATTAAGATATACTATACTTGATTGATACATGTACTTTCTCATTCTTTTATATATATCATATGCAGTGACGATAACTCGAACATGAACTTCACCATTAGGATCACATTGGGTGTGCTCCGGTGCAATTCACTCTTAATTTGCATTTATATACATACATGCTTAATTCAAATTAATAATTAATGTAATTACATATTCCCATTTTTGTTGGTATTACTTAATTTCGAGAGGAAACTTATTATTTCCATTAAATCTAATTTAGTCACGAAATTTAAACCGATTAATTACATGTTTATTTTAACAAGTCAATATCAACACGTGACATGATCCGATTAACAACCTTTAATTTAGATTTGCATGGTTGCACTTACGTGTGGTAGCACACTTGCACTAAAGCAATCACATGAAATATGTGATGAGATTAAGACCTCAAATCTCTAGATATTTCACAAAGTCACACATGTATGATGTATATATAACGTGGTATTTATTTATTTTTGAAGGTAACCAAATTAAGTTGACATCAGTCGAGTTAGGAGTCTGGAAATCAACTTCTGCTAGCGATAATCATATATACAAATCGAGCGGATAATACTACTCAAACCATAATCTCATGATGAATGTGTCGAGGATAATCACATATATAAATAGAGAGGGTAATACGACTCAAACCCATGATCCGATATTCCGGTGATGAATATGGTGGAGGCCGAAGGGTACAGAACTCACCAACCTCAAAGTCTATATTTATGATTGAATAATTATTTGCTTAGTTGGATCAAATGGATAAGTTATGGCATGAAGTCATTTTCTTTTTTCTATTGGAGAGTCGTTATCTGTTTTTATTACTTTTCATGTGAGTGATTTGAAATGGAAGACCCCACTAGATCGTTTAATTAAATATAGCGTAAAGCTAGAGTCACGTTTATGGTTGACCTAAATTAGAAAAATTTGGATGAATGATAAATCATTCAAAAAAAAAAAAAAAAAAATTACCAATATCACTTAGATAAAATTAAACATATATATAGATAATTCCATAAATGTTTTTTTTTTTTTTTCACGTAATTTATATTACTATTTATTATCAATTTAAGTTGAAATATATGATCATGATTGATGTAATATTGAATATTGAATTGATGTAATATTAAATTACCAGTCAAATTTAAATTTTTTGATTATGATTGTTATCGTATGCATGCTCCTTTTATATATGAACCGTACATTTTGTTATTAAAGTCAATTTAACAAACAATAATTTGCAAGGCCTATATTGAAAATTTGTATATATGTCTTGAATTGGTCAATAATTAGTAGCTTGTAGGACCATGTTGAAATAGGAAATAGAAAATTGTAATTTTGGAAATTAGATTTAAGTATTTTGATAATCCATTTATTGATGTATTTTTAATTTTTTTTTTTTTTTTTTTTAAATTTAAGTTATATTATTTCAATACAAACATATTTGTTAGCTTGCACTACTCAACAGTCTAGGGGTGGGCATTAGAGATGCACGTTTGGGGAATGAGGTGGATATAGGTCCCCCCATCCCATCCCCATCCCCACTTCCCATACCCTTCCCCCACCCCGCCCCCAATTTCCCCATTTGGGGAAAATGGGGATGGGGAATTTTGGGGGGACCTATATCCATCCCCAATTCCCCATTTTCCCGTTTTTTCCCATTTCCCTGTTTTTCTCGTTCCTCCATTTCCCCATTTGACTAAAAATTACAAATTAAACTAAAAAAATAAACATTCCATTACAAATACAAAATAAAATTCATTAGTGCATTTTATATAAAATGTGTATATATATTTAGGGAGTTAGGGTTTTCAATGAATAAACAAAAAATTAAAAATATATATTATAATTATATTTATATGTTTGGGGGAAACTGGAAAGGGGGAAATAGGGATGGGGACCTCCCCCCCCATCCCCATCCCCATCCCCATCCCCATTTCAACATAATTGTGGGGGAAATTGGGAAATGGGGAAATGAGGATGGGGAGGGGTCCCCCCATCCCCATCCCCATTTCAATTAGGGGATGATGGGGACACGGGGAATTGGGGCCCTGGGGAAAAATGTGCATCTCTAGTGGGCATGGGTTGGTTTGGGTTGGGTTTGGGTTGGGTGTGACTATACCCAAACCAAACCATTATAAAATCGGCTTAATTTTTTACAACCCAAACCAAACCATTTATAAGGTAAAACCAAACCAAACCAAACCGATAAAAATCGGTTTGGTTTGGTTTGGTTTAACAGTTTAAGAAAATAATTACATTATTTTTTATTTGAATATATTTAATAATATCAAATTATCAATATAAGTAGTTAAACCAATTCAATAAGATAAACAATAATACTAAATTTAACTCAAATGCAGAATGATAATTGTTAAAAAAAACACTCAAATGTAGAACGTCTAAAACTTATAAAATAAAACTAAATCATTTAAGCTTCTAAATTAATAATATCTACCATCGTCTAAGCAACCACTTTGAAGTTTCGAAGTTCACTTCTTGTTGCATTGGGTTAACTTTAATTTTTTTGTTTTCTCTTATAATTTAATTAATAATAATAATATATATATACAGTATAAATATATTAGAAATTCTATTATCAGTTCGAACTGACAAAAGTTATATCAGTTCCTTGCATGTGGACCACTGGATTTAAATACTTTGACTTGGCTGTATGCATTTGTCAGTCAAAGTATTTAAATCCAGTGGCCCATATATAAGGAACTGATATAACTTTTGTCAGTTCGAACTGATAATAGAAAGACCATATATATATATTAAAAGTATGTAATGGTTTGGGTTGGGTTATACGGTTTGATAAAACGCAACCACAAACCAACCCGAACCAATTGGGTTGCTCAAAAACAACCCAATCGGTTTATTTTTTTAACGAAACCAAACCAACCCGCTTAAATTGGTTTGGTTTGGGTGGGTTGATCGGTTTGGCGGTTTGGGTGCCCACCCCTTCTCAGCACTGACAATATATTTAACAAAATTGAATAAAAATAAAATTATAAAATCTTAATATTTATGAGGATATTAAAGTTTTATTTTTATATATATCCTCTTTGAATTATAAAGAATTAAAAAAAAAAAAAAACAATATGAAACCTCTTCTCGACAGTGAGAGTAGTATTCCATACCGTACTTATAGAGTCTAATCTCATCGGATCCCGACAGTAGTTGTATTTAAAAAAAAAAAAAAAAAAAACAAGAAGAATAATTACGATTCTTAATTTTCTTTTTCTTTTTACAAATTTTTACTTTTCGGCCACAACAAAAACAAAATGAAAATATTCTTATTGAAAAGCAACCTCTATAGTCTTTATTAGATTCCCATATCACTTGAAAACCATGTACTGTAATACACCAATACATATCTAAAAAAATAAATAAATTATAATTTATCATTGTCATGCCTGAAAAGTAACCTCTAACACTTTGCTTTTTATTTTTGTGCAGCCCAAACTTTTTTTATAATTAATTTAAAACATTTAAAAATGACAAAATTAAAATATTAAAATAATTAATTAAAAATTGCTAATCGTGATTAAACTAATAAATTATAAATCAACAGACAAAACAAATAAGAATCTAGTACGGTAACAACAGAGATCTCACCATCAATAACAACAACATCAAAAAATCAAAATATTGCTATACTGACAGCCACACTTACAACCCCACCGTCACGGACAAGAGATACAAAAAAAAAAAAAAAAAAAAAAAAAAAAAAAAAAAAAAAACCAAAAGAGAGGAGAAATTTGAGAAATAACCCTACAAAACACTGAGAATTTGTTTTTTAACCACAAACAAATTTTGATTGTTAATAATAGTAACCTTGTTAGATTTTCAATTATCCTTATGCCCTTCATTAAAAGATGGCTTCAAAACGATTTCATTAATTGGTTTGGTTTCTCCAAATGTGAAACCATCCGAAAAACGGATGAATCATGGGTTTTTTTTTTTTTTTTTTCAAAAGTTCTACCATAGATGAAACCAACTAAAATCCATAAAAGTGATTTATTAGTCCAAGATTCAACTCTTTCTTTTGGAAATCTTCTGCTCTAATAGCAAAAATAATAGTTGGAGTTTAAATTATGTTTATTTTTGCAAGATAATAAGATATTAATGTTGGCTTTGTTATCGAAGAATCGAAGATATCAAGGCTTTGTGTTAAAAAAATTAAGGTTTGTAAATATCAAGGTATTTAAAAAAATGGTAATTAAGCCAACTCATAGTCTTGTTTATTTGGTGTCTCTCAAAGACAAGGTGTGGCACAATGTTAACTCTAGTGTTTTGTTTTCTTCTGGTGTTATTTAGTTGTTTCCAATATTTTTTTTATAAAAAAAATAGCTTGATTAAAGAATAGCGAGTGTATGGAGGGTATTTCGGTAATTTGATATGAAATTTTTATAATGTTTTTATTATCAATCAAAACTCCATTTGTGGCCAAAAACAATTTCATACATTTTACGAGGTCATTTTCATAAATTTAAAATTTAAAAAAATAAAAACAATGAAGATTGAAGACAGTGACAGACAGCGTGGTCAATATAGAAATCAGAAACACAAACACTCACACTTTGGTCCGCGAATTACAAGCATCGTCACAGTTCTACACTAGAACCATCTCTCTCTCTCAATCAATTTTAATTTAAAAAAAAAAAAAAAAAAAAAAATCTACAAATAAAAATAATAACTTTTCCAGTCTACCCTCAAAACGTGGCTCCTCCGTCACTGTCGATCTTCTTACACAGTTACACGTACACCTATATATATATATATACACATATACACACACCCTTTCTCTGTGTGTATATATATATATATATACACACACCCTTTATAGAGAGAAGAATTTTCGCCTTCTTTTTATCTTTTGCTGGGTATATTTTAGGTTCTTTCTTCTTTATTGATCAGTGTCAGCTCATCAATTCTGTCAATCAAAATCGGACGGTCACCGTTCCCTCCGTCATTTCCCTCTCTCTCTGTCGGTATGTAATATCATATCATATTACAATCATAAACCATGTTCTGTTTTTGTTTTATTAAAAACAGTGCTGTGGATGTTGTGTGACATACTGTATTGAATTTTTTTTTTTTTTTTTGTTTGGTTGAAATGGTTTGAGATTCAGTTTTGAATTCTATTACAGCGTTTCGTAGGTGTGAATTCAAGCAATTTTTTTTTTTTTTTAGTTTACTTTCACTGTTATTATTATTTTTTGTTGGGTATGAATTTCTAAATCGGGAGCTTTAACAGCTAGATCTAATAAAATCATTCAAAGATTCCCTTTTTTTTTTTTTTCCTTCTTGTAATATAAGACTGCTTAATTCTGTGTAATGTTTAACTAGTTTGTGTGCCAAATAAGGTGAAATATTGAATTTGAGTTTTTTGTTTTTTAATGATCTGGGATTTCTGGAGTACTTTTTCTTTTTCAGTGAAGATGTTCATATCTAATTTTAGATTTGATTAGTTTTGTCTGTAATGTTTCTATTTTCGTGTTTATTTTTCAATAATTGTCTGTTAAAGTTTGGCTTCTAGTTTTGCATGCCCAGAAACGCATATGCTTTTCACACACTTAAATTTTCCATTTCTGGGATTAAAAAAGTTCAGATTTTGTGTTTGTGCCTGTGTTTAAATATTGGTTTTTCGAATAGTATTGTTCAGTTGCTCATATATTCTTATGGGTTTCTTATGTTGGTTTTTATTTATTTATAAAGATTTGATTTTTACTAACAAATTGCTCTGGATTGCTTCTAATGAACTTCATATGCTTTGCTGAAGCTTGTTATGAGAGCAATATAGAAGCCCTTGTTGTCTATGAAGTCCGTTAAATCATGGAGATTTCTGAAAAGGAATTCGAATTCTTCTCTGATGGGGTATGGCCTAGGGCCTTTTCTCTGTTTGCTAGTTTAAGTTTTATAGGACCTAGCTGGGACATAGAGGTTTCGAGTGACCTCTCTTGTATTCAAGAGGCATGATTATTATATTGAAGTTCCTGATTTTAGTAGTACCGCTGTGTGCAGGTAAGTTCTGGACCCAAGATGAAGCAGCTGCAGTTCTTGGGAATTATTTGTACAGCAATGTTGTTCATTGATATAGGACCGTATATTATCAGTATAAACACACAGAGGTACAACATTCTCATCACTTTTTTGATATTGCATAAGTCTCTTTTACTTAGACCTATCAACAGATGTGAAACTCTGCCGGTGGTTCTCTAGTTGTAGGATTGAGGACCTTTGATTCCTTTCTGACCAGCCACAATGGAATTACTGATGAGTGATGATATTTGATAATGTGAATGGTATAATTATCGAATGGTTTAGAAAGATGTAATTGAAGCGAACCCTTATTGGGGTTTATGTACTGACAAGTATGTAGATCTTAGACCTGGTATTAGTTTGCAATAATCACCACTCCGTAGTCCTTTCAATGAATCACTCTTAGGACTTCCAAACACCATGTTTCGAGTATTGAAATTGGTTCATCTCTTTGTATGCTATGATGCTTCTATTTCTTCTGCTGCTGAGTTCACTAATTTATATTTCTTCCTCCCATTATCAGATGGAAGAAGAAATCAATCCCTTTGATATAGTAAAGGTAAATATTTTGGCACTTGCACGTAATTCCAAATAGTTTTCTTACTTTTCTCTTATTTTGATTGATAAATTCTTGAATTTAACACATTGGTTGTCTTCGTGAATAACAAACATCCAATCTTGATATAACATTTGTAATTTTTTTTTTTTTTTTTTTTTTTTTTTTTTTTTTTTTGTATTCCTATTCCTTGTGTGGGATTAAATGATTAAATTTTGATCAGCAATCTTTCTTTTCTAATGTTTTTCTAAAGTACTTTTTATGTTCTAATTCAGGATCATAGATATTCTTCGATAAATAGTTTGCCCCGTGGTATTGTACAACCTAGATCAGATTTGGAGTTAAAACCTCTATGGTCAACCAGTGGCTCCAGGTCAAAGGTTAGCTTTTCATCCTTCTATGCTTTAGCATCAATTTAGAGACTTCTTTCTGAATATCGGTTTGTTGTATATTTGGTTGTGGAGAAATCGATAGACGATTGGTTAATGTGCCTAATAACATGTAAAATTATTTCTAAGTTTATTATTAACTTGTGACATTTGGTGGCTTTCAAATCACAGGCTAGTGTTTCCACCACAAATACTTGCTGGCCATTGCAGTTGGTATTAAGCTAAAGGATAATGTCGATACTATCGTGCAAAAGGTATTGCATTTTGTGTGTTTGAACGTTCAACATGGCACAGACTTTTAACATTCTTTGCCTAATTTCTTTGAATTCAGTTTCTTGCAGAGAACTTCACAGTTATTTTATTTCATTATGATGGCAATGTGGATGGGTGGGGGGATCTCGACTGGAGTAACAAGGCTGCACACATAGTTGCTCAGAACCAAACAAAGTGGTAAGTTTGACTGTTTCTAAAAGGTGTGGATTGACTTAGAGAAACTATAGGCCCTACCTGTTTCTGACATTTTTTTAATCCAAGTAGTTTGTGCAACTATATAATGAGTTTTGGAATGCCCATGACTTGGATTGTTATCGGAATGATTTTCATAATCCTAGTGGATTCACATTCTGTCTACTTGGCATATAAATTGGTTGCTTCTGCTATTGCTGTTGCTCATACTCTCGATAGGAATGGGCTCTCAAGTCTGTCTAATGTCTTACACTGACACCACTGCTAATTGTGTTTTCTTTATTATTTTTTCACTCTTTTTTATATTTCAGGTGGTTTGCAAAACGTTTTCTTCATCCAGATATTGTGGCAGCATATGACTATATATTTCTATGGGATGAAGATTTGGGGGTGGAGAATTTTGATCCAAGAAGGTATTTATTTTCTGGTGATGTCTGCCTATAAAATGTATTCTTTTTTGTCGCCAATGTTGATTCACAGGAAAGTTTTAGGATTATATGGTGTAGAACGAATATGCACTCGAAGTTTTGACATTTAATAGTTTAGGATGTTCTAGTTACCCGAAAATTGAACAACAGAGTGCTGTCAATTAAGATAGTCTAATTATTTACATTATCGCCTCCGCATGCCAATGTAACGCCTCTTTTCTCGACATCATGCTCTTTAAAAAGCTAGTTGCACTTGCCATCATTAGGGCTACAATTATTGGCTCGGTGAACATGGTCAAAAAGAAGATTTCAATTTTATATGTACTTGATTTATAGTTGGTTTCTTCTATTAGGCATTTTTTTTTTCGTTAATGACTAGTTTGTATTCCTTGCACATAAAACAAATGATTGATTAATGGCACTTTTTATGTCCCAGATACTTATATATTGTTAAAAAGGAAGGATTTGAGATATCTCAGCCAGCGTTGGACCCAAATTCAACAGATATACATCATAAATTTACTATTCGTTCAAGAACAAAAAAGTTTCACAGGTCAATATGGTGATATGCTTCAAGGTATTATCTAGATTCTTCATTTTAGAATTTTTAATGCTTACTTGAAAAGTATTCTTCAACTGCAGAAGAGTCTATGACCGCAAAGGCAGTTACAAGTGTACAAGTATTAGTGAGGGACCACCATGCTCAGGGTAACTTCTTCTTTCACTTTTATTCTTGTTTTTCTTTTGGTCCTCTTCTTTTTTTCCAAGTGTGTTTGGTGTTCGCCATTGTCTTTTAAGGTGCTTGAGCATGGTTTTCTCCAATACTATCTGGTTGATAAAGTTTACATGTTAAAGATAATTTAACATGGAGTCGAATCTTATTTCTGTTTATTTATATTACATTTGTAGGTTTGTGGAAGGAATGGCTCCAGTTTTTTCAAGATCTGCTTGGAATTGCGCTTGGCATCTTATACAGGTAATTATAAATTTTTTTCCCTATAAGAAGAATGATATAACATGATTAAACATCATTGAGCAGTTCTTGGAAACAATACATTTTTTCTCTCTTAACTTATTAGATGAAGCTGTTCTCACTTACTTACTGTCTTGATGTCATCATTCTTTCAAGCGCCATTCATTGTTGTAATTCGATTAGATTTTAACAGATTTGTCTCTAATTTTGTTCAGAATGATCTTGTACATGGATGGGGAATGGATATGAAATTTGGATATTGTGCACAGGTCAGATTCCCTTAAATATATTTTGCACTAGGTGTAAATGAGTTTACTTCTCTTCTATATTATGTGAAATGAGCAACACTGTATGGTTCTCTATTAGTATGCATGTCTATGTTAGTTTTTGCCTATATCTGTTATTTCTGTCCTCTCTCTCTCTCTCTCTCTCGCGTTTAATGTGCTCTCTTTTCTTTGGTTGTTCGCGTAAACAAAACTCGGAAAGGCATGCATGCGTGCATTTTTTTTTTTTTTTTTTTGGAAACAAATTTTGCATTTGTTATTAGAAAGTAGTTATTTAAAAGGGAAAAAAAAGCAGCAAAATCTTAAAAATAAAAACAGAAAACAGTACTGAAAAGATTCATTTCTGTGAAGTGAGTTGTTTTCATTTTTCGTTAAAATAAAATATAAAATGTTACTGACAATCTGCATCACCACCATCTCCAACTAACGCCCCTCAAGGTCTCAACCTATAGCTCTTGGCACGGCTAAAAATTTTGGTACGGAATCATGATGCCTCCACCTGTACTGTTTGTCATCACTGCTAGCAGTATCTTTGTTCCTCCTCTTTAACTATTTCTCACGTCTATTTATACGCTTCCATTTTTTTTTTAGATGCTTTTAGGCTCAGGGTATATTAGGTGATTACTTTCTATCTTCTTACTTTTACAAAGCTAACACAATTAGGTAGAGACCTATTCGTCGTTGAACTTTTATGCTGACTTTCTTATAGTTATTTATTTCTTTAAGAGAATAAATATTAAATACTTTGTAATACACAACAGCACTTGACATTGGCATGATACAGGGTGACCGCACAAAAAATATCGGAGTCATTGATAGTGAGTACGTCGTTCATCAGGGCATCCAAACTCTGGGTGGAGGGCCGCCAACAAGAAAGGTTATTCACGTTGCATTTATTCCTAACTTTTGCTTCGATATTTTTGTTTTACTTCTCCTTCCGCATCTTCGTAATTTGGTAGCATTTCTTAACATCTTTATTATTTTTCACTTCTGTTTGCAACAATTGAAATTGTCTTGAACACATACAGAGAATATACTGTAATTTAAAATTGAAAATGACGGGCTCCTATTAGTGAGTTCTTGACATAAACTTGTATATTACTGTCATGTTCTGGTTTCTGAAGTGTCGGTCTGATTGCATTTCATCAGAAAAAAATACGTTATCCTTAATCCACATCGCTTAAATAGTTAATTTTGCTTAATTAGCCAACATATTTACTGATTTGCACAAATAGATAAAGGGTAGCATGATGGGGACTAAATTTTTCCCCGCTCGAGACTAGCCTTATTTTGTAAGGTCCATCGGCTTCCAATAGTTGAAAAGTTAATAGTAACTCAAGATTTGCCAATTTGTCGTATTAGCTAAATTGTCGTTTTCATGCTCATTGTGAGAAAAAATGCGCACTATAACAAGTTTTCTCACTCCTTGCAGCCTAGGAATCATGAAGATTTGTCTAAGGTAAAACTTAAACAACAGATGGTCTGTTTATTTTATTTTCCCTCTAGTTATTGTAGATTTCACCTTATTTTGTTCTTTGTTTTTTGTTCCTTTAATCAGAAACATACTCCACCTGATCTTCGAGCTGAGGTAAGAAAACCGATATGTTATTTTATTACCGTGAAACTTATGTTCCTTTATACTGTTTAATAATTTAGAAAACCATTAGATCCTATTGATATACAAGGGGGGGCAATATGGGTCATGACACGACGGGTCGACACAACACGAACACGATTATTGTGGGTTTGGGTTAAGGATAAACGGGTTGTGTCAATAATCGTGTCAATCCGTCTAACCAGTCTATTAAACGGGTCATGTTCCTGTTGACTCACCGTGTCGGTTGACACGATTAATAGGGGTAAAAATGTAATTTCACTATTTTATAAGGATATTTATGTAATTTTAACTTTCTATATAAATAGAAAAGGAAACCTAGTCGTGTCGTGTCGTGTTTTTTAAACAGGTTCAACGTTTTTTAAATGGGTTCAATGTTGTTTAAACGGGTCATTTGACCCACAATTTGATTCGTATAACAAACGGGTTAATCGTGTCGTGTCATGTTGATCCATATATAATCGTGTCGTGTTTGTGTTTAGGGGGTCTGACCCATTTAATAAACAGGTTGTGTTCGTGTCATGTCAAAATAAACGGGTCGTGTTCGTGTTGGGCCTAACATGACCCGCCAACCCATTTTTCCACCCCTAATTTACATCCTTCTACATAGAATTGAAACATTTACAGTTTTCATAATTCATACTGCATATAGATTCGGCGACAGTCAACATGGGAGCTTGAAATGTTCAAAAAACGTTGGAACAAAGCAATCGAAGAAGACAAGGCCTGGGTTGATCCATTTAGAAGATTTGAAAGACACATAAGCGGAAGACAGCGACCACAAACAGTCTTTTAACTTTTTGACGTAACCAAGAGAGCCTGCTTCGATATGTTAGTTGGGTTATAGTTCGGATTCATCCATACACACAGAGAGACTCAAATCATACTTGTAAAATTTAGGACTGTGTAGCCTCCCACGAATGCTCTATAATTATTTCAATTATCATCATCTTCATCATCATAGTTTTTCTTATAGCAGTTTTGTTTCCTTTTCCTTTTGTTCATTATTTGCTTCACTTGGTTCTTCTCTATTACCTTTTTGTAGACTTTGCCAAGTAATTTCAGGGTAGTGTGATTATGTTATCATTTGTTCACCACAAATTTAAAAATCATTTTTCACTGATGATGAATATTGCATTTTTCTCATAGCTTTTGTCATTTCATCATAGATCTATAGCGATTAATCTTGTCAAGTTCCGACAGACAAGACAGATAACGAATCTCCACCACTTCTAACAATCTAGATAGTTAAACATTTTAATGTCTTGAAGGTAACGAGGCTTAGTCGTGTAAACCTGGCCCGGACTTGAATATTCAAGCCTCTCGACTATTAGTTGTGGGCCAAGTTTAGGTTATCTGTTCCATTTGACACCGCTAATTCCTAAAGAAAGACATTACTTCAATGCAATATGAAAATAATGTTATAATTTTCTAATTCCATAATGAAGTTGTAATCTCCAAAAAATTAATTTTAAATTTGAATAGGTCAACGAGAAAAGACATACATATTCAGCTATTCAAGTTTTCAACCTCTCCTCTTCACTATTCTAATTTCTATCCAAAACGGCACCCAAAAAATAAAAAAATTGTGTAGTGAATTGCTTTTATATTTTCAATTTATTTGTTGCTAGATTTTGGGTAAACGAAACGAGGAGGCTACATCTAACGAGAAATGCGTTAAATGAGAAAATGCATTTGACATTTCATTCAACAATTTAGAAAGAAAGACCACTTCATGATTCACAACATCCCATTGTCTAAATATATATATATTTATATTATCAGTTCATCATGATAAATATATCAGTTTCTATTGTCATGATGAACTGACAATAGAAAGATTATATATATAAAACACATTTACTTGTTCACAAACCCATCTTTTGTGTCCCACACACATACAACATTGAGATTGTGGTTTTAAATCATGTTTCTATTTTTTAAAACTCCGATAGAGAATAAAGTATTTCCATGCCTATTTAGCAATGTTTGAAAATACGTGCCTAGGTGGTCGCCGACCGTCTTGATTAGGACAAAATGTGCTGTACTAGGCGGCGCGTAAAAAACAAACGATTTGGCCAATTTATCGGCCGATTTTGCTGATTAATTGGTTTTGGCGGAGTCAGTTGTTTTTATCCTAGTTACGTTGTTTAAAATTTGAATATTGAAATTTTTTTTTTTTTTTTTGAAGAGATTGAATATTGGTTTTGTATGTAAAAAAAGTAATTATAAAAATAAATTCTCAGCCGTCTAGGCACTGTCTAGACGTTAGGTTGCCTCCTGACTAGAGCTTAGCGTTTTACTAGAACACTGCTATTTAGTACCATGTGTGGAGAGATTTCACTCATATATAGTCGGAGTAGACATCCGGATCATACATGCAGTATTCAATCTCGACAAGTCCAAACTCCCCCGATCTAAAAATTCCAAAGTTTGTTTTTTAAAAAAGAAAGTTTTATTGTTTTTCTAAGACTTCAATTTATTTTTTTGTTCTCATTCACTCCCAAAATTCAAACCATTATCTCCATCACAATCTGTTTAATTTTCAATTCCGTTTTGCGGAGTTTTCAATTTTACAAAAAGTTGACTACAGACAAACTCTCACCTCTCTCTCTCTTTCTCCCTAAATCTCTTCAACTGGTTCTCTCTTTCATTTCCTCTCAAATCTAAAAAAAAAGGTAAGCAATTCAATTACTTCCTATACAAGCTTTCTCTTTCTCTGTACAATTTTTATTTTTTTTCAAGAAAAAATTGTTTTTTTTTTTTTGAAGTGTTTATAAAATCAAAAACTGAAACTTGAGTTCGTTTTTTGTGTTATAACTCGAAGAGAAGAAGAAGACCAAACCGCTTAAGATGGCCGGCCGTTACGACAGCAACCCCTTCGCCGAGGACGAAGTCAATCCCTTCTCTGTAAGTTTTGTTTTTGCTTCCTTCTGTGTTTGTGTGTTGTGTTTGACTTCGAAGTTGATGATGCTGTGTAGGGGTGGACATGGGTTGGTATAGGTTGAGTTTGACGATACCCAAACCAAACCAATTATAATTTTAATCGGGTTATTGTTTACAACCCAAACCAAACCAACCCAATAAAAATCGGTTTGGATTGGTTTGATTTGGCGGTTTAAGAAAATAATTATATTTTTTTTTATTTGAACAATATGATAAGTAGTTAAACTCATTATCAATAAGATAAACATTAATACTAAATTTAACCAAAGTGCATAACTATAATTGTTAAAAATAAAATAAATTAAAAAAAAAAAAAAAAAAAAAAACTAAACCGTATTGCTTAATGCGTTTTTGTACGAAACAATAAAAAAAGTTACCTATCCTCAATAAATTTGTTTAGTGCCAACAACTTCGGATGAGATAAAATAACTTTAAGAATAAATAGAGGGGGTTAGAACTTAGAGCTGGAAACCAGTAACCTTGGAAATAAATATAATATAAAATTAAGTTAACTTTAATTTTATTATATGATAATTTTATATATATATTATATATATAATGTATATTTATTTTTAAGAATGTAATGGTTTGGGTTAGATTATGTGGGTTGATAAAATACAACCCACAAACCAACCCAAACCAATCAGGTTATTAAAAAATCCAATCGGTTTTTTTTCTTAAATAAAACCAAACCAACCTGCTTAAATTGGTTTGGTTTGGACGGATTGATCGGTTTGGCGGTTTGGATGCCCACCCGTACTTGAGTATATTAGTTTATAATGATGCTTTTTGTTCTTAGTGTTAAAACGATATTTTATGTATTCTAGTAAATAACTAAAATGCTACTCCTTTCAATTTACTTTTTACTACCAGGACCCGGCTGTTAGGAAAACATCAGGCCAGTCAAAATTTGGTGGAGGTGCATTTTATACAACTGTAAGCAAACTTTTTCCCAATTTTTTTTTTTTGGATTTCCTCCTGAATGACACTCTTTTATCTTATTTGTTACTGGGGGTGGTAGGGGCAGTTTAGTTTTTCGGTTTCTTTATGGAGATTAATGTGAATAGAATAAGGTGAATTCAATACTGTATTTTTATCTGTTTATAAATAAAGTTGTGACAGTTTATTGGCATTTTTTTCATGCCTTTTTTCTCTCTATACCCCGAATACGATTTTGTTGCCGGATAACGTTGGGATGGTAATAGGTCGGGTTCGGGATAGGTGGTACTATTGGACTTAGATCTAGACCCGATAAAAAAAATTGAACCTAGACCCATTAAAATTTTCAGGTTCGGGTTTGGGTCTAGACCCGTGGGTCTTAGTAAGACCCATACCCGACCAAGGACCCACGAAAATTTACGGGTCTAGGTCTAGACCCACGGACCCATGATAAAAAAAAATGATTAAATAAAATAAATAAATAAATAAATAGAGGACATAAAAGGGAAATATTCTTATTTGCATTTAATTTCAAATTCAAATTCTTCATTTTTTTAATTTTTTTTAACTCACTCACTATTCGGGTCTATAGACCTAGATCCAAACCCGAATATGGGTCTAATATTTTGGTCCCAGATTGACCCATGACCCGAATGTAAGGATCAGACCCGACCCACACGGGTCGGTTCCAGGTCGGGCCTCGCTGGTCCGGGTCTAATTGCCGTCCCTACTGAGTAGCGCTTTTAGTTGTTTGAGCTCTGACGCTTTATAATTTTGCTAATTTCTAGACTTCTGGAAGTGCTCCACCTGCTGCAAAAAGTTCAAGGCTTTCCCCTCTTCCTCATGAACCAGCTGGTTTCGGCTATGATCGTGATGCACCAATTGATATTCCTCTTGATTCAGCTGGGGTGGGACCGGATTCTTGAGATGTAGTTCTTGTTTTCCATTTACCCACTACTATTTAAGTGTGCCCTAAACTCTCTAATTATATTCTACTTTGAAATGTAGGATTTGAAGAAGAAAGAGAGGGAGCTTCAAGCTAAGGAGGCTGAATTAAAAAGAAGGGAGCAGGTCTGTGTTTGTTTGTTGAATGTTAAAATATTGAATATAGGTCTCCTTGACTGAGTCAGTGAGTTATAAATGGGTATAATTGTTTTTCAATCTGGAACCTGGCTTGATAAGTAAAGTTTTAAGTTGGCATTGGGTTAAGTCTCCTATTGCCGAGCAAAAAAAGGGGTTTTGGAAATCCCCTAAAAAATTTCAATACAAAAGTTGTACATTTTTCTTTTCTGCCTCCTGAAGACCCATGAGTGCATAATTAATCAAACAAAGCCCTCCTCATTTTTGTATATTTCAACCAAAAAAAGCCACGTTCCTGTGAGAACACACATAATGGACAGATATTCTGCATGCTATAACTTTAACTTTTTTCTTGGCTAAATGGGCCAATGAGGTAGGCTGTATGAATCCTTTGCACCATCCTGTTGTGTCCGGAATAATATCCTCTACTAGGTTTCTGTCAAGGATGCAATTGTTTACATTTCCTCTCATGTGTGTTTGTGCCTTCTCTGAGGTACATTTTGGAATTTTTCCCAGAAAATGGTTGTCAAATAATTTTTGTAGTATTGTCGATAAGCTGATTTTGTGTTACTTAACAGTGAAGCATTCTGGATTATTACATTAACTGAAAGAATTCTTTGCAGGAATTAAGTAGAATTGTAGACTTGATCACTGTGATTCTTTTTTTTTTCTTTACAGAAAAGAAGTATAATCTTGAATTCTTGCAATTCTGAATTTTGTTTATTTAAATTCTGTTACTGTATTGTGGGTAGTTGTGTGGTTTGTTGTTCTGTTTAGTGATTTCATGCTCTGGTTGAATAGTGAAATCCATGAATTATGCTAATCTGCTTTTCTTTCTTCTTGCAGGACGTAAAACGGAAAGAAGAGGCTGCAGCACGAGGTAATATGATTTTGACTGATTTGGGAATTTGATTCATGGGAAATGGATCGGTTATTTCCCCTGTATGAGATATGAAATCTTTATTGTTCTCTGGTAGCAATTGAAAGTCTCTGTAATTATTGTGACTAATTTAAATAGAACTCTAATGAAAGGAAATTAATGTCCTTATTTCTTTTTTTATTGTGCTTGGTACGGTGATGTTTTCGATTGCATCACCTTTCTTTGGAATAAGCTTTATAATGCTTTGAATCTGTGTTTTGAGATGTGTTAGATGTTCTAGATTCTTTTAATTTGGGGGTTTACTAATTATTGTTTTGTTTTGTGCCATGTATATTTGTTTCAATTCTTCCTTTTGTTTCGCAGCTGGAATTGTTCTTGAGGAGAAAAATTGGCCACCATTTTTCCCAATTATTCACCATGATATTGGAAATGAAATACCAATTATTTACAGAGGTTGCAGTATGTTGCATTTTCAACGTATCTAGGTATATGATCTTTTGTTTTGCTTGCATGAGTGAATATAATGCATCTCCTGAGGCAGTTTTTGGAACAAGAACTTGCTGCAAGGTTTTTTGGAAGAAGGTGTACGGTCAGTAATGAATGGTGATTTTGTGCAGGATTGGTTCTGTGTCTTCTCTGGAATATCATAGCTGTTTCTACCGCATGTATCAAGGCGAAGGTAAGTCTAGATATAAACTTTTCATCTTTCCCAAGTGCAAAAGGTTTTCCCATTATAGATACATGTCTTAGATTTTTACCCTGATCTTTCTCCATTCTTTGTTGTAGATGTAAGAATCTGGTTTCTTGCCGTTATTTTCTTCATAGCAGGGGTCCCTGGAGCCTATGTGTGTGGTACCGTCCACTGTATCGTGCTTTTAGGTACTTTTTCACTTTTTCTTCCACTTGGATATTCATTTATCTCTACTGTCTGAAACTTGGGCATCATGTGGTAAAACATAAAAAGCAGTTAACAGTGAGCTTAGTTGGATTTGTGGTGTTGACAACCAGCCATTAACACAATCTTTTAGCCATTCTGGAATATGTGGATAAATTTTAACATAAATGTCAATAAACGAACCATTTTCTTGTTTACAATCTATTCAAAATGAATGGAAATAAGTCTTATATGCACATGCATTTACTTCAAGTCTCTAGAGAGATTGCAATATCTGATCAATCGGAGATTAGCATGGTGTTACTACTCTCTTTTGTTCAGTTATATAATCACATTGTATGTCTTCTTGCAGGACTGAAAGTGCATTGAAGTTTGGATGGTTTTTCTTGTTTTACATGGTAAGCTCTTTTCTATTCTAACATAGATCTGTTTCTCTCCAGCAAGTGGCAAATTCCTAATTTTTTCTTTTCCTTTTTTACCTTCTTACAGATCCACATCTGCTTTGTCATATTTGCTGCAGTTGCTCCTACTGTAATTTTAAGAGGAAAATCTCTCACGTAAGAGTTCGTTAAAATTGTAATTGCTTTTTTGTGGCAAAGTTTATCTTAGACTGTTTTGTCTTGGCAATTTTTATTTTTATTTTTTTCCTTGCCCCACCAATATTCTAAAGTAGATATGACACTCATACTGTATACGTTCAGCCGAAAGAAGGATTTTCATTTTACTCTTTGGTTCTTATATATATTTAAGAGTACGGAAATCAGTTGGTTGTTCGCATTGCTGGAAGCTTATGGAGCCATACAGCTCAACTGTACCACTGGACTGATAAATGCCATAAATTTGTGTTGTGTCCATAACATAAATGAAGTTTTCCTCTATTTCCTGCTATTGATATTTTACCGTGGACTCTTGGAACAGGGGAATTTTGCCAGCGATAGATCTTATAGACAGAAATGCTCTGGTTGGGGTAAGAAGCTTCCTACTTTATGTTTTTACAGCACGCCATCTGATTCATTTTTTAAGTAATAAAATAGCTATCTGAGATTCATTGGAATTTACATGTTGCTCACAAAACGATTATCTGTTACATAAATCTATAGCTTGTATTGCTGTAGATTTGATCGTATTAATTGTGGTTTCATTGTTGGTATAGATCTACTTCGTTGGATTTGGATTGTTCTGTGTTGAATCGGTGGTCAGCATCTGGGTTATTCAGGTCAGCCTCATATCTCTATTCCTCCGGGTCAAATTATTGCATCTGTTCATCTTTTGTATCATTAATAACTCCTTTTTCATGCGCAGCAAGTATTCATGTATTTCCGAGGAAGAGGGGAGTGGGCGTGACGCTGCATGGGGAGCTATGAGGGCAGCTCTATAATTACACTATACAAGAAAGAAAGACACCACGATAACCTCATGTATGGATTTAGGTTGTATATGCCCTTTAGCCGCGTAAAGCTTGATGTTTGATTATTTGAGGCCGGCTTTTTTTACAACACCTGATCTGTTGTTCAAGCTTTTTTTTTAGATTCAGTTTACGACACTTGAGATTAAGTTTACAACACTTTTTAACTTTTTGACGTAACCAAGTGAGCCTGCTTCGATATGTTAGTTGGGTTATAGTTCGGATTCATCCATACACACCAGAGACTCAAATCATACTTGTCAAATTTAGGACTGTGTAGCCTCCCTCGAATGCTCTATAATTATTTCAATTATCATCATCATCATAGTTTTTCTTATAGCAGTTTTGTTTCCTTTTCCCTTTGTTCATTATTTGCTTCACTTGTTCTTCTCTATTACCTTTTTGTAGACTTTGCCAAGTAATTTCAGGGTAGTGTGATGTGATCATTTGATCACCATAAATTTAAAGAATATTTTTCACTGATGATGAATATTGCATTTTTCTTTTAGCTTTTGTCATTTCATCATAGATTTATAGCGGTTAATCTCGGTATGTAATCAATCCAAGCTCTAACAAGGGTAACGAGGTTCGGTCCTGTACTCAAACCAGGCCCTTTGGCTCACGGCCTCGATATTCAAGCTTTGCGCATTGGACTCTTAGACGTGGGCTAAGCTTAGGCCAGTCGACCCATTTGACACCACTAATTCCTTTATCATCGCAAGACATCTTTTTTTTTTTTTTTTTTTGACATTGTCTATTAATTCGATCAAGTATTTTTTTGAAAGCTTTTGCCATTGGTAGGATTTAAGCCTCACCTGAGAGTCATCTAGCTAAACCCCAAGCTCGTCCATCTATCAGTTGAGCTACGCCCATATTGGCTTATCGCAAGACATTACTTCAATGCGATATGAAAATAATATAATAATTTTCTATACCATAATGAAATTGTAATGAGTTTGTGAACTTGTATATAACTTCAACTTTCTAAATAATTATTTTGTGCCCTTAAGGGCGTAGCTCAGCCGGTAGATAGACAAGTTTGAAGTTTGAAAATAATAATAATAATAATAATTGAATAGGTCAATCGAAAAGATCTATTCAATATTTCAAGTTTTCAACCCCTCCATTAGGGGTGGGGATGGGTTGGTTTGGGTTGGTTTGACTATATCCGAACCAAACCATTATAAAATCGGTTTAATTTTTACAACCCAAACTAAACCATTTATAAGGTAAAACAAAACCAAACCAAACCAAAAATCGGTTTGGTTTGGTGAGGAAATAGGGGTATATAGCACTTTTTAAATTTTGAATTGTACAACTATCAAACTTTAATAACTTTTGTTTTAATAGCACAAAAAATGGAATTTGGACAAAAATACTCCACAGCT